>CM056495.1:14937334-16177948 GCA_029783415.1 Anisodus acutangulus
TATATGTATATATATCAAGAATTTGAGTCAGCATTATTTCGTTTAGTTTATGTGAGAGTCACACGTTGAGTAAGGCTATAGGCTGTTGTATCTGTTCTTGGAAAATTCAAAATTCTGATCACGATATATATAACTGATTAGCTTTTGAGTCGAATTAAATCAAAAAAATCATTTTTCTTTAATTACACATGGTAACAACTCTAGATTTATCCCAATTATCTGGTTATCCAATGTCGGATCCTCACATCATATATATTATCTAAGCATCATAGTTCAATCCTGGAGGTGCTAGAAGGAGATATTGAAGGGTGTTAGGGTCTCACATTAGTTAAGGGCACAGATTGTTGCATCTTCATAGATTATTGGTCAATCTCCGCCTCGTGATCCTCATAGCTCATGAGCTATCTTCTTTTGTTGAATTAGTTCAAAGATCTATGTTTCTATTCAACATATGATATTATACAAATACTTCTAGCAATGTTTCGTTGAAGCATGTTATATTAGCTTTTCCCACGTTCTTTCGTGTAGTTTATGTTTTAGATCTTAAGGTTAATATTGTTTGTTTCTTATGCTAATGTAGGAAAGACGTGAGTCCAGTCTGAAGCAGTTTTCTCCTTTCCTCTTGATACATTCCACATACTAATTAAAATAGGTCATTACCCACTCCATTGAAGATTACGTTGAGCTTTTGCATAGGCAAGGTCATGATATCTATAAGTACAACTGGATTGACTTTAATTATGTACTATGTAACTGTGTCTACCTTCACATGTCCTTTTCTCTTGTGCCCTTGAAGCTTTTTTTTTTATTATATATTGGCTTGACTCCTACCATGTTAGATTGATAAGAATAACTTACAATGATTAGAGGGAGACATGGTACCTTGCCTCTAGCCTACGAAAAAGATTGATAACCAATCTAAGGAATAATTAGCCTATACAGTTCCTTCCGGAATCTAGCAAAGAGAAATTAGCTGACAAATAAATTACATTATTCAAACCTTCTTCTAAAAGTAGGCATTTGCCATTTACCAACAAGCAGAAGCCCCTTTACTTCTCTTGGAAGGTCCTGGTAGTTGAGATATATGCTATTGTTGCCTCCAGATGATGCCTTTTATGCAAGAAAATCAGCCACTTGGTTAGCTTCCCTGAAACAGTGTGATTATAGCATTTGTTCCTCTGAGCCAGTTTGTAGTATCATCTATGATGTGCTTCAGCTTCAAGTTGTTGGTGCGATTCTTAGTGTGATTATGTTTTATCATGATCATAATTACCTTAGAGTCCAACTCTATATCAATATTGCTGAAACCATTTTATACACACCACTTGATACCATATTGAACAGCTAGAGCTTTAGCATGATTGTTGCTCCTACCATCCACATAAGCAGAGAATGCCATCAGCAGGTCTCCATGAGCATTCCTAAGAACACCACCAATACCAGATTTTTTGTTGTTTCTGAAATAGCTACCATCTGTGTCGAGCTTTACTCTGTCTACCTCAGGTTTTCTCCAGCAGACCGCTAAGCATTTGATCATAGGTTTGAGAGCCTCTCTATATGATCACATACATTGTTCCAGGTGCCCTCAATTGACACTTTACTAAAGGCATTCTTGTTCAAATTGCATTTGGTGAGCATGTGTATTGAAAGAATTTATTTTTGCCACCATATCTACACAAGCAGTTCAAACCTTTCATATTTCCCAGCATATTACAATGGGAGCAACCTGAAGAATAAGTTTATGCACCTTTTTCTTTGATTTGGTTCCCTACCATCTTTGCAAACTGCTTTAATAGGAACCACTTGATGTCTAATTCCCAGAGGTCCACGTCCACAAGTTTTTAGCTGCTTCACCTTCCATAAAGACATGTTAGATGCTTTCAACTTGTGGGACAGTACAACACAAACAATCTATGTCATCCTGGTTAGTGTACTTTGCCCTGAATTCATTGAAAGCTAGTTTGTCAAAAAATACTCTCAAACAGATGAAAGAAAATTTGAAAGGAACAGAAATATGCCATATATTGTTGAGAGTAAGATTCTTCTGCCTGTAATTCCTCACCACATTCCATGCACTCTTGATGGTATATAGACCATCCTCTGATTTATTCCATACAGCATAGTCATCCGGATCCCCATTTCCAATTTCAATGGAGCTTATATGTAGAGCAATTTGACCTGGTACTGTATTGTCAAGCTTCTATAGATTCTAGGTATTGTTATGAATAAAGTCATGCACCTTCAGTTTAGAAACTCTTCTCCCATAAGATTGGAGCATATATGAGCTAAAGGGTCATTTCCTATCCATTGATCCCACCAAAAAACTATAACTCCCTCTGTTGACTATCCATGTAATGTATTTCTCCCATTTATATCTGGCTTGTAGCAGGAATTTCCATGCTTGAGAGTTACCTTTGACCCATTATTTACCCACTGGATAAGTCCTAGAAAAGTATTTGGCATTTAAGAAGTCAGCCCATAGAGAGTTTTTGGACCTAAATTGCCACCATCTATTCAAGGTGAGAGTTTCCACAATGTCCTGCATACTTCTGATTCCAATTCCTGCTTCATCTTTAGGAAAACACAACTTGGTCCATGCACTCCATTGATATTTGTTCTTTCCATCTTTAGATCCCCAGAAAAAATTGCAAATGTGTTTCTCTATGAGCTCAATACCAACATCGGGGTTAATAGCAGAAATAATGTATATGGGGAGGGATTGAATGACACCTTTTATAAGCACATATGTACCACCACAAGATAGCATATTACCTTTCCACCCATTAAGCATTTAATAATTTTAGAAATCACACCATCAAAGTAGGACAACTTTTTCTTACCAGTATATATAGGACATCCTAGTTACACAAAAGGAAAGTTCTTATCCATAAAACCTGTACAATTTCTAATCCTATTAATTCTGTAAGCACAAGTCTTAGGGCCAGTAAGAAAAAAAACTTTTTATCTTTATTAACCAGTTGACCTGAAGCCTTTTCATACCTCTTAATGCATTTCATAACATGCTTGATAGATCTAGAGTTACCACTACTGAAGATTACAATGTCATCAGTATATACAAGATGAGTAATTTGGAGACCATTAGCATGCATAGAAAAAGGAATTAAATTATGGTTCCAAAGCAAACTGTTAATAGATCTAGACAGGACTTCAGCAGCAATGATAAAGAGAAATGGTGATAGTGAATCACCCTGTTTTAAATCATGAGAAGAAGTAAAAAAAATCTTGTCTTGACCCATTAACAATAACAGAATACCACATATTAGAAATGTTTCTCCAAATAAGATCAATCCATATTTCATTAAAGCCAAATCTTTCTAAAACATTAGTCAAAAAAGTCCAAGAAAGTCTATCATAAGCTTTAGCCATATCAAGTTTTAAAACCACATTACCACCCTTATTTTCTTTTTTAATATCATGCATAATTTCTTGAGTCAACATGACATTATTAGTGATGAGCCTACCAGTAACAAAATCACTTTGATTTTCAGAGATGAGACTGCTCAAAATAGGATTAAGCCTATTAGTCAAGATTTTGAAAATGATATTGTTAGTATAGTTACTCAAACTAATAGGCCTAAGATCTGAAAAGGTACTAGGAGTCTACCTTAGGAATAAGCGCCAAGCATGTATGATTTAAATACATTGTTAAATTCTTTCCCACAAAGAAATCATTCACAAAAGCAATTATATCAAGTTTGATAATATTCCAGCAGTATTGTAAGAATTTGCCATTGAATCCATCAGGTCCTGCTGAGTTTTCTGCACTCATGTTGAAAACTGAATGCTTAATTTCCTCCTCCTCAGGAACTTTAGTCGTAGCATCATTTTGTTCATCACTGATGATCCTGGGAATGTAGTCCAACACTCTATTGTTGGATTCCTGATATTTGAGATTGAACTGTCTTTTGAAATATTTGACAACAGCTTTGTTGATGTTGCATTCCTTTTGGATCCACTTGCCTTTACTGTTTTGAATTCTGTATATCTGTAATCTTCTCCTTCTATTCCTCAGAACACTATGAAAGTATTTAATATTCTTCTCTCCATTCTTGAACCATTGAGATTGAGTCTTCTGTTTAAGCATACATTCTTGTATATTGAGCCATTTGATGTATTCAGTAAATCCTTTATTAAGCTCAGACCTTGCATTTTCATCATTGTGCTTCATGTTTTGATTTTCAAGCAGCTCCACCTTGGATTACCATTTAATAACCTTTTCATTGATATCTCCTATACTGTTTCAGGACCAGTGACTCAAATTATTGCTTAATCTCTTTAGCTTGCTTTGAAGAATCCACATAGGGTTGCCCCTTATTTGACCACTCCATGATCTCTGAACAATATCTAAAAAATCTTCTCGCTCAATCCAGAAACTATGGAACTTGAAGTATTTGATATATGTCCCTTGATTGTTATAACACTTAAAAAGTAATGGCCTGTGGTCTGAACCTGTTCTGGATAGGTGTTTTACAGAATTATTTTGAAAAATTTGAGACCATTCATCATTGATTAGAATTCTATCTAATCCCATCCATATCCTCTTGCTAGGTCTCCAATTATTGCACCAGGTGTAATTTGGACCTGTAAAGCCAATGTCACATAAACCACTAGCTTCCATACATGATATAATGTCCATACTTTTTTGAGTTCTGTGAGGTAAGCCTCCTAGTTTTTCTTCTGGATCCATTATCACATTAAAGTCTCCCCCCATACGCCAAGGACCATCAATATGATTGACAACATTAATGATACTATCCCACAGTTCTTTCCTTTTCTCAAGAGTGCACTTTGCATAAACAGCAGTGATATATTTACCTTTGTCATTAGCAAAATTCTTGAGTTTGAGAGTAATCTGCTGGTCATTACTCACTAATGTTTAAATGTGGTCACAGTCCTTTCAAAAACACCATATTTGGCCATTTGGATTTGCTAGACAGTGATAAAATTTCAAATATCTTTTGTAACCATTGATCTTGCTCTTATCCATGAATGGTTCTGTAATTGCTACAAAAACTAACTTATTGATATTTACAAGTCCCTTAAGTCTTTGAATATATCTTTTTAGTCCTTACCCCCCTGATATTTCAGAAAATTACACTAATCATGGATTGTTGGAGGGGCACTTTGTCTCTTAGATAGCTTCTTTCCAGTTTGTGATGCAGTGTGTTTGATATTAGTCCTCCTCACCTTTTCCTGTTCCTACTTATTCCTCTTGAATCATTAGAGCTTCTGTCTCTCCTTAGGCTTTGCACAGTCTCCTGACTTTCTTCCTTGTTGTTTCTAAAACCATTAGCGTCAACTGATAATGCATGAATCCATCCATGTCTTCTGTTGTCTTTTCTTCCTCTAGTACTGTTTTCATTTTCTTTGTTCTTTCCATGTAGTTGACCCTTCTTCTGATTACTCTCCTGATCTTGATCCTTTGTATCTTTCTCCTGTTGCTGAATATTGACAACCTCCTGCAAGTTAACTGTCTCCTGTTGAGCATGATCTTCACAGTTGATTTCTACAAAAAGGTCAATTCCTTCAACATTTTTAATAAACAAAGACTTGGAGATTGTATTTCTCCTTCCTCTAAGTCCTTTTCATTGGTATTTGATCCTTCAGTTCTGATAATCTGATCCATGTTTAAGTCATCATCTCCTTTTGCACTGCTAACAAGGGTCATGTCTTCCTGGTTTTGCATTGTTTTATCCTTTTCTTGTTCTTTTACCTCCCCATCAATTTCCTCCGTTTGGGATTCATTTGAGTGAGCTTCTGGATCAATGTAGGGAGGCTTTTCGTTTTGGCTATTCCTGCTTACTTTGGTTCTGAGAAATCCTGTTCCTTTTTTTCCTCGTGATAATCTCTTTGGGGGCCACTGTTTCAAACACCACCTTGTCCCTCTTCTTTGGCATTTTTTTGCCACTCTTCTTTTTTGGTTTTCCTCTTGAACCTTTTACTAGTAGTATCTTGAGTAACATGTCCACAGTTAATGTCCTATTTTTCTATAGTTCCTGCAGTATTTGGGCACTCCCCCATACTCAAATTTTTGGTAGTAACCTCTAAGAGGAGCATCCTCATCCTCCAATCCTATCCAAACTTGATCAGGAAGTGTTTTCAATAAATTAACCTCTACCTGAACTTTAGCCATACTAGGTCTAGTACGACTCACAGTAGCAGTATCAGGAGCAAGAGGCGTACCTACTGATTTGAGCTTTTGTTTGATGTAGTGCCATGTGTGGAGATGGAAAGGTAACTCTGGAAGTAACACCCACGCTAGGGAAGAGGGAAAATCTTCTTCAGGTTAAAAATCTGGTGTCCACTTGTCTAGCCACATCTGTTTGCCTTCAATTTCAATTACTCATATGTACCAAACCGTCTTGTAGTCATCTTCATTATACAGTTCAATGAAGACATTGTAGTTGTCAAAAACTCCAATTTTGGCAGTGCCCTTGATTTTCACGATTTCTTTGAACTGCGATCGAATTCGTTCAATTTGGAGCCTAGCTTTGATAAATCGACCAACAATTATGTAGCGGCATTCCTCCGCCATGACTCCATAGTAGTCCTTCTCTTTGAATCACTGCCGGTATAACATTGTGGGTGGTATGCCTAGCAGTTACAAATTCTCTAGCGGGACCATTTGGATTTAGGGTTGATGTGCTAGGAGCAGTGATAGTATTAGCATAAGTCATCTTTCTTTAAATTCCTTCTGCAGGTGGTGTTATACAATCTAGTGGAGGAGAAACCCACACCAGGCGCGCCGGAATTTAACAGATAGTGTTTAATTAGCGACAAGTCACTAAATAATTAGGCTCAAGAATAAATAAGCAACTCAAAAGATGGAAATATAATAAATATGAGATACTCAAACATTAACTTTTGTGATACCTTCAAAAATCCTATAACTAAATAATTTAATTCCCCGTACACATGAATGAAAAATAATAAATAAATATTTTAAATAAAAACATAAAAACTAGTAATACATAGAGTCAAGAGTAAAAGAAAAATCCTATACCTACGGCCTTCGCTCTCTCTTGATAGGTCCAAAATTCTGAACTTCAGGTTAAACATAATCTCAAAATTATGTAATAATCAGTCAATACATTGACTATTTATAGGCGTAGAAAAAACCCCAATGAAATAATGGAGTCCAAAAAGAGGTGAAAAATATTTTCCTTCGCTGGAACATGGGCGCGCAGTAGGACGTGTTGACTCCCGTATCGCAAGCCACTGCTGCTTCTTTCAATTCTCATTGTTTTGAATATTCGTCACATTCCACTAATTATTATTGTAATCATTATGTCTCCTTGTTCTCCCTTCTTTTTTTTCTTTTTTTTTCTTTTACTCTATATTTCTTTATTTTTCACCGATTATTCTTACATACTAAAAATATAATATTAAGAACAAATCACTATAATTGATACTCAAAAGATAATTAAAAGTTATATAATGTGAGATAACAATGACTAAATATATGTAATTTTAGGTTGAATATCACCACCCCACACTTAAACTATTGCTCTTCCTCGAATAAACATTAAAACCACTCTCAAGAAATCAAGCTAGGAACACCACCACTTTGGTTGATACCAACAATTATGCCCTATAGCAACTCACGATGTCAAGTACACACTTCCCGATCATTATGCAAGATATACAAACAAACAACAAACTTTTAACCTGTCAAAGAAATTTTAATAACATCACTTATCTAGCATGAAAAAAGTGCCCTCACAAGAAGAAATAGTACATACACTCAAATCAAAGAATTGAATATAAATTAAGGACTCAGCATCAAAGCACAACTCTCGCACTCACAAAGAAATTCACATGTGTGCACAAAGGACCATAGGCTTGCCAATTATGTACATCTCCACTAATTAAGTGTGTTAGAATAAAATCAAATAGGATTTTAACGGCTTGTAATATTTTCTAGGGGACGGGTAGGAAGACTATATAATAGTTACTTACACTTCCCTGAGCACTTTGCATTTTTAAACTTCATCACCCATTATGTGGAAAATATAGGTTTCTGCTTTAGCAGAAGGTCTGTCCGCAGGGGCGAGTCCGCCTCTATGGAGTCGTGTTTGTCGTGGCGCTGAGGCGAAGTGTCAATTGACAGCGCCTCAACAGGGGTTATGTTCGCCATAGCGGATCCGCTCCAGCGGAGTCGATTCTGTCGGGTTAGAATCATTGTATCATGTGTCCTATAAAAATTCTTAGGTCATAATTCTTTTTCTAAATTAGAATACCTCGAAACCAGAGACGCCATAGAGCATTTTCATAAGTCTAAGATCAATTTCATCCTTGGGATAAGTGATTTTTTCCTTTCTTTATTATGCTTCCTAAGTTCTTTAATAATGGTGATATAGTATGATTATAAGTTGGAGAAGTTGGGTTATGCTTTCTTGTGAGATTAAGAGAGTTAAATCATGATTAATGAAGGATTTATGGATTAGATTACTTGAATTAATGTGAATTAGTGATGGATACGAGTAGATGATCATGTTACAAGGCTTAATTTGAATATAGAAACCTATTTCAATTGGGGAAAATTTCAATTTGGGGATTTTGTATATTGATCAATTGAGGGTTCAAATGTGTATATATTTTCAACTAACTTAAGGATGTGACTACCTAGTATGTATTCTTGATATTCGAGTATTAAAGTTTGAGTCTTGATAACGTGGGCCCGGGGTTGGTATTTAAGTCTTGCTTTATGTTGTGTAAGCTTTATATTAACGATCATAATATGTGTGATTAGATTTTGATTATCATGAGGTGCAGAGGAAGGGCGAGGCTATCATCGAGGCTTGATCATATAGTGCTCCTATTCGGCCCAGAAGTAGGCTATGATTTAGTTTTTTGAGACTTCGATAGAAGTGCATAATTAGTTATAAATATTGAAGGGTATTGGGTGTATTTAGGGGTCCCACTCAACTAATTATGATAAACGTTTGAGTGGGTACCGGTGTTGAACTGTGATGGTGGGGGATTTAGGGAATTAGCCTTGTGCTGGTTTCGACTGTTGCTTATTTAGGCTTATCTCCATATGTGGGCTCATCACCATGTTTGCTATTATTTTTTTACTCATCACACATGCTTCTAATACGATATCTTGATTCTGACTTGGATTATATATGTGTGTTATTAAATCTTGAAAACTGTGATATGACATCTCTATACTTTATTGCATCTCATTATATCATGATAACTTGCCTTGTATTGTCATTTGCATTCATACACTCATAGTTCTGTTATGCTAGTATAAGAGTGGTATGGATATGTTGTAGGTCCAAGATGCCGGAAAGGTAAGAATACTATGAGATTATGGAAACATTGAGATGATATTGATATGCGGGGAATGAAGTTGCACGCCTGTAACATGATATTATTCAGCAAAGATCTGGGCTCCGATGGGACATTCTGAAGGGGTATATGGACTTTGCGGGTCTCCCGTGGGTGTACGAATCATAATAAAAACTTGATGTACTGTATATCGAATTGAAAAATGTACCTGGCATATGCGTTTCATTCACATCATACATATACATGCCATTTCATTGATTAATTATGAATGAACTTGTATTTGGAATGATTGTTGATGACTTGACTGGATTCTAAACATGGAAGATCATACTTGCTATTTCAGACTTGGATTAGTGTTAGGACTCTTTGAAATTGGATGACGTAATGATTATGGACTCTTATCTGAATAAGGTAATATGTGAATTCTGTGAACCATTTTGTGGGCTACGTGACTTTACTTGGAGTATTGAACTGTTAGTATAGGATTACTTAGTGTCAACTTGGTATTTATCTCTGATTATGTATCTTCCGTCGTTATCGGCCTATGATATCGACGCGGGTACGTTGTGTACTCATGTTACACTTGTTGCATTCTTTTTGGATGCAGATTCAGTACCTTCCACCTCCACAGGGTCACGTGGCTATGTTCGAGTAGTGGATGCCCAACATTCAGGGTGAGGATGCTATCTCCAACATATCCTTGGGTGTTATCTCTATTTCAGTCTTTTGTTGCACTTGAGAGACATGACATACTTTTTAGACTATTTATTTAGTTTTTGGCCTTCGTGCCTATTCAGACTTGTATCAGATTTATTAGTGCTCTTCTATCTACAAACTAGATTGCTTTGAGATATTTTTGGTGTATCAGACTTATTCCTTCTTCCACATTTATAGTATGAGACAACATATGTAGTATTTGCTATCTTTCGCTTTTACTTATATCATATCATGTGAATGATTGGGAGTGATTCGACTACCAGTGGAATTATGTAGGTGCCATCACGGTTCCTGAAAAAGGGTCGTGATACAAAGATGAGCCATGAGAAGTCTATCCAACACTAAAAGTACTATGCCAGGAATAATCAACCTCGGACGCTTGCTTAGCAGCATGAATGGATTTTCTAGAATGAGGGTGATAACCCCTCCGTGAGTAACCTAGTTCCTAGGCAAAACACCACCATAACTACCAAAATAACGGGCCCTTTCGTCCTTATGCTACTAAAACCCCTCAAGTTTTTAGTATGAGACCTCGATCTTTCAGTATACAGGCACTCAAGTTTTTATTATGAGACGCACATCCATGGGGGACCCGCAAAGTCCATATACTCCTCTGGAATGTCCTATCTAGGATAAGCTATTGGTTGAATAATATCATGTTGCAGGCGTGCAACCCATCCCTTCGAATATCATCATCATCATCTCAGTGTTGCCATAATCTCACATTTCCAGTCTCTTAGACCCACAACATTCCATACCACTCTCATATCAATATCTCAGAACCATGAGTGTTTGAATCCAAATCATAGTATAAGGCAAGAACCATGATGTAAATGAGATACAACCAAGTATAGAGATGAATATGACATGCTTCCTTGAATTTAACAACATAACAATCCAAGTACATTCAGGATATCATATCAAAAGTAGGTGTGATGAATAAGCAAGCAATAGCAAATATGGCGACAAGCCCGCATATGCCAACAAGCCCAAATAAATCAGCAGTCGGAACCAGCACAAGGCTGATTTCCTAAATCACCCATCAACACAGTTCAATACTAGTACACACTCAATCGTTTATTACAACCAGCTGAGTGGGACCCCCAAACACGCCTAATACCCCTCAATATTTATAACTAATTATGCATTTCTATCAAAGTCTTGTGAAAGTAAATTGTAGCCTACATCTGGGTTGAATATAAGCACTAACCAATCAAGCCTCGATGATCGTCTTACCCTTCCGTTGTGCCTCATGATAATCGAAGTCTAATCACACATATACTATCCATTAATGAAGAGCTTACATACCACACAAGGATATAATCTTTAACAAAGCAAGACTTTAAATATCAACCCTGGACCTACATCACAAAGACTCAAACTTTATTACTCAAATATCAAGAACACATACTAGGGAATCATAGCCTTAAGTTAATTAGGAAACTATACACATTTGAGCCTTTAATTGAACAATATATAAAAATCCCCAATTTGGAACCCTAGAATCCCCCCCCCCCAATTGGAATAGGTTTCTATGCTCAAATTAAGTTTCATAACATGATAAGCTAGTATAATCCATCACTAATTCACAATAATACAAGTAAACTAGTCCATATTCATCATTTAAATCAAGATTCAACTCTCTTATTCCCAAATGGGATCATACTTCATTTATACCCAACTCATAAACAGACTAGATCACTATTAAAGGACATAGAAATATGGAATCAAATCACAAAGGATGGAATTGTTACCTCAAAGATGAATTCCTCATTTAAACCTCTAAATTATCTACCTTTGTAGCTCTAGGTTCGAGATATACTATTTTGGAAAATAAAATATGGCCTATGAAATCTTATAGGATACTTGATACAATGAATTCTGCCTAGTAGAATCGACTCCATTGGTGCGGACCCCACTACAGTGAACAAAGTTTCACTAAGGCGGTGTCACTTGACACCTCGCCTCTGCGCCACGGTGCACTCGACTCCACAGAGGCGAACTCGACCCTACGGACCAACCCTCTGCCAAGGTAGAAACTCCACACTTTCCCGACCTTTACTTCGGTGAGCCAACCTCTCACCGAGGCGAAAATGCCGGAGTGAGAAAAGGTGTTACCAGTGCGGACACCAGACTACAGAAAAATAGCCAAAACCTCTACCAAACACTCGGTATACTCCCGAGACCCCTCGAACACAAAAGACATGCCCGTTTAAGGTAAATAGTTCTATGGACACGCGCGTACCCTCGAATTTTCTATTTAACCGAGCTAAGGCATACTTTTCTAAAGAATCGTCAGGATTAACCAAATTTCCAAATTTCCAAATTTCATAAATAAGGTCACAAAATACATCTAATTGCCTCATGAAGCAAAATAATGACTCGACTAAGTCATAAATGACCCTTCGGAGGTACCGAAAGTGTCGAAACCCAGAAACGAATCCATCTAATCAAAAGTCAATTTTGAGTCAAACTATTCAACTCTAATTTTTTGGTTTTGTGTTTTTTATCCGAAACTCAAATAAATAGACCTCGGGATCTATGTCACCCATCTCTGCGCATCACAAATCCCACATAGAGTCTACGGGGAGGATCAAATAAGAAAATAAGAGTCTTAAACTAAAAACGACCAGACATGTCGTTACATCCACCTAGATTCTCTAATGTGATGGATCATCTTCCCACTCACCATGTTCACGAAACACGACTTAGAGGCCCTAGGTGAATGTATCCCTTCAAGAGGAAATAACACTAAATCATTATTTAAAGCATTCATATAATTTATTTTTTGAAATTCATGCCTAATAAAATATTATAAATGACTATTGGCAAGTGTGAACGGTTGATTAAGAAGAAAACATAGGGTAGAAGCCTCGATATGCAAAACCTTTCTTGCTAAGAAAATAATGCATTTATGTTCTCAATACTCGAAGACCTTGTGTTATGTTTGAGAAATAGACTCAATCGGCACGATGACGAAGATGAGAATGATCCTTTGGCCCCAATAAACTTAATGAAATGGAAAACAGTTAGGGTTCTTAAAAAGCTAAGGGTTCTTAAAAAACGTACAAGAAGAATTCTTAATAAAATGGAAAAAAAAGTACACAGCGACACATGTCTTGTTGAATTTCCGGAAGTTAAATATTTTTTTTTAAGTGGCGAATTTTGTTATTGATTTACACTAAATATTCATTTACAACGCGATACATCCAACTCAATCTTTATTGTGTCGCATAGTTACTTTGCGAGTCAATTTGGCCATGATCAAAGTATATCCAACATTTACAACGTGGTTAAAGATTTTTTAAGCATTACAATATCTTTCTAAAGTTAACATAATTACAAAATATGCATATTCTACTGCTAACTTACTATTTTTTAACAATATATAGCTCTATAATTCAAATAATGATGTAACTGACCAAATTTCGAAGGATGTAGCTTGGGGACCTTGTAGGGTCACGACAATGTCTAAATATTACATAAACAGTTTTAAATTTCATATCGAAGAATGCTCTAAGAATAACAAAGGGTGTGGCAACCAAGATGGGGATGTTGATTATTATGGTTTACTCCAGGAGATTTTAGAAATTGAGTATTATTGTTGTCCATATAAAATAGTACTTTTTAATGGAAGTGAAGTTGAGAATGTGTTGGATGTTGCATACTAAAATGACATATCAAATGTTCACCAAACAGTATGACAAGCTAGATCACAACCTTCCTAATGAGCTACTCCACCATTTCACCTTCTGGGTCTTCGCCTTCTAGATGATAGTTGTGATTACGGAACTCATACTACACATCATTCTGCTGCACATGGTTAGGAAGCTCCACAGCCCTGGCGGAGGAAAAGTTACCAGAGGCTCACAATTGATCCTGAGAGGTTATGTAGGATTTATCTATTTTTTTATAATTTATGTTTAAGTTTATCAGGTAATTTTTGAATTTAAACTCTAAATGTCTTCGTTATTGTATTACAGGTTTATTCTAGGCCCAAATACTACGATGATCATTATAGACATCATTGCCGATCTTTATGATGGTCATACTAGACTTGAGAAGAGTTTAAGGTATATATAAATTTATTATTTATTAAAACACTATATTTATTGTGATTCATTCCAAACATTAAGACATTTAATTTTCCTTGCATAAAAGTGTGCATGGTTTACCCAACATTACGAAAACTTTTGCACTAACTTTTAGAAAAGAGCAAGGCATAGACTATCCAACTTATTTGCATCTGCTCGAGAGAGGCATAAATCCTAGGTCATATCAACCCGGATATGGGAAGACCCATGAATAAACTGTTGGAAATGAAACACTCACAAATAATTTTTATTCAGATTCAAACAAATATTACAAGAGCACTCTCACTCAACAATAAGATAGTATAACTCACTCTTCTAAGACTTTGCTTCTTCACTCACTTAGAAGCTCTTAATTTTTCTTGATACCTAAACTAAAATGGGGAGGTATATTTATACTACTTAAGAACAACCCTACACCACACAAATAAACTAATCAAAAATTACAATAACCATACACCTCATTCTTCTCCATCCTTCTAACAATATTTTAAATTACCAAATGATTCACATGCATAATTACCACACCCTATAAGATTCTAGATAGAAGGCTTGTAGTTTTGGACCTTGATTATAGACTTGAACTCCAATTTGATTGGGTTTGGGTTTGGGTTTGGGCTCCCATAATGGATCAAGTTTATGATCCAACACCCCCCCCCCCCTTAAACTTGATCTTGTGACTCCTAGTAAGTTCCTTAATC
Source organism: Anisodus acutangulus (assembly GCA_029783415.1). Taxonomy (NCBI): domain Eukaryota; kingdom Viridiplantae; phylum Streptophyta; class Magnoliopsida; order Solanales; family Solanaceae; genus Anisodus; species Anisodus acutangulus. Next base: position 14,952,162 of record CM056495.1, read on the forward strand.
TTATGAAGTCTTCACTTGTCAGTGGCTTGGTAAAAATATCGGCAACTTGATATTGTGACTTCACATATTCAACTTGCACATCCTTCCTTGCAACACACTCCATTATATAGTGGTAGCGAATATCGATGTGCTTGCTTCGATCATGGAATACTGGATTATTTGCTAAGGCAATGGCTGACTTGTTGTTGACACAAACCTTGGTAGGCTCTTCTTGTATCAAATCTATCTCCTTCAATAGATTTATAAGCCAAATTGCATGACAAACGCATGAGGTAGCAACCACATATTTTGCTTCACAAGTGGACAATGTGACAATCGGTTGTTTCTTTGACACCCATGTGAAAGCAGTATCTCCCATGAAAATATGAATCCAGTAGTGCTCATTCGATTATCTATGTCTCCACCCCAATCACTATCGCTATATCCAACAAGCTTGTAATCATTAGAAATTGAATAGAACAAGCAAAAGTCAATTGTAACTTTTAAATAGCGAAGAATTCTCTTTACAGCTTTAAAATGGGTGGTTGTTGGACATTCCATGTAGCGACTAACCAATCCAACTGCGTGAAGAATATCAGGCCTCGTTCAAGTTAGATATCGAAGACTTCCCACCAAACTTTTGAAGAATGTTGGATCTACACTTTCGCCTTCTTAATGTTTGGACATCTTGATTCTGTATTCCGTCGGTGTGCTTATCAGCTTACAGTTCTCCATCTTAAACTTCTTCGGGATCTCCTTTGCATAGCTTTCTTGTAAAATGAAAATTTCATCCTTTTGTTGCTTAACTTCAATGCCAAGATAGTACGACATGATCCCCATGTCTGTCATCTTGAATTCTTTCGTCATTACTTCCTTGAGTTCATTGAACATGCTTGGGTTTCTTTCGGTAAAGATCAAATCGTCCACGTAGAGGCACACGATCAAAATATCTCCATCTTTGAGATTGATATATAGAGTGTGCTCGTAGGGACATTTGTTGAAGTCATTTTCTTTGAAGTACTTGTTGATTCGGCTATTCCATGCCCTTGGTGCTTGTTTTAGCCCGTAAAGAGCCTTCTTCAACTTCAACACCTTGTCTTCGTGGCCTTTGACTTCGTAGCCTGATGGTTGCTGAATATAGACTTCCTCTTCAAGAACTCCATTTAGGAAGGCAGACTTTACATTCATCTGTTGTATCTCCCACTTATTTTGAGTTGCCAAAGAAGTGATTAGTCTGATATTCTCCAATCGAGCAACAGGAGCAAATACCTCATCATAGTCAATTCCAGCCTTTTGACTATAGCCTTTAGTAACTAGCCTTGCCTTGTGCCTTTTAATCTCTCCATTAGCGTTTTGCTTTGTTTTGTACACCCATTTGACACCTATCGCCTTATGTCCCTTGGGAAGTAAGGTAAGTTCCCATGTCTCATTCTTCTCGATGGCCTTGATTTCTTTGTCCATCGCATCTCTCCACTTCTTTTTTGTATTACTTCTTGAAAGCTCACTAGTTCACAATCGACAAATAGACAAAATAATGTAAGATTATCTTGTCGTTCAGTTACCTCATAGAGATCTCTAAGGCTTCTTGTACATTACACAACTCTTTCACTTTGACACCCACTTGACGATGACGAATGTGATGAGTCTCCTTGAGTGGTTGATGTTGGTGATGTTAGTGGAGTTGCAAGATCTTGTTGAGGTTCACCTAGTTGCTCCCTCATTATCTGCTCATCTTCTTCAAACTGAAGAAACAAATTGAAGTCATTTGTATGAGAGTTAAAATCCCATTCTCCTTCTTCGTTGAATACCACATCTTGACTAATCACAATCTTCTTATTGTTTGGATTGTACAACTTGTAGCCCTTCGAATTAGCATCAAAGCCGATAAAGATAAAGCTCTCGCTTTTATCATCAAGCTTCGTTCTTCTCTCGTCTGGTACATAAACATAGGCTATACTTCCAAAGGTTCTCAGGTGGGAAATGTCAGGCTTTCTTCCACTTTATGCCACTTGCGGTGTCTTTCCCCGTACACTTCTTGTTGGAGATCGATTTGACAAGTAGACTGCACACGCTAGTGCTTCAGCCCAAAACTCTTTGGGAAGTTTCTTGCTTTTGAGCATGCTTTGTACCATGTCGAGGATTATTCTGTTCTTTCTTTCTGCCACGCTATTTTGCTGGGGGGATCTAGGAACTGTCATTGGTCGACGAATTCCATTTGCTTCACAGAACGCTTGAAATTCCCTGGAAGTAAATTTTCCACCTCGATCGGATCTCATTGCTTTGATCTTTCTATCGCTTTCTCTCTCCACTGTAGCTTTGAACTTCTTGAAAACCTCAAAAACTTCTGTTTCAAAAAATATACCCAGATTTTTCTTGAAAAATCATCAATGAAGAGAAGAAAATAGTTATTGTTATCGAGAGAGCTAGGCTTGATAGAACCACACACGTTAGTATGGATGAGCTCGAGTCTCTTCTTGGCTCTTGACTCTAACTCCTTTGGAAAGCTTTTCCTGAATTGCTTTCCGATTAGACACCCTTTACAAAGTTGGTCAGGATGATTGATGCGAGACAGTCCCTTCACCATCTCCTTCTTAGATAGCAGCTCTAGACTTTCAAAATTGAGATGCCAAAGCCATGATGCATCTCTGTGGCAAACTTTCAGGCACTTTGCAACATCGTTTTGTATGTTGATCAGAAACATTCTATTCTTTGACATTGGCACTTTAGCAATGAAGTTTTTCTTATAATCTTTTATAGAAAGATTATAATCCTTCATATGAATATCATAACCTTTATCCAACAGTTATTCTAAACTCAAGATATTACTTTTCATATTGGACACATAGTAGACATTGGAAATAAACTGATGTCTCCCATCTTTCAAACGGGTAAGGATGTTACCTCTCTCTTTCACTGCTATTATGAAATCATCTCCAAATGAAAAATTTTCGCTTACTGACTCGTCTAGCTCTACGAACATCTCTTTCTTTCCACACATGTGATTGCTTGCACCACTGTCAAGGTACTAGGAATTTGCTTGGCTACCATCAGTTTTCTTTCGTGCTAGAAGAAGAGTTTTTTTTGCTATCTGTCTTCTCCTCCATGTAGTTGTCCTGCTCCTCAATTTTGTTGTTGTGAGCTCTACATTCTGAAGCATAATGCCCAAACTTCTTACAATTATAACATCAAACTTGAGATTTGTCATACCTTGAGTTCGGATTGATTCTTCCACGACCTCGTGTTGAGCTTTCTCCTTTCTCATAGTTCCTGTTGGAATTATTGTTGTTGTTGTTGTAATTCCAACCTCGTCCATGACCGCGACTTCCACCTCGTCCATGGTCTCTACCCCTGCCTGAGTCTCGGTCATGTTGGTTTCTATCATTGCCTTGGTTTTCATGCATATCCTTGAGTTGCAGCTTGAGGAGTTGCTCAGTAAACCCTTGCTTCTTCTTATGCTTGCAATGATCCTTAGAGTTGCTCGATCGTCATTTCTTCCAAGTCTTTAGTTTATTCAATTGTCACAACGATGTGCTTAAATTTGGGATCCAATGAACGGAGTATCTTCTCTATTATCCTCACATCTTCTAACTTTTTACCATTTCTTTTTAATTGATCAGAAACAGCTACTACTCTTGAGAAATAATCCGAAATAGACTCTGATACTTTCATTTGTAAGAATTAGAATTCACCTCTTAATGTTTGGAGACGGATCTTTTACACTTGCTCGGATCCTTTATAAGAGGTTTATAGCTTCTCCCACGCTTTTTTGGCAGAGCTTGCACTAGAAATCTTTTGAAAACCATCATCATCTAATGTTTGGTAGATGAGGTAGAAAGCCTTCTTGTATCTCTTTCTTGAATCCTTCAAAGTTGTCTTTTTATCTGGTATAAGAGCAGCAAAATCAGCAGCATCCGCAGGCTGGTTATAACATTTCTCTATGATATCCCACACATCTTGTGATCCAAGAAGTGCCTTCATTTTGATACTCCAATTGTCGTAGTTGTTGTTGTTGTTGTTGAGTGTCGGGACTTGCAATGGTGTCATACCATTTGCCATATCTCTCAATATAATGAGAATTTGCAAAATTTGATTGCGTGGATGAATCCGGAACGCCGAAAGACCTTGGGAGGGACTTGGTCATATTTTCAGTTTTCGGTCAATGGTCAAAGTCAACCCTAACCTAGTCCACGGTCAACAACTTTGATGGCTCAATCAACTCGGCTTGGACGACTCGGTCAAGCGGCTTGGTCAACAGGCTTACGGCTTGGTTAACTCGGCTCCAATTTGGCTGACTCGGCTCAACTCGGTGAGTTAATTCGGTTTTCTAGCAGCATTCTTTCGGTGGCGCGTGAAAGGACAGCGCGTCTGAACTCCGATCGAGGAGATTCTGGCAGCGTCGTATTCCTATCGTCGAGACCTTCCATTTGATATGCAATAGTTTATACTTTCCAACTGGCTCTGATATTACTTTGTTGGAAATGAAACACTCTCACAAATAACTTTTATTCATACTCAAACAAATATTACAAGAGCACTCTTACTCAACAATAAGATATTACAACTCACTCTTATAAGACTTTGCTTCTTCACTCACTTAGAAGCTCGTAATTTTTCTTGATACCTAAACTAAAATGGGGAAGGGTATTTATACTGTTTAAGAACAATCGTACACCACACAAATAAACTAATCAAGAATTACAATAACCATACACCTCATTCTAACAACATTTTAAATTACCAAATGATTCACATGCATAATTACCACACCCTATAAGATTCTAGGTAGAAGGCTTGTAGTTTTGGACCTTGATTATGGACTTGGACTCTAATTTGATTGGGTTTGGGTTTGGACTCCTATAATAGATCAAGTTTATGATCCAACATAAACTGGCCACTTATGAGAAATTTAAGTAGAGCAAACTTGGAAAGAAAGCTAGAGCATCTGAGAGGGGTGGCTCTCAGCGTACTAAGGACTGTCAACATAGGAACAGTTAAGAGGAGACTGATATTTTTCCTTAAGTTTTAATACTATTTTTTAAATAACAATATTAGACTAAACTTGATCAATTATCCAATTTGTTTTGTTTGGGGGAAGAAGAATGGGGAGGAAAGTAACTCATGATGAGTTATTTAAGGCCACTTCACATGAGGAAGGATGAAAATAAACACATACAAATATATGAGTCGAGTCGCGGTCTAGCGCTACATTTGTAAGACTCTACAACACTAGCTTAAAGTACTGATTACTCTCTTTTTTCAAAATAAATTATATTTATTTTTATCTTTTAATTTTAGGGTCAATATCAAAGTTCCTTGGAGGACTTCCGTCGGACTCAACCAACAAGTTAGCAGGGTGCGCCAACATATTCTTCTAACGAAGACGTTGAGCAGCTTTGGTTGGGTACTACTTCTAGCCCAAGAAGGCGAGAGGAGCATATCACTGCTACCGGTCTATATTGCAAGACATAAGAACTTCCTCGGAAATCGAGTCAATGAATAACCAACTTCAAAAGATAGAGGATATAGAGAGGTGCAGGGATCAATAGTATGAAGGGCTTAAGGCTTAACTAGATTCCCCCGTGTGTTGATGATGTTATGCCCCAGCCTCGTCCTTCATGCGGTCATCCTGTCCATGATCACCTTGTCCGAGTTATTATGGATGAGCCTTCTAGTAGTTCAGATCAGGATGTGGTGGCAAACAATCCTTGATTTATATTAGATACTTGTTTCGACTAACTATTATGATAAATGTCTTATATGACTTGTTTAAGTGTTTTATTACTTGTTGGTAGGTTTTGATCATTGACGAGTTTTGGATTGGAATTTGAACTAGTTTGAGTTGGAGAATGTTCTATAGTAGCTTATTGTTGCCAGGGTAATAAATTGGTTGTACGTAGTGCTGACAGAAATTAGTTGTTACTTGTGATTGTTTTTATTGGCAGATGAACAGCCGTTAAATAAACATTTCCTATCATTTTGTTTTGCAGAAAACTGACCGCTAATTGACCGAGGTTGGCCGGTTTCTAAAAAATATACAGCAATACCTATTTTTTTTCAAAATAAAAAATAAAAAAATTGCAGACGATCGGTATTTTTTTTAAAAAAGAACATGGTTAGTCAATATTTGTAATTTCTTTGGTCGTGTGTCAAAAGAATAATTTTATGTAAGAAATATTTGTTTCCGATACCGGCCTTTCCCCTTCCAACCAATAATTTGCCATCGATTTTTGGTAGGTATTCCCAAAAATTAACTGATCGCGGTTGGTTTCAGAAATCGATTTTGGCCTTTTTTTGGTAGTGGAAGTTCAAAGCCGGAAGCTGTTGAGAAGGAAGGCAAATGAAGAATAAAGAGAATGTCATTAAGCTATGGCGTGAAAATTTGGATGACAATTTTCGATAAGAGATTTTTACACTCTATATCACTAGACCCAATCTTATTACTATAATGGACTCATATTTTCAGATCTTACCCTATTTAGCGTATTTTATATAATTTAAAATATTTTAAAAAAATAAAATAATTACTTAATCTATGATTATGATTTTCCGTTTTTATTCTTAGAGACTAATTGAAAGTTATATTCATGTTTATCATTACAGATTTAAACCATTGTTAGGTGAATTAAAGTGAAAATTGGGATTTTAGAAGTTTGAAATTTGTTGAGATTTCTAACAAACAAATGATTGAAGTTTGTTGGGGATGTAATTTTGAAGTTGTGGTTAAAATTTAAAACTACTTGATGAAGGTTTAACCTATTTCAGATGGAGTTTCATGGTTGAAGTTTGTAGGAGACGAAACTCAGCTTTTGTATAAGTTTATTTAATATTGTTTAATTTTTGTGTAAAAGTCTTATATATTATTATACACTTTTATACAAAATTGATATATTATCTACAATACGTGTATAACATTGTATAATATTACTTTTACGATCCAAAATCTCATTTGTGCCGTAAGGGCACCTACCCTAATCAGTAAGCGAACCACTAATCATTCGCGACAAAATAACATAAGTATAAATGTGGAAAAGTAAAGAGCAATGAAAGTACTAACACGGTCTTGACTCTTATTACATAAATCTTGCAAACCAATCCCAAAATCTAGTTGTCATGAGTATGTAGCTTACTAATTGGAAGACAAGTCTGAAACTTAAATACAAATCATTGACTGAAATATAGGACAGAAAAGTAAAATAGCAAGATGAGGAGTTCCTGTATTGGGAGGGAAACTGCAGCTCACCCTGGACTTCAAGAAAAGCTCTCCAAGTGTTGTGTTTAAGCTCCGCTCGCATCCGAATCAGTACCTGCAAATAGAGTGCAACAAGTCCAGAGTGAGTACGGGAAGTACCCAGCAACATCGTTGAACGATCCTAACTATAGCGGTGGTGAGGGTTGGTACTTTCTAATACTTCTCTACTAGTTAGTTAACTAGGCATAACCAAAACAGTTATCCAACTCTACCAATAACGCCCTATAGTTCAATTAATCATAAGGGTCGTAAATATTAACAAGTCTTATCAGATCCAGCCTAAACTGCGTTCAGGACGTCTAATCCCACAAAGGTCCACTTTTTCATCAACTATGGCACAATATTCTTAAGGATTTGCCCTTTACGCTATTTAAGGTAATGAATATTAATCATGGTTAAGTCTTTCTATCTTTTAGATCAAATATTATCATAAAGATTATATCTTTCCATCCTTTACATTAAGGAAACTTATACTCGTTGCACTACAGAAGTTGTAAAGATTCTAGCCTTCTATCACTTTCAAGCAAGTAACCATAAGGTCTCTTATTTCCGTCTTAAATCAAGAATAAGTTGTACAGTTCCAGTATTTTCTTCCACTAAGAGTAACATGATCATAAAGTCTACAACTTTACATCACCGAGTACACATAGTATAAATTACACATCAAGATGTATGTATGAAATGCAATGTAGATGATATGTATGCAATGCAATGGAGATAAGTACCAGGTATATACACGCTCCTACAGTAGGTGTTACGTGACCCATGGGGGACTTATGAGGTCCATATACCCATCCGAAATTTTCCATCGGACCCCAGCTCTGTGGCTGTAGTATCATCATTATCATCCGGAATTTCTCATCGGATATATCTCAGCTCTATAGTTGTAGTGTCATCATCAATCATCACTCTCGTACCATGTACCATATCCAGTAACCGGCTTTCAAGCCCCGTTTATCAGTATCTCAATAGTTCAAATGCCAATAATAATATGAATGAATGATATGGATATGCATACACCATGCCAAAGCATAATCAATACAAACAGCATTATCAAATCCTTTTCGAGTATTTAGACCAGATGTACAATGATGAATGCATGAGAAGTCAAATCACAATAAGCTATCAATTATGGCTACGAGCCCAAATAAGCAGCAGACATACCAACCTAAGCGGATTTATACACCACGCTCAAGGCCCGAAGGCTAAACACATAATCTCCGTCATGTACAACATACTAAGTCATTTATTTACCCTTTAAGTACACCGGTACCCATACAAGTGATCATCACCTTACTAGTGCGGCACCCCTAATTGCTTGTTACTCCTCTTACTTATCATACCAACAACATAAACACTGTATTAGAGTCTAGTAAGTCTCAACTTGCCTGTTTTCGGAGTCGAAGAGTCACACGACTGCTTTTCCTTTTCTCTGAGCCTCCTCACATGCCCAATCTGTTTAATTACATTATTTAGATGATATTACGAGTCCAACGGTACCCATATTGATACATAAAACTAGAATCTCTGAGCTAAACTAAAAGAGAACCCATGCCCACAAGGGTAAAAAAAAAGAATTGAAAGTAACATCACCTTACCCATCACTCATACAATCCATATCCTGAATATTATCATAATCTAAGCCCAATTCGATCCTCAATTGCAAGATTATGAAAAAAGCCCCAATTCCCAAACCCTATATTCCCCCCCCCCCCCCCAGCTTCAAAAGGGTTTCTAATACCAAATTGATCATATAAACATCATCCTCTAACATGAGTAGACTCTAGTTTACAACATTATAATCAATTAATCAACCCAAAAATTAAGATTCTTACTCTCTTATTCTCAACATAGAACTATGCCCTCATCTTTCCCAAGTAGACTCTACACTAGGATAGAAGACTTAAATGATAAACAATAATTACAAATAATGAAATTATACCTCCAATGAAGAACCAAGTGAAATCCTCAAAAAAATCCCCTCTTAGCCGAGCTCTAATCTCAAGAGATTAAATTTTGGGGAATGAAATCATTTTTAGGGCAATTAATGATCTGGACTGAAATAGCGGCGGAATCGACTTCGCCGAAGTGGACATGCTTCAGCGGAAAAAATATCGCTGAGGCAGACTCACTTAACATCCTTGGAGTATCGCTAGGGCGAAAATGACTCTGCAAAGGCGCCATCGCCTCTACAGGAAAAGCATCCATAGAAGCGGAAACTTAACACTTAGACAATAACCGCATCTACGGGCCAACCTCCGCAGGGGCGGACACGCAGAAGCGGATAAAGGGATGCTGGTGCGGACACTAGAAACCTGTTATCTAAACTTAGCCAATTCTCCACCCAACACCCGAAATGCTTCCGGGATCCGCCGAATACAAACCAAATATGTATTTCTATCATAAAACACATTCCGGGCATGCTCGTGCACTCAGAATTTCCGAACAAGATCTCTAAGACTTGGGTTTAACCAAAGTCAACCCTTAAGTTCTAGTTTCACTATTTCATAACCAATCACCCAAAATGCACCTGGTTGCCTTGAAAACCGAACCAAACGCTCGATTAAGTCCTAAATCACATTCCGGGCCTAACGGAATTGATAAAACTTCAAAAATAATGCATTTACCCAAAATATAATTATGAGTCAAACCTTTTCTTCTCTTTAACTTAAGGATTTCCAAATTTCCCAAAAAGGATCTGAAACCTACCCGATTACCTTGGAAAATGTGCCACCCACCCCCTTAAGTCACAAATACTGAGGTGAAGCTACGGGAAGTGTATTCTTGGAAAACATAAGTCCAAAAGCTCAAAACGATCAAACGGGTCGTTACAATTGCATATCCAATGTATAAACACTATTGCAAAAATAATTTGCTATACGAGTGTAAACTGAAAATATGGCGACATGAGTGTTATATATTGTGTTGGGTTATATATTTTTGAAAAAAAATCCCTAATATTAATATAATATATTTGAGAAGATGATTCTTGGCGGTATATAAAAATTTCATTACCTAATGATAATTAAATATGTAACAAAAAAAGAGTTTTTTATTGAAGGAAAGGAGGTATTAATATCAACTTTTGATGAGTACAACATGTATTAATGAAAACAACATATATACATGTTTAAAACAACAACAAGAGAGTCAAATTTGTGACCTTCGGGTCGCAGGTTCGATTCTCAACTCGGTGGATATCGTCCTCAGGGGCATATACATGTGGTAAAGCCTGGGCACTAAAAGCCGCGCGGGCATGTTGCAGTGTGGGTTCGTTCTCCGCCAAGCCTTTGAGGGGGTCAACCTTGTAGCATTGATCCGTTAGACGCAAGCAGATACTGACCACGGGTGTACATCCCACGATTTACATGGTGATGGGGTGCTGAAGGACCGGTCCCATCATCCTCAGGAGCCTAGTACCAGTACTTGTGTAGGTACTAGCGATATGGAGGCACAAGTCGCCTCGAGACCTGCGTTATCAAAAAAAAAAAAAATTATGCGTTTCACCAGTATATCCATAATCAGTCCCATCCCATCAACAACCCAACCTCCAATAATGGCTAATCGGCTATGTGTGAATTAGGCACTGCTCAAAATCGGAAAGTCACTAGTACCATCTCAACTCATAGATTATAGCACATTAGATAAACAGTGCAATCACGACAATCTCAATCAGAAACCTTTACGAAGCATCGTAAGTGGTCATCTACTAAAAGGAGAGTATAATATGCACGTTAAGGACATTATTGATAATGGCAAATGATTTTTCAATTTAATGTCCTATACATTGTCTATAGAGGTCATCCACCAAATTAACAGTATATCCATATCCCACAAACTAGTAAATCCCTGGATAATTCCACTTTGTCCCTCACCTCTGACGGACTTTTTTCAACAAACAACGTCTACCACCACATTAAGAGGATGAGAATGTTACACTCCACTTAATCTCAAAAACTTTTGATTGAATCTGAAAATATCCCTTCCAAACAAGTTAAAGTACTTCTTGTGTCAATGCAGCCACCAAAGATTGCCTACATGCGGCTAACTTCACTTATTAGAGATAATTGTTAGCCCGTTATGCCCCATTTGCAATCACCCTGAATAACTAGACAGATCATTTTGATATGCACACATATCAAGAAACATCAGGATGAACTTGAGATTAGGAAAATGGTGGATCACATAGTTGCTACTAATGATCTAGACTGGATTTAAGGTTAAAGTTAACAATATCTTAGAATGAAACCAAGCTTACCCTTTCTTCTTATGGAACATACGGCTCACCTGGAACGATAACTTTCATAATCATGACAATGGAGATATCCCTCTAAAAACTCCTTTTAGTAGAGTTATAGAATACAAATACTTGACGACTAAAGAAGTAAAAAACCCCAATAATACATGGTTTTAAAATAGACATTGATGGTGCTTTCAACATAAATAGTAAATGGGGTTTGCAGGAGGAGTAATTAGGGATACTAATGGATTATTGGTTTTTCTACCAACATAAACACTATCTACTACTGAAGCAGATGTCATTGCAATTCTTTATGGCTTAAAGTTGGCTTTTAATATGAATCTCTCACCACTGGAGGCATGCTCTGACTCAACAAATGTCATCGACTTAATTCTGCACTCACATGACAAACAAATATTATTTGTGAATGCAAGGAGTTGCTCCACTAGCTGGGGTATAAAACCGTGTGGCTGACTTGCGCAAAGGAAGGACTATGTCGAATGCTAGATGCTTATTTTACGGATTGGACAATTCCACTTTTGTTTGTTTTGAAGGCACTTGAAGCAGACAAGATTGGAACTCTTTTTGTTAGGCCTTATAAGGCTTTGACGGTGTTTGAATTGTCTAATTTTAAGTGTTTTTTTACTTTTGAGTTCTTTTTTAATTTTTGAGATACGTGAGTGAGATAAAAAGTGATTTTAATCACTTATTTATAGGTTAAAAATGTATAAAAATAAATCAAAAGTCAAAAGTTGGGTAGGGCCAACTTATGACTTTTAACTTATAAATTACTTTTAAAAGATTAATCCAAACACTCCTTTATATATTTTGGATTGTAACTATGATATTAGTCTTGATCAGTTTGTTATAGCAATAATGCCAATTACCTATTATGTAGTGAAGCATAACATTAATAAATAAATTCGGGCCTCATTTGTTTTTATTTAATGGAGGTCAAAATTTGAATAATTCAAATCTTAGGCCATTAAGTATGTTATTTTTTAAAAGATTTTAGCTCTTATTAGATCTGAACAGATCTGATTTGGTCAGATTTATGATCAAGTCTTAAAATTGTTCAGACGGTTCCAAACCATGAACCCTTTAAGCGGTGCTTTCTTCGACAAACCACTTTTCTTTTACTTTTCAATTAAATCTTGCTGGAATATATGTACTGTTTGCACTTTAGGCACTTAATTTTTTGTTATTAAATATAAAGTACCCATTTATATGTTTCAATTTGATAAAATAATGATTTTAAGTTTTCCAGATTAACAAATTTCCAATACCTCATTGTTATTGTATTTAATTAATATATTCTATTTGAATTGTATGTTTATTATTTTTAAATATAAATAAAATATATACAGTTAGATGTTAAAAATAAATAGTCTTAATTATTCAATATTCATATTTTAAATAATATCTTAATCATTAAAATATAAATTCAAATTTAGACATTTTAATTTTAATATAAATAAATATCGCTAAGTATTTAACTAAAAGGGAAAAAAGTATCGAGTTTTATAAAGGAATTGACCTAAATTATGCCCAAGAAGCCCAATAGAAAAACTTTCCTCAATTTTGTGGAATCCACGTCACCGGCTTCTTGTTTTACCAGACCAAACGCCGCCGTATTTATCCCCGTTTCGGGTCAAAATAGGAATTTTAAATATTAGAAGACAAAAACAACATGGAAAGTAATCCTAAACCCCCTAGTAAACATAATAATAATAATAACCACAATTCCAGAAAAACCATAAAAAAACACAAACACAACAAGCAGTCTCATCTATTCCTCTTTCCTGAACTCCTGCGGCGTAGATCCGAGGAGTTTCAGACAAAAACAGCAGTCTTTACAAACCCTAAAACACTCTCTCCTCCTTATTCCTCAGATCTTGTTCCTCATCTCTAATCAAGTAAGTTATGCTTCCTTTTTTCTCTCCCCTTTTTGTGTTTCTTGTAATCTTTGTTTTTTTGTATTCAAGTTTGAATCTTGATGATTGATTGTTGGTCTGAGTTCGTTTCAACAGATGGGTTTTGAGTTATATAGCTGCTTTTGTTGGTGGGATGATTTTTTGTATATTTTTCTGTTTGATTTTACTATTTTTGATAGAGATCTGTTTGATATGATTTTCTTTATTGTAGAAAGATCATCTTTGATAATTATCTGTTAGGTGTGTGAGCTATTTCATTCTCCGTGTCCTTGTATTAACATCCTGCTTAGAAATTCTTTTATGACAAGGGAATCTGCGCCCCATTTGTTTTGTATCTTATTTTTTTGCTGTCTTATTTTCCCTGCAATCGTGCAATGACTTACGTTCCTTTTGAGCCGAGGTCTATCGGAAACAACTTCTCTACCTCGCAAAGGTAGAGTTAAGGTCTGCTTAGATCTTACCCTCACTAGACTTCACTTGTGTGATTACACTGGGTACACTTCGAGTGTGCACAGGGTAAATCCCACTCATGTGCAATAGCGCGCGAACCACACGGGAGGGATAACCCGCACCAGGCACTCCCCGTGCGACGAGCTGGACCTTGCTTAGAAAATATTGTGCAAAAGGTTTATCTTTGAAAGGAATAAAGTGGTGGTTTTTGGGTCTATGCATTGTTTTGATGCAATAGGTTCTTTAAGTAATGGTTGTTTTGTGAGAAGTTCATCAGTTCTGGACAAACTAGCTAGTTGGGAACTTATTATGTAGAGGAGTAAATCTGGGGATTATAATGCCTTTTTCTGCCATATGTTCTCGTTCATCGTTTAGCTTGATATGGTTCTCATCGTTTAGCTTGATATGGTTCTCATCGTTTAGCTTGATGGTGTTGTATTTCTATTCTGGGAATCCTTATCCAACTTTTGGTATTTGTACCATATGTTCTGTAAAGAATGAAACACTTAAACACATGCATAACTTGAAAGGTTGTTTGGCAATTGGCTACTGTAGCCTGCAGTTTTAAACAATTGTTTTTAATGTGTATCTCCTCTTTCTGCGCTTTGTGCTTCATATAAGAAAACAACATACATTCTATTGTGTCCTCCTTCCCTTTCAGTATTAGAAAGGAAGAACAGATGATATTTATTGCTACTACAATTATTGACATCTGTGATATTTTCAGAGTTAGGTTTTAATTTTTCCTTTTTATTAAGTTCAAGATTGTTTGATGAGTAATAACATTGTTATTTTGTTTGCTATAGTCATGGCTGGCTTGGCACCGGAAGGTTCTCAGTTTGATGCTCGGCAGTTTGATGCTAAAATGACTGAGCTGTAAGTTGTGTGCTCTAATTTCTATACCAGTTATTGGGTTTTGATCTGGCAGCAGAAAACTACACTTGTGTTTTATTTCCTCCTTAGGTGCTTTAGCTATCACTTGCAGCTATCCTGTGATTACTCATTTAATTTTCAAATTTTTGGATGTTTGATATGCTGAAACAGGCTTGGGACTGAACAGCAGGAGTTTTTCACATCATATGATGAGGTTTATGACAGTTTCGATGCCATGGGTTTGCAAGAAAACCTTCTTAGGGGCATCTATGCTTATGGTAAAGTGCACTTCTTAATAGCACATGTGGTTTTGTTAGATTTAGCAGGGCATTGAACACCTGTCTTGAATTGCTTGAAGGTTTTGAGAAGCCATCTGCTATTCAGCAAAGGGGTATTGTTCCATTTTACAAGGGTCTTGATGTGATCCAACAGGCACAATCTGGCACGGGAAAGACGGCAACTTTCTGCTCTGGAATTCTCCAGCAGCTTGATTACAGCTTAGTGGAGTGTCAGGCTCTGGTTCTGGCTCCAACACGTGAGCTTGCCCAACAGATTGAGAAGGTTATGCGAGCACTTGGTGACTATCTTGGTGTGAAGGTTCATGCTTGTGTAGGAGGTACCAGTGTCCGTGAGGATCAGCGTATCCTTCAAAGTGGTGTTCATGTGGTCGTCGGTACTCCTGGCCGTGTCTTTGACATGTTGCGCAGGCAGTCTCTTCGCCCTGACCACATCAAGATGTTTGTTCTTGATGAAGCTGATGAAATGCTCTCAAGAGGTTTCAAGGATCAGGTTGCCCTTTTCTCCTTTCATTTTTTTCTCCCTATTCACCGAGGACATGACCATAGATAGGAGGTTAGGGAGGACACGAATTAGGGTAGAAGGTTAGTAGGTAGTTGAATGGTGTCTCATTTATCCTTTTCATACTAGTAGTAGTATTACTCTTGTAGTGTCGTACCCTTTGATTTCTACTACTAGTTGTTTCTTATTTGTCGATTATCGTATTAATTTGTGGTAGTTATAGCCCTTTTTTCAGATTGCTCTATCATGCATTTTATAGTTAATCGCTACCGTTATTTCTATTTTCATATTGCTTTGTATTGTTTGTCCTTGTGCTGAGGGCCTACCGGAAACCTCTCTGTCTCGGTAAGGTCTGCGTACACTCTACCCTCCCCAGGCCCCACTTTGTGGGATTTCTCTGGGTATGTTGTTGTTCAGGTGGAATTTTCTATTACTAGGTTTCTGTATTGTGATTTGGGAAGTAGTGCACAAAGATGGGGCTACCTTTTCTTTTTATTTGGAGGGGGGGGGGGGTAAAGTAAAGTATTTGTATGCATCTTTTCTCAGTCATATGTTAGATTTGTAAAAGATTTGTGCATATGGGATATTAACCTCTTTAAGGGAGTTTTATCTATTCTTGTCATTATTAGCCTTGTTATTCTTTAATGTCTTTTAGAATTGCTGCAGAATTTTGCTGGTTCTTTGACCTTATTTCCTTTAGTATCTCCAGTGGGCCTAACCTATAAGCTGATTTATTGCTCCCAAGGTTACAAATAGTATCATATTTGAAAGCTGTTTTATTATCTTCCAGATTTATGATATTTTCCAACTGCTGCCACCAAAGATTCAAGTTGGTGTTTTCTCTGCCACAATGCCACCAGAGGCTCTTGAAATTACTAGGAAGTTCATGAACAAGCCTGTGAGGATTCTTGTGAAGCGTGATGAGCTCACTCTTGAAGGTATCAAGCAATTTCATGTCAATGTTGAAAAGGAAGAATGGAAGCTTGAAACTCTTTGTGATCTTTACGAGACCTTAGCCATCACCCAGAGTGTCATCTTTGTGAACACCAGGCGTAAGGTTGATTGGCTCACCGATAATATGCGCAGCCGTGATCACACAGTATCTGCAACTCACGGAGACATGGACCAGAACACTAGAGATATCATTATGCGAGAGTTCCGATCTGGGTCATCTCGTGTGCTCATCACTACTGATCTTCTGGCACGTGGTATTGATGTGCAGCAAGTATCCCTTGTGATTAACTATGACCTACCTACTCAGCCAGAAAACTACCTCCATCGTATTGGTCGTAGTGGACGATTTGGAAGGAAGGGTGTGGCTATCAACTTTGTCACAAAGGATGATGATAGGATGCTTTTTGACATTCAGAAGTTTTACAATGTTGTCATCAAGGAGCTGCCAGCCAATGTGGCCGATCTCCTTTGAGGCGGTTTTGGTTCTGTGAGGTGAAATTCTTCCTTACATCAAGTAATTTAATATTTTATTCTTAGGTTAGTTAGAATTGGGAAATGCAGTTGCCATGGTTTGCCATGGAACCTGTAGTTTTCCAATTTGGTTTTACTTATTTACTATTGCAAATTTTGTTGGTTTTTCTTTTTGTTTTGGAAGTCCATAACAACTTCATTTTGGATGTTTTTTGGATTTACTCTATTAAGTTTATCTCTTGGCCTTGTTTTTTTTGTTGTTGTATGAGGAAGGCTTTTGGAGGCAATTTTGATCATCTGTATTGAGTGATCGTTTCTCTTCGTCATGCCTTGTATAGCTTTTCCCTTCTGATTTTTGTGTTCTTTAATGCTACTCACAGAAAAACATAGTAGTAAATTGGAAGGGCCTGTGTTGATGACTTATATATCGTATTTGAAACTTGAAATTAGTTCCCATGTGATCCCTTTTTTGACTTTGTTTTTCTATCCGGGACCAGGGAAGGAATCCACATCTATTGTGTGTGAGAAAGTGTATCTGGAGTTCATGCAACTTATGAATCCACCCCACAATTAAGCTTGTTTTGTACTTCGACTGTTTACATCTTTTCTCTTGTTTGGCATGTGTTGAGCATGACAAAAAGGAAAAATGACTTATTTCTTCTTTGGTTTACAAATATAGAATCCCATGTTAAAGAGAAGCTTACAGCTTGTTTGGATGGTTGTTACCTTTGTATTGTATTGTATTGTATTGTGGTGTTAGTTTAAATACAATGTTTGTTTTGATTGTTACTTTAATGTATTGTATTGTTAAATCCATCGTTACGTAACGCCGAAAAGCCCCATTTTATGTAATGACCTATTTGGTGTTATCGCGTCATTACCTTATATTTTTTTCTCATTTTTATTATCTACTAATTCTATTTTATCATTTACTGTATCTCTTTATGGTAGCTCTATCCTTACCCTACTTTTCTTGTAGGTTTATCCTTCAAATTGTTGATGTATGAGATTAAGTGACGATGGAAAACGATACAATCTTTCCAAACGTTATATCAATCAAAACAATATATTATGATACAATACAATACAATACATTATGAAACAATATGTAACAACCATCCAAACAGAGCGTTACTCTGGATTCTTTTCCATCCAGATCTCACTTTTAGAATTCTCTTCTATTTTCTTCATTCCTTTCTGAGCCTCTCATTCGTTCCCTAGCATTTGAGGGTCCTTAGAACAAGTATCTTTACTGATCCATCTAGAATTACAGAATGGATATTTGTATTTGGTGTTTATACCACATTTAGCAATTTAATCACGGGAGTTGGTACAATCTTGAGTAGAATAACTACTCCCTATGTTTCAATTTATGTCTTATTTTTCGTTTTAGTTTATTTTAGAGTGTTTTTTCTAATTTGGACTCTTTAATTTCAACATCTCACATGGTATGTTTAAGGCCATAAGCTTAAAACATATCTTGGTACATTATGCATATTTTTAGTTTAAGTTGCTAAAATAAAAAAATTTCTTTACTTTCTAAAATTTCGTACTCAGTTAAACTAAGACAAATAAATGAATACAAAGAGAGTATTATTCAACCGTGTTTTAAGTAATACAAATTTATATCTCAAATCTAAACATCATATGTGGGTCAGTCTTCTCGGAATAAAAGTTCCATCAGACCATCAGTCGTAGGAACCATTGCCCACTGTGTAGTTATCTCATAGCAGTCGATAATATTGGTTTGGATAATCGTGATGTTCACTTTGTCCATGCCGAATACTCCCAACCGATTACAGCGCCGGCAAGGCCGGGTCCTGCTTTGTGTTATTGTAACAGTAGTTACAAATTTAGCAACCAACTAAGCTAACACTATGATCAGATCAAAGTCAAAATGTCTTTAAATATATGTTAAAAGTATAGCTTTTGATCAAATTTAGCTATTAAACATAAAGTTTGAAGCATGAGTTTACTTATTACATGCTTTAAAACTTGAAAGTTGTAAATTGTATATTACTAATGGATGTTAACTACAAAAATGTAACTTCACTACTCTTCTCCATTATGTAACTGACCCTTAGTATTTCTTACTATTATGCTTGTAACTCCCACACCTTCTGACTTCTTCCATGATCTCAAAGGTTCATGTCATGTTTAAGACAACTTTTTTGTCATTATGTAATAGTATAAATAGAGGCATAAGAAGTGATTTGGGAGACACTAGGAAGAAATGAGAAAATAATTTAGTTGTTAGCCTATAAAAGCAAAGTCGAGATAAATATTAGGTGGTATGACCAGTTTTGAGCGTGCTATCAGGTTTTAGCCAATGTTTGAAAAATAATAGGGAAATAGCCACATTGTCAATACCTTACCTAAAACATGAAAGAACTTATAAATATTTGAACCACGTGAATTATTCATGAAGTTTGAAAATTCTAGTTAATTTTTTAATCCCATGAATTGTTCTTTGTATTTGAACTTATAAAGGTTTGAAACCTAAGTTTCATACGGTTTGAAATTTCAGCAATTTTTTTAACCTTATGAATTGTTCTTTGGTATTGAACTTATAAAGGCTTCAACCTTATTAATCGTTCATGAGGTTTGAAAGCGCAGTAAATTTTTTGAACCCCTTGTGGGCGATCTGACGGTCTTTTTCTTTCACGGATTTTTTCAAGGAATCAATGGTTTGCGCCATCGCAGCAAGCTGCTCGTCCACATCGGTGGTGTTGGTCATCAAAAGCGTTGACCACTGTTGAAGTAGTCCGTCGAGTCCTCTCACTTCGATTGACCCCTAAGCTCGGGGGAATTGAAAATTATTGTATATTTTCTAAAACGGCACTCTCCCTTAATTTCCACAATAATGTTTGCTTATGAAACCTGTTTTCATGTGGTTGATGTCTCTTTTTCGATTGCTTTATAAAGGGGAACAAAAATAAAAGCCTTATACACCAAAAGTCAAATCCTTGCGTTCCACTTGTTAATTCTTTCAATTTACGCACCATTTTTCGGAGGTTTTCAATGTTTTAGTTTGGGGTATTTTCATGAGATAAGACACTATTACACCCTTTAACTTTGGACAAAGTTGCTACGCAACACCTTACATTTGCGGAGTTCTATTACCTCCCAGAACTATTTTAAAGTGTAATAAATGTCACCCTAAGTGCTGATGTGGCATAGAGAAATTAAACATTTGGCAGGAGGTGAAATACACGCGTTGCCACATGTAATTTCGTATTCTTTTTAAAATCTATTTCATTTTCTTCCTTTTTCTTTTCTTTTTATTTCTGAAATGTAATGGAAATATTATTTTTTATTTAGAAAAATGAAAAGGACAATCATTTTTGTATGAACTTATTATTAGAGGTGTTGAGCATATTCGAAGGTTGTTGATGTAAATCAAACCCCGCACATAATTCCTTAATTCAAGATAAGAAGTAGAGCTCCAAGAATGCCAATGGTGAACCATAAACACACGGCCAAAAGCTTGGAAATGTATGGAGTGTGGAATGGCTTAGGAGACAACACTTGATTGTCTTAGAGAGAGTTGTATTTTTTCGGCCTTAAGTGTTGGTCTTGGCCGAGGCCTTGCTTTAAAATTATTGTCTTTAAATTCTTAGATGAACTAGTAGTTACTTAGGACATATTAAGAACCCTTAGGTTCACCTAGAACACATGTAAGACACTATGTAAGGGGGAAAGATGACTATGCCGAAGTAAGCTTCATTCAAGAGTGGCATGTCCGAGAATGCACACGGCAACAAGGGTTAAATGCACCATCTATAAGGTGTGCACCTCAAGAGGATAAATCGTGTATGGACTTCCTAAATTTGACGACATCAAGATGAAGTCGAGGAAGCCAAGGAGTTGCTCGAATTACTCCAACCGGTCGGTCAAGAATACATATCAAGGGAGATGTCTCTTACCACTCTCCAAGAAGATCATTAAAAGAGTTGACTAGATCACATGTGAAAGATATCAAGGGAAGTTCTAGCACACATTGGAGTTTGGGATCACTCCCCTCAGCCGAAGACCTTTCCCCTCCCCCGTTCCCACCTTAGTTGAATTAATTGGTAGTTTGTGTCTTTATATTTTCCTTCTAGAATGGTCCATTCTCTACTATAAAATGAACCCTTAGGCCATTGTAAAAATCAGGGGTTGTTGAATGAAAAATTTGAGTGTTAACTCACTTTAGCTAAGCATTTCAATCCGGGATTGTTATACTTAGTTGATTCTCCGGGAGAGTCGCTTGGTTCTCCTGGAGAACCACCCTTGTGTCGAAGGTTTCGATCACCCTTGCTAGGTTAGTCTTGAGAATTGCGGGCAACAAACCTCAAGCTAGTCCTTGTGAATTTGATCACAATATCTTGGAGCCCACATGAGCAATTAACACCTCGTGTTACCATCCAAGACCCATATCGACCGAATTGTGACTTGCTTTGTGTCTCGGATTGTTGGAAACAATTCGTGCTCCAATTACTTGTTTGTTTACATCACCACCCTCCACAACATCTCACAAACTCCTCCACCAAAGCTCAATACCCGCAACCAACTGCAAACACCCGCAAGTACAAACAACCACCCCAACGTCCCACCGAAAACTCTTCTCTGACCCTCACTGCCTCAGGTTGTTTCCGCAACCTTAGCTCCCCTATAATACCAAACCACCACCACCACCCTCTCCCGCAAGACCCTCGGGACCACCTCCAAAAATGCCAACTCACGCTTTTAAGCCAAACTATCCGAAACAGGCCTCAACCACCATATTGCCTACCTTGCCGACAAACCGAGAACCCCATTTTCCTAGCCTATTTTCGGGTCAACCCGAATGACTTACCAACTCAAAGTCCTCCGTACTTACATTAATTTGGTATCAGAGCCAAACGTTCCCGTCCCACGCAATAACGCTATGGCTAACATGAACGAGGAACTTAGGTGGGCCATGTTCGAAATGATTGACGAACACACGCAACTTCTAAGGAGATAATTTCAAGAGCGTGCCGTAATTCATGACGTAGAATCCGGAGAAGAAGTGGCCCAAAATAATTCTAAGCATGCCAACGATGATGTACTAGAGGAGCCAAGACACGAAGGGGAATATGACCGAGCCTTGCGGTTTGATCTCCCTACGTTCGATGGTAATTTAGATCCGGAAGCATTTCTCGAATGGCTAAGAGCCATTGACAGATTGTCCGAGTTTAAACAATATGATGACCGGAAGTGCTTCAAAGTTGCCATATTGAAGTTAAAGTATTTTGTTTCTATATGGTACGAAAATTTAAAAGCAACCAGAAGTAGGCACGACAAAACAAATCGACTCTTGGGCAAAGCTTAAGAAACACTTGAAAAAAAAATTATTGCCGCGAGAGTACGAACAAGAACTCTACCTTAAACTCACCAAGATCCGGCAAGGTGCCCTTAAGGTCGAAGAATACGTTCAGGAGTTTGAAAAGGTCATGATGTTGTGTGGCTTGGATGATAATGAGACATAATGGATTGCACGGTTCATAAGTGGATTGAGTCCGACAATACAAGAGAAGGTCGAGGTGTCCACTTACCATACCTTTGAAGATGTGTGCTATTTGTCACTAAAGTTCGAGCAACAACAAAAGAGGGGTGCCTCTAAACCATATACTAAGCCCGTGAGTACCAAATGAAGGGGTAGTGTTTCGTACTCCAACCCTTTATACAATCAGGATGAGACGGGTAAGGGCAAGGAGAAGAAGGTAGAACCGGCCAAAGAAGTTGGAGGAGGCGGTAAGATATGCTTTAAGTGTCAAGACCTCGTACATTTTGTAAGAGAATGCCCGAATCCGAGGGTCATGACCCTTGAAGAGTACCAAGAGTGTGATAGTGCCTTTATCATGGAAGAAACCGAAGTGGAAGAAAGTCAAGGGGAAAATGAGACCATTGCGGAAGAAGGAATAAGTCTTGTTCTCCAACATGTGTTAAGCATACAACCGGGAGAGCTTAAAGAGTCGCAACGAGAGCAGAACTTCTACACACGGTGCAAGGTGAAAGACCGAGTGTGTAGTGTGATAATTTATGGAGGAAGTTGTGCGAATATGGCTTCTCTAGAAATGGTAAGCAAGTTACAATTGCCAACTCGTGCACATCCCAAACCCTACCGTCTTCGTTAGGTAAATAAAGCAAGCGGGTTAAAAGTAGCCAATCAAGTCCTTGTTAACCTCTGAATTGGGGAATATGAGAATGAGTTGTGGTGCGACATCATACCCATGGATGCGTGCCATATTTTGTTAGGGAGGCCATGGCAGTATGACCGCAAGATGATCCACGATGGGGAAGATAATACATATGCCTTCCACAAGGATGGCAAGGACTTCCGGCTGATACCCTTACCACTTAGTAAGGTAAAGGAGACGAAGATTCAATGGGCTCCAAGACAACAAACCAATTCCGAGACTCTCGTGATTACGGAGCAACAAAAGGAGGAATGACGATCAAAGAAGGGGAGGCCGACAGAACTGTCAGTGTGTGAAGGAAAGGAAAATCTTGTGGAAGACATAGAAGAAGGTGTCGAGATGACACAAAGTTGGACCCTCTTCACACCCGTTGTATGATCCTACAATTATGGAAGATGAGGCTAACTCAGGAGTTACGAAAGTTGCACTTCCAAATGGCACAACAATCGGAACAATTCCAACAAATGGTGTGGTTCATGCCCTCAACATGTTATTCAAAAAAACAACTACTTAGCCATCTTGATCTGTGGAGTACTTCTGAGTTATCTACCCAAGGAGACCTTGGTTCATACGCGGTAATGATCGTGTGGGTGCTTGAAAGGAGTAGAACTCGGTATACACTACTTCACGAAGTGTCCTTGAAGAACGGCTCACAACTACTCAAGGGGGGAGTCAAGCGAGTGGTGGTTGTCAAGGACCTACAGCCCAGGAACGAATGGTTTGTGGTATCGCTCCGAATGAGTGGTAAACAAAACTATTCCTTGAGTCTCATGCAAGGAATTTGCTTGGCTCGGGTACATGACTCATTATCCGCAAATCGTGGTGTTAAGCTCTTCAAAGTAGGCTAAGATTGGTGAGATATTATAGATGTCTATGGGAGGATTTCTTCTTCCCCTATAGTTCAAGGACGAGGTTCCGTTGACACTCCCACCCCAATCATGAAAGACATACTTAGAGCTGTATGGGAGGATGGTTCTGATCTAGACTAAGAACTGCAAGCCATAGAAGCCTATGACGCAAAATTGGAGGATGAACTTCACCAACCGTGGAATTATGATTCATTGATCCGATGGGAAACATATTTGAAGAATGGTCCTACAAATGGTTGGGCGAATTTCAAGAAGACTTGTGCAAGAAACCGAATCCACAGGAAAGCATTGATATAAAGTGGTTTGATAGTGAGGAGTCCTTGCATTTGATCCCCACAAATTTGAGGTCAAATTCTTCCAAAGAAGGATCGAATGAAGTAATTCAAACCCCGCACATAATTCCTCAATTCAAGATAAGAAGTAGAGCTCCAAGAATGCCAATGGTGAACCATAAACACACGGCCAAAATCTTGGAAATGTATGGAGTGTGGAATGGCTTAGGAGACAACGCTTGATTGTCTTAGAGAGAGTTGTATTTTTTCGGCCTTAAGTGTTGGTCTTGGCCGAGGCCTTGCTTTAAAATTATTGTCTTTAAATTCTTAGATGAACTAGTAGTTAATTAGGACATATTAAGAACCCTTAGGTTCACCTAGAACACATGTAAGACACTATGTAAGGGGGAAAGATGACTATGCCGAAGTAAGCTTCATTCAAGAGTGGCACGTCCGAGAATGCACACGGCAACAAGGGTTAAATGCACCATCTAGAAGGTGTGCACCTCAAGAGGATAAACCGTGTATGGACTTCCTAAATTTGACGACATCAAGATGAAGTCGAGGAAGCCAAGGAGTTGCTCGAATTACTCCAACTGGTCGGTCAAGAATACATATCAAGGGAGATGTCTCTCACCACTCTCCAAGAAGATCATTAAAAGAGTTGACTAGATCACATGTGAAAGATATCAAGGGAAGTTCTAGCACACATTGGAGTTTGGGATCACTCCCCTCAGCCGAGGACCTTTCCCCTCCCCCGTTCCCACCTTAGTTGAATTAATTGGTAGTTTGTGTCTTTATATTTTCCTTCTAGAATGGTCCATTCTCTACTATAAAATGAACCCTTAGGCCATTGTAAAAATCAGGGGTTGTTGAATGAAAAATTTGAGTGTTAACTCACTTTAGCTAAGCATTTCAATCCGGGATTGTTATACTTAGTTGATTCTCCGGGAGAGTCGCTTGGTTCTCCTGGAGAACCACCCTTGTGTCGAAGGTTTCGATCACCCTTGCTAGGTTAGTCTTGAGAATTGCGGGCAACAAACCTCAAGCTAGTCCTTGTGAATTTGATCACAATATCTTGGAGCCCACATGAGCAATTAACACCTCGTGTTACCATCCAAGACCCATATCGACCGAATTGTGACTTGGTTTGTGTCTCGGATTGTTGGAAACAATCAGTGCTCCAATTACTTGTTTGTTTACATCACCACCCTCCACAACATCTCACAAACTCCTCCACCAAAGCTCAATACCCGCAACCAACCGCAAACACCCGCAAGTACAAACAACCACCCCAACGTCCCACCGAAAACTCTTCTCGGATCCTCACTGCCTCAGGTTGTTTCCGCAACCTTAGCTCCCCTATAATACCAAACCACCACCACCACCCTCTCCCGCAAGACCCTCGGGACCACCTCCAAAAATGCCAACTCACGCTTTTCAGCCAAACTATCCGAAACATGCCTCAACCACCATATTGCCTACCTTGCCGACAAACCGAGAACCCCATTTTCCTCGCCTATTTTTGGATCAACCCGAATCTCACCAACACCCGAATTACTTACCAACTCAAAGCCTTCCGTACTTACATCAGTTTTTAAAGTTTTAAAGTTGAGATTCAAGTGCTAAATTCATTCTGAATCCTTAGTTATTGATGGGATTCGAAAATGAAAAAAGTATTTCGAATCCACCATTGTTGAACCTTGAAAAAAGCTTGAAGAAAAAAAAATGAGTTTGTCAAAATTATTGTTGTTGGCCAAATTGATTACTGGAGTATGGTGATGATGGTGTTGTTGTGAAGTTGTATTTGAACTTTGAGCTTGATTGGTGCGGATTTAGCTCAGTTTTTGTTGAATTTTGACACCAAAAATTGGATTTGGAGCTTTTGAAAATTGATGATAAAATGGGGATGAAGAGTTCTTGAAAATCAGCTTTGGAACTGGCACGTGACCACTTCGTATATGTTACATCCTTTTTTTTAAGTTCCCACGCGCTTGAAGGAGGTGTTCTCACGCCCTTCTCTTCCACGCCAGCACATAAGGTGCAAAAAAATACGGAAGAAACAAGTTTAGGCGGGTAAAAGGACCTTAGTAAAGTGAGATGTGTCGCAATAAATTTGGCCAAAGTTCAGAGAGGTAATAGTGCTTTATCCCTATTTTTATTCATTTTTTTTTAAAATAGTGATTAAATGTAAATAACTTTTAAAATAGTGGTCCCTCTGTTAATTTCTTATCTATTATGTTAAAAATACATTTTCACTTTTACTTGTCACTTTTAGCATATTAAGAGAATTTTTTTTCTTCATATTTTATCATTAACATTAATTACTTATTCCTTAAATTATTTTTCAAAATAAAAAACTAACTATTAATATTTAATAGTGTGGTAAAATATTCATATCAATTATTATTTCTTAAAGAATATGTAAAATTCGAACAAGACGAGAGTATTTGGTAGCAGGGGTTAAAAGTGGTTATTTACCATTTCTTTTCAAGCTCGAGCGTTTCGATAATGACAGAGGTAAGAACGATATATTTTATTATATGTTTTATTTCTTATAGTCTAAGAGTGTCTTTAATTCTTTACTCGAAAACTAATACTCCTTTCGTTTTAAAATTATTGTCTTAGATTTTGATTATGAGGGTTAAACTAATTAATATTTTATGTGAATTCGGACATAAAATATTTAACTTTTAAAAATAACATTTACATATTTAGAAACTATATAAAAAATACTTTAAGTCACAATAATTAAAAATTCAAAATATTTAAAAAGTATTTAAGAAAATTATAATTAAAAATCAAATAGTAACTAAGATAATTTTTAGGGACGATGGGAGTACTAATAAAGAAAAAGCAACAAGACAAACTGCTAGTTTAATGACTACCTGAACAAGGTTAAGAGGTACAATATAGTAGGCGTGGCCAGTGGGCCGGGATCGGGGCGGGACGGGGGAGGGGAGGGATCGGGACAGGCGGGATTCACCGCCGTCCCGTTTCCGATTCCGTCGGAGTCGGGTTGGGGCGGGATTGGTTTTTTTTTGGTACTTAATTTGAAAAATAACATATATATAAAAAAAACTCAATAATTAAACAAGATAGCGTAATAAAAATATCCCAATGTTGTTTTTGTGCCTCTTATATTATTTAATAGACATATGATTTTTTTTGTAATACAAATACAATTGTCAAAATTGCAACTTTATGGTGTTGTTCAAAAGTTGTAAATTACATAGTAAAATTGCAATTAAAAAAATTACATTTTGAAAAATACATGTTCTAGTTTCTTGATAATTTCCTGTGGGTCTTCGGTTGGAATTGGTATTTGTTGGTGAAATTTCTCCACGTCGCTTCCACCACATTCGGATAAGATTTCGTTGTAGTTTTCATCTTCTTTTTCGTTGATCTCCGGTTGACCGCACCTTCTCCGCTCCGCTCGTATCCAATTTCTGAAATAATACTACAATCTCCAAGCTGTCTCCGGCTAATGAGTGTCTGTGCTCTCCTATTTGATATCTGCCGGCAGAAAAAGCGCTTTTAGACGCTGTTGATGACGCTTGAATGTTCAAAACATCTCGGGCCATCATTGAAAGTGTCGGAAAGGTTTTCTCATTCACCCTCTAGTATTTCAGCAAGTCTTCACGTCCTTCTTCATTGAGAACTGTTTGGTACAGTACAGAACCCTGAAAAATAAAAATATCAAACTCGCTAATTTAGTTAGTAGCGGTACGGCCGCCGCACATTCTATTTCTGAGGCTTTCATACTAGCCGCATAAATAACATGTCTTTTGTGAGGTTGTGTTGAAGAAGAAGATGGTATGGAAGCCGGTAGGTTGCTAGCACTTTCTTGTTGGTAAAACCTATATATTTTTTTGCATTCATCTTCTACGCTAGACAACACTTCTTCTTTAGTTTGTTTAATAGGTGGTGGGTGATTTGGATTTTTGGGACTTGGAGGTGGTAGTACTGCTATACAATCGTAAATAGTTTCAATAAGTGATTTAGTACCGTCTATTTTAATAGTCAGATTTAATACAACATCAATAATATAAAATAGTGGGAATAGGAATAAAATATTTTTTTTATTTTGATAAATATTTTTTTAATAGCTGCCTTATAAGTTGGTTTATCCATATATTCATTAAGCAGTAAAAATATTAGAGTTATTAAAAAACAACATAGTTGAAATAGTAGGATAATATATACTGGAAAATTCTTTTGTTGCTTGAAAAAATTCTCTAAAAATACAATAAGTTCGGAAAATTTTCCCCAATCGCTATCTACAACCATATCATCTGGATTTTGATTATGAGAGTTAAAAAATAAAGTTATAGGTTTTCTATAGTCATAAGCAACAAGTAGTTGCTCGTATAAAGAATTCCACCTAGTGGGTACTTCTTCTGGAATTTTTCTATAAGGTAGTTGGCAATCGTGACAAGTTTTTTTATATTCTTTTCTTCGTTGTATTCTATTATTTTTAAAAATAAAGTTTATAACAAATTATATTTTACTAAGAATGTCTTCAAAGATTGATAGACCATCATTTACAATTAAGTTATATATATGGCACACACATTTTATATGAAAATGATATGGAAAAGATGGAGTTAAACTATTTTTTAAAATTGTAATAGCGTAATTGTTAGAAGAAGCGTTATCTAATGTAATAGTCATAATTTTATCAGTTATTCCGTAATAATCGCACACTTTATAAGTATTTTCTGCAATAAAAGTACCAGAGTGCCTATCATCTATATATCTATACGCTAAGATACGTTTTTGCATAGACCATTTATAATATATCCAATGACAGGTTACCGTTAAATAATCATGGCCGTTAGTACTATGGCCTATATCAGAAGTGATAGCCACTTTTCCATTAAAATGATATAATGAATAACGTAAATATTGTTGATATTCATGTGCGAATTTAAATACATCTCTCTTAACAATTGATCTAGGAAAACCGTTAAAAGCAAGATTATACATATCTCTAATGTAATGAATAAAACCAAGAGATGAAGGAAATGAAAAAGGCAAACCCTCTACAACAACTAATTTTACTATTGCTTCCCTATCTCTATGTTTATCGTATTTAGGGCCTACAATTCCCCCCGTCATAGGGTTAATTTGACCCTGTACTTGGTCCGGGACAGTATGTGAACCTTGAGCCGATGAAACGGACATTTGCGCACCCGGTTTTGAAGCCTCGTATTGGGCATATCTAGCTGGATGAGCCCTTGCTACGTGTCTCATTAAACCCCCCGTCCAACCATGACCTTTTCCAGTTTTAAATTTTAAAACATCTTTACAAAGTTTACATCTAGCTACTTGATTCTCTACGTCCCTATAAAAAAATGTCCATGCATCTGATTTTAATGTTCGTTTTGCTAGACCTCATCTCATACTAGGGGGAATATGAGGCATTTCAGTTGAAGGTGCACTAATGGGTGTGTTATCATCTACATTAGTGGGTGTATCATCTAGATTATTGTCTAAATTAAAGTCTTCTTGAGTTTCAGAAAATAACTCATCGTCTAAATCTAATGGTATTGTAGGAAAATGTTTAGTATCAACAAAATCATTATGTGTAGGAATAAGATTCTGTCTAGAAATAGGACCCTTGCCCTTGTTGCCCCTATTAGAAGAAGCATGACCCCTACCCGTAAGCATACGTTTAAATCATTTCATTATAAATTTATACTTATACTAATAAATAATTAAAGTAAATGAAATTAAGTGCACTAAATAAAATAAACAGACAATAATAATTTAATGAAGGAACGAATGTACCAAACGTCGACGTGTAATCGAGAGGTTGAAAATTGAAATTTTGCTCGATGGAAGATCCTCAAGCTAGTTGCCAACTTCACTCCCAAATGAATAAATTAAATTGAATATTTAGTAGACAATGTAGACTTGTAGAGAGATAGATTGAGAGATTGTAGGAAGATTTGTGAGAAAGATGAAGAGAAAATGAGGTATTTATAGTTGAAAAATTGGGTTAAAGTGTAAATATAATAACTTATGGGTTAAAAATAAATATTAAGGGGGTAGGGGGGAGGCCAAAAATGGTTGTTGCACAACGGCCAAAATGTAAAATGGTCGTTGGTGCAACAGTTATTTTTGCAAAGGGAGGCTTCGGGCGGGATCGGGTCGGGCCTGGCGGGATTGGGGTGGGCCGGGACGAGACCATGTCCCGTCCCAGTTCGAGTCCCGATACCGCAATTTTTTTTTAAAAAGTCAGGTTCCGAGCACCGGACCGGACCGGACCGACCCGGCCCATTGGTCAGCCTTACAATATAGTTGTCTTTCTCTCTGGATCTGTACCTCCATAATGAGGTAAAGGAAGGATATACGGAGAAGCATTGAGAAGAATATTCCACGCGGAAAAGCCTTTATGTTCCCTTCGGCCTTCATTAAACAAAAATAGAAAGATCACTTTGGTGCTTCTTATTTATGACAAGGAAATTTCCAGTCGTTATTTTTTAAGCGTACACAGAATAAACTCTGCTTTTGTGTAATAATCTGCAGATAATATAGGAGAGATAATTCACACTAGGCAAGTCCCGTACGCGAGCTCAATTCAGAAGACAAATCTTCTGCTGTCGTAGGCAGCGGATTTTGACGTGTTTGTTTGATTGTGTGCTCGCAGGAGGAGATAAAAGAGGACAGTGACGAGGACTTGCGATTGAGCTTGTTTTTGTGGAGAAAAATAACTTTTAGGTAAATCTCACATCTTTTTCGGCCATTATTAAAAGGGGAAAAAATATTTTTTTTCCCTTTGTTTTGGCGTGCTATATAAGTGGCATGCAATATAATAACAGAACCTTTCTACCACATAGAAGAAATTTTATTGGTGTATACCTGTAAGTTCTTTTTTTCACATTTTTGGGAAAAGGAAAGGAATGCGAAGGAAACGTTTGTTACACAACGGAACTCGACATTTGGTTCAAAATTGGAAACTCACTAAACGTTACCCATATTATTTTTGGTGTATACCTCTAACTCCTGTTTTTCTTTCTTTTTAATACTTTGCAAATTCTTTTTTTTTGGTTCTTTTTTCCATTTTATTAGTTTTTTATAAAGGGGCGAACAGAACAAAAAAGGAAGGTTAAATTTGGGAGCGACTCCGCTCCATTGTTTCTGCTCCAATAATGATCAATGCAACCTTAGATAATTGACATGTGTCTTTATCATTGATGTACACATGATTTTTAATAAGTGATGTCGTTATATAATGAATCGTTTGCATCGGATTTCTTTTATAACACAACTAGGATAAATTTGATATTTTTGTAATTGTTGCACCAAAAATTCTGCACTTTATTATTTCATTAATTGTTCGAAACATACCAAACCAACTCAAAATAGAACAAAACTATTTTTTACAAGTCATAAATAATGATATGGACCCAATTAAGCGGTCAAATTACCATTTAGACCACATATGCACAAACTGAGGAATAAGGTTTTTTTTATCTTTTTCTAAAAATGTTTATACGGAATGTGTCCAAAATCCGCTCAACCGCCTTGTTATCTAATCAAATTTTGTAGACAAGTCCCAAATATCTATTCCGAGCTACTAGAAGTCTCGGAATATGATTCAGACTTCTACAATTAAAAATAATTGAGTCATCACATTATTCACCACTTAGACATATGTTCCGCCTCAAACGTGCTTAAAATCATCAATACAAGTCGAAATTTGATAAGACCAGTTCCTACATGTCACAAATAATGAAAGGAAACTAGCGGTCTAATCATAAATCCAAATCTAACCACCTTGAAGCAAAACAAGACTTTGATTAGAAAATCTGAAATTGCAAAATGAATTTCAATGGTGCCAAATCACCTCCAAATTTCTGGGGTCCCAATCTGAACATTCACATAAGTCCAACATTATCATACGAATCTATTAGAACCTTCAAATCATGAATCTAAGCTTATTTAATCAAATATTGACTTGGATCAACTCTAATAACTTTAGGCTTCTAATTTAAAATCAATAATTTCATAATACTCTCGAACCTATGGGAACTTGTGTCATCCAAACATGCAAGTTATGTATCACTAAATGGACCTACTGAAAGTCACAAATAGGGGTCCTAGATCTCAAAACTACCGATTGAATCTATTGAAGTGTTAGGAAAGTGCACTCTTGTGCCTTGACTAATGAAAGAGATACCAAAGTTGTTAGAGGAAGATAGTTAGTAAGTTACAAAGTTGGTTATGAAATTAATTAAGTAGTTAGAAGTAGTTAACAAAGTAGGGGTCTTAGAATATTCTAGAATAATGATGGTGTATAAATACATATAGTTGTATGTGTATTTTTCAGAAAATAAGAGAGCATTTTCTCTCAATACAAAGAAGAGATTTATTCTCCAATTCTCTCTTCATCCCAATATCTTTTCTTCATGCATTCACCATCAAAGTAGTAGCAAATACACCATAAACATACCTTAAATTCACCAATTTAATATGGTATCAGAGCCTATATGTGCGATCGATTCAGAAATCTGATCTGCAAAACAATTTTTTTTCCAGAAATTTCAGAAATTTCAGAAAGCTGAAGTCACGCTTGAAACTTCCCATGCATGCGATTGATTCGAAGAAAGATTGTTATTGATATCAAAGGCGATGCAACCACATGAAGTTTGAGATTCGAAGACCGACAGATCTGTGACAACAGATCATATGCGATCGATTTCAATCGCGGTTGAATTTTGAGGTCTAATTTCATATTTTTTTCTAGATTGCTGTTGTTGTTTGTTGTTATCACAATCTCACGCGACTTACATAGGCAGAGATCTGTGTAGTGTGACTCACAATTGAAATATAAATTAGCAAAAATGGAGAACAATGAAAGTCGATCAGCGGATGAAATTCTGATAGTGATCAAAATCGATCACAATCATCCATTGTACTTGTTCCCTTCAGATGCGCCTGGTTCACTCTCTGTGGGTATCATTCTCACATGGATGGATAACTATACACTATAGAGTAGGGCCATGAAGTTGGCCTTGTTAGGGAAGAATAAGATAGGATTCATTGATGGTAGTGTAAAGAGAGAACTCTTTCATGGTGATTTGGCCAAATTATGAGACAGATGCAATGCAATTGTGGTGTCCTGGCTAGGAGTGGCCAGTGGGCCGGGCTCGGGTCTGGCGGGCCGGGTCTGGCGGGGTCGGGGTCGAGGCGGTACGGGAGAAGGGGCGGGGTCGGGTCTGGCGGGCTCTGGCGGGGTCAGGTCTGGCGGGACTGGAGCAAGTCCCGTCCCGATCCCGACCCCGTCGAATTTCGGGTCGAGGCGGGCTTCGAGGCGGGTCGGGATACTGGCGGGTTTTCATTTTTTTAAATAACATATGTATAAAAACTCAATAAACAAAATAAGATAGTGTAATAAAAACATCCCAAGGTCGTTTGTGCCTCTTATATTATTTAATAGACATATGATTTTTTTGTAATACAAATACAATTGTCTAAAATCTAAATTGCAACTTTGTGGTGTTGTCCAAAAGTTACAAATTACATAATAAAATTACAATTAAAAAAATTACATTCTCAAAAAAACCTGTTCTAATTGCTTGATGATTTCATGTGGTTCTTCGGTTGTAATTGGATAATCATGGCCGTTAGTACTACGACCTATATCAGACGTGATGGATACTTTGCCATTAAAATGATATAATGAAAAACGTAAATATTGTTGATATTCATGCGCGAATTTAAATACATCTCTCTTAACAGTTGATCTAGGAAAACCGTTAAAAGCAGGATTATATATATCTCTAATGTAATGAATAAAACCGGGAGATGAAGGAAATGAAAAAGGCAAACCCTCCACAACAACTAATTTTGATAT
Source organism: Anisodus acutangulus (assembly GCA_029783415.1). Taxonomy (NCBI): domain Eukaryota; kingdom Viridiplantae; phylum Streptophyta; class Magnoliopsida; order Solanales; family Solanaceae; genus Anisodus; species Anisodus acutangulus. The sequence continues at coordinate 14,986,319 of CM056495.1, forward strand.
TGCTTCCCTATCTCTATGTTTATTGTATTTAGAGCCTACAATTCCCCCGTCATAGGGTTAATTTGACCAGATGTGGTCCGGACAAGATCGTGATGTGAACCTTGTCCCGATGGAGCGGGCGTTATGCACCGGTTTTGAAGCCTGGTATTGGGCATACCTAGCTGGATGAGCACTTACTACGTGTCTAATTAAACCCCCGTCCCACCGTGACCTTTTTCCGCTTTTAAATTTTAAAACATTTTTACAAATTTTACATATGGCTACTTGATTCTCTACGTCCCTATCAAAAAATGTCCATGCATCTGGTTTTAATGAGCGTTTTTGTGGACCTCGCCTCATACTAGGGGAATAGGAGGTATTTCAGTTGAAGGTGCACTAGTGGGTGTGTTGTCATCAACATTAGTGGGTATATCATCTAGATCATCGTCTAAATTAAAGTCTTCTTGAGTTCCAGAAAATAGCTCCTGGTCTAAATCTAATGGTATTGTAGGAAAATGTTGAGTATCAACAAAATCATCCTGTGTAGGAATAAGATGACTAGAAGAAGTACCCTTGCCCTGGTTGCCCCTACTAGAAGAAGCACCCTTACCCTTACCCTTAAACATACCTTTTAATCCTTCTATTTTAATTATGATAATAAATAAATAATTAAAGACAATAAAATTAAGTGATCTAAAGTTCTAAACTAAATAAACAGACAATAATAATTTAATGAAGGAACGAATGTACCAAACGTCGACGTAACGTCGACGTGTAATCGAGAGGTTGAAAATTGAAACTTTGCTCGATGGAAGATCCTCAAGCTAGTTGCCAACTTCACTACCAATTCCCAAATGAATAAATAAAATTGAATATTTAGCAAACAATGTAGACTTGTAGAGAGATATATTGAGAAATTAGAGAGATTGTAGGAAGATTTGTGAGAAAGATGAAGAGAAAATGAGTTATTTATAGTTGAAAAATTGGGTTAAAGTGTAAATATAATAACTTATGGGTTAAAAATAAATATTAAGGGGTAGGGGGTTGGGGGAGGGGGGGGGGGTAAAATGGCCGTTGGCCAACGGCCATTTTAGATTATGGCCGTTGGTGCAACGACCATTTTTGCAAAGGGGCGGGGTCGGGGTCGGGGTCGGGGCGGGGTCGGGTCTCGCGGGCCTGGGGCGGGCTCGGGTCTCGCGGGACGAGACATCGTCCCGTCCCGAGTTCGAGTTCCGCCCCCGCTTTTTTTTTTTTTTTCGCGGGTTTGGGCTCTGGTCGTTTCGATCTGGTCGGCCGTCTCGCCACCGCCACCCTATTCCTGGCTAATGGGGAATGTGAGTAATAACTTACTCACAGGGATACTTTATAACTCAAATTCATACAATATATGGGAAGAATTACAGGAGAGATTTGACAAAATCAATAGTTCCAGGGCTTTCCAACTACACAAAGAAATATTTTCTATGAGGCAAGGGGCACTTTCTGTGTCACTGTATTATTCTCGACTTAAGGATATGTGGGATGCATATTATTCTATCATACCAATCTCATCTTGTTGCCCCAAGTCAAGGGACTTTGTGGATCATTTGCAATATCAGCGACTGCTACAATTTCTCATGGGACTGGATGAGAGTTATAGCCAAATAAGGAGTCAAATTCTCATGATACAACAAATACCTCCATTGAACCAAGTGTATGCCATGCTAAATCAGGAAGAGAGTCAGAGAATGGTAGTTGGGACTGACAGAGTGATGTTTGAATCAGTGGAATCATCTGCTATGTTCACATCCAGAAATAGAAATTTCAGAAATGGAAGTGGAGTTCAAAAACAGAAGAAACAATACAATTCCAACACATATTGTGATCATTGTAATCTTAAAGGTCACTCAAGATTGGAATGTTACAAACTAATGAAGTGTGATTATTGTCACAAAATAGGACATGTACATGTACATGAAGGTTGCTACAAGTTAATTGGATATCCAGAAAATTTCAACAATAAAGGAAAAAAGGCTTATGCAGTCACAGGAGGAACTATGATGTTTGAAGACACTGGTCAAGAAGGAGTAGCTTCCCACCATCATTCATCAAAACCTCTGCACAATCCATTTCCCAATCAGAAGCATACTGCTGAGGCAGTGCCATCATACAGCCAGTTTACACCTAGCCAACATCAAAAACTTCTCGACCTGTTGAACAACAATGCCAATAATGTCAATGCCAATATAGCAGGTAAGCACATTCCTGATTCAAGAAAGTTGATTCAGTGGATTGTAGACACAGGTGCCACTAATCATATGATCACAAAACAAAAGTACTTACAAAATAACTTGTTGACAGAAGGGACAGGAAAAGTGCAAATGCCCACAGGAGATTCAGCCAGAATCTCACATGTTGGGGAATACCATTTAGGAGGAGGTGATGTCCTTAAAATTGTCTTATGTGTCCCAACTTTCAAGTTCAATTTGTTGTATGTTTCAAAAATGACTAGAGAACTAAATTGTAGTGTTACATTCTTCCCAACATGTTGTGTGTTTCAGGATCTCTCATCTGGGAAGGTGAGGGGGATTAGTAATGAGGATGCAGGACTATACATACTGTCACTGGATCCTCAGAATAAAGAAGGGGAATTGAGTAAATGCATGTCTGCAACTCAACATGTAGATGCAACTACTTGGCATCAGAGACTATGTCATGTACCCATGCAAGTCCTAGAGAAAATAGCATGTTTTAAGAACAATATTGAGTTTACCTTGAATAACTGTGGAGTATGTCCTTTGGCTAGACAAACTAGATTGTCTTTCATTGCTAGCACAAATAGAGCATCAAAATCTTTTCAACTAGTACATATGAATGTATGGGGACCCTACAAAAATGAAACATATAATGGAATGAGATATTTTCTAACCATTGTGGATGATCACACTAGATGGATTTGGATTTTTTTAATGAGACTGAAATCTGATGTATCTACACTGCTAAAAATTTTCTTGTTGAAGTTAACACTCAATTTGGAACTAAAGTTCAGAGAGTGAGATCAGATAATGGAACTGAGTTCTTTAATCAAAATCGTGATGAGTTGTTTCTAAAATTTGGTATCATTCATGAGAGTTCTTGCCCTTACACACCACAACAAAATGGTGTGGTGGAGAGAAAACATAGACATATTTTAGAAACTGCTAGAGCCATTAAAATTCAGGGAGGGATACCAAGCAAATTCTGGGGATTGTGTGTGGAGAGTGAAGTGTATATAATAAATAGAATTCCCTCTACTGTTATAAAGAACAAGTCCCCATTTGAAATGTTGTATAATAAGGTCCCACAACTTGATCATTTGAGAGTATTAGGTTGTCTATGTTTTGCCACTATAAATAACAGACATGATAAGTTTGGTCCAAGGGCTGTAAGATCCATATTTCTGGGATATGGATCTGCTAAAAAGGATATAAACTTTATGATTTGGAAAACAGAAACCTGTTCATGAGCAGGGATGTGCTGTTTATGGAGCCAATTTTTCCTTTCAAAGGAGGCATGACTGAAACCACCAATCATATTAAAACAAATGAGTTTCCTTCCTTTGAAGACTCAGTTTGTCAACATGATCCTGCTAATCAACAGATACAGGACAACAACAACATGCAGAGGGTGAATATACCTGATACAACTCATGTCACTGGATCTGAATCAACAAGTACTGATGTGGCCACAGGGTCAGATCATGAAGTCAAGAGATCCACAAGGAGCAGTAAACCACCTATATGGCATAAAGATTATATCACTACACATGGTTCTTCTAGTTGCTTATACTCTATAACTAATAATATTGCTTATGCTGGCCTTTCAGCAAAATATCAGGCCTTTGTAGACAAGGTGTCTCTTGATACAGAACCACAGAACTATCACACAGCAACAAAGGATCACAGATGGGTTAAGGCAATGGAGGCAGAAATCACAGCATTGGAGGACAATGGAACTTGAAAACTTATCACTCTACCAGAAGGGAAGAAGGCTATAGGATGTAAGTGGGTATACAAGATAAAGTACAAGGCAACATGAGAAGTGGAGAGGTTTAAAGCCAGGTTGGTGGGAAAAGGATACAATCAAAAGAAATGACTTGATTATCAGGAAACTTTTTCACCAGTTGTAAAGATGACAATTGTAAGGACTGTGATTTCCATTGCAGCAGCACAAAACTGGACAATACATTAGATGGATGTATACAATGCATTCTTACAAGGAGACTTGATTGAAAAAGTGTACATGGAAGTTCCAGAAGGATTTGTTGTCAAGAAAAGAAATAGGCAAGTATGCAGATTGCTGAAGTCTCTCTATGGGCTAAAACAGGCATCAAGACAGTGGAACATCAAGTTGACTACAACTCTTGTCTCATCTGGTTTTTAGCAGAGTCATAGGGATTATCTGGTTTTCAGCAGAGTCATAGGGATTATTCTCTTTTCACCAAGCAGGAAAACAACAGCACTGTGATAGTACTAGTCTATGTTGATGACTTGTTGCTTACTGGAAATGATCCGGTGCTGATTCAGTCCACCAAAGAAACATTACAATCCACCTTCAAGATAAAAGATCTAGGGGAGCTTAGATACTTTCTTGGTATAGAGTTTGCAAGAAACTCCCAGGGCATCCTCATGCATCAGAGGAAGTATGCCCTGGAGCTAATATCAGACATGGGACTTGCAGGGGCAAAACCTGCATCTTCTCCTATGGATATGAATCAGAAGCTTACCACATGTGAATTTGACAGACATATAGCAAATACATCACATTCTGGCACTATATCAGGAGAAAATTCTAATTCTGAGCTGCCAGATCCTAGTATTTATAGAAGGTTGATTGGAAGACTACTATACTTAACAACTACTAGACCAGACATTGCATTTGTTGTGCACTCCCTGAGTCAATTTATGCATGATCCTAAAAAGACACATATGGAAGTTGGTCTAAGGATTGCCAGATACATCAAACAGGCATCAGGTCTGGGAATTCTAATGTCAAGTGCAAGTACTCCTCAGCTCAAGGTATTTTGTGATGCAGATTGGGGGGCTTGTGTTAATACTAGAAGATCAGTCACTGGTTATCTGGTGATGCATGGATCATAACTAATTTTATGGAAGTCAAAGAAGCATGACACTGTCTCCAGGAGCTCTGCAGAGGCATAATATAGAGCTATGACAGCCTCAGTAGCAGAAATAGTATGGATCATAGGCCTGTTTCAGGATCTTGGCATAAAGGTTCTGACTCCAATACCAGTGCACACATATAGCAAATCTGCTATTAAGATTGCAGCAAATCCAGTGTTTCATGAAAGAACAAAGCACATTGACATTGATTGTCATTTCATCAGAGAGAAGACACAAACATGATTGATCAACACTGTTTTTCTGCCCTCCATGGACCAGCCAGCTGATTTACTTACAAAGGCACTTGGAAGACAACAACATGATGGTTTACTATCCAAGCTAGGAATGAAGAACATCTTCATGTCTTCTATCTTGAGGGAGGGTGTTGAAGTGTTAGGAAAGTGCACTCTTGTGCTTTGACTAATGAAAGAGATACCAAAGTTGTTAGAGGAAGGTAGTTAGTTAGTTAAAAAGTTGGTTATGGAATTAATTAAGAAGTTAGAAGTAGTTAACAAAGTAGGGGTCTTAGAATATTCTAGAATAATGATGGTGTATAAATACATATAGTTGTATGTGTATTTTTCAGAAAATAAGAGAGCATTTTCTCTCAATACAAAGAAGAGATTTATTCTCCAATTCTCTCTTCATCCCAATATCTTTTCTTCATGCATTCACCATCAAAGTAGTAGCAAATACACCTTAAACATACCTTCAATTCACCAATTTAACAGAATCGTTATAGCAACCATCTGAATATACCTGATAACACACAATTCTACACATTCTCTATCAGTTTCACTAGTCATCAAGTGTTCTTTATCGTCGGAATCGGGCAATTTTATAGGATTCTTTTTATCTTTTCTAGTCTCAACTATTTCAATTTGATTACCCGTTTTGTTATTTTCATGACATTATTTTTATTATATTCTCATCATCAAGGATCAGTAAGATTTGAATCAATTACGTTGCTGGTGACTTTATTCTTAATAATTTGACTGGCAGACTAAATAAATAAATCTTAGGCTAAAGAAGCCTATTCCAAAGTGAATATTAACTAAAGAAAGAGGGAATTTATCCTAAAAAGTTAGATTATATTCTTAACTTATTTTATATATTTTTTTCATCTAAGCGATAGAGTGGAAAACGTAAAAAGCTTTTGTCAGTATCATTTTGATTGTTTCTTAGACATCTTACAATTCTGGATCAAGTTTCTGGATTTTCTCTAGTGGAGAGGTGTATTTGCCTGCCATTAACCATGAGAAAGAAAATAAAACTCTTTAGTCTGGTAATTTCCACAAAGAAAATAAAAGATCAGTACCAATTGAAATTTTTGTAGGAATACGTAAAGATGACATGTAAGGAAGGTTTCATTAAAAAAAAAAAAAGACATGCAAGGAAAAAGACTTTTGAGAAAAGGAGTGCGCATAAGTATATTTTTTGGTAAATGGACAAGAGTTGGGGACTTTGTCCAAAAAATGATATACTTTGCTTTAACTTGTTTTATGATCCTTTTTAGTGTAAGAGTTAGACTGGAAAACATAAAAACATCAACATTATCTGTGAATTTAGTTTGATTATTTCTTGTTCACCTTACTATTCTTGGTCAATTTTCAGATTTTCTTTGGTCAATAGGCATATTAGGCCTCATTTTATTTGTAGTTTAAGATTCTCTAAATCTTAATAATTTACATTTCAGCCATGAAGTGTTATTTTTAGGTCTAAATTTGAGTTATTCATATCTCGATCATTTATGTTATTCTACAATCATTTAATGAGTCTATATGAATCTAAATGATAAAAATTCATAACAAAATCTTACTATCATTAAAATGCTATCCATTAACCGTTAAATTTTAAGTAAAGATGATATTCCACCACTACTTCATTCACTTTAACTGCTCAACATTGCTGCCGCCGCCTATCATCAACTATCACCACCATCGTGATCCACCATCATCAACTATTACCGCGCATCATCTAGAACCACAATCCTTAGCCGTAACAACCATCACCATCACTAGTCACTATTTACAATTATCACCATCAATCACTATTATTACAACAACCACACATCCATGTTGACAATCATCACCATCAACCACCACTATATATAGCTAAATCACTTCTATAAGTTATCACTGCAACCATCTATCATTCATTACAATTTTCAGTTATAACTACCAATTACCACTATCAAACATCACTACTGTCAACCACCGTTACCATTAGTAATTACCCGCTCGTCACCCACTACCACAAACGTTATCCATCATACCATCAATCATTTTTCAAAATATTTTATTGATAAAGTATTAATTTAATTAGTAATTATTTAAATTTTGCAATAATTAACTTTTAAATAAAGATAAAATTTATACGTTTAGATGTTGAAAAAATAAATATTCTTAATTGTTTAGTATTAATCTTAATATAATATCTTAATATTTAAATTTGAATATCTTAATATTAATACACATTTTAATATGATTAAATATATATTTAAAATCAGATCTTTTAATCGTAATAAAAGCAAAAAAAAATCTTAATATGCCATAAGCCAATTATTACAAGGAATAAGAGATAAACGAAAACTAGTTCTTCCAGATATTTTCCACCCAAAAGAACAAAAGAATGAAAGATCAGTATCCATTGAATTTATTGTAGGAGTGTGTAAATATGACATTCAAGGAAAAAGAGACTTTTGTAAAGTAGACAACCTCCCTCAAAAAAGACTGCATGTATTTTCTCCAATCCTATGTATTGTCGTATTTGTCAAAGTAATTATTCCACAATAATTTCTATTCTAGAAAATTAAGAAAAAAATGTTTTATCCTTAGTATATAATCATTTATCGAGGAAATATAAATATGACTGAAAATCAAAAAGCAAATACATATAAAATATTAAATAATTCTTATTATTAATTTTTACTAAAGGACATACAAAATACTATTCCCTCTGTCCTAATTGATGAGAGTTGACCGGTTTGAAAAGTCAATTTTTTTATTAATTCTTTTATCTCAATTTATATGATATACTTTTTTTTAGTATGTCAAAAAAAGAATGATACATTTCTACTTTTAAAAAAAAAATTAATTTTAAACTTTACTTTTTACCCTTAATAAAATGATTTGCATCCATACAAATATCTATGACTTGTTTTAAACTACAAATTTCAAAAGTATTCTTTTCTTTCTTAAAATTCGTGCATAGTCAAAATATATCACATAAATGGGGACAAAAGGAGTACAATTTATTCCAACTCTTTGTATATATCGTGAATTATTAATTATGTAGTCTTATAGTATTTTTTTGTAGTTTTCAAATATGTAAACTTTATTATAAAATATTTTAAAAAATTAAAATTAAATAAAAAATTTATTTGACTCCTAAACGGATCAATAATTAGAAAAGAGGAGTCACACTACAAGTAAATACTATATATGTCTCAATTTATGCGGCATTATATTTTTTTGATATGTCCCAAAAAATATTATTTTTTTATATTTAGAAATAATTTAATTTTATGAGACGATTTACTATCATACATTTTGGACCATATATTTCAACATTTTTTTTATTTTTAAAATTATATGCAATATTGAACACATAAATTGGACGGGGTGAGGATGTAGAGCAGATTTCATGGACAAAATGTTGACTAGTCAACCCCAGATTTTCTTGAGCCCAAAACACAAGTTTTCCATTAAAAACGCCAATCTCTAGAATCAATAAGAAAAAAAAGCGGAAAAATTCAAGTCGCCACATCTAGATGTCAAAGAATGAAACTTAAAATCTAATTGAAGGCATGTAATATGAATTTAAATTCTGATGAGAGTAATTTATTTTCTTTTGGAGTAGGACGTTGTAGGTGATATCAGTTGCTCTGTTTTTAAATTTTGATCATTCAGACATATCTCGAGATTTATTTGTAATAATGTTGAGAAATTAAAACTATCTTCAGAAATAATCTGACGTAGGTCAGAAAGTTAAATATAAATAATAAAAAAAGGGAAAAATTCAAAATAAAAAAGTCATTACACAGCTCAACTTATTCCTCATTCTCTGGCAGTTTGGTATCCCACTCTGTCCAAAATTTCTCATACCTATCTCAAAAAACTTCTTGAATTTCAAGAACCCCTTTTCTTTTTCTTGCCTAACAAAACCCTCATGGGCGATTACAGATCAAAATCTTGTGCTGATAGTAGGATGCAGATGGAAAAATATAATTATGACCCTCAATTTTCTTCTAATGATTTCAGGTCTTATAGTACTTCATATGCATCTACTGTTGGTGCACCACCTCTCCCACCTTCACCCCAGATGAAGAAAGGGAAGCGTACTAGTGGGTCAACTTCAAAGTCTTGGAGCTTTAATGATCCTGACTTCCAAAGGAAGAGAAGGGTTGCTAGTTATAAAGTTTACTCTGTTGAAGGCAAGGTTAAAGGGTCTTTAAGGCGGAGTTTAAGATGGTTCAAAGACAAGTATACACAGGTTCTCTATGGATGGAGGTGATTGTTCTTGAAGGTTGTTCAGTTTTTTCACTTGTTTTGTGCATTTTATAGTTGTTTTAAAAACTAAGCTCCCATTATGTGCATGTTCACATGACAATAACTTTACCCGTTACTCCAAGACTTTTGTAGTTGTTTTGATTGATCATAATGTTATATTTTGTTGTCAAGAGGGCAATTATAGATGTGGATTTTCTTGTTGTGAATGAATTACATTATTGTGTTTCTTTTGACTACTTAATTGATTATGATTTTCAATACTCTGGTTGTTAAAGATGTTGGATGCTTTATTATCACTCAGTGGTCATTATGTCTTGGAAATGGATTTTATGTTAAATTTGTGTTCAGGGAGAGTTTTGAGGATTATATTTATGTATTATACTTCTAGAGGCCAGCAAAATTGGGGATACTTTCTATTATATATACTATACTAATATATGTATCCGCCTGACGCGCGGATTATTTCAAAGAGAAAAAAGAGATAATAGAAATAAATATATATGAATCATGTGTGACATATTGCAGATTTTATATTATCATATTTTTGGATCGGTCTTATTACAGACTAACATTTTCTATGATATAGATACTCTGCTATTACCAATCAAGCTTAACAAACACTCAAAATGTCATTAAATAGTTAAATATCTCTTTATTTAAAATAGAAATAAAATAGTATCATTTTGTTGAACAATAATATTTTAGACTCTTTTATATTAGCTGCAAAGTTGAAGTATGCCATCTAACATATACCTAATGACAACTCAATAGTTTTTATACGTTCAGCGTGTAGTTTAACTTGTTATAGCATGTAGTTTAACTTGTTATAGCATGTAGTTTAACTTGTTATAGCGGGTTGTCTGTCTTATTTTCAGGTTTAAAGTTACCTATATACATTTTTTATGTGCGTGATGCTGTAATTTTTTTTACACTGTATCGGAGCTGCTTGAGAAATGTCATTCTCTGAATGAGCCTTCTGTAATTTTTTAATATGTTAACCAACTATTCTTGTTTGTTATCTGAGGTGTGTTGGAGATAAAAATAAATTCTATTGACAAAATACGTTGAAGATGCTTAAACTTGGCTCCAACTGTTATTTTGACACTTAAATGGGATACATCTGAGTTAAGTTGAGGTGTCTAGATAATAACATGTTAAATTTAAGTGTCAAATTGACCGTTGGGGCCAAGTTTGAGTGTGTCTCTGTATTTTTTCAATTCTATTACTGACATTTAATGTTTGTTTTGTTATCTGTTATGCCAAATCATAATCTGTTTCATTGTTTTGCTTCATTTTTCTTGTTTCTATGTTAATCTTTTTATAAGTGGATTTTTCGGAATTTACCTCACCTCTTGCAGAAATGCAGGGTAAGGCTGCGTACAATAGACCCTTGTGGTCCGGCCCTTCTCCAGATCCTGCGCATAGCGGAAGCTTAGTGCATCTGGTTGCCTTTTTTTTTTACCTCTTCTATAAGTTCTTCCCTTGTATCTATTCTGTCGTTTTTCTGCTTTGTTCATGAAACCATTTCTGGCATTTTATCTCACATTTATATCCCAATGACATCCAAACTGATAAAAAAAACCTCTGCTATAAATGCTGAAATATCTGCATCTCAAGAGATGTCTTAAAGTTTTATCATCTTAAGACAATAAATCCAACACGAAATAGGGGTTGACTGACTTGTCTACAAGGGAATATACTGTAGAATAGTGTTGGCTAGCAGATGCTGAATGTTTGTATCCTATTCAGATCCATTCTCATTTTACATATCAAATATTGGTATCATGAAACTTTTAATTGGTGATTGATTGCCAGTCATTGCCACATCCAACTGTGAATATCTTTGGCACTAATTTTACCCAGAGTATCTCTAGATGTAAAGCTTTAATTACATCTTATCTGCTGGGGTGCCTTTCTCTAATTTAGAAATCAAATTCTTCCAAATCCAAAAGGGTTTTCACACCTGGTGTTTACACCAAACCAATGCAATTTACCATGGTTTTGTGATTTAATGAAATGAATATATACATTAATTAATCATGATTAAATAATAGTTGTATATATTCAAACACATGCCATACATTCATTAGTTTGATTTAAACACATGTCATACATTCATTAGTTTGATTTAAACACATAACATACATTAATTAGTTTAATTTAAACACTTGATGTGGGTAAGTTTTTATCAATTACAAGATGGGGAATCAAACCCTCACAAAAAAAGCGAGAGTTCAAATAGTCAATCAACTAAGCTATTAAGATTCTCCGAAATACTTGTCTCATTCGAACGTTTGTTTCTCATATTTTCTTGTAACAAGTACCGCAAATTCGTTGACTTCTACTTTGCTTTGATGCAGACATGTGGATATACTCATCTGTTTAACTTTTCTTTGTAATGCTTTCGATGTTTGATTTACGCAAATGGTCAATCGTATGGCCTTGTTAAGAATTCCAAAGTAGTTACCTGGTCTGTAAGTTTAAAATTCAAAATCAATATTCAACTACGGTCTAATTTTCTTTAAAAAGTGGTCAAATTTCAAATACAAAGCTACAGAATGGTCATCTCGTGTAAATATCACTGCTTGGTCTTCCCTTGCGGAACTCCATTTTAAGTTCTCTTTAACATTAACTAGCATACGTGCTCGCGCGATGCATGGATTGTTTCAAAGAAAAAAGAGGGAGAGAGATTATTGAAGACCCTATTCTAGTCTTAGTCTAATTATAATAGTTTAGTCTATTTATAGTACAATTGTAATTATAATAAATATAGGATTTGTAGTCCTATTGAAATAGGGTTACCTTATAAGACTAGGAGAAGAAGGACATTACTTCTATATAAGGAGGTCATTATGATGCAAAGTATAAATAATTCTCCCATTATTCTTGTCTCTCTAAATTCTCATTCATGTCTCGATTTTAATATGGTATCAGAGTCACATTAGAAAGAACACCAAAACCTTAGAATAGCGGCAGGTGACGGTAAAAAAATCGGCGATAACGACAACCGAGTCGTCGGTGAAGAAAACAAAATCCAAAGAAAAACAATCTTCCCTATGACATTACGTCGAATGATAACCCTGAAATTGTGGTGACACAAGTTCAACTGAAGGGAGAAAATTATGAAGAATGGGCTAGATCCATAAGGACAACCCTAGGAGCAAGAAAGAAGTTTGGCTTCATCGATGGTATAATAAAAAAACCGAACAAAGAGTCGTCGAACTTGGAAGATTGGTGGACTATAAACTCACTATTGGTGTCGTGGATTCGCAACACCATAGAACCGACGCTTCACTCAACAATTACACAAAAAAGAAAGTGGAAGAATTATGGACGAACATGCGATAGCGGTGTCGTTATTAACGACCCTCGGATGCAACAACTAAAGGCGAAACTAGCGGAGTGCAAGCAAAAGGGAAGGACCATAGTGGATTAATATAGAAAACTTACTAAGCTGTGGGAGGAATTGACGAATTACGAACAGATCCCAACTTATACATGTGAGAAGTGAACATGCAATCTAGGAACTGTCCTAGAAGAAAAAATGCATTTTTTCCTCATGGGATTGGATGATGAAATGTATGGAACAGTGAAATCGAACATACTGGCCCAAGAACCGTTGCCATCATTGAACAAGGTCTACTCGAAGTTGGTGCAAGAAGAGTGTGTGTGATGAATCACACGAAAAACAGAGGACCGGAGTGAACCATGGCTCTTGTTGTACAAGGGAGAAACCCTTACCATGACCAAATTGAAGGAAAAAATAATGGTGCATTATGCACACATTGCAAGAGATCCAGATATGTTGTGGATGAATGTTTTCGACTCATTGGTTATCTGAATTGATGGCGGGGAATAAAAAAGGAGAAAAACAATCAGAGGAAGAGGATGAGGACAACAACAACAACAGAGGACTGGACCAGGATCTGGTCATGGTAGAGGCAACTACCGGCTAACGTTGTAGTTTCCAAAGAAGGAATTCAGACGAAGATAGGAACGGTGAACACAAGCAGCACATGACTTCACAATTTGAGAAATGAGATTCGGAAGACTGTGATTCACATGTCGAATTCCCAGAGAATAAATCTGAATGGGAAGAAGGATAGTAAGACCTAAAACTCATCTTGGATCATAGACTTCGGAGCTACCAACCATGTGACAGATAATCTGGAAGAACTGAGCAATACACGAAACATTCCTAAGTGTTCGGTTGGTCTTCCAGACGAAAGTGGCTACAAAAGAAGGGCCAACCAGGCTGAATGACAAGATATAATAGAATTATGTATCACAACTAATGTATCAAAACTAATTGATTATTTAGATTGTGATGTGGCATTTAATAGAATTATGTGTGTTATGCTGGACTCCATCACGAGGAAGATAATTGGAAAGGGCGAGCGTTGAGGTGGACTTTACTATTTTTGAAATGTGCTGCAAATACGGGCTATGAAGGCAGAGGCAGTTGATCGGTTTGATCGTTGGTACAAACGGTTGGGTCATCCTTCAGCACAAGTAACGAAGTCTATTACGACATTTGGCTTAAAAGAGAGTGGTGATAGATCAGATAGAGAATGAGACGTATGTCAATGGCAAGAAAATGAGAAGTGTTTTCTTTTAAGTGATAATATTGCTTAAGATACTTTTGAGATGATTCATTGTGATTTATTGGGACCATATAGAACCTATTCCTCTTGTGGTGCTTCATATTTTTTACTATTGTAGATGATCGTTCACGAGCTGAGTGGATCTTTCCCTTAGTTGATAAGAAAAAAATGTCCCAAACCTTGAAGAATTTCTTCGCCTTGGTGGATAAACAGTTTGGTAAGAAAATGAAGATTGTTAGAAGTGATAACAAAACTGAGTTCACATGTAGGAAGACTTACTTCTTCGAACATGGAATTCTTTTCCAAACATCTTGCACAGGGACACCACAACAGAATGGAAGAGTCGAAAGAAAATACCATCACATTCTTAATGTGGCGCGAGTATTGAGATTTCAGGCTCATCTTCCGATCATATTTTGGGGAGAATGTATTTTGACTGCGGGGTAATTAATCAGTAGAATGCCATATTCAGTTTTGAATGGGAAAATCCCCTATGAAATTTTATATAGGGAAGCGTCTCGGTATGATCATTTAAGGGTGATAGGGTCACTATACTATGCACACACAAAGGGAAGAATGAGGGACAAGTTTGAGATCAGAGTCGTAGCTGCTTCTTCTTAGGATACTCCTACGAAAAGAAAGGTTAGAGATGTATGACTCAGAGAACGATGAATATTTAATCTCAAGAGATGTTGACTTCTACGAGACTAAGTTCCCATTTGTTGTAGGATCGGGTAGCTTGAGCGGTAATATAGAAGTGATTCCAGACAAAACAGAGGACAAGAAATCAATATGACTTCGAAGAAGACACGATCGAAAATATAGGTACGAATGAAATTCGGATGGACGAAGTACGAACACTAGTTATCGAACCTATAGATCAACCTGCATTAGAGCGGAAAGATGCCGATCTAGATAGAAAAACCATGGAGGAAGTACAAACTGAAGGTAACCAGACCAATGAAATGCCCTTGGAATAGCAATTGGATCGGGGTAAACGTCAGAAGCATGAATCGACTCGATTGCGTGACTACGACACAGAAATATTTCCGAAATAAAGTCCATCAACGCATCATCCCGAGACTCAACAACTCTCAGGTTCACCTTATCTTTTAGCTAACTATATATAATGTGATAATTTTTTATCGAAACACCAAAAGTTCCTTGCAGCAGTTACCAAAGGAACCCAATCAAAAAAAATTTCGAAGGCAATGAAAAAGGACCATTGGAAAATAGCTATGCATCAAGAGATCCAAGCGTTGGAGGATAATAGAATATGGACACTAGAAACTTTGCCACCAGATAAGAAAGCACTCGAATGTAGATGGGTGTACAAAATCAAGTACAACTCTGACGGGACAATCGAGTGTTATAAAGCTTATTTGGTCATCTTCGAAAATAAACAAGAGGAAGGAATTGACAACAACGAAATTTTCGCTCCGCTTGCTAAGGTAGTAACTGTTCGGACCTTCTTGACTGTTGCGACTGTGCGAAATTGGGAGTTGCATCAGATGGATGTGCATAATGCTTTCTTACACGGCGAGCTTACCGAGGAAGTTTATATGAAATTGCCACCGGAATTTCGTGTTCCTAATCTTGGGCAAGAATGTCGACTTCGAAAATCCTTCTATGGTTTGAAGCAAGCTCCAAGGTGTTAGTTTGTGAAATTGTCACATCCAACGGCTTATGTGCAAACCCAAGGACGTGTCCTCACCATTAGTGAGAGATTAAAACAAGGATGTTTAGACCTTAAACCGAATCACAATATGCACGATGAGGGTTGAAAAAATGGAATTTTCCTAAGTGTCTCATAGCCTCTCGAAGATAAGTACAGACATCTTCGTACCAATACGCAAGATTCTACTAGACATTATTCTTGCACTTGTGAGACCGGTGAACCTAACGCTCTGATACCAATTTGTCATGACCCCATTTACAAAGTCATGATGGCACTAACCCTAAGGATTAGTAAGCCGACCACAACCAATTAACTCAAGTTATTTAAAGAAATAAATTGTGGAATAATAAAGTAAAACACTTTTTAAGACTTCAATGAAACCGTAATATAGAAAAATATAAAGATTACAATAATTTCCCAAAACCTGGTGTCACTAGTACAAGAACTATCTAAGAAACAAATGTTTGGGAATATATACCTAAATATATAGATGTCTGAATATGAAAAGACAGAAATAAGGAACAAGGAAGAAGAATTCGGTGCCACGAATCTGCCATATTGCTCACGCCGAATCCTCCGATTAACTCCTCAGCGGGTTGACTAGTCACGAAATCCAGAGTAGGAATAAATGCTGCACACAAAAGGGTGCAAAAAGTGTAGAGTGAGTACAGAAAACAACGTGTACTCAGCAGCATTGTCGACCGACCCCATCTTAAATTGAGACGAGGGTTGTCGATCCTATTACTACTTCCTCACTAATAACCATTAGTTTAAATTAAATGATATACTTGTTAATTTTATAAACCTCAATGAATTTTCATAACTCATTAATTAAAAATTAAAAGACTAATAAATTACTAATAAATTCATAACTAGTTGTACCATACCGATAAAGAATTAAAATCAAAGAAACATATGCATCTAAAACTAATTGAGAATTTAAATATTTCAAGTTTGACATAAGAAATTTATAAATTGTAGGTTGTTTTGTAAATTACAGTCTCTTAGTGATAATATAACGCTTGAATTGATGAAGAGTTTTGTCCAAGTTTTTAGCAAAAGTAAATACAATAGCTTTCTCTTGAAGGCTTCCTACGAGTTTAACATAAATATTTTAATATCTTAATATTTTATTTTTATATATAATATATTTCTTACAAAATACTATTACACAATATTTGAGTATGACTGTTATAGAGAAGTAATTTACAAAGAGTATATCGTTATAATGAATGTCATTGTTGTTATAGGTAGAATGTTATTATAGAGAAGTAAAATATAACATGAAAAGTCGGTTTCAGAGAAAATCAGGCCGTTATAGTGAAATGATGTTATAAGGAATGAAAATTATAAAGAGGTTTGATACTTGTAGACAATCAGCTAATGAGACCGAGTAGTTATATATGTATCTTTGGTAAGTTTATAAATTTAGTTCTCCTTTTTTATTTGTTTCCATAAATATTGTATAGACTATACATTGGTGAAAAATATATTATTCATACATTAAAGAGTTACCAAGTCAAATACTGCTAATATAGTACAAAATAATTCACCTAATTTGACATTCTTGGAACTATGAGATTAAGACCTTTAAATGCTAGAGATATTTGTCATATTATTTAAATTTCAATATTATATTGTCACACAGTAAAATCGAAACGTATGACCCTGTTTAGGATGAGTTGACCCCATTTTTTTTACTAATAGAAGCTGAACAAATAAATCTCTACGGAAAGCTAGACGACAGGAAATAAGAAACAAAATTATTTCACGCAGCATGTAAATATTTCTAAATTATAAGGACGGAAGAATCAGATTAGGCGAACATGCATATTATTATTATTATTGAAATTAGGATCAAGTACATAGCTTTGGACATAGAGAGAAGCACAACACAAATGATGGAGAAATTATCATCAAATTGATATCATAGGTAACTAATGAGAATACCTTCTAACTTGGCATGTATAAGTTTAGATTAGGAAGTGTAACGACTCGGTCGGTCGTTTTGAGAACCGATGCTCTATTTTGTGTGTCGTCTATTCTAAAAGCTTCGTAATAATTATTTTGACTTTCTTACAAAATTTAAAGTCAAACTGATATCATTTGGTTCACTTGGGAGAAGATTTCATTTTGGAAATCCCGATATTTAATTTTTTGGATTAATTGTTTGTTTTGGGAAAACATGCTCTGAGTGGTGACTTGAAGATTTCATTGGATTTGTAATATTATTTATGACCTGCAAAAATTGATAGAACTAATTTTAGAGTTCGTTTGGATTTTGACAATTAAGTCGGTTTTAGTATTTAGTATGCCTATTTGTGGTGAAAAGATGGTCCCGGAAAGAAATAAGTCTCAGATTGAAAATTTTCTATTTCCATTAGCTTCATATTGATTTTTATGACTTGCGGGTATGGGTGGCACCATTCTCGAGGTGATCGGATGAGAATCAGAGAAGAAAATCTCAGTTTTGAAATTTTGAAGTTTTAAGTTTGACCAAGAGTTGACTTTTGGGTAAACTTTCCCACAATTAAGTTTTGATAGTTTATGACTTATTCGAGTCATTGGTTCAGGTCCCGAAGGGTTCGGTAAGATTTTGGATGTTCGGTTGTTAAAGTTTGAGTTTTGAGAAAGTTAGAGCGATTTTAAGGAAACATGTACCTTAACGATGTCGGATTAGTATTTTGAGTGGGCGGGCAAGTTTGTAGCGTTGTTTATACTCAAGTTACATATTTTGTTTGTGTCCGGATGATTTCGGATGAGTTTCAACACATTTGGAGGAAGTTTGGAGAAAATTCAAAAGTACTGAAACGTTTTTTCTTTCTTTCTTTAGTAGGCAATTTCTCAAATCTATATGGAATTTGGAGGTGATGTCTCATGGAAGTTATAGCTCATTGAATATTGTTTCTCGCGGTTCAGTCCGTTTGTAATGTTGACATCCGCGTGAGGAGTTATAGCCATTTTAGAACAGACTGCTTTGATGGTTTTCTTTTACAACAATTGCAATTTTTTTGACAATGACAATTTTTCCCCGATTTTCATCCATAAATTCCAGACTTCTTTTAAAATCTCAAAACATCATTATCTCTCTCGTTTTAAGGCTAAATAGTGTGACTCAAAAGGCTATCTTGGATGAACTTTCGCAGGAATCATGTTGAGCTTCTCAAAGGTGAGTTTCATGATTATTTAGCATCTCATTCGGGTTGGGACAACTACTTTGTTTAGAAATTTAGTCATTTTTTCTCACAAGTTTGCGATCTTGAATTTGGGTGATTTCTCTGTCTATGGATTCGTCTCAACTAGTGGGTAAGTTCCTAACCTCTATTTTTGTATTTCCCCATGAACCCCGAGGCTTATTTGCGTTTGAGTGTTGATTTTGATTAGGGAAAATTAGGGTTTTTAATCCAAAATTTGAAAAGTGATAAATCATGGATTTGAGGATCAAAGTGATACCTTTTTAATGAATTTTCTGGATTTAGACTAATTAAGTTATGGCTAAACTAATTTAAAATAAAATTCCAATTTTGCCCTTGGAGGTTCGGGGTTACCTTTTTAGGTTCATTTTGGATTTCGTATTAAAGTATAGCAATATGGATATCGATAGAATAGTGTGTTAATGTATTATCCATATTTGAATAGATTGACACCTTTCAGGGGCGATACGAAAAAACAAAGCTTTGTTGTGATTCTAGGACTCCTATTTCAGGCAAGTTGAGATCTTGTACCTTCCTTAAGCGTTATGGTTGGTCTAATTAACTAAATAAGAGGGCATAATGGGGATAATAAGGGGATCACGATACTTGTGAGGTGACGAGCACCTTGTATCGGATATCGGTGACATGTTATGAGTACTTGCTCCTTTAAATTATGTAGTGAATGTGATGCTTTGAGCTCTAACTGATAAAATAATACGATCCTTCGGATCCGTGATTGGAGTACGAAGTCTGTACTTTCCACATCTTTATTAAATGTCTGTCTTATATGTGAATGTTTGCCCCATCATTTTTTATACTCGTTTTAAAGTGGAGAGAAGAAAAAAACTGAGTCATTATTGTGTAAATGGCTAAAGGTCGGATCTTATGTCATAAATTTACTAAAGGTAGAATCTTTATTGCATATTATGACTTCTTGTGATTGTGCATGTCATATTCATGCTTTCCATGATATGAGCCTGTGTGATTAGAGATGAGTATATAAGCCTGTGTGGCTAGAGACAGGTAATGTGTGATCTTGTGTGGCCAGAGACAAGTATATGAGCATGTGTGGCTAGACAAATGTACTGTGTGAGCCTCTGTGGCTAGAGACAAGTATTGAGGCTGTGTGGTTAGACACATGTATTGTGGCTAGACACATGTACTGTGTGACCCTCGTAGGGGCTTCTTATCTTGTTTTAACCAAAATACCCTTCTCATAACCTCTTATCGATGTTTATGACTTGCAAAGAGGGGTGACACATTTCCCGAGGTGAATTTCTATGGATTTCGGATAAAAATCTAAAGTTAGAAGTTTCTTAAATTTTGAAATAGAAAGGGTTGACTAAAAGTTGACTTTTGGGTAAACATGTTTGTTTTCGAGTTTCGTCGATTTCATTAGGTCCGAAACGCCATGTATTACTTAGTCGAATCCTTGGTTCGGGTTCTGAGGTATCCAGATGTGTTTTGGGTATTTGATTTGGCAAATTTGAGTTTTGAGAAAGTTAGAGGTAAATTGTGGAAAAATATGTTCTAACGACGACGAATTGGTATTTCGAGTGCGCGAGCAAGTCTGTAGCGTCATTTATACTCGGGTGGATTATTGGATTGTATCTAGGAGATCTCGTATGAGTTTCGAGTGTTAGATCATGATTGTTTGAAACTTAGCATTTTCTGGATCTGGTATAACCGCACATGCGGAGCCATTCTGTGGAGGTTGGTCCGCAGATGTGAGGTTATGGGTGGATGGGAAGGTATGCTTCGACAGAATTGGGTCTGCAGGTGCGAGGCTGTATCTATGGATCTTTCCCGCCCCTGCGTCTTGTTAATGCTTTAAGTGGAGGTCGCTCCTGCGGCCATTACTTTGCAGATGTGAGGCCGCTTCTGTGAGGAATGATCTGCATAAGCGGGAACCGCTGAAGGCAGAATCACTTTTTATTTCTTCTTTTCCCATTTCGAACCCCATTATTTCCATACACATTTTTGGGAGCTAGGGAGCTTAGTTGTGAGCATTTTAAGGGGATTTTCAACCACTATCTTTGCGGTGAGTTCTTAATCACATCCCAAGCTTCATTTAATTGTTTCTTACATTACTTTAGGGTTTATTACATGATTCTGGGTAGAAATCCTAGGGTTTTAACCCAACTTTTAAGAAGATGTTTTGCATGAAATTAATTGTCAAGCTCTAGGCTTTTTACATTGATACTTTGCATTTAGATTGTTTAATGTAAACTTTTCCTAAGCTTAAATTTCCAACTCAATACATGATTCTTGATATGATATTTAGGGTTTTTTCTATAAATTGGGATTGTTGTTAATAAATGAAATTGAAGGTCTAATTATGATTAGTTTTTCATCAAATTTAAGATTATGACTATCTAGACTAGTCGGCACATGTTTCAAAACTAAATTTCCGACTTTACCATCGTAGGCTCGGGGTCATTTTTGAGTTGCGTTTTTGGGTTTCATTTGGAGGCATAGCTTTATGAGTATCCCTAGATTTGTATTTTAATGTATAATTTATAACATCTAAACTTCGATCGTTCGAAAGCACTCCGGTAAGGTACAGAATTAGCATGAGGGTTCGTGGCACCGCTCGACATTGAGGTAGGTTACGGTTTACTTTCTAGATTACGATAGAAAGCATGTGTAGCTTATTATTATTGAAGGGTACTGGGCGTGATAGGGTCCCACATTAGTGGCTACGATGAGCACTTGGGTGGGTACCAGTGTATCTTGTTGTGGTGATAATCTCACTTGGGTTGGTATTGACAACTGTTTATGTGGGCTATGATAGTCGTGATTGAACTTATACTTGGTGTGTGAATTGTCTTATCTCATCACTCTAGGTCTCATATATGTGGAAAGATTGATCCTTGGAATCACTGTGGAAATGTTGGTACTATGGCACTTGATTATTCATCTCATATGTACATGATCTTTCATCTCATGCTTCCATGATTATTGTTTTACTTATGGCATGCATACATTCATTCATACTGATGCTGTGACTGAGATAAATCCTTATATGATTTGCGGATTGTCCTGGTGAGGCCGGAAAGAGAGGTAAATGATATTGATATGAGATGATTTGATACAAGATGACTTGCTATGATATAAGATGACTTGCTATGATATGATGCTCTACCACTCTAAGAGATCATGCCGGATGGTTGTGAGCGGTATATGGACCTCGCAAGTCCCACATGGGTCATGACTACTGGGCAAAGAACTGTAGCATGTGTACCAGGTTAATGGACAGTACATTGCACTCATACATTCATACTTCATCACTTATATATTTTTATGTGATCTATGCCTATCTGATTATTCATGTTTTGAAGAGGTTTATTTGCTAGACAAGTAGTAAGTTAAAAACTTAGATAATTATTGAGTAGACTCAGTTTTTATATGCCTTACGTGTTTTATCTGTCGGTGTCGGCCTATGATACCTACGGGGGTATGTTGTGTACTCATACTACACTTAGTGCATCTATTATTTGGATGCAGATACAACTCCTCATTTCAGATTCTGAGTCTCGTTGCTGATCCCCGAGCGATCTTGGAGGTTTCAGGGTGAGCTATCTGTTCATCAGTAACCCTGGATTTCCCTCTATTTATTGTTTATATTCTTACTTTTCCAAGACAGATGGTGTTGTTCAGTTTATTTCAAGTTGTAATAATTGTTAGATGCATCTGGTACGAGTCAGATCAGGTTTTGGGAAAGTGAAATGTTCTAGTTCCTTGGTGTTTAAAGCATATTTATGGTAAATCAGTCAAAGTATTAACTTATAGTCTATTTCCACTTTTATTCCTTCAAATTGATTAAATGATTTTGGGAATGATTTGCCTACAGGGGATAGTGTAGGTGTTATCATGACCAGTGATTTGGGTCGTGACATGCTCGCTTTTGCCAAGGCCACAATGCAAGGACCTTATCGCAATTGTGAGGGCCGCAAATTGTGGACCAGGGGTTGCAATTGCAAAGACTCTTGGTGTAACAGCTCGTACCTTCAAAATAAGCCATATTTATGATTCAGGGGTTTAGGAAACCAAAACGGGGAATTAAAGTTGAAAAAACGGTTTTAGTACTTCAGACCCGAATTTATGCCATGATTGACGGACCGTAAAATATTTTATAGACTGTCGAAAGGAACTGTCAATTCTGTTTTTGGAATTGAAGGTGTATAATAAATTTGATGGATCGTAGAAGATTATACGACCCGTCTTTTTTTACCGTCTCAAACCTTTCAAGTTTTGAAGTCACTAGAAATTTATATTTTATCTCCTTTAAAAATATGGTCCAATTATACGGACTGTACAATTATTGACGGTCCAGACTCAGAAAAAATATTGATGGACCGTCAATTGCTACCGTCAAATTCTTTCTACAACAAACAGTATAAATACGAGACTTAGTTCTAAAAATCAGTTTTCACAATCCCCAAGCCTTTGAATGAAGATTCTCTTTTTCCAACTGTCTCCTACATTAAGGTAAGTCTCTGTCACATGATTCTAAGTAATTCTAACGTTATCCCCATGAATTCTATGTAAAACCCATTATTCTTAACCTAGGGTTTTCAGGATAAATCCAACTTAAGGCTCAAGGTTCAATCTCTGGAGTTCTTCTTCAATGTTCAGATTTTTAAGACACGACTAGGAGCAAACAACCTAGGCTTCTTTAAAGTTCATCCCCACGTCTCGTTCATCAAAATTACTATGGATTACTTCAGAATTTGAGATTATGCCCTAGTTCATGAAAAGACCAGGACGTCTATCTTTAAGATTATAACTTCGTAGTTGTTCATAATTATCACTTTGATTGTCGTGAACTCAGTACATATTCTTTATAGACTCGTGTTTGATATTCCATGAGTCTTAGTCTCAGACTATAAAAATGTTGTACATAAAGACTACTCTAATATCCATGAATAGTTTATGAATCCATGTCCTATATCAGTATAGAAGTAGTCAGTACTTTATGTCAGACCTTCAGTATGAATTCATAGTATCTCATATTAGTATAATTCAGAATTCCAGTATCACATATTACAATATGAATTATCAGTTCCTTATTGTAAATTGTTAATGTTGAACACTTGTATCCGGGCCCAAGGCCACAGATGTATTTGGGCCCAAGGCCACATTTTATGTATACGTATACTTGAACCCAAGGCCACATTTTATGTATACGTATACTTGAACCCAAGGCCACAGATTTGTGCACATATACTGGGCCTAAGGCCACAGTTATTTATTATTTCAGTTAAACATGTGATTTTCATTTCAGTACATGGAGTATTCATATTCTTTGCTTTCTTGTTCAGTTATCAGTTTTCAGTTTCAGCTCAATTTCAGTATATTATCCATTTATTAATTTGGTTGCCCTTCCCCGAGCACTCTGCATATATTTATTCTTTTAGTTGTTTACATATGGTATAATTCAAATGTACTAATGCCCCTTTGCATGGGGCCTGCACTTTACGGTGCATGTGCCGAGTTTAAGGACGAGGACCTGCTCAGTAGGATTGCTTCAGTATCAGCTGCTTGGTGAGCCTCATCTCATTCAGAGTGTCAGTCTATTATTTCATTATTACATTTTATGATAGAGCTATGCCAGAGCCTTGTCCTGGTAGACAGTTTTCAGTCAGACTCATGTCAGAGGTTTCATAGACTAGACTAGTTACTATGTCATGTCAGCATTTATTTTTCAGACTTACTATATTTTCAGATAATTCCACAATGTACTTTTAGACTACATTTTCAGTATTTAGTTTACATGTTTTAAATCATTATTATAGTATGTTTTGATGACCATGTTGATTCAACATCCATGTGGTGCGCTCGGTCAGATGCAGTCAGGCACCGAGTGTCGTGTTTCATCCAGGCCATAGTTCGGGGCGTGCGATACACCTGGTAGTTTGATTGGGGATTTTTCCATTCTAACCCACTTCATTCTAAAATTATTTTGGGAGCTTAAGAGCACGGTTTTTGGAGATTTCAAAGGGGTTTTCAAGATTCATCCTTGGGGTAAGATCCAACTCCTAATCTAAGTATTATTTCATGATTCTATCCTTTAATTAGTTATTCCCATGTGATTTTGGGGTTTAGTTCTAATTAATGAAATGGAAGGATCAATTTCACTACGGGCAAGATGATTTTATGCTTAATTTTCCATTTTCCCTTGTGGGTTCGGGGTTACCTTTTTGGATTTGAATTAAAGTATATCAATATATGTATTGTTGGATTCGTGTGACCTTGTAGAATACTATTTTGACCATGATGAACTCATTTTCGCATTTACTATTTTTACCTTCAGAATTTGGGATTTGATTTTGAATTGACTTTTTGGACTCGATTTGCTTTTATAGCTTTATAGGCGTCGTTAGAATCATATCCTTATGTAGAATATGTAAATGAATAGATTTG
This sequence comes from Anisodus acutangulus, assembly GCA_029783415.1. Lineage (NCBI taxonomy): Eukaryota > Viridiplantae > Streptophyta > Magnoliopsida > Solanales > Solanaceae > Anisodus > Anisodus acutangulus. Next base: position 15,011,849 of record CM056495.1, read on the forward strand.
GTTCGTTCGGAAACTCATCGGAAGGGCAAGTTGTGGAGTGACTCTTCGGCTTCAGATTCAGGCAAGTAGAGACTTACTAGACCTTTTTGTAGTGTTTGTATGTTCGTTAATTAAGTAAGGGTTGTAATGGGGAATTGGGGTTCCTGTTCTCGTGAGGATACGAGCACTTGTGTGGGTACCGGTGTACATATAAAGGGTAATTAAAATAAAAAGTAGCTATATTATGAAGGAGACTATGTGTTTAGCCTTCAGGCCTCGAAAAGTGGTGTGTATGTCCACTTAGGTTGGTATGACTATTGTTTACTTGGGCTATATTTCCCATGTAGTTTCTTTAATAATGAATTGTCATGCATTCATCACTCTTCATCTCGTCTAAGTCTTGGAGAGGAACTTGTAATTATAGTAGAATTGATATTATACATTTGCATGGTGTACGCATATCCATTACATACGTTCATGATATTATTGTCATTTGATTGATGAGGTACAGAAAAGGGGCATTGAAAGTTGGGTATTTGGATATAGTACATAGAAAGAGTGATGATGATAATGCTGATATTACAACCATAAAGCTAGGACTCGATGGGAAATTATTTCGGGTGGATATATGGACCTTATGAGTCCCCTATGGGTCATGTGAAACCAATTGCAGGAGTGTTTATATACCGGGTGCATATGGCCATTGCATAGCATAATATCACTTGCATTGCATATCATTTATACTTGTTTATATGAACTTTATACCATATGTGCTCGATTGATATAAAGATACAATCCTTATGGCTTTACTTGTTTAAAATAGAAGAAAGACAGAATCTGTGTTTCTTGATGTAAAAGATGAAACTTTTGGTGGGTTTAGATGCCCCAATTGGGCATAGGTTGGATCTTTATGGTTATACTTGACTTTCTTGAGTAAAGATTGAAACTTTACGATGATTCTCGATAACATTAATGATATTTGTGGTTAACTTAGGCGTAGAATATTATTTATAAGGCTAAACGCTTTTGAATTATATATCTTAACTAACTAAGAAAGTAGAAAAGTATCAGAAAGTACCAACCCTCCCTACCGCTATAGTTAGGGTCGGGCAACGATGTTGTGGAGTACACGTTCTTCTCGTACTCACTCTACACTTGTTGCACCTTCTGTGTCCAGTTACAGATCCACACAAGTTGAGCATCACGATCTGAGCGCATTGAGGGTTATCTTGGAGTCTAAGGTGAGTTGTCGATGCCTTCCTAGCACTGGATTCCTCTCTATCATGTTATTTTTTGTCTTCTTTTATTTCAGACAGTATTGTATTAAGTATTCAGACTTGTAATCACATTTAGATAGCTCTTGTACATATGACTTCCAGGTTTTGGAGAGTTGACTTAGACTTATATGTATTAATTTATTAAGACTTTTCTAGTACATTGGGTGTTTTATTTATGTATTCGACTTGCATGTTTTGTGTTCACTTATGGTTTAGGGTAGATGCCCTCACGACACAAATATGATTTTGGGTCGTGACACCAGTATGTACTTTGGAGGTGCTAAAACTGATAACATGTATACTGACATACTTTGTAAAACACTTTTGATTAGTGTTGTCTTCCCTACATATGACAAAAGTTTACCCTTTCAATAGTGTAATTTGATCTTAACTTTCATAGCATATCTCCATAGTATATCTTCTTCCTCCTGGTATGAGATACTGGACACTCTTAAGTAATGTAAAAAGGGAATTGTCCCTTTGTAAATCTAATGATATTCCCCACTGTTTGTTTCCGATAATTAATCACCTTTTCATTCAAATAATATGAACTCTTATCTGTGTTTATTATCTGCCCTGAAGCCTCTTCATATCTCCTCGGAATTCCTTAATTTTATTTAAAGATTTTAATTCTGCAGATACAAATAAGATCATATCATTTGTATGATGATTCAAAGAAGTTGTCCACTTTGACATCTCATATCCAATAACCTTCCTATCCTCAAAACAAGAATTAAGAGTCCTAGATAGTACCTTAATTGATAGAATGAAGAAAGAAGGGGATATGGGGTCCCGTCATTTTACTCCTCTACTTGATTTGGAAAAATGAATTACTTGTCCATTCACCAAGACTGAATACCAATTATTTGAGATAAGCCTCCAGATCATGCTAATAAAATGTTCTGAAAACCCCTTGGCCCTTAGTACATGCATTAAAAACTTTCATGATACCGTTTCATATGTTTTTTTCACGTCTAACTTAAGTATAACATTAGAAAGCTTGCCTCTTATTCTTATGTCAGTAATAATCTCCTAAGTTAGTAGAATATTTTGAAAAATCCTCCTGCCTTTGATAAATCCTGATTGATTGGAAGAAAATCAGTGAAAGTATAATACCTTCTAGTTTGTCATGCACCACCCTTGATATCACCTTATTGATGAAGTTTGATAATCTAATTGGCCTACAAAGGTCTGAACTTCTAGTTTTTTGGCAGTAGATCCAAGTTTGTGTGTGTAACAGATTTAGAAAATTATGCACCATAAAAAATGTTAGCGCCAAAGCATGTACATCATTTCCTATAGTCTCCCAATATTTTGATGGAAATTTGCCTTTGGCGGGAGTTGCGACCGACCAACTTTAACGACTTAAACACTAGTGTTATGTATGTTAGAGAATCCGGTTCTTCACATATGCATGATCTACTAAGTACGTAGATAACCATAGGGCCAAAAATCGTCAAATTTCATTGAGAAATGAAAGAGATATTGGTCCACGAAGTAAGGTATTTGAAGCATGAAAAGTGTGGTATTGGGTTCAATTCTCCCTCATCGGTAGAGAAAGAAAGAATTGTTGTGTATATAAGACTCGAAATTGGTTTGGAGTTTGGGACCCCAAGGGGTATCACATGTGTTTAAAGGAGGGAGGACCTAGATGTGCTTCGGTTCAAGGAAAGACCACACGCGCGCCGCCGCCCGCCCGTCCCGTCCGATTTCCGGGCTCTCGGGCTCTCGGGCTCTCGGCTGATATTATCTTTTTGGGCCAGAGAACTTTACCAGAAGTACAGTTTGATCCCAGAAGTTTCCAGATGTACAGTTCGGACCAGAATTCTTTAAGATGTACAGTTTGGTCCCTGAAGTTTCCAGAACGTCAAAATTTGGACAGTCAAAGCATAAACACCAAGCACTCAATTCAGCCATTTATTTTGGCTGAATTACTCCTCCTATAATGGCCAATCCATTGGTCTTTCACCATTTATGTTGGTGACTTTACTACCTCCATAATGGCCATTATTTGGCTATTATTGAGGCAGTTTTTCAGTCCCCTCCCTCCCCTCACCTATATAAACACCCCCTTATACCATTGTTGAGATACATATATGATACAAGAAAATACAGAAATATACACAAGCAAAACAGTTTCTTCCTACATCTTCCAAGGCATCATTTCGTTACTCAATATTCTTCACGGTAGCTCTTAGTTTCCTTTGCTCAAGTGTTCCATTGTTGTTTTATCTTGGGAGACAAATTGTCCAGGACGTATAAAGGATACATACGGGGCAATATTGTCTTAAGGACAGAGTGCAACACTCGACTCAGCAATAACGAAAACAGTTTCCATTATTCCGTCTTCAACAAAATTGTAGTTTCAGTTTTGTGGTTCTATTGTAATTTTCAGATTTCTAGATGAATTATTGAATCTTTGTTTATCCTTTTGAATACTTGTAATAGTTATATACTTCCCGTACTGCTTTATAAAGTACCATAGAGCAAAAATACCCAATATATTTATGATAAAACGATAATGTGAACTCATCTGGTCCTCTAGCACTATCTTCATTCATTGCACAAACTGCTTTCTTGTAATTTCCTATTCTGATATGCATTTATCATGGATGGAATATGGTTTATAATCTCTAGGTTATTTGAATCACAAATGATTCTGAAAGAAGTGAACAACTTCAGTAGAGATCATCTAATTTTATTCAATCCACTCCCCATTTTCATCTTTGATTGTATTAAGTTGCAGTATATGTTTTTTCCTTTCAAATAATTATGAAAGAAGCCGATATTTCTATCTCTTTCAATGTACCATTGCAGTCCTGCTTTTTGTCTCCAATATTGATCTTTCAAATGTAGATATTTCTTCACCTCAACTTGTTCTTTCTACATAATCGTTTTGTTGTGGATGCATGGTTCTTCTTCAAACAGATTTCGTTGATCTTCACTACTTCTTCCCTTATTATCAGTATTTTAAAATATTTCTATATGTATCCTTACTCCAATTGAAAGGACAATCTTAAAGTTCTTCATCTCCTGCTTGAATACCAGAAATGGATATTACACCCCATATTTCATGCGTTGTTGTTACCGTAATGTTAGCCGACATAAGCTTCGAGATGGTAAGATCTCTCTGAAGGGCTAATAAAGGTTTACGGAACTGCAGAGTAAGTTTTAGGAAGGTATGAGACCTTGTGAAGGGACGACGATAGTTTAAACCAGTTTCCGAAAGTATCAGGAAGTATATGAGTTAAACAAATTTAAGAGGATATGTTTCGTCAAAGTTTGACAAAGTTGTATTTCACAGTGCAACGTATGGTTTGTACTTATGTTTCACGGACTGTATAACTTGTCTGACATACCATATAATTATCCAGAGAATTGGCCTGGATTTTGGAGAAAGTATGGTACAATGTACGATCTGTATATCACTTGTACGCTCAGTATGTCCCACCGTATATCTAATGTGGTGGAATTTATTTTTTGTATATAAATTCAATGGCTCTTATTCTTAGTTCATTTGTCACACATAATGATAACACGCCCCTTTGAGACCCCAAAAAATGGACAAATTCCTTTTCTTAGGAACATATACAAGATTCGTCACTACAAAAGGATAATGGTAACCCTAGAATTTTAGTGTCCGCATATCATCCTAGGGTAGAATCAAAGGAAAACAATGCAATTTAGGCGCAATGAAATTCCGTATGAGTCACTAGCTTGCTCATCTCCTTGTTGTGTTGAATTAAGAGGATCATTTGAAGTGAAGTAACCTCTGATTTGGAGTAGTTCTTGTGTCTTGAGGTAATATTCTTCCTCTTCTCCATGTATATGAGATTTATACAAGCTGTAAGAGTGTGATTGTTAAGATCTTGTAAAGAAATTCTTACAAGAAACATAGGGTATATTGTGTTGTCGTTGAGCTGCTCGTTTGAATCTATGTATTGAGGTTAAGTTGCTGGATCTTGTTTGTAGTTTGGTGAATAAGAAAATGAAGCTAAGTAGATCTAAGGGTATGGTACTTATATGTGCACACCACTGCAGTTGGGTACATTACGATGATATTGGCCCCAAAGAGCGGCGTGATGATGATATTTCCCCATAGTGTGGCATATATATATATGTATGACTATGTTTTTAAAAAGGAAAGCATGCATATCATATGCCCTCAGTTTCATTCAGAGTTACATGTTGTCTCTTCTCTATCCTTATTAACATTTCTATATCCATTTACATTTCTTGCCTTACATATCAGTACATTATTTGTACTGACATCCCTTGCTGGGTAGCTGCATTTCATGCCCACATGTTCAGATAGACAGAGTAACGCCCATTTTTAGTAGGATCTCAGCTCAGCGATGGTGTCATATCTCTCCGCTTGTTCTGGAGATGTCAGTCTGAGTCGGTAGGGCATTATATATATTTATGGGTATGGCAAAGCCCTATCCCTACTTTATGATGTTCATGTACTCTTTAGAGGCTTCTATACAGTGGTCCAGTGTATAGAAGTCATGTATGTCCTTAACAATATTCCTGTTAGCCATTTGATGTATGTTGTGTCCTTGTTTGCTTCCCGTATGTATATGTGTTTGGGCTTCTTCTGCTTCTACGGCTTATTATGTCTTGATTGTCTTATGAGAGCCATTTAGAGGCCCGGTTTGCCCAAGCACATGTATATCCAGAGTACGGATGAGATGTGGTATGCTTGGGCCTTTAAAGCACCGGGTGCCGACCACATCACCCAAAGTTAGGGTATGACAAACTTGGTATCATAGCAGGTCAGTCCTAGGGATGTCTACAAGTCGTGTCTAGTAGAGTCTTGTTTTTAGGTGTGTAGCATGCCATACTTATATAAATGAGGCTACATGACATTTAGGCTGGTTACCTTCCTTTCATAATCTAGATCGTGCGATAGAGCTAAGCCGGAGAAAATCAAGTCTAACATATGTGTTAACATGGTTTGTGCAGAGAAGTCTTCGCGCAGGAATGTAGTTAGTTAGAATGTTAAGAAAGGGTTATGAGGAGGTTATGCAATGTATGCCCTTTATCGAAGATTGATCCATATAGGGCAACAATGTGTTATCTCTACAGATAGCCTCGGTTTCATCTGTACTAGTGGAGCAGAGGGAAGTTCCAGCATCATCAGCATCACTAGGCCCGCCACCAGTTCCATCCGATCAGGATATGACTAAAATGGAGTAAGTATTGATGCAATTAGTTACTTTATAAGCTTGGTATTACCGAAGGCCCTAGATAGTGCCCTAAGAGAATTAAAGAGTCCATAGCTTAAGGAGTCTAGGGAGTTAGAGTTGTTAACATTGTCGGGAAATGATTTAGATGAAGTTATGAAAGGGACCAAGAAGACTAGGATAGTTGAGGATTCCAGAGGACTATTGGGTGGTGGTAGGCTACAAGAGACTGGAGTGGTGCAGTGACTTGAGCGTGATCAAAAGTTTCCAAGTAAAACCAAAGCTAAATTTGCAAATGTCAGTATGTTAAGGTTGAGGTAGTGAGGAAAAGTGGAGCCGCCCCAATTAGTATACCATCATTGCGTTCAGGCGTAGGCCGACTAATGCCATGTAATAATGGGAATTTGTATTTAGTATCCCGATGAGGGTACAAGATATGGGCGCATCTGATTCTTAGGCATAAGGACCAACAAAGGAACGTGGATGAAGTGTCGAACTCCAGTGCAATACTGACTTTTCTTCTAGGGATGGATATCTTGATCCTAAAACCTGAATTTTGGTCATATTAGCGAGAACTCAAGGTATTTCAGTGGAATTAGGATACAAGTATAAAGTAAGAGTCAAGGTAAAGCTATGTTCAAACTATAATCAAGGAAACACTTATACTTCATTGAGTGGATGCGATATAGACCTTTACTAATGTTGCAATGGATGTACGACCTAGTTTCTTCAGCATGATGCTTATGTTAGCTAATAAACTCTCGGCTGAAGGTGCGGGAGAGTTTAAGTGGACAGTCCATCGGTCTTTGTAGATAGGTTGTAGCATATGCTTAGGTATGAAAGGTAGGCAATAAGGTTAGAATGTGGAAGATAGAATTAAGGAAGAGTTACGACTATGAATTGGTAAGAAGAGTAATATCAAACAGTTGATGACTAAGGTCAACTAGAGTAAGGGAAGTTAGAAAACTAGAAAGTGTTCTGCCGAGAGACTCTGAATGAGGCAAGGAATGATGGATCGTGAAGGGTCGATATGAGATTCAACACGGAGATAAGAAAAGATTGGGAAGTCACAGGAACACATAAGTTAAAATATGGAAGCACGATAAGAATCGTTGCCAAGAAAGTAAAGAGGAGAAGTGAGTCTTGAAAGTTATACTAGTGGTAAGGTCATGTTTTGTCGAAAGTAAATTACTAACACTGAATGGGCGTTATTGGAAGGTCAATTTAACCATATAATTGAGAAGGGATAATAATGTAAGATAACTTGAGACGGACTTGAGCCAAAGACATTGACTGGAGAGATGAAAGATTCCTACATTAGTTAGTATCATAGTAAATAAATGAGTGAATGGGTGGAAGGAAGAAAATGGTTGGTCAAAGTAAGTGATGGAAAAAAACTTCTTGACGATCTGAGTGGACCAAAGTGAAGTTAACTGAAAGGAGACATGATGGCAAAAGTGTATAATGCTCCATGAATGGAAGTTTCATAAAAAACTCTCACATAAAGTGACGTTATTCTAAGAATGATCATAAGTTGTTAGGACGCATCCAAGGAATGATGAATGGATAGACGGATAGAGTTTAATCATAAAAGTTTAGTATTTCCCTAAGGGGAGAAGATGGGGTAGTAAAGTACTAGGATAAGAATGTGTCTTTTCTCAAATAACAGAGATAATATGTGGATTGTGGCAAACGGAAGGAGGAACAGTTTCAAAATAACTCGTTAAGGCAATTGATATGGCGAAAGGATAATTATAACCTACAATCTGAGGATAAACATAGTTGGATACTTTGTATAGGAGTACGTTAATCCAAATGAGGCATCGAAGAGAAAATTTGATTTCAAAAAAAGAAATCAGTTAGGATGGATACGCGAAGAAAGATCTAAGAAATATAAGAGAATTGGAGAGAGACCTAAGTACGACTGCCAGTTAACATTTAAGATAGATCTTGAGGGAAATTTTTCTAGTCTTATCATTATGAAGTGGAAGCCTTGAAGAACGACCAGGATGGTGGTGATGAAAGAAGAGTTAGTGTGGTATTTTAGTAAAAGCCTAAGGAAGAGAACCCATTAACACGCAAACAATAAAGTTGTCATGGAAGATAAAATTTAGGGATTGACGTTAAGGAAGGAGCTACAACTCTAAGACCAATGAAGAAGAGATTTGAGATAGCAAGGCCAAAGGCATGTATCAAGTGCAACAAGAGTAATAAGACAAGGTATGACAAGGATATATTATCCATTCTATCCCATTTGTTTTGAACGTCGAAGATACGCTACGATGTTGAGGAAGCGTATTGGGAGGAAGATATGAAAAGAACTATTGTAAGATATGTAACGTAATATTGCAGCTACAAATCGGAGAATATAAAGTGTCAGGGGCTTAATCGGTTGATACACACTATAGTAGGCATGATATGAAGACAAGGGATAATTAATATGGAAGTTGTTATGGGCGTGACAAGTCTGATCCCACTTGGGGCACCGGCAGATAGCTAGATAATAACTAGCCTACTCTCGAGAAAACACGGATGTGTAAATAACCTCCCCAATATCACTTTAGAAATGAATGACCATGATTTCATGAAAGAGTGGATTAGTTATTATCTGCCAAGCTTTTGCAAATAATGACTATGGTGGTATCAATACATATGGGAGAATTGTGCGGATCGTGGCATGACTCCTTAAAAAGAATGATGCAAAGGGACAATAGATTTACACCGGTTTGTAAACAAAGCTAAGACTTACGATAGAGTCGAACACCCTCCAAGACCATTAATATGCTCTCGACGTAGCAGAACTACGGAACAAGATTACCACCAAGGTTTCTTACACGCAATATTCTATATATTCAAGATTTGCCAAAGTGTGTTATGCTGATAAAGGGAAGTATAGATGGAACAATACAACAGAGGAACCTTACGACGATTGTAGTCAGTGTGCTAATTGTTAGCAGATAAAGAATAAGCGTCAGAAGCTCAGTAAGTTAGTGTAGGCTATCAAAAGTCGACATGAAAACGGAAAATGGCTCATATGGATTTCATCATGGAACTATCTATCATGGAGAGTTGGGCAAGATTGTACTCTAAGAAAATTGTCCGCCTTCATGATGCCCCTGTTTCTATGCCGTTTGGAAAAGTTCTCTATTACGATTAAATTCTAAAGATCGTTCTGAAGAAGTTTTGAGCATTTAGGGTAATTCCAACCTCAGGTAGATGGAAAAATTAAGTATATAATCCAAATGCTCGAGGACATGCAATGAATTTGCGCAATAAGTATCAAAAATATTTTCGGTGGCTACCTATCGCTTATATAATGGTACCCAACAACTGCTAGTATGCTAAGTGTCAGACTGGTAGCACGTGAGGCTCTATATAAGTGGGAATGTAGAACACATATCGGGTGAGTTGAAGTAAACAAAACAGAGTCAATAAGGTTTGACTTAATACAACAAGTCACAAAGAGGATGGGGTACTCAAGAATAAGTGTAGACAGCTCAGAGTCAACAAAAAGTGGTATCCAGACATGTGACGAAGGAACATAGAATTTCCAGATAAGGATCGGATAATTCTTAGAGAGTCCGCATGTGAGGGGGCATCAAGAGGAGGTACTGGGGGTACTGCAGCTCCACTAATCTCCTCCGATAGTGGTGAACTGGGGGAATCATACGAAGGAGTCACACTGTGGGTCTCACTTTGGCCCTCACTAACGGATGGCAATCGGCTAGTACCTTCGCTGCAGCCATATCCAACGCCCTCATACTCCTGAACTTCTTCCTTGCTATAGACATTACTGGAATCATAAACACGAGACAGATTAGAAATGAAATGCTTATAACTCAGCTCTACTGCACGATTTATGAGATGAAAGAATGGAAACCATCCCTAAATATCAGGTAGCCTCCTACTTATAAGTGTGGTGCAAAACACACCCATAAATAAGACTCTACTAGACACGGCTTGTAGACTCCCTAGGACAGACCCGCTATGAGATCAAGTTTGTCACGACCCAAACTGAAGGGCTGCGATGAGCACACGGACCCCGGGTACCTTTTGTCATATATTTAACATCTACCCCTAATTATCTGTGGCCACAAAGTCCGTCACTCAGTACTCCACTGACATATATAAACATAAAAACAATAAACCAGAAACCCAACTTATATATATATACACACCAAGGTCGACGAGGCCGTACACGACTACTATACACATGACACATGTCTACAAGCCTCTAAAGAGTACACAGCAATAAAAGGTCGGGATAGGTCCCCGCCATACCCATATATACAAGAAAAAATATATCGTACCAAGATTAGACCGACACTCCGAAATATGGGGAGTGATCCAAAATTCGCTGAGTCAACAACCTACTAACGTGGATCGTCACACTGTCTACGTGAACCTCCGGGCATGAAACACAGAGTCTCCCGACAAAAGGGACGTCAGTACGACTGATGTACTAAGTATATCAGGCATAAGAAATATCATCCCAAAGATACATAATAATCTGAAACAGAAATAGTCTACAATGATAGTTGATAGAAACAACCAACAATCGACAAAAACAATTTACCAACAGTAAATGCCTCTGAGGGTCCTAATACATATGCCTAAATGTTATGCACAATGCAAATGCGGTATACATATAAATATTGGCCATACAAGGGCATCTTCCTTCCCATAACCTCCTCTGTGGGCATCAGGTTATATCGGCCACACAAGGGCATCATATTATATTGGCAACACAAAGGCATCAATATTGGCCTCACATGAGCATCTTTCTTTTTGTGATATCTGTACCAGCTACATGTGGTGACACGTATATTACGCCTTCCCCCTTTTCCCATCCCATACATATATATATTTCATACCATATAGTAGTGTATATAACATAAGTGGATCCAGGGTAATATATGAATATAATACAAATGAAAATGCATGAATGACAATGAAATATTATAAATTTTATCGGATGACGTAATATCCTTGCCCCTTCAGCTAATATTGGAAATATTAACATGTACCTTCGGTTAACATTAGGAATATCAACATCTTTCCCAGATACCTCAATAAGGATTTAGGAACATATTTAGACATGCCTTTAACATAGAAATAAATAATATGAATATTCATAACTACTAGGAGTAGAATAATTTATGGAACAATATCACGGTTATATTTCGTTACATGGAACATGCCAAAAGAAAGAAATAATTTGTCTTAACATATCTCAATAATACCGGAACCAGACCCTTTTAATATTCACTGGCTAAAACGTTTCTTTGAAATAATTTTGTAGGATATTTTTTATTCAGGAATGTTGCTGGTCGATCTGTTCTATCCACAAATTAAGAATGAATTGCTATCAACCTCACCTAGTACATTAACTGGTCCCGTTTTATTTTTTAGCTTACTTTTTCAAAGCAATTGAAATGTTCACTAGATGAGATGTTAAAGAGGTGCTGAACGTTTCAAAGAATTCCCCAAAGCCAAGATATAACATCCCAAAGTGAATCAAAATGTCTCCCACTTAGCCAATCTTTAGCGGTGGAGAGCATTAATCGATACCACATACCCCTTAAGTAGTGATTAGTCATTAGGTAGATTATTTAAGAATTAATCGTTGAAATTCCCCACTTACTATTGTCCCCCATTAAGATTAATGAATTCCGCAATTAATTAATTATACACACAATTAATCCTTGATCCCAATTCATTTAAATCTCCATGACTTATAAAACCTTCATATACTCAATGTCATAATTTTGTAATATGACACTAGTCCATCGCCTCTTTATGCATGCACCAATTTATTTTCAATCCCCGTTGTCATACTTGTTACGTCCAAAATTATTTTAGGGTTTTATCCTTTTATATACTAATCTCTTTATTAGCATACGTAAATATAACATAAATTCCTCGAGGCCCGGGTCTACTTGCCTACGTTTAGGTGCTCAAACCATCGTCCATAATTATGAGATGTTACATCCTTCCCCCCTTAGAAACATTCTCCTCGAATGTTGGGGTGACATATTTAATCTTTGTCGCATAACCAGTGAATGCAACTACTTGTTCACATAATCATATATTATCACATACATTGCTACATCTACATCAGACTTATAGCATGAAAATAGAATTCACTTTATTCTTTTCTTGGAACCTCGACGTTAGTCTGGAATAGGTGTGGATATTTGTGCATCAGTTCCTCTCCCGCCTCCCATGTCATCTCTTCCACGTTCTTATTCGCCACAGAACATTCACGGATGCTACTTCCTTAGTCCTCGACTTGCGGACTTGTCGATCCAAGATATCAATAGGAATCTCTTCATATGATAAATTTTCTGTAATCGTCACATCATCAATCGATACAATTCGAGAAGGATCTCCAACACATGCTCTCAACATGGAAACATGGAAAACCAGATTAACAAACTCCAACTCCGAAGGTAAGTCCAATTCGTACGCTACCTGGCCGATTCGTCGATTTATGAGATATGGCCCAATATACCTTGGACTGAGCTTTATTTTCTTCCCGAATCTCATTACACCCTTCATAGGCAAAATCTTCAAGAAAACACAATCATCTACCTGAAACTCTAAGTCTCGACGTTGCACATCTGCGTATGACTTCTAACGACTCTAAGCGGTTAACAGCCGTTCTTGGATTAGTTTTACCTTCTCTATGTCTTATTGTACTAAGTCAGGACCAAATAACTCTGATTCGCCTACCTCGAACCATCCGATAGGAGATCTATATCTCTGTCCGTACAAAGCCTCATATGGAGATATTTTAATACTAGCATGATAATTGTTATTGTACGCGAACTCAATAAGGGATAAATGATCATCCCAACTTCCCTTAAACTCCAATACACAAGCTCGTAGCATGTCCTCGGGCATCTGAATCGTACGCTCGGCCTGCCCGTCTGTCTAAGGATGGAAAGTTGTACTAATATTAACTTAGGTGCCTAAACCTTTCTGAAATGACTTCCGGAAGTTAGCTGTAATCTGAGCACCTCAGTCTGATATAATAGAAATGGGCACACCATAGAGACGAACAATCTCCTTAACGTACAATTTCACGTAGTCCTCGGCTGTGTAGGTAATTTTGACTGACAATAAATGAGTTGATTTGGTCAGTCTGTCAACAAATATCCAATAGAATCAAACTTATGGTAAGAGCGAGGTAAACCCGTAACAAAATCTATATTAATCATTTTCCATTTTCACATCAAAATTTCAATGTTCTGAGTCAAGCCACTGGGCTTTTGGTGCTCTATTTTTACTTGCTGATAATTAGGACATTGAGCTACAAACTCCGCCACGCTCTTCTTCATGTCGGTCCACAAATAAATGCCCTTGAGGTCATGATACATCTTGGTAGATCCTGGATAAATGGAATATCCTGAGCAATGGACCTCCGTCATAATTCTATCTTGTAATCTCGCTACGTTTGGAACACATACAATGCCTTGGTGTTTGAGAATGCCATGTTCATCAATCTCAAATGGTGTGATCTTCTGTTGAATGCCTTCTCCGATCTTCTTCAAACTAGGGTCTTCCCACTGTCGTTCCTTAACTTCCAATATGAGGGACGATTCTGACATATTCTGAATTACAAAACCACCGTCCTCCGAATCCCTTAACCGGATTCCCAAACTAGATAACTGATGGAGTTCTCTTACTAACTCCTTCTTCTCGACCTGCACTAAAATCAAGCTGACCATCGACTTACTGAGCGAGTCTGCTACAACATTAGGTTTACCGGGATTATATAAGATGTCCACATCATAATCTTTCAATAATTCAGCCACCTCCTCTGCCACAGATTCAACTCCTTCTGTTTGAATATGTATTGCAGACTTTTATGATCCGTGAAAATGTCCATATGAACACCATACAACTAATGCCGCCAAATCTTCAATGCATAGACCACTTCAGCCAACTCCAAATCGTGTGTCGGATAGTTTCTTTCATGTTTCCTCAATTGCCTTAAAGTATAGGCAATAACTTTACCATGTTGCATTAGCACATATCCTAAACCTGCTCCCGAGGCAATACAATACACAACATAGCCTTCTAGACCCTTTGGAAGAGTAAGGACTGGTGCGGATGTTAATCTGTCTTTTAACTCTTGGAAGCTCTGCTCACAAGCATCAGACCACTGGAACTTTATGGCCTTTTGTGTCAACTTTGTTAATGATGCTGATATGGTAGAAAACCCTTCTACAAACTTTCTATAATAGTCGGCTAAGCCCAGAAAGTTGCGAACCTCTGATGGGGTCGTAGGCCTCGGCGAATTCTTCACTGCTTCAATATTCTGAGTGTCAACTCTTATACCTTCGTCTGACACTATATGACCAAGAAAAGCCACTGATTTCAACCAAAACTCACACTTGGAGAGCTTTGCATACAACTTATGGTCCCGGAGCATCTGTAGTACTATCCGCAAATGCTCTACATGCTCTGCTTCCGAGTGAGAGTAAACTAGAATATCATCTATAAATACTATCACAAATACATCTAAAAATGGGTGAAACAGGTTCATCAGATTCATAAATGCTGCTGGTGCATTTGTGAGTCCAAATGACATCACTAAGAACTCGAAGTGCCCATACCTTGTCCTGAAAGCCGTCTTCGGAATGTCCTTCTCCTTAATCCTTAGCTGATGGTATACTAACCTTAGGTCAATCTTTGAAAAACATATTGTACCTTGTAATTGATCAAACAAATCATCAATTTTGGGAATGGGGTACTTGTTCTTAATAGTGACTTTGTTCAGATGCTGATAGTCAATACACATTCGTAACGAGCCATCTTTCTTTCATACAAATAATATCGGCGCACCCCAAGGAGATATGCTAGGCCTAATGAAGCCTTTGTCAAGCAGATCTTTTAATTGCTCCTTCAATTCTTTCAATTCGGCTGAAACCATTCTATAAGGAGGAATAGATATCCGCAGAGTATTTGGCAACATGTCTATGCCGAATTTAATTTCCCACTCGAGAGAAAGGCCTGAAAGTTCATCTGGAAATACATCAAGGAACTCATTAACCACCGAAATTGATTGAGAAGTAGGTGGTTCGGCATCAACATCTCTAGCCCGAACAAGATAATATATACAACCTTTGGAGATCATCTTCCTTGCCTTAAGGTATGAAATAAACCTACCTTTTGGCGACGCCGTATTACCCTTCCATTCAAGGACTGGCTCCCTTGGAAACTGAAATTTAACAATCTTTGTTCGACAATCAACATTAGCATAGTATGATGCTAGCCAATCCATGCCCATAATAACATCAAAATCAACCATCTCTAGTTCTACCAAATCCGCTAGGGTCTGATGACTATAAACTAACACTACACAATTTTGATAGACCCGTCTAGCAACTACCGATTCACCAACTGGTGTAGATACCATAAATAGATCTCTTATCAACTCAGAGTTCATACCGAATTTACAGGCACTAAAATGGGTGATATATGATATATTGGAGCCTGGATCTAACAACACATACATATTATGTTAAAAGACCGATAATATACTTGTAATAACATCAGGTGAGGACTCCTGATCATGTCACCCAATCAATGCATAAATGTGGTTCTGGCCCCTACCTCTGCCTCGACCAGATAATGTTCGTTGACTCTGCCCTGATGGGCGTACTGACTGTGATGAAGCTGCTGCAGATCCGACCGGCTGGGCTCTAACACCTTCGCCTCAAGTTGGACATTCTCGCCTAATATGACCACGTTCACCACAAAAATAACACACTATTGCTCCTTATTGGCACGGCCATGTATGAGTCTTACCACACTACTCACATCGAGCCAACGGTGGCCTCATCTAGGTAGAATCCCCCCTATAATATGACCCTGATGCTTATGAACTCTGACTTAGTCCCGACTAAACATACCGATCAGCCCTCGACCTTAAAATGGTAATGATGCCTTAGCTGCTGGGTAAGATGGTCGTCTATAAAGTTGTGGCATGGGCCCACCTCTAAACTCTCTTACATCACCTACAGATCGAGCCCTCTTATATTGGCCCTTATCACGTTCTCGATCTACTCGTTGTTGCCTCTTACGATCCTCTAAATTCTATGCGTAAGGCTGAATGCGAGAAATATCTATATTCGGATTCAAAGAAGTCATAGTACACTTGTTGACCAAGTGTGGCCCTAAGCCGGTAACAAACTTATGTACCCGGTCACTCATCTCTGCTATAATCATAGGAACATATCTAGACAATGAATTAAACTGCAAGCTATATTCTCGAACACTCATGTTGCCCAGATCAAGACGTAGGAACCTGTCCTGCCTAGCCCGTTGAAGCTCGACCGACAAAAAATGTTGTTAGAAGGCCTCTAAAAATTCTCTCCATCCTGTTGGTGGAGCACGAGGTCCCCTAGATTGCTCCCATGTCTAATACCAAGTCACCGCGACATCCCGCAGTCTATAAGAAGCAAATTTTACTGACTCAGTATCGGTAGCATCCATCACCCGCAAGGTACGCTGTATCTAATCTAGAAAATTATGCGGGTCCGCATTCAGGTCTGATCCTGTAAACACTGGAGGGTCTAGGTTGATGAAATCTTGAGCTCTCACGCTAGCAGCTCTATCAGAAGAACTGGAACCTGACGTTGGGCCTGAGCGGCCACCAATCGTGTCAATAACTGCACAACACTTCACATAACATGATCCATATCTGGAGTATCAAGTGGAGGAACTAAAGGTACTGCAGCTTCACTAATCTCCTCCGATGGTGGTGAACTTTGGGAATCATATGAAGGAGTCACACCGTGGATCTCACTCTGGCCCTCACTAGCGGGTGGCAATCGGCTAGTAGCTTCTCCTGCAGCCATATCCAACGCCCTCATACTCTGGAACTTCTTCCTTGCTGTAGACATTACTGAAATCATAAACACGAGATGTATTAGGAATGAAATGCTTATAACTCAGTAGAAAGCTCTACTGCACGATTTATGAGATAAAAGAATGGAAACCATTCTTAAATGTTAGGTAGCCTCCTGCTTGTAAGTGTGGTGCATAACACACCCATAAATAAGATTCTACTAGACACGGCTTGTAAACTCCCTAGGAAAGACATGCTCTGAGACCAAGTTTGTCATGACCCAAACTGAAGGGCTACGACGAGCACATAGACCCTACCCGCCGGGTACCACAAGGTCCGTCACTCAGTTCTCCGCTGACATATATAAACATAGAAACAATAAACCAGAAACCTAACTTATATATATATATATATATATATATATATATATATATATATATATATATATATATATATACCAAGGCCGACGAGGTCGTACATGACTACTACACACGGGACACCTATCTACAAGCCTCTAAAGAGTACACAGAAACAAAAGGTCAGGACAGGTCCCCGCCATACCTATATATACAAGAAAAACTACACCGTACCAAGATTAGACCGACACTCCGAAGCAACGGGAGTGCTCCAACTAACGTGGATTGTCGCCCTGTCTACATGAACCTCCGGGCATAAAATGCAGAGTCTCCCAACAAAAGGGACGTCAGTACGACTGATGTACTGAGTATGTCAGGCATAAGAAATATCATCACAAAGATACATAATAATCTGAAACAGAAACAGTCGACAAGGATAGCTGATAGAAATAGCCAACAATCGACAGAAATAGCTGACCAGTAGTAAATGCCTCTGAGGGCCCTAATACACATACCTAAATGTTATGCACAATGCAAATGCGGTATACATATAAATATTGGCCACACAAGGGCATCTTCCTTCCCATAACCGCCTCTATGGGCATCATGTTATATCGGTCACACAAGAACATCATATCATATTAGTCACACAAGGGCATCAATATTGGCCTCACATGGGCATCTTTATTTTTGTGATATCTGTATCAGCTGCAGGTGTTGACACGTATACAACTCCTTCCCATTTTTCACATGTCGTACATATATATATTTCATACCATATAGTAGTGTATATAACACAAGTGGGTCCAGGATAATATATGAATATAATACAAATGAAAATGCATGAATGACAATGAGATATTTTGAACTTTATCAGATGACGTAATATCCTTGCCCCTTCGGCTAACAATGGAAATATTAACATGTATCTTCGGCTAACATTAGGAATATCAACATTTTTCCCAGATACCTCAATAAGGATTTAGGAACATATTTAGACATGTCTTTAACATAGGAATCAATAACATGAATATTCATAACTACTAGGAGTAGAATAATTTATGGAACAACATCACGGTTATATTTCGTTACATGAAACATGCCAAAAGAAAGAAATAATTTGCCTTAACATATCTCAATAATATCGGAACCAGACCCTTTTAATAATCACTGGCTATAACGTTTCTTTGAAATAATTTTGTAGGACATTTTTGTTTCAGGAATGTTGCTTTCCAATCTACTCTATCCACAAATTAAGAATGAATTACTATCTACCTCACCTAGTACACTAACTGGCACTATTTTATTTTTTATCTTACTTTCTCAAAGCAATTGAAATGTTCACTAGATGAGATGTTAAAGAGGTGCTGAACATTTCAAAGAATTCCCCAAAGCCAAGATATAACATCCCAAAGTGAATCATAATGTCTCCCACTTAGCCAATCTTTGGCGGTGGAGAGCATTAATCGATGCCACATACCTCTTAAGTAGTGATTAGTCATTAGGTAGATTATTTAAGAATTAATCGTTGAAATTCCCGACTTACTATTGTCCCCCATTAAGATTAATAAATCCCGCAATTAATTAATTATACACACAATTAATCTTTGATCCCAATTCACTTAAATCTCGAGGTTTAGGTGCTCAACTAATCAATTATACACCTATGTTTAGGTGCTCAAACCATCGTCCATAATTATGGGATGTTACATCTTTCCCCCTTAGAAATATTCTCCTCGAATATTGGGGTGACATATCTAATCCTTGTCGCGTAACCAGCGAATGCAACTACTTGTTCACAGAATCATATATTATCACATACATTGCTACATCTACATCAGACTTATAGCATGAAAATAGAATTCACTTTATGCTTTCCATGACTTATAAAACCTTCATATACTCAACGTCATAATTTTGTAATATGACACTAGTCCATCGCCTCTTTATGCACGCACTAATTTATTTCAATCCCCGTTGTCATACTTGTTACGTCCAAAATTATTTCAGGGTTTTATCCTTTTATATACTAATCTCTTTATTAGCATACGTAAATATAATGTAAATTCCCTGAGGCCCGGGTCTACTTGCCTACATTTAGGTGCTCAAACCATCGTCCAAAATTTACGGGATGTTACAAAATGATTACTAGATTTCAATAAGGAATTATGTCGACAATTAACTATATTTGTTGATGATGTGCGAGTTATGAAGAACCTATCATATAAAGAAATTCCAATTGCTATTCTGATATTGACAAGTTTGTAAGTTAAGTACAAAAATGGCAGCATTCGTACAATGGTCTTATGCAAAAGTAAGGACACGAAAGAAATAATGTAAGGAGTAGAAGAGGAAATGAAGTATTAAAGTACCGTCGATTGTTTTAAGACTACAATTTGAAGTGATGAACATTTCTTGTTACGGTGATAAACTTGATGTTAACCCCACCTCCCTCCGTACATTAATGACCAACTGATACTCCGAATAAACTTATAAGGAAGAAGGAAAATTATGTTAAATTTTTCCGTAAGCCTTAAGAAGTACGTATATGCTTGGGCACGCTTACAAGAGGGTACGTGGAATCCAAGAAGATGTTATGGATGCAAGTGAGTTATAACTTATTATGTGACTTTATGGATAAATAGGCAGTTGCGTATGGCCGATGTTGTGATATATGTTGCTTTTTATGGTTACCCAACATTCGATGATGTATGTCCTTAAGGGGGGAATGATATTACACCCTGCATTTTTTGCATCATTGTTACTGTAATATTAGCCGACATAAGCTCAGAGATGGTAAGATCCCTTCGAGGGGCTAATAAAGGTGTACAGAAGTGCCGAGTAAATTTTAGAAAGGTATGAGACCTTGCGAAGGGACATCGATAGTTCAAATCTATTTATAGATCCTAGATACTCCCAAAATACTCTCTAAGAGTCTCCATATCGTCCTAAGATAGAATCAAAGGTGAACAACATGATTTAGACGCAAGGAAATCCCGTATGAGTCACTAGCTTGATCTTCTCCTTGTTATGTTGAATTAAGAGGATCATTTGAAGTGAAGTAACCTCCGATTTGGAGTAGTTCTTGTGGCTTGAGGTAAGATTCTTCCTCTTCTCAATCAATACAAGATTTATACAAGTTGTAAGAGTGTGATTGTTAAGATCTTGTAAAGAAATTCTTGCAAGAAACATAGGGTATGTTGTGTTATTGTTGAGTTTCTCGTTTGAAGCTATGTATTGAGGTTAATTTACTGGATCTTGTTTGTAGTTTTATGAATAAGAAAAGGAAGCTAAGTAGATCTAAGGGTGTTGTTATGATTGTAGCACCCTATTTTGACCTGGCTCGGGTCAAAGCGGAGCACGGACGTATGGGTGATTCCTGGGTAAAAAGGGTTGAGGAGTCGCCACCTAATTATTTTTACGGTGAATTAGGACACCTAAATATTAAACTAAGTGCTGCTATGTAAACTCCGATTTTAAGGTCTGCGAAACTAGCGAGATTCTAGGTAAGGGTTCTTTATTATCCTAAAGGGAAGGGGTTAGGCATCCTTTAAGATCCGCTAACTTGCGGTTATCCGATCAAACTCAGGTTAATTATTGATAGAAAAAAATGCATGTTTTACAAGTACAATAGATTAAAAGACGTTTGCAAATAATTAGTAAATGATGCATTTTATACAAGTACGTATTCAGATGACATAAAAAGAAAGATACATGTAAAGTTTTGAAAAATATGCATTTGTGACAATAAATTATTTATACTACCAAAGAAGTAAAATTTGGGAATCATTGAATTGTAAATTGACAAAAGATAAACTTATTCGGTATGATTTAATAAAGCAAATAAAAGATGACAAAAGTTGTTTTAAAAATCTTGAATAAGCGTGACGAGCCTAAAATAAATAACTAGCGGAGGGTTTCTAAGTTTGAATTTAACCGAGCCTATAAATAAATAAGCTAGCGACGGGTTTCAAATCTTAAACTACCCTATGAATTAATCCTAAGTTTGCCTATTCTAAGCATTTCAATAATTACATAAGTGCGATAAATAATATTACAATACAAAGCGGGATAAAAGCTGAAAAGAAAGAAATAAAATAAATAAACTCCGAAGAATATTTGCCTTTTATTTACTTTAATCCCTGCAGGCTGTCAAGAACAAACGGTTAGAGACAGTCAAATACATATAACTTCATATCCGTATTCAGAACAGTGAATGTTTTGATCACGGAGGGCTCAGACTTAAATTTTGAAAGGAACATTCCAATCACGTCGTGGCTGCAAACATATGACTAATGTAGTTTATTTTGATTGCCTCGCCTACTAAACGTGTTGGTCTCTCGGGTGAAATAAAAAAGATCACTATAATCACGTCATGGCTGTGAATATATAACTTGTTGGTTATTTTAGTCACCTCGCCTACTAAACATGTTGATCTTTGATAAAAGAGTTTAAGTCTTGATCATTGCCCGTGGTTATATTTCCGTCTTTGCAACTGTGGAGGCCTCAAAATCGACGGATATTTTTCATCGGCGGTGTAGTATCGTGTTTAAATCAGTAAAATTAAATCAAAGCAAAGGAGCAAGCAGAGAAAAACAGAGGCAGAGGAAAAAATAGTTTCGAAAATGACGCGGTGTCTAGTTTAAAACAAGAAACAAAGAGAACGGTAATTTGAATCTTTGAAACAAAGGACTGGAACAGAAAGCAATGTTTGAAAGGTGCGGTGTTCGATTTAAAACAGTAAAAATGATAAAAACAAAGAAACAAAGAATCAAACGGAGCAAACAGAAAAAAACAAACGCCGAACAGACGGTATTTATTCAAAACAGTAAAACAATGATATCCGTCGCAAGAAATCTAAAACAGTAAGCTTAATAAAACAATAATATATCCGTTGCACGGATATCTAAAACAGTTATACTAAAAAAAAACAGAGAAGATAACGAAAGAAAAGCGCGGCCTCGAATTCAATTTCGTCGGCCTTAATGCGATATTAATAAAACAAGAAACAAAGGTCAAAGAAACGAGCGAAGGAGCGCTTTAAAATATCCGACCCGAGTTACGAAATTCGAAATATTCAAATCGGGTCGCTCAGGCCGGTCGATGATCTGACCGGATCGATGATCCAAACTCGAATCGATTTCGACCAAATTCGGATAACCAATAACAAGAATATGGAATGCAAGAATTCGAAATATCCCAAATCGGTCGACCGACTGGATCGATGACCGACCGGATCGTTGTTTCAACCCTAATCAAATAATTTCATCAATTTCAGATAACCAATAATAATAATAAAGAATAATGCAAGAAATTTGGAAATTCAAATTGAGGCGACCGACCGGTCGATGACTGACCCGAATTGGAGTTTCAACCCTAATCAAATAATTTCATCAATTTCGGATAACCGATGATAACAACAAAGAATAATGCAAGAAATTTGGAAATTCAAATTGAGGCGACCGACCGGTCAAATGACCGACCAATTGGAGTTTCAACCCTAATCAAATAATTTCATCAATTTGGATAACCAATGATAACAACAAGAACAATGCAAGAAATTTGGAAATTCAAATCGGTCGACCGACCGGTCAAGAATCTGACCAAATCGGTGATCCAAATCAAATTTTAACACCAAATTCAGATAACCAACATACATAAATATGAAATGCAAGAATTCAAAATGTTACCCGAACCGATCGACCGTGTCGGGTCGACCGACCAAATCGATGAAGAAAATCAGAGAATCAAAATGGGAGAACAAACCTTTTCGGACTTGATTCTTGAAACAACAAAGAAGCCAAATGCTTTAAACTCAAGAACACAACAAAATATTTATGTATATATGGAATAATCTTCCGAAAATTCTTCCAAAAATCTATTTTTTCTCCCCCGAAAAATCTCCTCCTCCAAATGAAGAACAATCATGGGGTATTTATAGGTGGATTCCCCCCCAAGAATCGAGTTTGAAATTCAAAATAAAGGAGCTAACAATTATGGATTTTGTGGGTATGGGTCGTGGATTTTGTGGGTGTCGGCGTAACAGAGGGGGGTTGGTGGTGTCAGGGGTCGGTGGTGGCAGGGGCGAGGTGACCGGCGAGTGGGGTCGGTGGCGTGGGGTGTGCGGCGATCGGGTTTGGGGGGGGATAGGGTTTGGTTTTTTTTTTTTGGTTTTTGGTTTTTTAAGGGTTGGGTCTTTTGGGGGAATTAAAAGGGAAAGGGAATTGGGTAGTGGGCCGGTCCGGGTGGGCTTTCGGTTGGGCCTGGGTATTGGTTTTTGTTGGGTTGGGGAAGTAAAATGGGTGATGGGTTGGGCTTGCACGAAAAATGGGTTTTAGTTTGGGTTGGGTAGGAATTGTTTTGGGTTAGGAAATAAAAAATGTTATGGGTTGGGCTTGGACGAAAATGGGTTTTAGTTTGGGTTGGGTAGGAATTGTTTTGGGTTAGGAAATAAAAAATGGGTTATGGATTTAAAAATATAAAAGAGGGGTTTAATATTAAAATATATTATATGTATATATATTTTTTGTAAAAGATGTGAATTATTTAAAATAACATAACGACGTGATAATAATAAAATATAATATTTGCGAAATGCTTAATGCTTAATAAAAGGGAAATGCGATGCAATTTTGCGAGAAATAAAATATCATAGAATATTATGGATAAACTTATGATTATTATAAAATGCAAATGATATAAAATATGCGAATAATAATAATAATACGAAGATACACACATATATGCCTATATTTTAAAATTATTTTAAAAGTGAAAAAATATTAAAAATTACAAATAAAATCATAAAAGATGGGACAAAATTGGGTGTCAACAGATGCCCCTATTTGGACGGAGACGATGAAAGAGTTTTCGGCCAAAGAAGTTGACTGAGTAGCCAATTTTGTCCCGATCATCGGGACTGCATGGTAAGAAATAGAATCCCCGGGGGAGGAAGAAGTTGAAAAAGATGGTGCACATTCAAACAACAATGCCCCAGTGTCGACTTTGGATGACACTGGTCGTTGATGCGAGAAACTAATGGGAAAGAGCGGATCGACGTTCGAAGTAGGTCGTTGATGCGAGAAACTAATGGGAAAGAGCGGATCGACGTTCGAAGTAGGTCGTTGACCAAATTGCCTCGGTTCGTCGTAAGAGATAGTTCCACGCTGTGATGAAGTTCCTGCAAATTAAAAACTCCTGCAAACTAAAGCTTAAGATATAATTAGTGCATAACTGCTGAGAAAAATTGTAGAGAAAATAACTTGGAAATACCCGCATTAGGAGGTGGGCGCCTGACTGAAATTAAAATACCCTCATTATAAGGTGGGCGCCTGACTGAAATTAAAATACCCTCATTATAAGGTGGGAGCCTGAAATGACGTCGTTGGATCGACGTGTTGTGTTGAAGACGTCGTTGTAATATTGTTGACGTCGTTGTTGTATAGACTTTGCTGATGTCGTCGTTGTATAGACGTTGATGATGTCGTCGTTGTATAGACTTTGCTGATGTCGTTGTTGTATAGACTTTGCTGATGTCGTTGTTGTTGTAAAAAATAGTTGTCGTGCTGCCGTAACGTCGTGGACGTTGTTGTAATGCTGTTGAAGATAGTTGATGTCTTTGCGATTCGCCAATGACGTTGTTGTAATCTTTGTAAAGATAGTTGCTGCGTTGAGGACGTCATTGTAATCTTTGTTGACGTCGTTGCAATCTTTGTAAAGATATTTGTTGTCTTTCTTTATGCTTGTCGGCAGCGTCGTTGTAATGATGTTTGCTATTGCGGATAATTTGTTATCTTTGAGGGCGTCGTTGTAATCTTTGTTGAAGATAGTTGATGTCTTTGCGATACTTGTCAATGACGCGTTGTTGTAATGCCGTAAAGATAGTTGCTGCGTTGAAGACGTCATTGTAATGTTGTTGACGTCGTTGAGATGCGGTAAAAGATATTTGTTGTGTTGTTGTAAAAGATAGTTGCTGCGCTGAAGACGTCATTGTAATGCTGTTGACGTCGTTGAGATGCGGTAAAAGATAGTTGTTGCATTGCCGTAAAAGATAGTTGCTGCGGTTGAAGACGTCATTTGAGGTCGTCGAGATCTTGATAAAAGATAATTGTCGTCTTTGCGTTCTTTGTAAAGATAGTCAGCCGTGTTGAAGACGTCATTGTAATGTTGTTGACGTCGTTGAGATGCGGTACAAGATAGTTCCTGCATTGCCGTAAAAGATAGATGTTGTTTGAAGACGTCATTTGACGTCGTCGAGATGCGGTAAAAGATAATTGTCGTGCTGCGTTGCTATAAAAGATAGCTGCTGCGTTGAAGACGTCATTGTAATGCTGTTGGCGTCGTTGAGATGCGGTACAAGATATTTGTTGCATTGCCGTAAAAGATAGTTGATGCGTTGTCGTAAAAGATAGTCGCCGCAACAAGACGTCATTGTAATCCGCTGACGCCCGTTGAGATGCGGTAAAGATAGTTCTTTGCATTGCCGTAAAGATAGTCATTGTTTTGAAGACGTCATTGTAATGTTGTTGACGTCGTTGAGATGTCAGAAAAGATAGTTGTTGTGTTGTCGTAAAAGATATTCTTTGCTTGTTTGAAGACGTCATTGTAGTCTTTGTTGGCGTCGTTGAGATCTGATAAAGATAGTTCTTTGCGTTGAAGACGTCATTGTAATGTTGTTGGCGTCGTTGTAAAGTCAGTAAAGATATTTGTTGTGTCGCCATAACGCCGATGACGCTTTTGAAATGTTGTCCTGTTGTAAGAGATGTAAGTGACGCCCTTACCGCCGCTTGTCGTAATAGGGTTCCACGTTGTGCTGAATCTTCTGCCGATCCAAACTCATGTGAATTGAAATGTCATCCTGGCACGGGCGAAAATGTGATGCGACGTCTTTGCCGTCGGGTTTGCCTTGTTGTCGTTCTTTGTGATACGAAATAACATCTTTGTGCAGACATAATAGTCGGGACCACAGAGGTCAAGATGATATCTTCGTATAAATGCAGAACAAGAACGTAATCCTTGTAGTGAGTTGTAGTGCCGAAATTCTTTGGGGAATTGATCATAACTGATGTGGCTTCCCTGCTTTTTCAACCTGAAGAACCTGTACTCAAAGAAAATTTGTGAGTTTGGGGAGGGGCGGTTGATTCGCGTTGACTTGATAGCTTTGGCTCTTGATAGCTGCATGTCCTGCTGATTTGGACTCAGAGCCCTGTCTGGTTCCCAGTCTTTGGCTAACCGTTAATGAAAACATTTGTTGAAAATAATTTGTTTATAAGAAAGTATGCTTATCATTAAAAAGTTCTTGTCGAACTCTAATGAAAATATTTGGTGAAAATAAATTGTGTATAAGAAAATATGCATATTAGTAATAAAAAATCTTGTCAAACTCTAATGAAAGTATTTGTTGAAAATAAATTGTGTATAAGAAAGTATGCATATTAGTAAAAGTTCTGTCTAGCAGTGACATGTCGTGAAACAAAGCAAACGTCTTATCCAAAATCCTCTTAGGCTGAAGACTTAGTTTGCCGATGCTTTTCCATATTTTCGGCATCCTCCGGCAGTGATCCCTTAAAAATGCCCCAGTTTCCGATATGTGATAATGACGATCTTTTGAACGGACAACCGAGTCTTGTGTAGATTGCTTGCCTGCCCTATCAGGGTGATCAGATGGGTGTATTTTATCATGTACGAGATAAAGGAGAAAATATTCCTAATGGTGGGACCGAAGTCGATTTAGGCCGCCTACGTATCCCCATGAGGGAATCAGGTCGTGACGTAGTTCATTACAAGCAAAAGGGGATTGTAAGGATTTTCTAAAATGGGACCGAAGCCGATGTGGCCGCCTACGTATCCCGCCGAGGGAATCAGGTCATAACGTAGTTCAGGTCACAAGTAAAGAAGATTTGTAAGGGTTTTTCTAAAGATGGGACCGAAGCCGATGTGGCCGCCTACGTATCCCGCCGAGGGAATCAGGTCACAACGTAGTTCATGTAAGCAAAGGAGATTGTAAGGATTTTTCTAAAGATGGGACCGAAGCCGATGTGGCCGCCTACGTATCCCGCCGAGGGAATCAGGTCATAACGTAGTTCAGGTTACAAGTAAAAAATCCTAAATGTAGTATCTTTTCACCGCATCTGCGTTGATAGCTTTTGACCAAACTTCGTCATCTATTTCAGCTAGGATTAGTGTTCTTCCAGTCAGCATTTGGTGAACCGTGTAAGGCCCTTGCCAATTCAATCTTTTCTTTGGCTTCATCCTGGTGTAGGGATATGCGTTTTGACACCAATTGCCCCGGTTAAAAATCTTTGGCCATTCTATTCCGATAAAGTTGCCGGACAAAGCGTGTTCATCACCTTCCGTACATGATTTTGTATCCACTTGGCTGCGGAAGATATATCATTGCCCCAGTAGAAGTCCTGATTGTAGTGCGGTAGCCCAAGAGTACAAAGGGGAAATAACATGAGCCAATGCTTGTATTTATCAATCATATTGATGTTTTGATCCATATCCGACTTTGGCTTATTCTGAAAAATGCCCCAATTCTTCCGACTGTGAATCTTCCTTATATTCTTCGAAGTCTTGCTCGTTGTTTCAGACTTTGTTTGCTTGTTTCATTATATGTCACATATTGCCGACAAATTAGTTTGCATGATGAAAAAAGAAAGGAAAATTATTAAACAAAGCAGATTTTAAAATAGCAAAAGCAATGAAGATTTGTCATTTTAAGCTTTCAAAAGGTAGAGGCAAAACACATTAAATGCATATATGTGATTCAGGCCTCAATCTGAATCGCATTGTTTCATTAAATATTAATGCAGTTAACTAGTTTCTGGGAGAAACAAGGCCAGGGCACATGTCCAATTTTCCCAAAACATCTTCTTGCTCTGCATCCCAAATGGTTGAGCTTCTAGCGTAATCACCGAGAATCATATTGCATTTTGCTTCTTCTTCATCAATGAAAAATCTTTTGAATCCCTTCACGAGGTCGGCTGCATTGTCCTCTTTTGATTCCTGAGTGGCGCATGCTTTGACGAATGACTGACTCAGAGGCGGAACGAGTTTTGGTAAATAAGTATCTCCCTTCCTTCGGAGATTGGTTGATAAGACTTTTTCAAGAAAAGGTGATGCCATGATCCGCGGCTTTGGAGGAAGTGCTTCTACTCCAAACGATGCCCTCACTTGGACTGTAATTATAGGGGTGATAAAGGCCGATGATTCAACCTTTTCCTCTCTCTGGACTGGCACAATGGTTCCTTCCAAGTTGTGTTCTTCATCAACAGTAATCATGTTCACATTGGTATTGTCCTGATCTGGCAAAGGGTTATCATTTACATTAAAGGAAGGTCCTTTCAGTTGGATAACTCCTTCTTTAATTAATGCCTCAATTTTGTCTCTGAGGGCATAGCAATTTTCAGTGTCGTGCCCAGGAATTTCCGAGTGGTACGCACAATGCTTAGTCTCATCGTGCCATTTTGGAACAGGATTGGGGACATTTCCTGGGATGGGCTGGAGTATTCCTGCGGTTTTCAGTCTTTCATATAATTGGGCTCGAGGTTCGGCTAAAGGTGTATAGGTTTTGGCTGTCTTTCTTTCGTATTTTCTTGGCGAGTCCAGGTGCATTTGGTGTATGGACTTGTGGATGAGGCAAGTATGCGGGTGATATTGTGGGGATTCGGATAGACAGCGCAAAGGCCGAGGCTATATATTGGATGGGTATGGTAGACAGGGTAGGGACCAAGTGGGTATTGATAGTAAGGTGAGGGCTTTGGGTGTATGGGTAATAATAGGAAGGATGAGGACTTTGGTTGTTTTGATTGTAGTAGGGAGGCTGGGGTGATGGCATTTGGTAGGTTGACATTTGATTTGGCCTATGTTTCTGAACTGTCACCACAGAGGACACTCCATCTCTCTTCCTCTTTACTGCTCCCTCAAATGAGTCCGACTGGATTGTCTCACTTGTTGCTTGCAATGCTACAAAGTTTGTAATTCTTCCTGTTCTGATTCCCTCTTCTATGAAATCTCCCATCCTTATAACTTCAGAGAAACTTCGTCCTATGACGCTTATCATTCTCTCATAGTATGTTGCATCTTTCAAAGATTGTACAAAGAGAGTGTTCATCTCACTTTCTTCTATCGGGGGTTGAACTTTCGCTGCTTCTGCCCTCTACTTCATGGCGTATTCTCTGAAGGTCTCTGTGGGCTTCTTTTCCAACTTCATCAGATAAAATCTGTCCAAGACTGTGTCAGTGTTGAATTTAAATCTGTCCACGAAATCTTGTGCCATCGTGCCCCAATTACGCCATTTTTGCGGGTTTTGGCTCGTGTACCAGTCGAGTGCTTCTCCTGTCAAACTCCTTACGAACAATTTCATTATGATGGCCTGGTCTTTACCTACCCCAATTAGTTTGTCACAGTATGATCTTAAATGAGCGTGAGGATTTCCTTTCCCATCAAACAAACCAAATTTTGGCACCTTATATCCTACAGGCAATTCAATGTCGGGATGCATGCACAAATCTTCGTACTCGAGTCCTTCGTGTCCCTTGCTGGTTTGTATATTCTTGAATGCCTCTTTTAGGCTGTAAATCTCTCTCGCCACACTTTCATCGGTTCTGATCCTCACCCGCCTGTCCATTTCTTCACACTGGCCAATTTCCTGAAGAGTCATGTTTGGTGTTGCGGTAGTAAAAGGTTGGGCTTCCATTACATATATTGGCGGCACATACTGCTTGCTGTGATCAGCGATGTGTGCCATCAATATGTGTTGGTCTGCTGGGTGATTTTGCGTAGAAGGGGTATTTTGGATGAGTGTGGTAATTTGGGTATGTGGAGTTGTGAATGAGGCCGGATCATTTTGTAGCGGGCTTTGTTGTGGACTTGCTTGCGGGTTAGTGTGTTGTGGATTGGTTTTGCATAGTGGCGAATTATCGGGGAGGTTTTGGGGAAATGGCGGTTCAGGAGATGAGAAAATTTGTGGTGCAGTTGCATTCGTCCCTTGTTCAGGGAGTGGGGTATTGGCGCTAATGGACAGGTTGGTGAGATTTTGGAGCCGCTCTATCTCAGTCTGCATGGCTGCCATCTGTTGTAACAGTTGGGCGATGTATTTTTCTTGGACGGTAGTATCTCTATTTTCTGAAGCCTCTGGTTTATCTCTGGAAAGAGTGATAAGTTCCAGGCCAGTCTGTTCGGATGCATCTGAATCAGTCATTTGGCTGAAGGATTGTGCCTTCGACCTCGTGAAGTAGGGATGATCCGCCAGTTTTAGTCAACGCAAATCAACCTTTGGGAAAATAATCTAGACAAAATAAACCTTCTAAAAAAATTGAAGAAAATCAAGTTAGTATAAGGCGAATAATTATTGCTTTAAATAATATGCACATAGTGAAAAAGCAGGAGAAAACAACAAAATGATTGTAAGACAATTAAATGCGCATCCTAATATGCATGGGGCCTCCCTTATGCCGGAGGTGGGCCTAAACGCCAGATATGCGGGATTACGATGATTTGATCCAAGCTGCTAAACTGCAATGCTTTGTCGGAAATGAGACAAAATGAATGTACATTTTCCAATTTCAGCATGTCATGATTAGTCTTGGATTAGTCTATCCTTATCACGCTACACATAATATGATGATTGGTCGTTGGGTTGTGAGACCCGTAAATATCTTTGGCGGATTTCTTAATTGTGGAGTCGATACCAAGGATCGACCCACCTAAGGTGTATGCATGCATGACTTAAAATAAAGGGTGGTATAGCTCTATCTTAAATTTTCTAAGATTTGGCTAACTAGACGCAAGGTTCCCGAGCGGACTACTCGAGTGAGAAGGCTACGCGGCCACCGGATGGTCTGGTCACTCCGCGCATACGTCAACTCTCCTAAAATTTGGTAGATTGAAAGAAATTTGCGGGTGCGCAAAACACACCTCGCGTGTAGTGTGTGATAGTGTCAATTTTCCAGAGTGGAAGAAATATGAGCGAAATGTCATTTTAAAGAAAGCAGTTTAAACCATATAGCAATTAAAGCAGTTATGCACGCAAAAATTCACAAAGGAAACAAATCAAATCATTAAATCAAATAAAGAACAAAAGTAAAGCGCAATAATAATTAACCTGATTTTGTTATGGTTAAGAACCTGAAAATCCCCAGCGGGGTCGCCATGCTGTAGCGCCCTATTTTGACCTGGCTCGGGTCAAAGCGGAGCACGGACGTATAGGTGATTCCTGGGTAAAAAGGTTGAGGAGTCGCCACCTAATTATTTTTACGGTGAATTAGGACACCTAAATATTAAACTAAGTGCTGCTATGTAAACTCCGATTTTAAGGTCTGCGAAACTAGCGAGATTCTAGGTAAGGGTTCTTTATTATCCTAAAGGGAAGGGGTTAGGCATCCTTTAAGATCCGCTAACTTGCGGTTATCCGATCAAACTCAGGTTAATTATTGATAGAAAAAAAATGCATGTTTTACAAGTACAATAGATTAAAAGACGTTTGCAAATAATTAGTAAATGATGCATTTTATACAAGTACGTATTCAGATGACATAAAAAGAAAGATACATGTAAAGTTTTGAAAAATATGCATTTGTGACAATAAATTATTTATACTACCAAAGAAGTAAAATTTGGGAATCATTGAATTGTAAATTGACAAAAGATAAACTTATTCGGTATGATTTAATAAAGCAAATAAAAGATGACAAAAGTTGTTTTGAAAATCTTGAATTCGCGTGACGAGCCTAAAATAAATAAACTAGCGAAGGATTTCTAAGTTTGAATTCAACCGAGCCTACAAATAAATAAGCTAGCGACGGGTTTCAAATCTTAAACTACCCTATGAATTAATCCTAAGTTTGCCTATTCTAAGCATTTCAATAATTACATAAGTGCGATAAATAATATTACAATACAAAGCGGGATAAAAGCTGAATTTAAAGAAAGAAATAAAATAAATAAACTCCGAGGAATAATTGCCTTTATTTACTTTAATCCCTGCAAGCTGTCAAGAACAAACGGTTAGAAACAGTTAAATACAAATAACTTCATATCCGTATTCAAAACAGTGAATGTTTTGATCGCGGAGGGCTCAGACTTAAATTTTGAAAAGAACATTCCAATCACGTCGTGGCTGCAAACATATGACTAATGTAGTTTATTTTGATTGCCTCGCCTACTAAACGTGTTGGTCTCTCGGGTGAAATAGAAAAGATCACTATAATCACGTCGTGGCTGCGAATATATAACTTGTTGGTTATTTTAGTCACCTCGCCTACTAAACATGTTGATCTTTGATAAAAGGGTTTAAGTCTTCATCATTGCCCAGAAGTTATATTTCCGTCTTTGCAACTGTGGAGGCCTCAAAATCGACGGATATTTTTCATCGGCCAGTGTAGTATCGTGTTTAAATCAGTAAAATTAAATCAAAGCAGTGAGCAGCAGCAGAAAAACAGAGGCAGAGGAAAAAAAATAGTTTCCGAAAATGACGCGGTGTCTAGTTTAAAACAGTAAAACAGTAGAACGGTAATTTGAATCTTTGAAACAATTTGGAACAGAAAGCAATGTTTGAAAGGTGCGGTGTTCGATTTAAAACAGTAAAAATGATAAAAGCGATAAAGCGATGTCTGAAGCGGGAGCAAGCGAGAAAAAAACAAACGCCCGAACAGACGCGGTATTTATTCAAAACAGTAAAACAATGATATCCGTCGCAAGAAATCTAAAACAGTAAGCTTAATAAAACAATAATATATCCGTTGCACGGATATCTAAAACAGTTATACTAAAAAAAAACAGAGAAGATAACGAAAGAAAAGCGCGGCCTCGAATTCAATTTCGTCGGCCTTAATGCGATATTAATAAAACAGTAAAACAGTGTCAAAGAAACGAGCAGTGAGCAGTTTAAAATATCCGACCCGAGTTCTGAAATTCTGGAAATATTCAAATCGGGTCGCTCCGACCCGGATCAGTGATCCAAACTCGAATCAGATTTCAGCACCAAATTCAGATAACCAATAACAAGAATATGGAATGCAAGAATTCTGGAAATATCCCAAATCGGGTCGACCCGACCTGGATCAGTGACCCGACCCGGATCAGTGACCCGACCCGGATCAGTGTTTTAACCCGGAATCAAATAATTTCATCAATTTCAGATAACCAATAATAATAACAGCAACAATGCAAGAAATTTGGAAATTCAAATTGAGGCGACCCGGCCCGGGTCAGTGACCCGACCCGAATTGGAGTTTCAACCCGAAATCAAATAATTTCATCAATTTCAGATAACCAATGATAACAACAGCAACAATGCAAGAAATTTGGAAATTCAAATTGAGGCGACCCGACCCGAATTGGAGTTTCAACCCGGAATCAAATAATTTCATCAATTTCAGATAACCAATGATAACAACAGCAACAATGCAAGAAATTTGGAAATTCAAATCGGGTCGACCTTCGGGTCAAGAATCTGACACGATCGATGATCCAAATCAAATTTTAACACCAAATTCAGATAACCAACACACATAAATATGAAATGCAAGAATTCTGAAAATGTTACCCGAACAAGATCGACCGTGTCGACCGGTGTCGGTCGACCTTCGAAATCGATGAAGAAAAGCAGAGAATCAAAATGGGAGAACAAACCTTTTCGGACTTGATTCTTGAAACAACAAAGAAGCCAAATGCTTTAAACTCAAGAACACAACAAAATATTTATGTATATATGGAATAATCTTCCGAAAATCCTTCCAAAAATCTATTTTTTCTCCCCCGAAAATCTCCTCCTCTAAATGAAGAACAATCATGGGGTATTTATAGGTGGATTCCCCCCCAAGAATCGAGTTTGAAATTCAAAATAAAGGAGCTAACAATTACAGATTTTGTGGGTATGGGTCGCGGATTTTGTGGGTGTCGGCGTAACAGAGGGGGGTTGGTGGTGTCAGGGGTCGGTGGTGGCAGGGGCGAGGTGACCGGCGAGTGGGGTCGGGGGCGTGGGGTGTGCGGCGATCGGGTTTGGGGGGGGATAGGGTTTGGTTTGTTTTTTGGTTTTTGGTTTTTAAGGGTTGGGTCTTTGGGGAATTAAAAGGAAAGGGAATTGGGTATTGGGCGGTCCGGTGGGCTTTCGATTGGGCCTGGTATTTGTTTTTTTGGGTTGGGGAAATAAAATGGGTGATGGGTTGGGCTTGGACGAAAAATGGGTTTTAGTTTGGGTTGGGTAGGAATTGTTTTGGGTTAGGAAATAAAAAATGTTATGGGTTGGGCTTGGACGAAAATGGGTTTTAGTTTGGGTTGGGTAGGAATTGTTTTGGGTTAGGAAATAAAAAATGGGTTATGGATTTAAAAATATAAAAGAGGGGTTTAATATTAAAATATATTATATGTATATATATTTTTTGTAAAAGATGTGAATTATTTAAAATAACATAACGACGTGATAATAATAAAATATAATAATTGCGAAATGCTTAATGCTTAATGCTTAATAAAAGGGAAATGCGATGCAATTTTGCGAGAAATAAAATATCATAGAATATTATGGATAAACTTATGATTATTATAAAATGCAAATGATATAAAATATGCGAATAATAATAATAATACGAAGATACACACATATATGCCTATATTTTAAAATTATTTTAAAAGTGAAAAAATATTAAAAATTACAAATAAAATCATAAAAGATGGGACAAAATTGGGTGTCAACAATGATGTTACTCTACCACTGATGAAGAACATGAAGTTCTATGCATTTCAAGTGTTCGATTGAATGTCATAGTGAATCGATTTATGATTTATTGATCCAAACCATCTATATTATGTAGACTATCGTTCGAAAGGTGTACGGGAACTTGTGATCTACTAGTATCAAAGTGAAAAAGGTATGCAAGGCTTACCCTTTCTTTTTTTTGGCATGATCTTATGACTAACGATATGTATCAAAACGTTCGTAAAAGTAAGTTCTACTCTTGTCCATTGATAACATGTTGGGTCTTTACTCTTGAAAGTGGTTTTATGATCCTTGATTGTCCATTGTCGGGAGTACTTTTTGCATCGTATGATATTCCTTGTTATATGATTGATTTTGAGTTCTTTGTTGGATTGTAATGATTGTTGTATGTAGCTCCATAAAGATAGGCGAAAGTTAACGACCTTAGGTCACTCCGCCCTATTCATGAGGGTCTTTATAGGTCATTCATGCATTATATATATGTATCTATTTTATAACATCGAGCCACGCTAGACATTATCCCTAGAGAGTGGCTTGATGATGATATTGCCCCATAGTGTGGCCTATATATATATGTATGACTATGGTTTTAAAAGGAAATCATGCATATCATACGCCCTTAGTGGAATTCAGAGTTATAGGTTGTCTCTTCTCTATCCTTATTTACATTTATGTATCGATTTACATTTCTTGTCTTACATATTCAGTATATTGTTCGTACTAGCGTCCCTTGTTGGGGCAATGCATTTCATGCCCGCATGTTCTGATAGACGAAGCGACGTCCACTTTTAATAGGATCTCAGCTCAGCGGTGGTGTCAGAGCTCTCCACTTGTTCCGGAGATGCTAGTTGGAGTCGGTATGATTATATATATTTATGGTATAGTGGGGCTCTGTCCCGACCTGATGATGTTCATATACTCTTTAGAGGCTTGTAGACAGTGGTTTTGTGTACAGAAGTCGTGTATGACCTTCATGTTAGCCAGTTTATGTATGGTGTGGCCTTGTCGGCTTCCGGTATGTATGTATGTTTGGGCTTCTTCTGCTTCTACAGATTATTATGTCTTGATTGTCTTATGAGAGACATTAAGGGTCTTGATTGGCCTAAGTACATGTATATTCAGAGTACGGATGAGATGTGGTACGCTCAGGTCGTTAGGGTACCGGGTGCCCGGCCACACCCCCGAAGGTCGGGGTGTGACAATGGACTTCATACAAAATTGGTCTCCTATGTAGCTTAACTACATCTTGAAGGCTTTCATATTGTTTCCAAAAATATAAAAACTTGAATGATTT
The DNA here is from genome assembly GCA_029783415.1 of Anisodus acutangulus. Lineage (NCBI taxonomy): Eukaryota > Viridiplantae > Streptophyta > Magnoliopsida > Solanales > Solanaceae > Anisodus > Anisodus acutangulus. Next base: position 15,048,524 of record CM056495.1, read on the forward strand.
TGTAACTGCAACCACTTCTTTACCACAAGACAAAACAAAAGGAGAATGGTCTGAACTAGTTTGTTAAGTATTTCACTACAATCGGGGGAAAGAAGTTATGAAAAGGAATGTTAACAAGGATCCTATTCAATCTCTTAAAGATACAATATTAGAAGCTTTCCTATCCAGCCATGTATAAGGGTTCCCCTTAATTCCCATGTCAAAAGTTCACTTGAATTCACACAAAAAGGCAAATTCCTCACATTTAGATGGTAATACACGTAAACCGCCTAATTTCTCGTCTTCTGATCAAATCACATTAAAGTCACACCCTACCATCAAAGATAACATCAAATCTCTAGTTAAATAATATATGTTTTCCTATATTTCTAATATGTCCAAAGAATAACATTTTGCATATACAAAGGTAGTAATCATCTCCTTACCAATTACCTGATGGTTAAGCTTTAGGGTTATTTGTTGCTAAGCATCCATCAGCATTTCCCATTGAACTGTTGCATCTATGAATATCCAAATCTTATCATTGATGTTTGCCAAAGCATTTTCCATCCCTAGTCTTCTTTTATATCTTTGAATATGTCTTCTATGTTGAAAATGTTCCTTCACGGCCACAACGAAACAACCATATTGTATTTTAAAATTAATCATTCTCTCAAAAGCCTGTTGAGTATTTATAGACCTTATGTTCCATATGAGTGTTTTGATCATCATTTAACTTTAGAAGTTGTTTTCTTTGGTGCTGTCCTTCTAGGTTGCACTGGTTGTGCATGCTTTGACTTCTTTCAACCCACAATTACCACCCTTGATGAAATACCTGCTTCTCTTGCAATTTAATGGAAATTTTCTATAATGCTTTTTCCATAATCCTCCACCTGCTTTTGTTCACCCTCAACCTTCTGTATTTCCACTTTAGTCACTCTGTGAGTAACTATTTCATGTAGTATCTTATTAGGAGAAGATACTGGTATATGAATAGTTAATTGATTGTTCTGCTCAGGTTCCTTAACAGTAGACTTTGCATCTATCACATACGTTTCCGCCTGATGCACAATGATTGTTGACTCCCCTACATCCTTAATCTTATTGGCATCATTCTCCTTCTACACTATGTCTGGTGGTTTAGGTTGCATCTCAACATTTCTACTTGATTTCCCTCTTTTAACATATCCTTCTTAGCTTTTGTACCCTTTATACCTTCCAGTTTATTCTCCGTCCCTGTTGTATCTGTTTTCACTAGCTTGTTGATCATTGCCACCATTAATTAGTCCTACAACATGTTCATCCCTACATTCATTAGAATTGATAATAGTAACCTTTTATACCTCACTTTAAGTCTTCAGCTTCTTCCACCCTATCTCCCCATAATTCCTTGGTTGGAAATTGATAATATTTGCTTATTGCATCAATTACTAGAGTCTACTTCTTTCTAACCACCACTTACTTCTGCACCATGTAAGACATTTTCATAGGAAGATTCTGCACATGATTTAGCAGATTCCTCCTTCTTGACGTTACCTATTGTTGTTCCTGCAGATTCATTGTTTTGTTTCTCTATTTTGTTAAACTTTTTCCTCAATACATTAGTATTTTTACTTTGAACATGTTCCTCTTCATAGCCAATATTCTCCTTTGTAGAAACCACCTCTTTTTGAACAATATTATTATCTGTATCCACAATTGGACTGGTGGTTACATCATTCTCACCAGTTCCTGTCTTATTCCTAGAATCATGGTTATTTTGATTGTCATCTTGGCTGGTTAGTGCATCAAAGTTTTTTTGTACTTGTACTTCATTGTTGTCCTTTTCCTGCCTTTGCATCTTATTGTCTGTTTGTTTCTCCATATTACCTCCTTTGGTGAAAACTCTATTTTTTTACGGTATTCCAATTTTCTGAATTTCCTACAACCTTCCCACTAGATAAAAATCTAGCAGGATAGTTGGCAGATGGCCTTTGATCACCCTTATTCAGATTATTTTCTCTCTTGGATTCTGCCCTATTTATCCTCCTCCTATCTTGGAATTAATTCAGGATGCAGGTCGTGTAGCTTGCATTCTGTATAGTATTTTGATAAAAAAAATCATACTGAACTTTTACCTTTTAAACTCTCACAACTCCAATACATTCATCTTCAATTTCCATCTTCAAAGACTTTGGTAAATCAACTAAAAGATCAACTTGTACTTTCACCTTAGCACAACTAGGTCTAGTCTTGTTTATAGTGGTCATATCTAGGTGCAACGGCTTCCCAACAACAGATGCTAATGTAAATAATGGTTGTTTCTCAAAATACGTGAGAAGTAGATTGAGAAAAGAGATCCATGTCATTGCCTTGGGTGTTTCTTCATCGATCTTAAACTTCGAATCGTAAATCAGAGGCCTTATCTGGTATGATAAACCAACCATAGATTTGATATAGTACACCCCCCTTTTGGACATTACATTAATGAAATCTTTCATTAACGTAAACCTCATCAAGACATGTTGATTTCTAAAAAAGTCAACCTTACATTCAGTTTTTACTCCACAATATAAAGGTATGATCTTGCGCAGTTCTTCCAATTCAAGCTAGCCATAGGAAAAAAATTCTATGATCGCGTACTGCAAGTTCTCTATAATGTCCGTTCTTGCAACTTCTGCTTCTGTCCATTTGACCACGGGCTCTACATGAACATACTTCACTGCTTTAATGGGGATAGGATCAGTTTAATGTCATTTTGCATGGGAGGAATCAAAGAAGTAGATATTAACGTGATAGCGTAATTGTTTATAGTCCTAGGCTTTTGAGTGATAGGGATCTTTGTGGGGGATTGCGTGAGGTTTAGTTGTAGGAATTGAGACGAGAATGCTAGGGAAAGTGACTGACCAACCACCAGAGCAGGCTTGGCCTGAGTAGACATACGATGAGGGTTTAGTCCCTAAGTTCAGGGTTTTGCATGAAAACCTAGAAAGAGAAGAGAGCGTTCTTAATTGAGAGTTATTTCTTCTCCTAAATCTAATAGTGTGATTGAAGTTCATCAAATGCCAATTCAACACATGATAAATGTTCCTAATAGACAATTCCAGCTTAAATTTTAGAAAAAGTTTTTGCGCGTGTTCTCAAGTGTCCATTGAGTAGTTAAGTTAATCACTTAAAATGTGTCATCTCCTTTAATTATACACATTAACATCAATAAGCCATAAGATCTTATGTTTGTTCTAATTGAGATTGACGTATATAGTTAAAGTAGGTGGAATATTTTATATGATTAACTTATTTATGTAACAAACGCTTGAGAATATGTACAAATGCTTTCAAAATTTGATCCAAGGGTGTCTAATGGGTCATTCGCACAAATGCTCCTATCTTGGGGTGGTCTTTAATTTTTTTCTCTTCAAATCATTGGTCTTTATTTTTTGCCCTTCGGCATTTTAAGTAACAAAAAAGTGATCGAAAATATCCCTTGCATAAAACAAACTCAGTCTACCCACCGAATTTCGCAAGGCATAAGTTTATAGAAATTTCGTCTAGTCCGGCATAATTTTTTTAGGAATAAATTTTCCGGCACAAGTTGTGTAGTAACTAATTCACTCGGCACTACACAACTTATGTTGGAAAATTTAAGTCCTACAGAAATTATGCTGGACAAGCCAAAGTTTCTATAGACTTGTGCCTTGCGAATTAGTTTCCACACAACTTATGCCGGATAATTTAATTTTTAAAGAATTTATGCCGGACAAGGAAAAGGTTCTCTACACTTGTGCCTAGCGAATTTTTTTAATAAGAAAACAACAAATTCATCGCCTCTGGTGGGGATTGAACCCAAAATCTATGGTTTCGTAGACCATCAAATAAGAATACTCCACAAAATTTTATTAAATGAAAAGCAGGGGCAAAAATAAAAAAAAAACAGCAATTTGTGGGGGAAAATTTAAAGAACAATCCGCGCAAAAAAAAAGTGTCTAATAGGTACACTTTATTATATATTCAAGTGTTCAATTGGAATAGATCGTAATTGAAGTGCCTAAATAAAATTTTCTAGCCCTCTGTCGATGTATTTCACGTTGATGCATCGATTGAAAACTCAATGAATTAAATATCATGCATATATAGGTAGACATATGTAGGCATGTGTATATGGCGGAACCTCTTCTTTATTCTGTTGATTTAACGCAATTGAGATGTGCATGATTCCTCCCAATAAAAAAGAAAAAAGGCAAAACAAAGAGAAGATGTTTGAACTGGGTCTGACTTAAATTGTCCTTTGATTCTCCTCCTAGAAAGAGTCAGGGACCTACAACTTATCAAGTGGCCAGCATTTACACCTTGACAATCAACTCAACTGTCAAACTTCACCAGAAATAAACATCTTTTTCTAACAACTTGGAGTGTTTATAATATCATCAGACCAAAAGATATCCTCCACTTTGCCACACAAACACATTAAAGAGCTGCAAAATGCTAACCTATAGACGTACTTGGATGAAAAATGCATAATACTACCGACTAGAAATTACAATCACACGATGAATAAACGCAGTATAATAACAATTTCATCAAGTGGGTTACTGGTAGTGGTGATCCAACGAGATTGGCAGAAATCAACAGTTTCCGGCTTGAACTCTATACATGTATGTAAATAATAAGTGTAGAGTTAGATATGTATTTCAGAACCCACTCTTTCAACTCCGAATCCATTGGGTTTAAATCATGAATCTGACAAGATTGACAAGTTTTATGAGATCAGCGGAAAATGAAAGAACCGAGTAATAAAGATGGTGCATTCTTAACTCAAAATGTACCAACCGACCCCAAAGTATTCAAAAAGGCAATAATAGCAAAGCAAAATGCTGCCATGTCCACCGAATAAAACATCCATTTCACAGAACAGATGAAAGTGACATGAACATTAATACTCAAAAGAGAATTGGCCCCCCAAGTACTTCATCTCTGGGAAATTGCATGTGAGCTGCAGTTGGAAAAGAAGTCCCCCCACATCCTTCACAACAAGGCTGCAAAAATGAACCTTATTTCCCAAAAATGTTACAGCTGAGTTGGGTTCCTAAGACATGGGACATGGGTGTTTCCACTTGTTCTACACTCGTTAACCACCCCTATAATTCCCCCCCCCCCCCACAGCTCCTATGCTTACCTTCTTTCCACTTGTAGTACAGTACTAAAAGAGGTTATTGAATTATCCTTGTACATTTCCCTGTTCTAGCAATGCCCCAAGCAATTATTGGTACTTGGTTGCCCCTAACTTCAAGGTCATTTTGCTAGGAGATTGTAACAGTCCAACTATAATGAGCTCTTCGCTTTTCAACACCTCAAGAACTAAGCTAATCACTCATCTCTAAGGCATGTCATAAATGTAATGACATTAATCTTTTTAATTTACAAGCATGGAAACCTAATCATTCAATTTGTTTGTTGCAAAATACTGAAATCAAACAGATGAAAGACCTAAGAGTAGGTTACTCGACACAGTTTTAAGTTTTTTCTGAGGGTGAGTTGAGTACAAACACAGCAACAAGCATAGAGCTTTTAGCTAAACATCCTACAAACACCGCAACAAGCACAGAGCTTTTAGCTAAACATCTTCCACTTATCAATGTTCGACTCATTCAGCCTCGAAAACACAGTTATTTTCCTCAAGGTTCCCAAGTCCTTTTAACTAGTTCTAGGAAACAAGCATGGCTCAGCCAATTTGGAGGCTTATAACCCCGTGTTGAGCTTCACTAACAAGTTCACCCTCACATAGTTGACACTTGAGAGCATAAAATTTTGAAAACCAATGCTTATATTATTGACCATACACTTTTATATAAGAGAAGTTTCTTTTAGGGAAGTATAAATTATTTATCAGTGATCACGGATTACTACTGAACTAATTTAAACATATTGAGACAGAAGGTTCCTTGTACAACTGTCCTCATTGGTCAACATCAAGTATTAAACCTTATTAACTGCCTCCAAGTTATGTAGTGCTCAGTGCTTCTTTGAATAAGATGGTGTTAAAGGTGGTAACAGCCTAATTAATCACAAAATAGTGCATCCATTGACCAATTTATAAATCAATGTTAGCTTATGCAAAATACCAATGATAATCGTACTAAATGTAACCGCAAAGAATGACAAGAGTACACTGATGCATTATATTTGGCTCCACCTGAATAAATTCTCATCCAACAGTTAATGATGATGAACCATATCAGACTTTTATTGTGGAAATTGGCCTAACTGGAGAATGTGTGTTTTCATGGAGACTGTTTCCCTGGATAAGCCAACTCCTCCATGTGCCAGCTTTCACGGGGAGCAACATGGTCATGTGAAGGAGTATATTGCTGCAAATGGACAAACAAGATAAGACTCATCACAAAACGCGTAAATAACAATAATTTGACAACAGAACTCATATAAATGGAAATTGGAAGGTAGACAATTAGTAATCAATTATTGCCAAAAGGATGAACATTTCACATTTTAACATCATAGAACAAGTGACCGTGAAAGAAATGAACGAAACCAACAGTAAGAATATTTTGAATCTTCCATAAAACAGGTGAACCAGAACCACATTCCTATCTACAAAAATTATCATTCCCATAGCACATAGTTGAGCATTGGTTTATTTTCACCTTTAACTGGTAAAGCTACATGAAGTGGTTACTTTGCAGACAAAATCTCAGTAGCTGGAACATTTCAAGATTATTTCCGGAAAACCATAATAGTATATTTGTATGTATTCCTTATGTCAGTCAAAGCTTTCTATGTTGGATAGACTTCGTTTGGAGTAAAGATGGTGATCATACTGAGGAAAGAGAAGTACCAACGTCAAAGACTGATTGAATCCAGGTGTACTTGTAAACAAAACAAACAAATACATGTAATTAGGGAAAGTCAGTACTTCCATCTTGCTTAAAAGCTCTCTGGCTGTAGGAGCAGCAAGAACAATGTCACGAGCCCCTGGCTTAACGAAACCTTCTTCAACACCATTGTCAAATAGTGTAAGCAAAGAATTATAATAACCCTCAACATTTAGCAAACCAACCTGCAGAAGAGGTTAAGATGGTGAGATCTTGCAGGTAACTATCAAACTATATGAATGTTATGCTATAGATACCGGTTTTTTGTGAATTCCAAGTTGTGCCCATGTTATCATCTCCAGAGTCTCCTCCATGGTTCCATATCCGCCTAAACATAATAAAAGTAATTTGATAAGTGTCTGAGAGCATATGATCTCAAATGTACTTTTACAGATATCTACCTGGAAGTGCAATAAAGGCATCAGCCTGACTAGCCATTTCAGCTTTCCGCTCATGCATGTCCGATACAATCTTTACGTCACCAACACTTTCACCTGATATCTGTCAGTGCAACTCAGGTTGAAACTGTAACTATTACAGTCGAAACAACATCACAGAATGCAAAATCACAGTTCTACCACAAACAAAAATTGTTTCTTACTATCAGATGCTGCACCACTCAATCACTTCCGACTAACTGTGAGCACAAATGCATTCTATGAAAGAATCATTAACTTTTTTCAGATAAAGCTATGAAAGAATCATTAATCTGCAGTTTATTGGGACAATGTATCAAATTTCCATGTTTTTACCAATTTCAATGTGAGATGAAACTCGGATTACTTTTTGAATCACTTTGGCACTTCAAAACTATCAGTAAGTAGGGATATCGTACAAAACGATTTCTTGTTGATGACAACATTTCGGCAAAAGAAAAACTCTAAGCAAACAGAACATAAGCTAATAATAAATTGGGGGAGAAAAGAGAGATTATAGCTCAGATAACTGTAAAATTTGAGTTCAAATTTTCACCAGTCCAAGTGGAAGAAATAGCAGTAATATAAAAACAGTTCAAGCAACTTACCCTTACCTTACCCCTACACCCCAAAAAAAGAGAACAAGTCGAAAGTAGATGGCAGCACAAACAAATTGCAAAATTTGAGTTACAAGTTTATGTCCACACACCTCAATAGGCACAAGAGCTTTCGGGATGACCCTGAATGTTCAAAGCAATAAAGAATGAGTTGAAATCCTACAGCAGAACTACAAAGCAGACTTCAAATACAATTTGCTATTGTAAACTTGACTTACCCAAGGACATGGCAACCACCCTCATAGACTCTCTGGGAAATCAACCCCATCAATCCAACACTTCCACCACCATAGACCAAGTCAATCTTCCTACTTACCTGCAAAACAACATTATCAAAGTCAAATGGAACACCAAAAGACTAGATTGACTTAAATCTGAAACATTCAAAGTCCAAGTCATTCTCATTATGGTGATAACACTTCAACAATGGCAGGTACCTACAAGAAAGTCAATGCCTACTATCCAAAATTACCAAAAATCAATACTATTAGAATGTTAATAGAAGAAACACCTACAGTACAACCAACACAAAATCAACATATTTTGCAAAAAGTTGGGAGTTTTAAGTCATATACTCCTGTTTCCAAACTAAACTGAGATCAGTATTAGATACACAAATCCCAAATTGACCAAAAGCTGAAATTTTGAAAGTTGAAACTGAATAACTAGGAAATAATAACAACAACATACACAGGAAAATCCCACACAGTGGGGTACGAGGAGCGTAAGATGTACACAGTACCTGTGTGAGGTAGAGAGGTTGTTTCCGATAATCCCTCAGCTCAAAAGAACGTAGTCAATGCAGGAATTCAACGAAAATAAGACAGCAAGAACTAGAAAAGAAAATTCAAGGTCAACCAAAGAGGATTCAAGAATCAAGACTAACCAATTCATTCCCCAAGTCAATAGCAGCATCACTAAAGACTTTCCTGTGGCCAGGGTTGCTTCCACAGAAAACACAAATTCTCTTGAACTTGCTTCTACTATTGCTTTCCATTGAAAAACTTTCACCCCTTTTGATTAACTCTCCAAAAATACCTCCCCTTTATCTTATTCCACAGGTTTAGGTGATTAAACAAATTGAACAAGTAAACAATTAAAAACTAATAAAATCTCCAATCTTTAAATAATTAAGGAGTAATTTAAAATTAATACTCCTAATAACAAGAATTAAGGGAGAAAGGTACTACGTATCATGGAGAGGAGAGTCCTATGTCTTCATGATTATAAAGGGAAAAGAAGTAAAAAGAAAAAGGGTGGTTATTTTTAATGACAAAATTCCCAACAATTGAAAAGGACAAAAGTTGTCTTTTATTGAGGCTGCTTATTATGCCCCTATATTTTTTAACCCTGCAAAATAGTTACCCCTAATGTTTCAACAATTTTAGACCACCCTACTTCCCCGGAGTTACAACCTATAATTGGAAGTGTTTTATTTATTCCATTGAAAAAAAGCAAAACAAGTGTAAAAACTCTTTGATTAACCAGGTTGATGTACCCTTTGTTTTAACTTTTAACCAAATTGTTATAAACCAATCGAAGGTAACTATGTCCTACTTGGACTTAAAAAGAAGACTAGTCATTCTACATGTGCATGGCAAAATGTATTTCACATGACTTTACTGGATATACTTTTTCCTGAATATCTAGTGAAAATTATTATTTATTATTATTTTAATTTAATATTGAATCTAAAATGATGGAATATTTGTGTTTATCGCAATTCTTCAAGGACATCAAATAATATAATTTAAAAAATGAATTTTTTTGGTAGTTTAGAGATACAGAATGATAATGTTCGTCCATAACTTCTAAAAAAATTGATGCATGATAATGTAAAGTCTAAAATTGATTATTGTTGAATCAATATTCAACAAGAAATAACTTGGCACTCCCCCAAAGTGGGTGGGACGTGATTGGCGCCCAACACTTATTACATGTTAAACAAACCCTATTTCATGCAGCATGTTTGGGTAGAAGGTACAACGATCTCATAGGTATAGAAGCAGCCTCCAGATTAGACGTATAAGAAAGAAGACTAGGAGATTCACCCTCTATGACCCTGTAACTGCCCCACCTCGGCGGAAACAGACTGACTGAAAAAAGAAACAGGCTTCCACAGTAAGCGGTTGGTTGAGTTCAGTGGTTGATCGTTTAGCTACTTATGTTCCGGAGTATAGCTAAGTCTAGATGGTCTTTCAATGTTTATGTACAGAGCCTACGGGTAGGTCGGGGCTCTATCCTGATCATATTATAGTTGTTAGTACTCTTGGAGGCTTTTGTAGACATATGTGTACCTGTGGTCAGTTGTGTTCAGATGACGAGTATTTTGTATGTGTTGTGGCCTTGTAGGCCCATGTATATATATCCTTTTGGTTGATATCATATCGATGTTGTCATATTTCTTATGTCTTTAGGTAGTCTTGTTGATACCGTATATGTCAGGATATGAATTGTTACAGGTTTGTTAGCTCGATCAGGTTATGCACCGAGTGTCGCTCCCCTCCCAGGTTTGGGGCGTGACACTTCTCCACGAATGCGAGGATCCACCCACAAACACAGAAAATGATTTGATGGCACCAGCAAACCTGCAATCATCAGTTAAGTCTAAAACCTCGTTTCAACACTCGAAACACATCTAGAACCTACCAGACTCAAATCAAATATGCATTTCAATAGTAAAATACACTACAAACTTACTCCCGCACTAAAAACACTGAATCGGGGTCGTCTTGACCTGATGTTGACTGCGGTCAACTCTAATTCCTTCACTTAACTAGTTTCTCAAAGGAAGATCCAAATCACAGCCAAGCCCTTCGAGACCAAACCAACTACTCGACCAAGTCATAAATCATATTTCGGACTTCATGGAATCGACGAAATTTTGATATGACCTTGTTAACCTCCGATGTTGACTTTGGTCAAACCTCTTCCTTTTCTTAATTAACAAACTTCTAATTTTATAATTTATTCTCTAATAATCACCTGATTGCCTCAGAAATGTGCCACCCATCCCCATAAATCTAGAATACAATTTTAAAGCTATGAGAAGAGTATTTTGGGGTAAAAGAGTCTAAAAGCTCAAAATGACCTAGCGGTCATTATATCATCTACCACTTAAATAAACGTTCGTCCTCAAATGGTAAAGAAATGAAGTACCTTAACTATCAAAAAGTTGAGGATATCTACTCCGCATGTTCAACTCGTTCTCCCAATTAACCTCATCAACCGGATGATGCCTCCATTGGACTTTCACCGAAGCAATCTCTATTGATCTCAACTTCCAAATCTGCTTATCTAAAATGGCTACTGACTTCTCCTCAAATGCCAAATTCTAATCAAGTTACACTGAATCTCACTCAATCACATGAGAAATATTCAAATGGTACTTCTTTAACATTGAAAAATAGAACATCGAGTGAACATCTGACAAATCATGTGGCAAAGACAACTCATAAGCCACCTCACCAATAAGCTGAACAATCTCAAAATAACTAACCATACATCAAACTCAACTTGCCCTTCTTCCCAAACCTCATCACACCCTTCATAGGTGAAGCCTTCAACAAAACCCACTCTCTGACCATGATCTCTAAACAACTAACCTTCCGATCTATGTAACTTTTTTCCTACTCTAAGTCATGAGAAGCCTTTCTTGAATCGACTTGACTTTGTCCAACGACTCTCGCAATAAATCCATACTCCACGTCCTAAACTCAAATTCGTTGAACCAACTAACCATAGAATGACATCTCTCCTCATATAATGTCTCGAATAGAGTTATCTCAATGCTCAAATAATGATTGTTGTTGTATGCAAACTCTGCTAAAGGCAAGAACTGGTCCCAATGACCATCAAAGTCGACCATGCATGCTTGCAACGTATCTTCAAGGACCTAAATAGTCCACTCGAACCGACTATTTGAGGGTGAAAAGTTGTACTAAGCTCCACCCAAGTACCTAGCTCTTTATGCATAGACCGCCATAAATGAGATGTAAATTGTGTGCCCTGATATGAAATAATAGAAACGGGCAGCCAAAGCAAATGAACTATCTCCCGAATGTAGATTTTGGTTAACTTCTCTAAATTGTAGGAAGTCTAAATCGGTATGAAATAAGCGAACTTGGTCAATCTGTCCAAGATGACCTAAACATCATCAAACTTCCCCAAAGTCCATGACAGCCCTACTACAAAATTCATAGAAATTATCTCCCATTTCCGTTCGGGTATAAGCATCCTCTAAATCACACCACCAGGATTTTGGTGTTCATACTTTAATTGGTGACAATTCAAACACCGGGACACAAACTCCTCTATGTTCCTCTTCATCCAACACCACCAATAACATGACTATGATGAAACATAATTACAGTTGTAAAAATGGTACTCTATCCTAATAATACAAAGATAAAAATGACAATAACATAAAGTTATTTCTTTAAAACCTAAAACTAGATAACAAATTAATACTCATTATAATACAAATAGCCAGAACAAAGTCTTCAAAACATTATCTAAACTAGATCGATACCAAAAGAAATGTTATTTTTTTTTTGAAGAAAATAAAGTATAAAGAAAAAAATGCAAGCATGGAAGTATAGTAAGAATTGGAGGATAATTTTTTTTGTTTTGTAGTTTGCACTTTGCATACAAAGGTCTAAAGTGTATCTGTCAAACAACAAAGAGAAATTAGAAAAGATTATGAAATTAAGATAAATAATTAGATTTTTTTTTACTTTTTTAGAATTTTAGTTTGAGAATTTACTATGAGCTAACTTTTGGATACTTAACTTTTAAAAAAAAAAACTTATTAAGCAATTTTAGCTCAAATTTGAAAAAAGTACTTGGGTCTTACGCTCCAAATGAACGCCCAAAATGTTGGGGCTTACTCCTAGGCGAACGCGCGAAAGATTGGGGCTTATGCCCCATGATACTTAGGTCGTATGCATCGGAGCATTTTTGGTACGCTTCACCCCGGATCTAACAGAAAAAGCCTTTTAAAACATTGATTATGATACAATCCTACTAAGTTTTAGCATGCCTTTGGCTAAAATGAAAAAGATCTATTGCTATACTAACACAAATATTTCTTGCTATTTTGGGTAACTTTCAAGAATAATTAGATATTTTAACATGTATACAACATTAATTATACTTTTGTTACTCTTTTATACACATGCATTTCTACAACTACAACAAAACCATATTACACTTTTTATATCTAATGAAGGAAAATGCCTTTCCAGCATCACGTAATATGAATTTAAAATATTATACTAAAGAGAAATGTCTTTAATTCGAATTTTTCTTTCCTTGTTTTCTATGTTCTCTTCGGCTTGGCAAAAATTACTTGGAGCAGGAGAATGGGAAGAAGATGAATAAATGAGAACTAAACTAATATCTCATGTGATAGAGATCTAACGGTGATTAGTGTGGTTAATTTATAGCCTCACCCTTGTCCTTTTCTTCCTAATTTTACGCATTCTGTTTCGCATATCCATATTTCAAAGAAACAAACTATATTAACATTATTTGTTATTCCATATTTTTTTGAGGAGAAAACATCAAATAGGAACTTGATGGCACATATCTTTTTTATCTTAATTTCCAAAAATGTGACTGAAATAAGGTATAGGAGGAACGAAAGCAATTGATAATAAGGAATAGGAGAAGAGATTATGATATTGTAATCAAGGAATAAAGAACAAGAAGAAAAAAAGGATTCCTCTATATCTTTAATCTTTTTTCTCCCTTTTTTTTTTCCCACTCATTCATGGGCAGGAACATTCCTTTAGGAGAGGTTCATCCCATTCATCATCCTCTTATATATTTTTCATTTATGATTGCTTGTATTTCTGCAACGATTGCTATATTTTCATCACTTTGTGGTTTCTTAAGTAAAAAAAAGTCACCTCCTCCTCCAACCTCTTCTAATACTCGAGATAATGAAAATCAATTTGTTAGTACCACATCTTTAAATCAAACATCTCCAAGATATGATGTATCATTCAAAAGAAATTCAACTGACCAACCACAACTACAAGGGGAAGAGTCGATATCTTTACAACAACCATTGCCACCACCACCTTCCATGAGAGCAACTTCATCTAATAATTCTCATCTAAGGGCTAATTCAATGGCTCCTACCACCCATTTAAGGTCAAATTCAAGTTCATCACAAGGGAGACTATCCGGAAGTGTTAGCATGAGGGGATTCGGGGGTTCATTAGGATCGAGACAATCATCGCGAAGGGAAGATTCTAATTATGACAAGAAGAGAGACAAGAAGTCGAATAAAGATGAAGATTCAATTTGGAAGAAGCAAATTATCTTAGGAGAGAAATGTAAAGTCCCTGCAGATGAAGATGATGACACCATTCTTTATGATGAGGATGGGAATAGAATCTCCGCCTATCATCCTAAACCATCTATTGGATTGATAATTTCTCGACAATCTTCAAACATAGAGGAAGATGATATTCCAAAATGAGGTGTGTAGAAGAGAAGTTATAATAGATAGAAATATTAAACATCAACCTCAAATTTATAGAGACAAAATACGACAAGAAAAAAAGACACTTTTGTTTCTTGAGATCGTAGTATGATCTTGGTGATGGAGATTGATAATCTACTACGATGAAAATAGCCGTCCTTTGGAATTGGGCATGAACGAGCATTGACTCGATCAACATTGATGAAAAAAAAATTCCCTCAACACCTTATAACGGGTGTATAATCTACCAAACAAAAAAATATAACGGGTGTATATGGTTAATTTCTAATGTCATGTTTCTACATTGTGGTATGAAAATTAAATAGTGATACCTTATTTACTTATCTTATATTTCAGCAATCTCTGTGGATCTAGATATAGCTTCATATTTGGTCATGTTTCAACGAAGAAAAGGAAGAAATCATATGGCCTTTATAATTAAAACGGTATATACTTGTATTATTTGTTTAGCTTTCTTTCTAATCTTCTTTTATCAACTTTTTTTTCTTTCTTGATCTAACTCTTTTAGAGAAGTTAATTTTATGGATTCTTTGGTTAGCTCATAATCTCAAGGCATTATTTTTCTTATGCCTCAGTAGTGTATTCCTTTGTCTATTTACTAATTACAAGTTTACTTTTGCTCAGTCTAAACATATCACATTTTCCAACATATACAATTCTATGATTCGCAGTAATTTAACTGTAAAATGCTTTTGGTCACATATCATATTTTACTATATATACAGTTCCATTTTCACATGAAAACTTAGCCAGTTTGGTCACATGCTGATTTGCAACTTTTTAAAGGGTAGTGAATTCTCAAAGAATATTTGACAGAAAAATGCTCCTAACAAAGCATTTCTTGAAGTTCAGTCTTCTTGTTTTAGTAGTGAGTTTGCCACATAATTGTAGTAATCTAGTGGTCAGAATCATAGGACTTGATAGCTTTTTGTGCTTGGATTAAGGATTAACAGGAAATAATACTCAACTTAAATAGTGCATGTCAAATCCTTCAAATTTACGAAAGCGATAGCATTTTTAAAGAATTCGAGCAATATAGGGTATAAGTGCCATCTTTCTTCTTTCCTCTCTTGTTTTTTTCCTAATTGAGAAATCAAGAACTGCATTGCTCTATAAGTCAATCATTCTCCTGCATGTGCACTTTGTTATACTTTCTCATAATGCTCTATGTAAGATAGAATAATTTCCTTAGGGATTCCTTTCATTATTCA
This sequence comes from Anisodus acutangulus, assembly GCA_029783415.1. Taxonomy (NCBI): domain Eukaryota; kingdom Viridiplantae; phylum Streptophyta; class Magnoliopsida; order Solanales; family Solanaceae; genus Anisodus; species Anisodus acutangulus. Next base: position 15,064,127 of record CM056495.1, read on the forward strand.
CAATATATATAATTGTACAGAGGTTGATTCCTGATACAATAAGAATCCTAACTTATCTTAAATGATTGATTCCTAATATAATAAGAATCCTAAGTTACCTTAAATATACATCTATCATAATTACAAAATATACTGTGAATATTCGGAGAATATTCGCTAATACTCCCTCTCAGACGGAGCGGGAGGAGGCCGAACGCTAAGGCTGGATCGGAAGTCGGTGAAGAGTTGTCTCGGTAGTCCCTTTGTGAAAATATCTGCATACTGATATGAGGAAGACACGTGTAATATTTTGACTTGACCAAGGGCGACCTTCTCTCGTACAAAGTGGATATTCATCTCAATATGCTTAGTCCGCTGATGTTGGACCGGATTGTGAGACATGTAGATGGCAGATATGTTGTCACAATAGACTATAAACGCCTTTCGCAGTGGACATTGGAGCTCCAAAAGAAGATTTCGGAGCCAACAGATCTCAGCAACGACATTAGCAACTCCGTGATACTCTGCTTCAGCACTCGAACGGGATAGAGTGGCCTGCCGCTTGGCAGACTATGAAATAAGATTATCCCCAAGAAATACACAATAGCTTGAGGTGGAGCGACGTGTGTTCGGGCATCCTGCCCAATCTGCATCCGTGTAAGAGGGCAACTTGTTTGGGGCAGAAGGGTATAGATGTAGTCCAAAGTCCAGTGTGCCCTTAACGTGTCTGATAATACGTTTGAGGGCCACAAAATGGGACTCTCGATGGTCGTGCATAAACAGGCACACCTGCTGAACGGCATATGCAATATCTGGCCTAATGAATGTAAGATACTGAAGGGCACCTGCAAGACTCCGATATAGAGTGGGATCAGACACTGGCGCACCCTCATTGACACTGAGCTTGGATTTCGAGTCAACCGAAGTTGACATAATTTTACAATTTGTCATCTTAGCCCTGTATACTATCTCTTCTGCATACTTACGCTGACACAAGAACATAGTAGCTGCAGATCTGGTCACTGATATACCCAAGAAATAACTCAGCTTGCCCAAGTCGGTCATAGCAAATTCAATTTTGAGTAGAGCAATGATTTCATTCTTCAAACTGTCAGATGAGGCAGTAAGAACAATGTTATCCACATACAATAGCAAATAAGCCTTGTTGCTACCTCGATGAAAAGTGAAGAGGGAGTTATCACACCTGCTACATAGTAAACCGATCTACAGAATATACCTGGCAAAGCGATCATACCACACACGTAGTGCCTGTTTCAAGCCATATAATGACTTCCTGAGACGACACACAAACTGCAGGACTGCCGGATGAACAAAGCCAGGGGGCTGATGCATGTACACAGTTTCTTTCAAATCCCCATAAAGAAATGCATTCTTGACATCAAGATGATGAATCGGCCAATGCATGCCCATAGCAATACTGAGAACAGTCCGAATAGTGGCTGGTTTAACAACCGGACTGAATGTCTCACCACAATCAATACACTTCTGCTGATTAGTGCCATTGGCAACCAGTCTTGCCTTATACCGTTCCAAGTCACCACTATCTCTAAACTTGTGACGAAATAGCCACATACACCAGATAACATTCACACCGTCTGATCTAGGAACCAAATTCCAAGTGTTCTGCTTGGTTAAAGTGTTAAACTCCTTGCACATGGCCGCATTCCAATTAGGGTCCAGTTTAGCTAGTTTTGGATTTTTTGAAATGGGTGATAAGGTTTGTGTGGATAGGTTAAAGTAAACCTTGGGTTTGAAGATTCCGTGTTGTGCACGAGTCTCCATGCGATGGGTAGGCAGCAGTGGGAGGTTTGGACTGGGAGTTTGGGGCTGCTGAGGTACTAGTTCTAGAGGCGGCAGTGGTTGTAGGTCGATATGGGGCTGCAGACTTGCAGTTTCTGGAGGGGTGGTGGTTGGTCTCGGGTCGATGGTTGGTCGAGCAGTGGGGGGTTCGATCGGGAAAGAGGGGGTGTTTGGTTGCCGACAACACAGGACAGTGTGGGTGACGTAGCTGCTGGAGTAGTCTGCATCAGAACTGGAACCTGCAGGAGACACATCGACTGTATTAGAGGAGACTCATCTAGAAATGTGTAATCCGTGGTTTGGAATTTGCGAAGGTTTGAAAATGGATAGTTCACCTCATCGAATGTGACGTGAGGTGAGATGATGACCTTACGAGTGGTTATGTCATAGCACAAGTAACCCCGATGATTAGGTGAGAAATCGACGAATACACAAGGCGTGGTGCATGGGGCTAGTTTGTGAGATGCAGTGGAGGCCAGGTTGGGGTAGCATAGGCAACCGAAGATGCGTATTTGGTCATAAGAAGGGAACCTACGGTATAATATTTCGGATGGGGTCTTGTTTTGGAGATTGTTGGTTGGTAAAATGTTAAGGAAGTATTCTACCATTTTGACAGCGTAGATCCAGAATGATGGTGGAAGACTGGCATGAAAGAGAAGGGTACGTACCATGTTATTGACGGTATGGATGATTCTTTCCGCTTTGCCATTTTGGGAGGAAGTGTAAGGACAGGAAAAACGGAAAATCATTCCTTGTTTAGAGCAGAAATTGTGAAATGCCGAATTATTAAATTCACGTCCATTATCACATTGAAAAGATTTTATAGATTTTTCAAACTGTATTTTAATGAATTTTTGAAATTCAAGGAACTTGGCAAATACTTCAGATTTGAACTTTAGTGGGTACATCCATACAAAGTGTGAAAATCATCTAATAATACTAGATAGAATTTGTGACCCAAGGAACTGACAACCGGAGATGTCGACAAATCAGCATGAACAATATCAAATGGAGAAAAAGTAACATTGTTGGATGACATGAATGGACTACGAGTATTTTGCCAAGTGGGCAAGAAAAATAGTGTTGGGCAAGTTTTCCATTATTACATTGAATACGCTTATTAGTCCTAAGAATATTAAAATCAGGATCTCCTGGGTGTCCAAGTCTGTTATGCCAAGTTGAAGGAGAGATAGCAGCAAGGGAGACAGGTGAATGAGTTCTGACAGCGGAAGATTGAGTGAAGGGGTAGAGGTCTCCCACACTATTGTAGCGCGTAAGAATTTTCCCCGTATTGAGATCCTTCACAGAAAAACCAAAAGGGTCAAATTCGATAGACATAGAATTATTGCGAGTGAATTTTCTAACAGAGATTAAATTTTTAATGATGTTGGGTGTGTAAAGGACGTGGTTTAGGGAGAAAGGCGGGTGGGGATGTTTGGTATGTGTGTTACCGTAACCTTCAATTGGAATGCGATGACCATTTCCGACAGTAATAAATTGAGGACACTTTAACCGAAGTAGTTGAGATAAGTTACCTGACGACCGGGTGAGGTGAGATGTGGCTCTGGTGTCCATGTACCAATTTTCGTCGGGCTGTTGTCCTGAAGGCCTGGCCCAAATCAGTGGGGGCCAGGCTGCTGCTGGACCGAGGCCATGTGGGCCTGTTGCTGCTGCGGGTGGGCCTGCTTGTTGGCTGGGGCAGAGCCCAATAGGCCACTGGACTAAGCGGTCGCTGGACCACTGCTGCGATTGGGTAAAGCGGCGAGCGAGGCCCGATTCGGTGTTGGGCCAGGCTGGCGGTCCAGTCCACTGGAAGTAAGGTGCAGGGTTTGGGCCTGTTTGTTGATTTTTGTGGCCCTTGCCGCGACCCTTGCCTTTGTTATTATTGTCGCGGTCTCTGCCGCCACGGCCTCTGCCGTGGGACTGCTGGTGGTGGTGGTCTTGCGGTGATGGCGTGGGGTATTGGTCGCCGATGGTGCCATCCCGTCAACGGCTAACGCCTTTTGATTATGCTCCTCTTGTTTAGCACGTCGAGTTTCTTTCAACAATAGTTGTGACCTTGCCTTGGTGAAACTTGGTAGTGGGTCGGCCTGTTGAATCATCGTTGCAAGTGTATCGTATTCACCTTTCGGTAAGCCAACAACTAAATTGGAGTACCATCTTGGTTTCAAAAACAGATGTCCCGATGTTGGACAGTTGGTCGGCTATGATTTTCAGTTGTTTGCAATATTCTGACATGTTGTTAAAATTCTCTAGACGCGTATTGTTGAATTGCTCCTCCAAATACACGGCCCGAGTATTTTATTGTCCTGAAAGATTTCTTCCAACCGCACCCAAAGGTCACGTGTCGTAGCACCTGTTTTTATGATAGTAGACAACAAGTCTTTTGAGATGGTGTCGTATATCCATTGTTTGACGATGGCGTCAAGGCGACGCCATATCGATTCGATAATATCGGTAGGACGAGGAATAGAGTCATCAATATGGTCGAGCACGTTGTACGCACATGCATGAATATAGAACAGTTATGTCCACATGGAATATTGACAGTCTTCTTGGTCAAGAATTATAGAGATAGAGTTCTTGATGTTGGTAACGGCGAAAGCCGGGTGAAAGGAAGATGAGGATCGTTGAGAGGGGTTGTCAAAAGTCTCAGTGGAGGAACCGGAATTTGTGGGGAAGACATGGTGGCAGCCGGTCTTGCCGTCGACCGAAGGGAAAAATCGAGGGCGGTCGGCGGCTATTTTTTAGAGAGAGAAGAATAAGGATTAGGGTTAGGCTCTTGATACCATTTAAGATAAAATAATTTCCCTTAGGGATCCTTATATTATTCACAATATATATAGTTGTACAGAGGTTGATTCCTAATACAATAAGAATCTTAATTTACCTTAAATGGTTGATTCCTAATACAATAAGAATCCTAAATTACCTTAAATATACATCTATCATAATTACAAAATATACTGTGAATATTCGGAGAATATTCGTTAATACTCTGCTTGTAAACTCATTTATATGGTTAGTGGCGGTACGGCCGCCGCACATTCTATTTCTGAGGCCTTCAATACTAGCCGCAGAAACAACATATCTTTTGTGAGGTTGTGTTGAAGAAGAAGAAGATGGTATGGAAGCCGGTAGGTTGCTAGCCCTTTCTTGTTGGTAAAACCTATATATTTTTTTGCATTCGTCTTCTACGCTAGACGTGTTCTTCTTTAGTTTGTTCAATAGGTGGTGGGTGGTTTGGATTTTTGGGACTTGGAGGTGGTAGTACTGCTATACAATCGTAAATAGTTTCAATAAGTGATTTTGTACCGTCTATTTTAATAGTCGGATTTAATACAACATCAATAATATAAATAGTGGGAATAGGAATAAAATATATTTTTATTTTGATAAATATTTTTTAAAGCTGCCTTATAAGCTGGTTTATCCATATATTCATTAAGTAGTAAAAATATTAGAGCTATATAAAACAACATAGTTGAAATACCGGAAAATTCTTTTGTTGCTTGAAAACATTTCTCTAAAAATACAATAAGTTCGGAAAAATTTTCCTAATCACTAACTACAATCATATCAGCTGAATTTTGATTATGAGAGTTAAAAAATAAAGTTATAGGTTTTCTATAGTCATAAGCAACAAGTAGTTGCTCGTATAAAGAATTTCACCTAGTGGGTACTTCTTCTGCAATTTATAAGGTAGTTGCCAATCGTGACAAGTTTTTTTATATTCTTTTCTTCGTTGTATTCTATTATTTTTTAAAATAAAGTTTATAGCAAATTGTATTTTACTAAGAATGTCTTCAAAAAGTGATAGACCGTCCTTTACAATTAAGTTATATACATGGCACACACATTTTAAATGAAAATGATCTGGAAAAGATGGAGTTAAACTATTTTTTTAAATTGTAATAACGTAATTGTTAGAAGAAGTGTTCTCTAATGTAATAGTCATAATTTTATCAGTTATTCCGTAATAATCGCACACTTGATAAATATTTTCTGCAATAAAAGTACCAGTGTGCCTATTATCTATATATCTATACGCTAAGATATGTTTTTGCATAGATCATTTATAATATATCCAATGACAGGTTACCGTTAAATAATCATGGTTGTTAGTACTATGGCTTATATCAGAAGTGATAGCCACTTTTTCATTAAAATGATATAATGAATAACGAAAATAATGTTGATATTCATGTGCGAATTTAAATACATCTCTCTTAACAGTTGATCTAGGAAAATCGTTAAAAGCAGGATTATACATATCTCTAATGTAATGAATAAAATCGGGAGATTAAGGAAATGAAAAAGGCAAACCCTCCACGCCAACTAATTTTGCTATTGCTTCTCTATCTCTATGTTTATCGTATTTAGGGCCTACAATTCCCCCCGTCATAGGGTTAATTTGACCCTGTACTTGATCCGGGACAGTATGTGAACCTTGTCCCGATGGAGCGGACGTTTGCGCACCCGGTTTTGAAGCCTCGTATTGGGCATATCTAGCTGGATGAGCTCTTGCTACGTATCTCATTAAAAACATCGTCCCACCGTGACCTTTTCCAGTTTTAAAATTTAAAACATCTTTACAAATTTTACATCTAGCTACTTGATTCTCTACGTCTCTATCAAAAAATGTCCATGCATCTGATTTTAATGTTCGTTTTGCTGGACCTCGTCTCATATTAGGGGGAATAGGAGGCATTTCAGTTGAAGGTGCACTAGTGGGTGTGTTGTCATCTACATTAGTGGGTGTATCATCTATATCATCATCTAAATTAAAGTCTTCTTGAGTTTCAGAAAATAGCTCCTCATCTAAATCTAATGGTATTGTAGGAAAATGTTCAGTATCAACAAAATCATCTTGTGTAGGAATAAGATTATGTCTACAAATAGGACCATTGCCCTTGTTGCTCCTACTAGAAGAAGCATGAACCCTACCCGTAAGCATATGTTTAAATCCTTCCATTATAAATTTATACTTATACTAATAAATAATTAAAGTAAACAAAATTAAGTGTGTTAAATAAAATAAACATACAATAATAATTTAATGAAGGAACGAATGTACCAAACGCCGACGTAACGTCGACGTGTAATCGAGAGGTTGAAAATTAAAACTTTGCTCGATGGAAGATCCTAAAGCTAGTTGCCAACTTCACTCCCAAATGAATAAAGAAAATTGAATATTTAGTAGACAATATAGACTTGTAGAGAGATAGATTGAGATATAGTAGGAAGATTTGTGAGAAAAATGAAGAGAAAATGAGATATTTATAGTTGAAAAATTGGGTTAAAGTGTAAATATAATAATTTTTGGGTTAAAAATAAATATTAAGGGGGTAGGGGGGTTGGGGGAGGGGGAGGCCAAAAATGGTCGTTGCACAACGGCCAAAATGTAAAATGGTCGTTGGTGCAATGCTTATTTTTGCAAAGGGGACTTCGGGCAGGATCGGGGCGGGACCGGGATCGGGTCGGTCCTGGCGGGATTGGGGCGGGCCGGGACGGGTCGGGACGAGACCATGTCCCGTCCCGGTTCGAGTTCCGATACCGCAATTTTTTTTAAAAAAAAAAGTCGGGTTCGGGGCGGGACCAGGGCGGTGTCGGGGCGGAACCGGGCAGACCCGGCCAACTGGCCAGCCTTAGAATAAAGTTTCTGCTTGTGATTAATCATGTAAACATTCTACTACCACACACTGTCATGCTACTAACAAAGGAATCTGACACAACTACTTGCTCTATAAAAAGGCAGTCCGGTGCACTAAGTTCCCGCTATGCGCGGGGTCAAGATTGTACGCTATGTTACTACTTGCTCTATATGGGGAAAAAATGCTTTGCCTGACTGGCTTATCTGAACTGTCAATCCTCATTTCCCTGACTACTCAACTCGTCAAATCAATATAACAGAATACTACTTGGTCATTGCTGCTGAAATAGCAGGCAATTGACACATATAAAGTTTGTTCCAAGTATTGTGTAATTTGGAGATTGATTTTAGTAAGGATCTTGATAGCTCGTCAATGTTTGCAACCTTCAATTCCGTCATGCTCGGCCTACTAGCTATATCAGTTTGTAGTCTGGCAAACTTCTTGATGGGTGTGTGGGTGTCGTTTCAGTTCAAATAGATTCAAATTGAGTATCCAACGATTGTGCTTGCTCTCGAGCGGTTGTTGTTTGCTTGTTATCCTATAATTGAAATAGTGATTATTCTTCAAGCACGAAGATGAAAAATCGAACTAGTACTCGACCCCTTACCCCTTACCCCAACAAGGAAGTAAATAAAGAATGTGAGATTGATTCTATAATTGTGTGAAATATCTGGAAATAGATTGAATGTCATTTATATAAGTATTTATGAATTATGTACTTTGCTGGATTTTCTTTAGTTCCTGTGTCCAAAACATTAGACTATATACGAAGGAGAATGACTGGTGGTCGATGTATAATTTTATAGTCATAGGTAATTTGCCTAGTGGATCTTCAATCATTAGCTTTACAACTTTCCTTTTCAATTGAGATGCATTTTTTTTTACGTATTTATAGGTTTATATGTAAGTATAAACATATAACAGATCTGTTTTACTGCAGTTTAGGCAAAAATTTGTTGCTGACTCTCAGATTAAAATTTTTAAATTGCACCAGCCAGCGATTCAAGTTCACCTTTTCAAATTCTCGTCAGGTATTTTTCTGTGTATGTGTGTGTATTCTGAGTATCTGTGTCATGACCCAAATCACAGGTCATTATGAACACTACGTTGTCCCCCCTATAGGTGAACCGTTCTCAAGTTATCAAATCATTGTGGACTAAAGCGGAAGAGTTAAATACATACGAAACATTATCCAACGGTCTTACTATAAATATATAACAGTACGGAAAGATAACTTAGTCTTTACAACCTTAAAATCGGGTCTAGATCGTACAAGAGCAATAAATAAGTCCGATACAAGTCTCGTAGGATGAAATAACACCATCTTAGGAAATCAAATAGAAAGAAGATAAAGAAGAGATGTCTATGGGCCACAGATCGACCATTTTCTCACCCTGAATGTGTTGGATACTATGCCTCGGTATCAACCACGAGGTCCCAAACTGGAGCAGGGATTTGTATCTGTAGGAAGTGCAACAAGTATAGTATCAGTACTACCACTAGTACCCCATAAATATCATAGGCCGACAACGAAAAAACAAGACATACAGCATATAAAGACTAACCCTACCTCATGTACAATAGAACATTATCCCTTTTAAGTTGCAATGAATAAAGTCATGATTCATGTAATACAACAAATAGACATGTAGATAGTTAGATCATTTAAACGAATGTATGAATGAACGCAATGCATATGGCCAATATAAACCCAGTACACACATGCTAGCGGTCATTCCGTCTAGTCATAACCCATGATGGACTCGCGAGGTACATATATCTATCACTATACCACCCGGGATCTTTTTCCTTCGGACTGTGACCACTCACCGTACCGCCTGACTTTACCATTGAACTGAGGGACCACCACTCTTACCTTTTCCCCGCCTTTTAGACCATTTCATATCTCATGTTCATGACTCATTCATCATCAAGTATGTAAAAGTATGGATGAATATATCATCCATGGTATCAATGCCAATGATATCATGACAATATGGAATGGATATACAAATATCATGCGATTACCAAGTATTAACTCAATATCAAGAATGATTCCTCTTTCATATATTAGATGAGATGTGGAGTGGTGAAGGTAAAATGAATCAGTATTCATGAGTATAAATCAAACATGGCTATCATAGACCACATAAACAACAAACATACCAAACTGGTGGATTTATTACCATCTCCAGTGCCCGAAGGCTCATATGCATACCCTGTCAATATTTATACATTATATACGCATCCCCAATCGGAGTCTAAAATAGTAAGTCATAACCTATCTCTGAAGCCAAACAGGAGCCACAAATAATCAAATTTGTGCCTTCCCCTTCTAGAGTGTTTCCGAACGATCAAAGACTATCAAATAAGCAATCCTTACTAATATGCAAGTTTGTGGGTACCCATATTGGTTATATAAGAATTCAGGTCAAAATTGTCCCAAAAAGTAACCTAGATACATGTCAACGAATCAGAATTTTATGTTAAAATTAGAACACCCACAACCCCCAAAGTCTAAATCTAGAAAGTCAACTTTAAAAGTTTCCATCTTGGTCCTCAAACTCACCATTTCACCATGGTCCAACCTAGGGCTTAAACCTTCATTTACAACTATGAGAACAACTCTAAATAACAAAAGGAAATGAGGGAGTATCATAAATATACCTTAGATTCTTTTTCCCAAGAAATTTTGTGAAGGTTGTGTCACAACCCAACCTGGAGTGTGTGGCCAGCACTCGGTGCCTCACTGGCCTGAACGTACCACATTGGAAAACAATACCTGAACATATGAAAATGGGACCGACAAGGCCACAATAATCATGATAAGTATGGAGTTAGTACCAATATACAAATAGGGCAGACAAGACCTTAAGTTAGAAATATAGGACGTCATCTGTATATCTCAACAATAAGGGGTAAACAAACCCTAAACAGATATATACATACATGAACAAGACCGACAAGGTCATCGTACAGATCAACTGATAAACATCCAAGCCAACAAAGTCATACAAGACACTTAGATATACGTACCAAGTCTACAAGCCTCTACGAACAATAGAACTGTCATATGGTTGGGGCCTACCCATCGGTTGTATATGTATCAAAACTCGGCTCATGACCTCTGAGTCGGTAGCTCCGGAAGAAGTGAAGCTTACCAATCAATCGCTGAACTTACAAGCTCCTACTGGGGAGGCCTATCTGTTCCCCTACATGAATCTGCAGCATGAAATGCAGCACCTGCCTCCGGCAAAAGGGCGTTAGTACGAATGAAATATATTGGTATGTAAAACATGAATAGCAATATGAAAGTATAAGTTGTAAAACATGGCATAAAAAGTAACCTGACAACCTGTCCACTCAGTGTGAGTAGTGAAACTCTAAAACTACTCTGAGACTCTTGAATTTATATATATACATACTCTTTTATACAATCTTCCCTCAAGTTATATCCCGGAGGTGATTACATAGGATACTGCCCTCTAATTATATCTCAGGTTTTTTATATACATGTATAACTGGCCAACCGATATAAGTTCAATGGTGTTCATAATATACTATAGTAGAAGTAGCACTTTTGGTCCTCTTAACTCTTAAAAACTCTTTATTTTGCTTCTAGACGACATTTGGTCGACCTTACCGATAACCCTTTGTACATACTCCAATTGGGAGGAGAAGAAAGTACAGTAACTCAGAATAACAACTGAGAAGCCAAGACATACATGATATGATCTCAAGACGGAAAAGTAATCCCGACAAGGGATATATAAGCATGGATTTAGAACACTTATTTAATATTTCATTTAGAAATTGATACACATTTTACAATTAATGCTTTAGAAGGAAGGGTTAGCCTTACATACCTCAATAGCCTTAGCTAAAATGGTTGTAAGGGTTCCAGTCTGCACTACAAGTAATGGTCTACACAACATATTTAACGTGAATCAAAATTGGAATAATAACCTATGAATCGAATCACTACGACATTTCCTCAAACACTTGGAGTGCACAATTCTCATGTTTTACTTTCATGGCAATCAAGGCACCTTAAACTCTTCTTCATTAATCACAACAAAAATAATATCAGAACCAACACACTTCACAACTTTCATCCACAAACATCTCAAGAACTAGCCAAAACAGTCCAATAATCACTATATCTCACTCATGGAGTCTAGCATAAATCTTTCAAGTTATCCTTACCAATTGAACAAGCTAAGCTAGGAGGAACTAGAGAACATATAGGAGTAGTAAAACCTTACCTCAAATAGACAAGATGTCCTCTACAACAAGCTCTCTTCCAAGCGTAAAGAAACTTTCAACTTCACTTAGCCAACTAGAGAGGATTTCACGATGTTCTAGATCTTCTATGGGAGAAATCACTTCAAAGACACATGGAAATGTTAGTCAATGATGGAGAAACCTTTTGAGAGTGTTTTGGAGGGTTTGGAGCTATTTGAGTAAAAAATAAAATAACAAAAGGGTTTCTCTCGATCTTGACTTAAATAACACCCCTCTGGTGGCAATGAGGTGGTGAGATGGTGGCCCAAGCTGCGGCCCTGATCTGTGATGCAGAATGGATTCCGCGATGTAGAACGCTTCGCGTATCACTCTAACTTCTTCAAACTTCATCGATGAGTATTTTCTTCAATCCAAATGACCTCTAATATTTCATACATCTTCTTAACATGCATCTAAGCCGTAAGTGACCCTAAAAAGGGTCTTGAATTTCCAGAACTTAGATCGACTAACTACACTCTCAATTACACATAAAAAGCACGGGGTGTAACATCATTTCCCCCTTAACAACATTATTCCTTAAATGTTGAGGGATGTAACTGAGGATTATTAATTCTTGGGGTTCTGTAAAAATGTTGGCAAAGTGTCCTCTATAAATAGGACTATCCAAACCTACCGCGCAGTAAAAAAAATAAAAAATGCCTCACAGTGCTAAGAAAGAACATATGCAGTATCATATTGGCCCCCACAGGACCATCTACCTATAAGAAGATCAAAAAAATTAGCCATAACTCACCTCAACTGTCAAGTTTCATAGTTTGAACTATGTCTGTCACACATGTGCCATGATCATTGCCTATACAAGGTACATAAGATGAGTTTACTACTAAAAGGTAGGAATAAAGGAATTGTATCACATGAAGGTTAATATATAACCTAATGCTTGAAATGGGTGAGGATATCTAGACTTCATGTCCTTTTCAGCCTCCCATGTCATCTCTTCTATACTATTGTTTCTCCCTAACACCTTAACATAGGCTACTTCTTTAGTTCGTAAGTTCCAAATCTGATGATCTAATATAGAAAGTGGGACCTCGTCATAAGATAGACCCTCTGTAATCTAGACATCTTTATAGGAGTAATACATTAGGGATCCCATATGCACTTGCGCAATATCAATATATGGAATATGGGGTGAACCCCCTCTAACTCTAGAGGTAGCTCAAGCTCATTTTCTACTTGGACGATTCTCTGAACAATCTTATATGGTCCAACATACCGGGGGCTAAACTTTCCCTTCTTGCCAAATCTCATTACACCCTTCATAGGTGGCACTTTCAAGAATATCCAATTACCAACAACAAACTCCAAATCTTGACGCGAACATCTGAATAGGATTTCTGCCAACTCTGGCAGTCAATAAGCGCTCTTGGATTAATATCACCTTCTCTACTACTTTCTGAACCAAATCGGACCAAATAAGTTAGCTTCGCCCACTTCAAACTGGCCAACTGGATATCTATATTTTTACCCATAAAAGGCTTCATACGGAGCCATTTTTATCCTAGAATGACAGCTGTTATTATAAGCAAATTCAATAAGTGGTAAGTGATCGTCCCAACTGCCTTTGAAATCCAATACACAGGCTCGTAACATGTCTTCAAGCGTATGGATAGTGTGTTCAGCTTGACCATCTGTCTGCGGATGGAAAGTTATGCTATGATTCACATGAGTTCCCAAACCTTTCTAAAATACTTCCCGAAGTTAGCTAGGCACCTCTGTCAGATATAAAGGAAACTAGAATGCCATGAAGTCAGATTATCTCCTTAATGTAACATTTGGCATAATCCTCAGCTGAATAAGTAGTTCTGACTGGTAGAAAATGTGCACTTTGTAAGCCTGTCAACGATGAACCAAATAAAGTGAAACTTCCAATAGAAATGAGGTAACCCTGTAATAAAATCCATATTAATCATTACTTATTTCCATGTTGGAATATCTATGTTCTGAATCAAGCCCCCGTGTTTTTGATGCTCAATCTTAACTTGTTGGCAATTTGGACACTGAGCTACAAACTCTGTAATATTTCTCTTCCTGTCGTTCCACCAATAAACTTGTTGAAGATCACGATACATAATTATCGAACTAGGATGAATAGAATACCTGGACTGATGGATCTTTGCCATAATCCGCTCTCGGAGCCCTCCAACATCTTGCATACATAACCGGCCTCGACATCTAAGAATCCCATCTTCTGTAAACTCTAACATTGGCTTCTTCTACAAAGGAATTTCTTCTCTCATTCTAACTAACTTGGGATCATCAAACTGCGTAGCTTGCACTTCTGCTACCAAAGATGATTATATGGTATTCTGGACTACAATACTTCCATTACCAATATCATATAGACACACATTCAAGCTAGTTAATCGACACAAATCTCTGGTCATCTCTAACTAGTTAGCTTCAACATTGCTCAGACTACCTATAGACTTATGGCTCAATGCAATGCATAGGCTATAACACTATTTTTTCCAAGATGGTATAAAATATCAACATCATAATATTTCAGCAATTCAAGCCATCTCATCTGCCTTAAATTCAACTCATTCTCCCAGAATATATATTATAAGCTCTTATGATCAGTAAATAAGTCAACATGAACTCCATATAGGTAATGACGCAATATCTTCAAGGCAAATTTAATAGTCGCTAACTCAAAATCATGAGTTGGGTAATGCAGCCCATGCTTCCTCAACTGTCTTGAAGCATATGTAATAACCTTGTTATGCTTCATCATAGCACAACCTAGACCAACTCTGGAGGCATCAAAATAAACAACATAACCCTCTGTTCCTTCTCGAAGTGCCAAGACAGATGTGGATGTCAACATGTTCTTAAACTCTTGGAAACTTCGTTCACACACATCTGACCACTGAAACTTGGTTGCCTTGTGTGTAAGCTTCGTCAGAGGTGCGAAGCTAGAAGAAAATCCCTCTACAAACCTCCGTCAATAACCTGCCAAGCCCAAGAAACTACGTACCTCAGTAGGAGTTGTGGGCCTTAGCCAATTATTTACAACTTCAATCTTCTGACTAACCACCTTAATGCCATGTGAAGAGACTATGTGGCCCAGAAAAGCAATTGAGTTCAACTAGAACTCGCATTTAGAGAACTTGGCATACAACTTACGATTCTGGAGCGCCTGTAATACTGCTTACAAATGATCCACATGATCCGCCTCCATATGCGAATAAATCAGAATATCATTAATGAATACAATTACAAAAACATCCAAGAAATGCTTGAAAACCCAATTCATTAAGTCCATAAAGGTCGATGGTGCATTACTAAGGCCAAAAACATCACAAGAAAATCAAAGTGGCCATATTTGGTAGGGCTGTTCATTTCGGATTATCCGATCCGATCCGAAATTTTCAAAAATTTTCGGATCGGATAACCGGATATCCGAAATTTTCATATTGTCATATTGAATATAATATATGCAATGAAGTTCTTAAACTTTTGATATATTATAGTAGTTAATTTGCGTCAATGCAGTATTTTTTCCTTCCACCAAACACATTCATTTTGTAACATCACCGAACAATAACTCTAAACACGGAATGGAAGTTCAATCCTCCGATCATATTATTATTTGTAAATATTTACACAATTAGATAACTTATTAATTGATTGTATATGAACTCTTGATAAGCTTAAACTGGTAAAATGACAATTAACCTGCTATCACATGTTAAAATTTATTAATAGTATAAAAAAATCTTTGCAATGTCGGTATATTTTATTTAAATCCTATTTTAATTTATCTTAAAATCCCACACAAAGGTTGGAGTAGCAAGGAAAGATAATTATAGTCAGCATAATGTTATCGTTAATCGTCCACCCGCATCAAGAATTTCTACCAAGTTATACGATATGAAAAGGATTTATGCATTATCTTAAAATATCATTATTTACATTGCCATGACATAAAATCAAGCTCCTTCACTTACTACTTTTTTTTAAAGGAAAATGGATAGTGAAGACGGGGAGGAAATGAGGTTTTGTTTCCTTTTGAATCGATTGACTTCTAAAATTTCTTTATCTACTGTAATGCTTAGTTGAAAGATTGCATCATTTACTTTGGATCCACTCCAATCTCCTTATTTTCTGTAATACTTAAAGTAATTGTACAATTAGTAACAGTATTAAGGTTTGTCAGAAGAAGAACTTAATTCTTTCTCTTTGTTTTTATGAAGGTATGGAAGAAACATAAGAATCAAACAAATGCAAACCGAAAAGCACAAATGCAGCCTAACTATTAGGGAAAATCAAACAACAACAACAACAACAACATACCCAAGGGAAAATAAAATAAAATAAAAAAAGATTAAAAAATGGATATTTTGGATATCCGAAAGTAAAGAAATTGTGATTCGTATCCGATCCGATATTTTTGGATATTCGATCTAAAATATTCGAAACTCAAAAAAATGGATCGGATATCCAATTTTTTGGATCGGATCGACCGGATCGCGGATCGGATTATTATGAACAGCCCTAATATCTGGTCTTGAATGTTGTCTTGGGTATAATTTTCTCCTTAACCCTTAACTGGTGATACCTAGATCTCAAATCAATCTTTGAGAAGTACTTGGCACCCTGCAATTGATCAAAAAGATTATCGATCCTTGGGAGTGGATACTTATTCTTGATAGTAACTTTATTTAATTGCCGATAATCATGCACATCCTCAGAGAACCGTCCTTCTTGCATACAAACAATATCGGTGGATGAAGTACTAGGCCTGATAAAGCCCTTTTCTAATAGATCTCGTATCTGCTATTTTAACTCCTTTAGCTTTGCTGCAGCCATTCTATAAGGAGGAATACTTATCGTCTGAGTATCTAGAAGCACATCGATAGCAAATTCAATATCCCTTTCAGGAGAAAGACCTGGAAGCTCATCTAGGAACACATGTGGCAATTCACTTACTACTGAAATAGACTAAAGAGTCGAAGGCTCTACATTCGCATCTCGAACTCATACTAGATGGTATATATAACCCTCAGAAATCATCTTTCATACCTTAAACCTACCCTTAGGCGATGCCGAATTACCCTTCCTTCTAGGACTGACTCACATAGAAAACAGAAATTGAAAATCTTTGTTCGACAATCGACATTGGCATAACATAAAGATAACCAATCCATACCCATAATAACATCAAAATCATACATTGGCAGCTCTGCTAGATCAACCTAAGTATAGTGGTTACAAATTGCCATTGCACAACCCTCATGAACTCATCTAGCCACAATCATCTCGCCAGCCAGCGTAGCCACTTCATATGGCTTAGATAACGACCCTGACTTAAATCCAAACTTACTAGCAACAAAGGGCGTAACAAAGGACAAAGTGGAACCAAGATATATCAATACATATACCTCATAAGTGAAGACGGACAATATACCTATAACAATATCTGGAGATAACTCTAAGTTATGTCGACCTAATAAAGCATATATGCTCTTTTGACCATCGCCTGAACTGGATTATCCTCCTCTGCCTCTGCCTCTACCTGTTGAGGTCTGTGGTCCACTACCTGGCGGATATACACTCGACGAGGAAGCTGCCATCGACCCAGTCGACTGAGCCATACCACATCTACCTATGTCAGGCACTAGCGCATGTAAAGACCAGGATTCCCACACCAATAACATACATCAAAACCCTAATGACACTTCTCTGAATATGCTTTTCCACACTGGCCACACGATGTCAATGGAGGTTTCACATGACTCGAATTATCCTATCTCTGAAAACCAGAAGCCCTCAAATACTGCTCTGGTCCATACTGTGCATACCTATCATATCTAGGCTCATAAAACTGAGATAAATCACTATTAATAAATCGAGGTGGACGTCTAGGGAGTCTCTTCCTGGAACTACTCAACGCTTCTCTAAAGGACTCGGCATATCTAGCCTTCTTACTCAACTCTCTCCCTAGGTGTTTGTCGGCTCAAAACTAGTGCTTACAATCCTCTACATTCTGAGCATATGTCTGTATCCTAGAGATATCCATATCCCTATTCAGGAAAGTTGTCGTACACTCCCCAATCAAATGTGGGTCAAGACTTGCTACAAACCGGTGAACTCGAGCCCTTATCGTACCCACAATAGTCGAAGCATACCTAGCCAATGAATCAAACTGAAGGTAGTCCCTGTTGACATCTTTTACCCTATAATATTTTATTTAATTATTCAGAGTTTTATATGCATTTTACAAAGCGAAAATAATTTTATAAAATTATTTCGGTAACATTTTACCATGTTATTTAACAAAATATTATCGCATATATAATTTTATATCGTTTGCCTATTTTTACATATTTTCAAAAATATCTATCAATTTTTATAAATTAAAAAAGATAATTATTTAATTGATTGTCTAAATATATTAATTTAATAAACATTTTACTCGTGAAATTAAGGAAATTTAATTAATTAAATATAGTTTCAAATAGCTTTGTTGTCTGGACTCCGCGCATAGCGGAAACTTAGTGCACCGGGCTGCTTTTTTTATAGTGTAAAATAACGTCTTATTTTTATTTCTTAAAATTACCTCAAACTTTAACGATTTCACATTTTTATGGTTGTTATTTGAAACAAATTTTAATTTTAGCCTCAACTGATTCTAATTGAACAATTTTGATCACAATTGAAATTAAAGTGGTCATTTGTTAATTAATCTTGTGGCCACATTTGCACAATTTACCTATCCCAACCCCTTTTCGTTTAATTAAATTTTGGGTCATTTCATTTAAATTTGGCTGAGCCCAGTCCGTAATGGACCAAGGCCCAGCCCATCGAAGCCTTTAATCAATAAAAGGGGGTATACTCTCTCATTCATTCAATACATCATCTAGTGTACAATAGTATTAATCTCCCTTGGGGAGACTTTCTCATTAATACAAATATATATAGTGTACAATGTGTACAACCCTAGTACAATAATAAATTCTCTACTTACCATAATTCTATATCACTAAATATATACAAAATATATGGGATATATTCTAATTATGGTGGTGGGATTGAATTTGGATTCTATACCTATTGGTACACGTTAATACACCCCCTCAGTCCAAGCGGGAGGAGGTCATACGCTGAGATTGGATCTGAAGTCGAGGAACATCTGTCGAGGAAGACCCTTCGTGAAGACATCCGTGAATTGATATGAGGAAGACATATGCAACACCTTAACATGACCGAGAGCAACCTTCCCATGAACAAAGTGTGTATCGATCTCAATATGCTTAGACCGCTGATCTTGAACCGGATTATGAGATAAATAAATAGTGGATATGTTATCATAGTAAACGACAGACGCCTTACGCAAGGGACATTGAAGCTCCAAAAAAAGGTTCGGAGCCAACAGATCTCGGCAACAACATTTGAAACTCCTCTATACCCTGTTTCTACACTCGAATGGGATAATATGGCTTGCCTCTTGGCAGACCATGAAATGAGATTACCCCTTAAAAATATGCAGTAGCCTGAGGTGGAGCGTCGTGTGTCTGGACAGCCTGCCCAATCAGCATCCGTATATGCTAACAATCAGATCGGTGTTGAGGGGTATAGATGTAATCCATAATCAATGATGCCCTTAACATATCGAATGATGCATTTAAGGGCAGTGTAATGAGGCTCCCTGTGGCATGCATAAATAAGCATACCTGCTAAACATCATAAGCGATGTCAGGACTGGTGAAAGTAAGATATTGAAGTGCACCTGCAAGACTCCTATAAATAGTAGGATCGGACACTAAGTTACCATCATCAGCACTAAGCTTTGATTTAGAATCAATCAGAGTGGACAGAATCTTGCAGTTTTCCATTTTAGCCCTATACACTATCTCCTCTGCATACTTGTGCTGACATAGGAATATAGAATCTGCAGACCGAGTCACTGATATGCCCAAAAATAGCTCAACTTTCCCAAGTCAGTCATAGCAAATTTGGTCTTAAGTAGTGCAATAATCTCATTCTTTAACACATTAGAGGAGGCAATGAGCACAATATCATCCACATATAACAACAAATAAACAATGCTACTACCTCGATGGAAAATAAAAAGAGAATTATCGCACTTGCTGTAGACGAACCCAATCCGTATAATGTACTGTGCAAAGCGATCATACCACGCTCGAGGGGACTGTTCCAAACTATATAGTGACTTATGAAGACGACATACATACTGAGGGGCGGCGGGATGGACAAATCCAGGTGGCTGATGCATATAAACAGTTTATTTCAAATCCCCGTGTAGAAATGCATTTTTCACATCAAGCTGATGAATGGACCAATGCTTATCCATAACCATACTCAGAATTGTGCAAATAGTGGCCGGTTTGACCACCAGACTGAATGTCTCACCACAATCAATATATGCCTGCTGATTAGTGCCATTAGCCACAAGTCTGGCATTATATCTCTCTAAGTCACCACTATCCATGTACTTGTGACGAAAAAGCCACATGCACCAGACCACATTCACCCCCTCTGGTCTAGGAATCAAGTCCCAAGTATGTTGTTTTGTTAAAATATTAAACTTCTCACACATGGTCGCATTTCAATTTGGGTCTAGTTTAGCTAATTTTTGGCTTTTGGGAATATGGGAAATTGTTTGGGCGGACAGGTTAAATTGGACTTTGGGTTTGAAAATCCTGTGTTGGCACGGGTTTCAATACGGTGTGAGAGTGTTGGGTGGGCAAAGGGATGGGTCGACTTGTCTGTTGAACTGTTAGGGTAGGAACAGTGACGGGTGATAGGTTGGGCATCGATTGGGGTGGGTCGATGGCGGTGTCAGGTTCTGTGTAGGATCTGGTGATCGTTGTCGGTGTACCGAGACTGTTGGTTGATGGTATAGTGGGGTACAATATCGGTGGTAGAGTGAGTCCGATAATAGGGTTGGTTGACTGGTTGCCGATGGATGAGTCGATGGCGGCGGAATGGGGAGACTGTAGTGATGGCACAGAGGCATGGACGACGACCGGTAGACTGGTCGAAACAGATGGTCGATTGCAGGAGGTGGTGACAATCGGCGAAGACGGTGATGGAGTCGGCGCAGGTGGCAGTGACGCCGACGGGCAGTTCTGGTATGTGGAAGTGGGTGACCGGGACTGGCCGGCGGTGTTTGGCACATGTGACTGGGCGGTGGTGTTTGGCTGACACAGTTCCCTAAGAATTATGGGAGAAATGTCTGACTCATCTAGAAAATTATAATCCGGTTTCCTAAACTTTTGGATATTCAAAAATGGGAATGTGGTCTCATCAAAATTAACGTGACGAGATACGTGAATTTGACGAATGGCCAAGTCATAGCAAAGTAACCCCTATGGTTCGATGGAAATCCTAAGAAGACACACGGAGTGGTGTGGGGAGCTAATTTATGAGGGGTAGTGAAAGTGAGATTATGATAACATAGGCAACCGAATATCCGAAGATGATTATAAGAGGGAATCCGACGGTGTAAGATTTCGGTTGGAGTCATGTTATGCAGGGTACTAGTGGATAAAATATTAATAATATATTCTATATTTTGACTGCATATACCCAAAAGGAGGGAGAGAGGGAGGCATGAAATATGAAAGTGCGAACCATGTTATTTATTGTACGGATGATACGCTCGGCTTTACCATTTTGAGGGGATGTGTGAGGAAACGAAAAAATGAAAGATCATGCCATTATTTTTGCAAAATTTTTGAAATGCGGAATTGTTACATTCACGGCCATTGTCACATTGGAAAGATTTTATGGCTCATTCAAATTGCCTTTTGATAAATGTGCAAAATTCTAAAAATTTCGCAAAGACTCCGGACTTGAATTTTAGTAGGTAAATCCAAATAAAGTGAGAGTAGTCATCCAATAGTACGAGATAATATTTATGACTCAGGGAGCTGGTAATGGGGGACGTCCACAAATCAGCATGAACAATATCAAAAGGAGCAAACGTAATGCTAACAGATGAATTAAAAGGAAGGCGAACATGTTTTCCTAATTGACAAGAATCGTTGTTTTGGGCAAGTTTTCCATTACAATGAATAAAATTATTGATTCTAAGAAAATTAAAAACATGAGCTCCTGGGTGTCCAAGCCTGTTGTGCCAAATTGACGGAGACAGAGTAGCTAGGACGGAGTGTGAATGAGAACTGGCAGCAGATGAGGGTGTGAACGGATATAGGTCCCCTGTGCTATTGCATCTCGTAAGAGGAGTCCCCGTACGTAGATCCTTCACAGTAAAACCAAATGGGTCAAAATCAAAAGACATAGAATTATGACGAGTAAATTTCCTAATGGAGATTAAAATTTTTATGATGTTTGGTGCATACATGACATTATTTAGGGAGAAGGGTGGGTGAGATGTCAGAGTGTGAGTGTGACCATAACTCTGAATTGGAATGCGGTGATCATTTTCAACTGTAATAAATTGACGAGACTTTAAATGAAATAATTGGGAAAGATTACCTGCAGACCGGGTGAGGTAATATGAGGCTCCGGAGTTCATGTACCAATTTTCATCGGGCTTGCTTTAAATTCATACTACTGAATGCCTGGCCCAAATCAGTGGGCATCTTATTTATGGGCTGCTGCGGAAACTGGGCTTGTGCGACGTGGGCCTGATGCTGCTGATATTGAGCTTGTCGATAGCCTGGAGTTGGGCCCAATACCCCTTGCTGCTGAAAAGGATAGTGGGCTGAAGAGTAACTTGAGAATAAGGTCCACTGCGGATTTTGGGTGCTGGGCGTTAGGCCGGTCCACGAAGGAAACTGATTGGGCTATTGCGGCTGCTGGCCCTTTCCCCTGCCGCGGCTGGCTGTTCTCCAGCAGAGGCTGCTGGCTGGCAGCAGCGTGATTTTGTGCAGGTGTTTCAACCGCTAACGCCTTCTGGTTGTGCTCATCTTGCCTTGCACGACGGGTTTCCTCCAATAATAATTGCGAACGGGCTTTCTTGAAACTAGGAAGAGGGTCAGCATGCTGAATCATTGTGGTTAGGGTGTCATATTCACCTTTTGGGAGGCCTGCAATCAGTTGCAACACCATCTCTGTCTCGGACACAGGCGTACCAACGTTGGACAATTGGTCTGCCACTAGTTTCAACTGCTTGCAATATTCTGACATATTATAAAAAATTTCAAGATGGGTAGTGTTGAATTGTTCTTCCAAGTACACTGCACGAGTGTTCTTGTTGTCTTGAAATATTTTTTCCAGCCGTGTCCATAGATCACGGGCGGATGCACCCGTTTTCATGATGGTGAGGAGTAAATCCTTGGATATAGTGTCATATATCCACTGTTTGACCACCGCATCAAGGCGACGCCATGTTGTGTCATCCATATTAGGAGGACGAGGTACAGAGTCGTCAATATGGTCAAGCATATGATAGACACATGCATGAATTCGGAACAGTTCCACCCATGACCAGTATTGGCCATCTTCTTGGTCAAGAATCAACGGGATGAAGTTCTTAATGTCGGTGACGGCGAGAGCCGGATGGAAAGATGGTGATGAGAGGGTTGTGGGGGAGTTTGGATGATGAATGGGTTGGAAGCGGAAGCATCAGAAGAGGTGAGAGTAGTCAATATATCCATTGAATTGGGATTGAATGGAAGAAAAAAATTAAAAGTGGGAACAAAAGTTTGGCAGCGGGCGAGAAAGGCAGTGGCCGAGAAAAAGAAAGGTTTTGTTTTAGAGTAGGGTTTTGACTCTTCATATCATGTAGAATAATATTAATCTCCTTGGGGAGACTTTCTCATTAATACAAATATATATATAGTGTACAATGTGTAACCCTAGTACAATAATAAATTCTCCATTCATCATAATTCTATATTACTAAATATATATAAAATATATGAGATATAATCTAATTATGGGGTGTGATTGAATTGGCATTGTGTACCTATCCGTACACGTTAATATCTAGGTTTGAAGAAACTCTAGCGCCACACCGTTCTCTTCGTCCACTCTACTCGAAATGTCAAAGTCTCAGAGCAATTTCACGGGCGCCAGATCGTGTATGACCAAATCTGGGAAAGGTCTTAATGACCCTTGTCTTCTCTCTCCACCAATACACCATCACGAAGGTAACCCCCCGTCCCCTCTCCTCTGCATACATTTATGACTCAGATTTTGGGGATTTCGGGGCCTATTAAGGAACCCTCACCCTCCCAAACCAAGTCTTGACACCTAAAAAAATTGGAAAGTTGAGCAAAAACTCTCACATTTTGAGTAAATTAAAGTCATAGAATATTTTTCTGAGATTTTGTCTTAAATCTTTCTTTTATTTGTGTGTGGGCTGAGTTTGAGGATTTGGAGGAAGGCTTTCCACTTCGGATCTCGGTTCAAAGGCTGCGCATCGAAAAGGTATGTGTGAATTCCTTCCATTCCTTTTTAGTTACTGTATTTAATAGTTAAAATGCATAGGTTTAGTATAATTAGTCTACAACAGCCTATTGTATGTATTGTATGAATTTGTTTTACCAAATACTAGATGTTTATTGTAATTAGCATAGATATGGGTTAAATTGTTCTTGATAATTGTAGAATAATTTTGGTTAGATAGGCATATTTAGTGTGATATTTGAAGATGGATTAAGTATACTAGCCCAAATAGGTCCAAGTCTACCATATGAATATTGGTTGAGTTATGAGGCTTTGGATATCTTTGTTTGGTATGATCTGAATCATGGTAAGGTAAAACATGCTTCTGGTTTGGTTTTGCCCTAAATGCTTTGACACCACTGTTCTGTTTGTTGATGTTTCAGCAGGATTAGTCTGCTTTAATAGTGTAAGTATGTGTTTTGCTTATTAAATCAGGAATTAGATTTATGTTTAGGGAAAATATGCTAAGGACACTATTTGTACATGCTTGAGAGATTATGATGTTAAGAAGTTAAGTACTTTGTGGTGTTTGCACCAGTTTGATCATCTGCTATCCTATCTAATTGGCTGATAAGGTTTGAACATGATATATTAGGTTATATTCAGACATGATGTGATAGGTGCTACTGTTTTGGTACTGGTTTTTGTGTTAAGGGAGATTGACACTATGCCTGATCATGATATTATGATTAGTTAAGGATTGAATGTGCTCCTGCCCTTTATATGCTAGAAATGCATGAGAATAAGAGTTTAGAACCATGTCTTGGCTGGGACAGTCTTTAGTATGTAATTATGTTTTAACTTATGAATTATTTCAGCCTTAGGATAAGAAGATGGCAATGCTGGATGGTTGTATGAGTTCAATATTATGCCCTAAGATTTGTCCATGCTCTATTTATACTTAAGATCAATATTGAAGTATATGTGTACTTGTTGAGTATTCCTGAGTACAGCCCAACGTGTTCTTGGTATGATTTATATTATGAGATGTATGGTTTTGTCATCTTAGGTCCAGTTCAATCACCGTTCTTATTTAAAGTGGTTAGTATGACCAGTTAGGCTTGAATCATGAATGTACTTGCTTTTATTTATGATGAAACACCTAAAATGCCACCTCTAGGTTACAACCTTTTTGGATGCCCATGTTAACCCCTGTTTGTGTATACCTCTTACCTTATTTTACTTAACACTGGCCTGACTTTTACGTGTGTGTTAGTCCTACTTCATGATGTAATCCACTCTTGTTTGTTTGGATGTTTTCTTCTCAATAATAATATGACCATGACCCTTATGTGTATGCATTAGCCCAACTGACCCTGCATCTGAAATGACCTTTAGGATTGACCATTTAGCTCAACTCTGTTTGCCTCAAATGTTCGCATGAATTGATTTCTAGCTTGTATCACCTGTTTTAAGTGTCACAATGCTTTAACCTTGGCATATAAGACTCTCTTCGATCACCCTGTGTCATTCTTGCTTATTAAGTTTACTTGGTTCATGCCTGAAATAATCTTTGAGTTGGTCAAACCTGTGGTTATGTGACTGTCAATGTAACCCTGGAGTTATCTCATCTGTTTAAGGTTATCTTTGTTTAAACAGTGTCTTGCATTCCTAGTTTATTTGGCCTATTATGTATGTCTAAGGAACAACACTTATGTGACCTGAATCATGATATTAAGTCTAAAGTAGTCCCTGTGAATGTCTGGGATGTATATTGTATATGCTACAAGCGTCTCAAGCATATCTGCCATGTATATCCAGGCATATCTAGTGTATTCTTGCATATTAAGTCATCACGGGCTTAGCCTTTTTGTGCTTGTGGTATTGGGCTTGTGTTTCTCTTTGTGACTGTCTAAATAAAGAGCCCAGTATGTGCTGGTTGAACTGTATTTGGACCCTGGTTCTTTGTTTGGGTTGTTACATGGTATCCTTGAAATTGTGCCGTCTGTTTTAATTTTTCACATGAATACTTGTTATCGTATATTATACTATTGATAATCTGGGTGCTTGCTAACTGCGATACTTGTTTTTCCCTCTCCTTTGCATGTTCCGTGGGTCTGTGGCCATTTCATTACTCTCACGCATTGTTTGAGCCGTTCGGCCTGAGGGCCCAACACACATTATTTGATCGAGTCCGGAACTGCCCGAAGGCCCAACTATGGGTAAAAATGGTAAAAATGTTAAAAATGTTTGAAAGAAGGCCCAGTCATGGGTAAAAATGGTAGAAGGCTCATCCATGGGTGAAAATGACGTAGAATAAAAAATGATTTTTTCTTTATACAGTAATTGGTGGGCCGGTATACCCATCAATCCGTAGCTTTATGTCTTTCCTTTATTGTATTTGCTTATTTGTAAAAATGTTAATATTATTGGAACCTTAAATTAGAACTTAGTTAAGAGTTGCTATCTTTATTCTCTTTAAAAATAAAAGGATTGTTTCTTTCGGATATTCAAAGAATATGTTTTGACATTTTCGATCATGTTACATGCTTTTAAATAAAAATTTCAAAAGACCAACTTGAGATTGATTTGAAATAAATTAGTTTAGACTTGTTAAAAAAATTTCAAATTTGGCATGAGTTTTAAATAAAGTTTGAATTAATGTGTTTAATCAAGTTACTAATTAATTATTCTCATAAAAATAGGGAAATCCTTTATTAAGCTATAGTTTTGGGTTAAGGAAACAAACTCTTTAGTGTTTGACCTCCTTTACAAAAAAGATAAATATGTTTTGTACTTGTCTTTTAAAGATGAAACTTGGAAAATAAATAAACTTTGCTATTTCTATGAAAAAGGGACTTTGCATTTTAGAAGAATTTCAATAAATTGTTTCATTTTCAAGTGTGTGCAAAAGTTATTTTGGCAGAAGATTTGAAATGAATAAATATTTTGTAATATTTTAAACCTTAAGCAATTTTAAAAAAATTATATATTATATAAGACTTGAGGTCAATCATATTTTACGGATCTTTAATGCCGGGGTGCCTAATACCTTCTCCGGGGATCATTTGAACCTTACCCGAACTCTGGTTTAATTTAAATCTTTATTTTGTTTTGAAAACCCTTGTAAAGAATGGTTTTTCTAGTTTTCCTTATAAATTAGGTGACGACTCTAAATAAATAATAATTTCAAGAGTCCACGAGTTATCCAGTAGCTTTTATGCCTCCACGTGAACCGTAATAGATGATGACTCTGCTGTGGACTAATTAGGTTCTAACTATAAGGGTGTCAATAATATAAAGTTGCTTATGTGTTTATTTATTGCAATATAAATTGTCATTCATGCATTCATCTTCCGCCAAATGGCAAATCACACACTTACTTGCATCTGCGCACAAAGACGATTATGCGAATTCACCGTCGTCCTCTAGTAAAAAACCAAAAATATTTTCTTGGAACCTGTTGAAAATTTAGTTGGTTCGTTGTCGTCCAACAGTTAACAACGGTTCACCTCGGGCAGTCTTCCGGGTAGCTAAGTCGTTTGATTAAGCCCACTCTAGTCAACCTAGGTTACAGCTAAGCCAAATCCTACTTAATTAGCGCATGTTAGACTCAGGAAGGGATTTGAACATTTGAGACATGTTTGAAGCCCAATTGAAGACAACTATCCGTATCCGCGTGGTCGGCGAACCGAGGATACGTTCATCCAGCTATGTGTGAACATGACTTGTGCTATATGGGTTAAACCATTATCCGAGGGGTGGGGCCTAATTGTGTGTTGTCTGTGTAGATGTCTACCAACCTTCACTTCGACATGGTTCTGAGAGCTCCGGATATACTGAGAGTATGGTGGTTCGACTTATATGACAAGCACCATTGGGAGATCATATGCTGCCTAGGTTATCTACCCTCCCTCATGACTATGACGGGTTGTAAAGAACCCATCGAGGTCTTGACCGAATATTGGGATAAAGATAAAATAATGTTCAGAAATGACCCCGACTAGAAATGACCCCGACTTTGGGGGAAATCTGAGATTTTGTAGACAGTAAGGGAACATGTTTAAGAAGGAGAAAGAAATCCAATCACAGCCTCCTAGCTCTAAACAAGCCCACTCCGGCCGAAATCATTAAAATGCTATCTTTAGCCCAAGCCTCCTGAATCTCCGGGGAAACGCTTCGGGAGTAAAGAGAGGTTCATAAATCATTCCCTAGAGTTCCACACTTTCAGAGATGGGGATGCTACCCGACCCTTAGCCTTTGCCATATGTTTGCTGGGTACCATGGTATTCCCCTAAGATCCTTACCTCGCTATAAACATCCTAGTCATTTTAGTTGCCCATGCCATCTTATGCGGCATAACCAACAACGGGGAAGCCAAATATTTTGACATAGTCCCAGTTATCCTCACTAATATATATCGAGCTTTGGGTAGATGCAGAAACCAACATATGTACTTCCAGGGGTGCAACTTATTACTACAGTGGTGGATCCGCAAATACCTTCAGACAACCGTAGAACCCCCTGTCTTGCCTACTGATAGCCGAAAAGATGACCTCAAAAATCATCTACCTGATTTCCCCAACTTAACCAAAAGAGAGTGGTCACTTGTCTTCGCGAATCTCAAAGAGAAGGATATACAATGGAGGTTCACCGACTTCATCACAACATGGGTTGTATTTCGGGGTAGGAAATGTCCATTCTTGACACTTATGGGTATTCGGGGGGTCCGCCCTTTTGCACCAGCACGTGTTTTGAGACAGTTTGGGAGAAAGCAAGAAGTGTCTCATGTCGTGAGTATAAGAGACTATGTGATTGACTTCGAGGAGGACAAAATCTGAAATACTGGAGAATACATCCGAGAGTGGAACAGTCGTCTCATATATCAGGTAAAGGAAGTTTCCACGGACTGTGATGAGGATTTGAGGATTGGTTGAGGGTGGATTCGCTAGGAGTTGTTGTGACAGGGATCAACTAGTATCAGGGGTCATTGACCAAGAGTCCAAAGCCGAGATCAAAGTCAGACAAATTCAAAGGCAAGCCAATAACTAGGATGCTAAGTACCAGGAGAAGATATAAGCTGACAGATAGACTATAGCAAGTTTGCAGGCAGATTTAGGGCTTGCACATGGATGTTTAGAAGACTTGGGGGAACAAATTAAAGGGGTTCTAGAGAATACTCGCTCGATGACCTTTCAGGAGTATATAGACGATACTTTGATGATATCAGATCCAGATCACACTTCAGCAGGCCAAGAAGGCCCAAACAAATGGGGGGTCGACATCGACCACTAGATGACATCCTTTATGATTTCTCATTTATGCTTTTATTTTATGATGTAACCCTTCAAGAAGATTATTATTAATGAAATGATTATGAGGACAATGGTTGAATTTAACAAATTGGCGCAATTTATGTTGAAATACTAGAAAGGTCTCGGTTCACGAGGCTTAGGAGTGCGTTTAATATATTACAACTATGTGATTGTGTGCAAATATCTCCTTATGTGCTTCTTTCACACATTTATATTGAAATATGATTGATTTAATGTTCCGGGTATCACACCGAAAATAAAAATACAAGAACATGCCATAAACTGGCAAAAACTCCATTTCCACAAAATGAAACCTACTTACCTAAACCGTTCACATTTCCCAGAAAGATTGACTTGCTAAGATGGACTACCGACATAGTATGAGTACTGACGTGCCTGCTACAATCATGAATAGAAGAAGAGAGTAAAGCTTCGCTCAGGAGAAAGATCACCGAAATTGACGAAAGGATTACCTTGGTTAAGGCAAAGCAGAAGGAAGTTGACCATTTGTTGAACCTCTCAAAGGAAGTGAGAGGAATTATGGAAAACTATATACCTTTGTCAGGAAATTCGGGAAGATCTAGAAAAGTGAAGGTTGACTCTGAGAGATAACCAATCAAGAAAGCTACAACCGCCGCATCTGCTATTGCTCCTAAGAGCGATGAGGTCCCGCTATCACTAAGCAAGATACCCACACCCACCTGGTGGGCCATTGCTCTTAAGGCCTGCGTTTGTCCCTACCGGCTTACACCAGTACCCGTGCTGAGTTCAGAGGTCTGTGAGACCATGACGCCAATAGGGACTGCACATCCCAGTGATGTAAAACTACCACCATGCGCTCCAGTATATGCGCACAAGAGATGCGTGTAGCACATGAACCAACCGGGATACACCACTGATGAATATGTGCCCCTCAGGAAAATGATAGTACAACTGATCGACAAACGGGATCATTCGTCTCACCTATGGACCCTGCTCCTTGTTGTCACATGACCCAATCATTGGTATGGGAGGCATTGATGCTGAAATGCGTCTGTGGAGGTACAACTTCACTATCTTTGAAGACTCCTACACTAAGACCTTCAAGAAATTGGTCGCGACAGAAAATATCAATCCCTTCAGGCCTTCGTGGAAACCTGCGTCCTCTAGAGGTAGCAAAGAAAGATATTTCCTAAACCACACCAGGGCACTAGGCCACAACATTGAAGAATGCGAGGCATTCAAGTTTGAGTTGGAGCACCTTATCAGTAAGGGGGAGATTGGGGTAGTTCTCCCTCCCCGTCATGAGTTGATGTAGGCAAATGGCCGAATGTGCAGTTGTAAGGGTGACAACCATCCATGGCTTCAAAAGAAAAACTATTTTTTTGGTAGATTTAGGCTATCCCCCCAAACGAACCTAACGTCATCCCCTCTTTTTTTTTTGTAAAAAAATTGCGCTAGACCTGATGTTCCCTAGGTGGGATACGCAGGAAGCCCATATCAGGCCTGGTTTTGGGATTTTAGGTAAGAAAAAACCAGTGTAGTAGGGATTATTTTATGTAAAGTTAACTACAAACAGTCCTGAATTCCCTCGGCGGGATACATAGGCAGTCTATTTAAGACTCGGTCCTTAATACAATAAAACCAACAACATATCCAGTGAAATCCCACAACATGGGGTCTGGGGATGGTATAGTGTACGCATACCTTACCTCTACCTTGGCAGGTAGAGCGACTATTTCTGAGAGACCCTCGTATTAATACAAAGCACAAGCACAAGTAAAGTAAGACCAACAAAGCGAATAATCTATGATAGCGCATTCAGAAAAAGAAGCAATAACTAATGCAAGTAAATAAGACAAACAAAGTACACTAGAGAACACATATCAGCATAAATCAAACGACAGTGGACTATAAGGCAATACTACGCCTACTAGTATGATAGGCTAAGCGGGCCTACAATAATAACACTATAACTACCAGTTTGTAAGCGTAGGTAGGACTACCTACTACCCTAATCCGTGTCCTCCATAACCCCCTATCTAAGGTCATGTCATCGGTGAGTTGCACCTACGCCATATCCTGTCTAATCACATCTCCCCAATACTTCTTCGGCCTACCTCTACCCCTCATGAGCCTGTCTATAGCCAACCTCTCACACCTCTGCACTGGGGCACTTATGTCTCTCCTCTGCATGTGGCCGAACCATCTCAATCTCGCTTCCCGCATCTTATCCTCCACCGAGGCCACTCCCACTTTGTCTCGGATATTATTATTTCTAATTTTATCCCTCATTATATGCCCACACATCCATCTTAGCATCCTTATCTCTGCAACTTTCATCTTTTGGGTGTGTGAAGTCTTAACTAGCCAACACTCTGTCCAATACAACATAGTCGGTCTAACCACCACCCTATAGAACTTGCCTTTAAGTTTTGGTGGCACATTTTCATCACACAAGACTCTAGATGCGAGCCTCTATTTCATCCACCATGCCCAATACGATGTGTGACATCGTCATCAATCTTTTCATTCCCTTGGATAATAGACCCGAGGTACTTGAAGCTTTCTTTATTTGAAATGACTTGAGTACCAAGCCTCACCTTTACGCCTATCTCAAGGTCGCTCCCGTTACTGAACTTGCACTCCAAGTATTCTGTCTTGGTCCTACTCAGCCTAAACCCTTTAAACTCTAGAGTGTCTCCAAACCTCCAGCTTAGCGTTCACTCTGTTGCGAGTCTCATCAATCAGGACTATGTCATCTGCGAATAACATACACAATGACACCTCCTCTTGAATTTGTCGCGTCAGTCCATCCATCACCAAGGCAAATATAAATAAATATTTACTCCCCTTCCCTTTCCCCTATTATAGAAGCAAGTGGATCCAGTTGGCGAAGAAATCGTTGGGGCTATCGTATGAAACAAGTCAATCGACCCCCAAAATTACCAAAATATCCTTACAAACCCTAAAATACCTAGAACAGAGAATCAATCGAATATTCGTATATGAATACGTGAACTTATGTGTTTACTTGCAAACTATGTACTTATTCTTGCATTTAATTCATCCGGCTAACGTACTAAGATCATCTGCCTTTGAGTGATTTTTCTCTTAACATAGAAGGTTAGTTCGTGTCGTGACGCTGACTTATTACACATGATCTAAAGCAGCAACAGCATCCATGTCTGAATAAAATCCAAAAGAAATGACTGGTAGTTCAGATGATGAAAGAAGCATCAAGAACACTAGGTCTCTTGTACGACGGGAGGTGACTCATACCGAGGATATGGTTAAAATGTTGAAGGAAATTCAGGTGAAAAAGGCTAAGATGGAAAAAGACTATATTGCTCGATAAAAGCAAGCGGGGGACAGAAGGCCTCCATCGCCCTTCTCATCTCTATCTTCTCCAATTCAGGAGCACTTCTCAAATCACCCCACAAGGACTGACCCGTACCACTTAGGTACTTCATACCAAAATCTTCCACCAACAAATACCACCCAAATACCTGGGACCACCCACTCTGTTTAGGTCCTTCTAGCCATCAATACCACCACACATCCAAATACCAATACTCATATTCCCTAAAATAATCCAATATGGTAAAATGACTATTTTCAAACCCTAGTCACTCAAAGCCACCTTTTGCCAGAATGTGGTAAACTGGACCACTATGAGGAGATGGAGAGGGACGACCATGAGAAATTGGCTGAGAAATATGGGTGCGTTTGTCTTTATAGCAAATGGTAGATTCACAAGTACCGGTGGTGCGAGGGTCGATCAAAACTACCCGGGGAAGAGCGAGGGGACAATGACAACCCCCAAGAGTCCCGATAGAGGAACCGAGGGTTCAAAATGAGGTTCACAATGAAGCTCTTATACCTCCAGTTGAGGGAGCGGTGTCTGAAGATAGCATGGAAAATGTTGAAGAAAATGAGAGTCAAACGACCCAGGAAACGGTGGGACAAAAATTAGATAGACTCATAGAGTTGATGACAGCTGCAGTTCCACACATGGTTCATCCTGCCCCTAGTATCTCAGCCATAGCCCCGACCCAGAACCAGACGGCCCAGGAACCAGTTGTGACTGCACTACTGGCCAAAAATATAGAAGCTCAGGAAGTACCTGATAGGCTATGAGCGAATTTTATGAGAAGAAGGGAACCTATCTACTCAGGGAAAGACTCCAAGTCTGACCCGATAGTATTCTTCGACGA
Organism: Anisodus acutangulus; assembly: GCA_029783415.1. NCBI lineage: Eukaryota > Viridiplantae > Streptophyta > Magnoliopsida > Solanales > Solanaceae > Anisodus > Anisodus acutangulus. The sequence goes on from CM056495.1 coordinate 15,097,724, forward strand.
GGTAGAAAACCTAATATTTACCCTAGGACGTGTGGAGACGTATGGCATCAATTTGGTAAGCTCACGTTTAGTGGACGACGCAGGGGTGTGGTGGTGGAATTTTAGAAGAAATCGTTCCCCGATGTCAGCACCAATGACGTGGGGGGAGTTTAGAGCAGTATTCATTGAAAAGTATTTGTCTAACACCCAAAAAGATGCATTCAGATGTGAGTTTGAACAGTTGAAACAAGGGGACCGCAATGTGCAAGAATACGATACCCGATTCATGAGATTGTCGGCATACAATGCACACATTGTTCCTACGGAAAGGGAGAAGGTCAAAAGATTTGTTGAGGGATGAAACCCGAAATACTTGGCAGAGAAGGTAGTAGCATTAGCCAATGATCGGACTTACCTTCAGATCGTTGACATGACAATGCGGGTAGAAGGTTATGTTGAAGTAAAAAGAGAGAATTGGCAAAAGAGGTTTCGATCGTTGGGATCCTTTAATCAGAATCAAAACCAGAGGCAAGAAGGTAGTAGGGGTTCTTTAAAACCGAGCCAGTCAGTAGGACAACCTCATTACAGCCCCAAGAGCATAAATGGTTCAATCATCAAGATAGCAACGCCAAAGCCACCAACCCCAATGCAGGGAGTGACAAACCGGTCTGTAAGGTTTGTCAAAAGAGACATTTTGGAGAATACAGGTTCTCACAGAGAGATTGTTACAACTGTGGAGAACCAGACCACTATGCCAGGGATTGCAAAAAGAGAACCCAAACTCAATTTTCTCATGGGAGGTCAGAAGCGACCACAGCTGCCCACAAGGGAAATCAGGGCAACCAGTCCCGATAGAGTCAGGGAGGTAAACAGTCCAACAATTCTAACCGAATCTACGCTTTGCCCAAGAAGAATGAGTCAGAGGCATCTAATGCGGTGGTCACAAGTATTTTGTTGGTCTCGTGTATTCCTGCACTTGTATTATATGATCATGGCTCTACATTTTCGTGTGTGTCAATAAATTTTGCTAAGAATCTACATGTGGAACCTTCCTGTTTAAGTGAACCCTTTGAGGTCATGACGCCATTGGGGGCCTTAATTTGGGCCTCTCGGGTAATTAAAAATTTCCCATTAGAAATAAATGGTAGATGAATAATAGCATACTTAGTATTACTTGATATGGTAGACTTTGACATTCTCTTGGGTATGGATTGGCTGTCAGCATGTTATGCCACGTTGGATTGGCGGCAAAAGATTGTAAAATTATCTTTTCCCAGGAAACCGGAAGTTTTTATTAGGGGTACAATTGGGACACCCTCGAGTCGACTTATTTCCTATCTTAGGGCTCAAAAGTTATTAAGAAGTCATGAAGTGGAATACTCTTACCTGGCTAATATAATTGATACCCAAAAAGAGTCCCCCGAAGTTCATACTGTCCCTATTGTCCGTAATTTTCCGGAGGTTTTCCCTGAAGATCTTCCAAGCCTTCCTCCGGATAGAGAAGTGGATTTCACTACAGAGTTAATTCCGGGTACAAGACCCATTTCTATTCCTCTGTATCGAATGTCCCCAGCTGAATTGAGAGAGTAAAAGAACAGTTGAATGATCTTCTAGATAAAGGTTTTATAAGGCCTAGTGTTTCCCCCTCGGGTGCACCAGTCCTTTTTGTGAAGAAAAAAGATGATTCATTTCGAATGTGCATCGATTATCGACAACTCAATAAGGTCACGATCAAGAACCGATACCTGTTACCAAGAATCGATGATCTTTTTGACCAACTTCAAAGAGTCAGCTATTTTTTCAAGATTGACCTCCGTTCGGGATATCATCAGCTGAAAATAAATTCGGATGATATATCCAAAACAGCCTTTAGAACCCGATATGGCCATTATGAGTTCTTGGTCATGTCTTTCAGGTTAACCAATGCCCCATCAGCTTTTATGGATCGTATGAACAGAATCTTCAAACCATTTTTAGATTTGTTCGTGATTATATTCATCGATGATATTCTAATTTATAGCAAGAGTGTTGAAGAATATGAAGAACATCTGAGGGTAGTGCTTCAAGTCTTAAAATAGGAGAAACTGTATGCTAAATTTTCAAAGTGTGAATTTTGGTTAGAAATGTAGCCTTCTTGGGCCATGTTGTGTTAAGGGATGGAGTTATGGTAGACCCTTAAAAGATAGAAACAGTGAAGAACTGGACAAGACCTACCACTCCGACAGAAGTTAGGAGTTTCTTGGGTTTGGCTGGGTATTAAAGAAGATTTGTAAAAGGTTTCTCTAGTCTTGCTGCTCCCTTGACCCGATTGACTCAGAAATCGGTTAAGTACTAGTGGTCAGCAACATATGAAGCAAGTTTTCAGAAACTGAAGGAGTTGTTGACTACTACACCAGTCCTAACCTTACCATCGAGACAAGAACGGTTCACAGTCTATTGTGATGCCTCTAAAGTTGGATTAGGATGCGTCTTGATGCAGTTTGGAAAAGTGATTGCGTATGCATCTTGACAATTGAAGATACATGAGAAGAATTATCCAACTCATGACTTGGAATTGGTCGTGGTAGTGTTTGCCTTACGAATATGGAGACACTATTTGTATTGGGTGCATGTAGATATATTTACAGATCATAAGAGTTTACAGTACATAACCACGCAAAAGGAACTGAATCTCCGACAAAGGAGATGGTTAGAGTTGCTTAAATATTATGACCTTAGCATTCTTTACCATCCTAGAAAAGCTAACGTGGTGGCCGACGCACTCAGTAGGAGATCAATGGGCAGTTTGGCTCACTTAACAATACAAAAGAGAGGTATTATAAGTGAAGTACAAAAATTAGGAAACCTCGGGGTTGGTTTAACTGAGGCCGGTGAAGGCCCCAGTGCATGATACCTCTCAGTCTGCCTTAGCTTCGGAAATAAAACAAAGTTACTTTGAGGATATGGAGTTTGTTAAGTTTTGAGAGAGGATTCAGCAGGGAAAGCCTTCATAGTTTACATTAGGAGAAAATCACGTTACCCTTCGGTATAAGGGTAGGTTATGTGTTCCTAAGGTAAGGGACCTAAGGTGGAAGATCTTAGATGAGGGTCACAACTCAAGGTATTCCATTCATCCACGGTCAACAAAAATGTATCAAGACCTCAAGGCAAATTACTGGTGGGACAGAATGAAGAAAGATATTGCAGAATTTGTCGGTAAGTGTCTTACGTGTTAACAGGTAAAAGCCAAAAATCAAAAACCCGGCGGACTACTTCAGGACATTGGTGTCCCCATGTGGAAATGGGAGGCGATTTATGGATTGTGTGACTGGTCTACCGAAAACTCAAAAAGGTTATGATTCTATTTGGGTGATTGTAGATCGACTTACAAAGTCAACTCATTTCCTACCGATCAAGACTACATATCGAACACCGCAGTACGCGCAGATTTATTTAAAGGAAGTAGTGAGGTTACACGTGATTTCATTACAAATTATTTTGGATAGGGGTTCCCTGTTCACCTCACACTTTTGGCAAAGTTTCAAGTAGGGCCTCGGGACAAAGGTCAAGTTAAGTACTGTTTTCCATCCGCAAACTGACGGACAAGATGAACGAACAATTCAAACATTGGAGGACATATTGCGGTCTTGTGTATTGGACTTTCGGGGCAACTGATTGGACCATCTATGTCTAATTGAGTTCGCATACAACAATAATTTCCATTCAAGTATACAAATGGCTCCGTTCGAAGTATTGTATGGGCGAAAATGTAGATCTCCGCTTGGGTGGTTCGAAGTGGGCGAAACACTACTGTTCGGACCCGAAGTTATTCAAGAAACAAACGACAAAGTGCAGATAATTCGAGAGCGGATTAAGGCAGCTCATAGCCGCCATAAGTCTTATGCGGATAATCACAAAAGAGATCTCGAATTCCAGGAAGGGGATAAAGTATTTTAAAAGTCTCTCCAATGAAAGGGGTGATGCGATTTGGCAAGAAAGGGAAGTTGAGCCCAAGGTTTATTGGACCATATGAGATCTTAATTAGAGTAGGGAATGTGGCTTACGAACTAGCACTTCCACAAGATTTAGAAGCGGTTCATCCGAAATTTCATGTGTCAATGTTACGGAAATACTTGCACAATCCAAACCATGTCATCCAACCCCAAGAGATACCTCTAAATGAAGAGCTTCAATACGAAGAAATTCTGATAGAAATACTGGATAGACAAATCAAGCGCCTTAGGAATAATTATATTGCTTCCGTGAAAGTCCTATGGAGAAATCACTCAACAAAAGAAGCAACCTGGAAAGCCGAAGACGCGATGAAAGTCAAATACCCATTCCTGTTTGAGTAAGGTAATAAAATGTGTTAAGTTGTGTTTCATGTGTATGCAGTTTGCATGTCTATGTTCTTGTGCTATGATCTTATTCACATTCGAGGAAGAATGTTATTTAAGGAGGGGAGAATGTAAAGTCCCGATAAGCCCCCCCCCCCCCCCCAAAGAAAATCAGAACATCACATATGTAACTACAAAAAGGACTCAACAAAGAATAGCTAGGCATAGACAAAGTGTTGTGGCACCTCTCTATGACTATTTATCTATTTTCTCCTTTTGTTGACATTTTTCTCATTTTCTTGCATTTTTGTTTTGATTTATTTCTGCTCTTGGCTAATGGATTAATAAAAGCGTTGATAAAGGCCAATTGAATGTAGCTATGAATGCCATAAAAGTCAATTGAACGTTTATCTGAATTACTCCACGTAGCAGTATTTTGCTTTCTTTCAACATAAATGACCTAACACTTACAACAGTTTAATTGACATTATGGTCGGTCATTAAATTGCATAAATGTGCTTTCATAGTTTTAGTTGCAAATGTGTCGTTTTCATTGCAGCATGTGGTCTTCCCATATTCCAATCTTTTAACTATTTAAGTTTAACTTCCCCAAAATTTCCTTTAAACATATAATAGTGCATTCATCCCAGGTTTCTGAAAATACGTTTGTGACAATTGCAATCATTCACTATACGTCCCCCCCAAAACCCCCTTGTTCTCCCTTAACCCCTTCTCCTTCCACCTTCCTGCAAGTTACACACACAATCCACAATATATATATATATATATATATATATATATATATATATATATATATATCCTATATTTTTCCATAACATAAAAAGAAATCAGAAGATACAGAGAACAAAAAATTACCTTTAGCAATTGGGTTTCCGAAAAGGTGTAGTTAAAGTTTGAGATTTTCATTCGCGGTTACGAAGCAACAAAGGTGAGTTCTCTCACTCTTAATTTCTTAGTATAATCCCTTATTTTTAAGTTACAATACATATTAGAATATGATCCGGATGTTGAAAGAATGATCATGATATTATTGTTAGTAGGTTATTTAATAACTAGTTTGGGTCATGAAATTACAATATGTTTCGCTAGTTATGTTTGTTAGAATTGGATTAAATTTTACAGGGTTGTACATCTCCCCTTCATGATCAGATTGAGCCCAAGCGGGGATAAAACCGACATACGGTTTGAGAGTTATCGCAGTTTAAATTTTTTACCTCGGATCGAATGAAATCCAGAAGGCATGACGTATAACGGAATAACGGTACATTTTGATGAGGAATCTGAAATGTTGTGCTGAATAAAAGTTCTTGATATCTCCGTTCTCGACAGTTTGAGACTTTACATAGCTTAATCCGACTTACGGATAAAACATTATGACCGTTTTAAGATTGTGTTTTGTTTTACAAAAATCTGCGAAATAGTTTTCTGAGAGTTGTTAAAATAAAAGAACTGAATGTTTAGGTGAGGAATTCGGAAAATTTGTGCTGAATAAGAGTTCTATATTTCTCTGTTCTCGACAGTTTGAGACTTTACGGAGGTTAATCCGACTTACGGATAAAACGTTATGATCGTTTTAAGATTGTGTTTTGTTTTACAAAAATCCTGGCGAAACAATTTTCATAGGGTTGTTGCTGCGAGAATTTGTACTAGTTACACTAAGTATTTCCAGAGGAAGCTTGGAATAGTGATAAGATCCCCGTGTTACCTTCTATTTGGCATAAGAAACACATTATTTGAAGTTACGGTTCGAGAGTTATAACCTTTACAAGTGGGAAGAGCGAAAAGTTGAAAGAAAGTGACATTATTTGAATCTTTTGAAATATGACAATTTATATATGTGTGTGTGTGTGTGTGTATGTGTGTGTGTGTGTGAGAGAGTTTAGCCATACAATCGAGATGATAGAAATCTTGGTAAGGTAAATAGTTTTGCTATCACCTACGGGGCTATTCAAATATACTTGCCTTCGGGGCTATTCAAATATACTTGCCTTAAGGGCTATTCAAATATACTTGCATTTGGGGTTATTCAAATACACTTGCCTTCGGGGCTATTCATATACATTTGCCTTCAGGGCTATAATTGAAATGTTTTGGATCGAGTTGTACACAGCGCAACAAATATATATATATAATATGTGATATGAGATGAAGTAGGTGTACTGGTTAACTAAGTATTCCCTAGAGCGAGTTGGGAGGAGATTTTGTGTGTGTGAATATGTATGGGCTTGTACACCGACGGTGTTGAAACTTGTTTTCATGAAATGTTTACTATGTTCATAATATGAATGTACTTAGAATATTGTGAGGTTACTTTGAATTGTAGGGAGATGTTGTCACTCAGCCCCAGATGGTCGGGCTGACTATTTTATTTAACATGTTTCAGGAAAGCGCGATAGAGGAAAAGCTCCGCAACAGGGCTAGAAATCGTCCCGCATCCTTATTGTCCCACCAATCCATTACTTCGGATTTGGTGAAAGTTGTTCTAGATTAAGTTGGTTTGAAGAACCAAGTTTTTGTTATATCGGGGAATGCCCTACATGAGACTGTTTTCTTTTGAGATTCAGATATTTTTATTCTGTATTTGAACTTCTATCGAGTCTAGAAAAAATTGAGGATGCTCGAGTATGGGCTCGTGCTTTCATTAAAGAAGTACATGATTATATTATTTTCGCACCTAGATATATGTATAATTTAGGATGAAAAGAAATTAAATGGTTCGTCTGGAAATTGATAGTCGTCTAGGTGTCATCACGCCCTAAGGGAAGACTTGAGAAAAGTCGGGGCATGACAATTGCGCCAGATTTGTGCAAAGATGTCACCAATGCCAAATACATGGAGATCTGATCAAAGTCCTACCAAATGAGCTCAACTCCATCAATTCACCTTGGCCATTCGTTGTTTGGGGCATGGATGTCAATGAACCAATTGAACAAACAACGTCAAATGGACATCGTTTTATCTTGGTAGCCATAGACTACTTTATAAAATAGGTCAAAGAAACCTCCCACAAGTCAGTAACCAAAAAGGTAGTGGCTGACTTCACAAAGAATAATATCATTTGCCGATTCGGCATCCCAGAGTCCATCATCACAGATAATGGGGAAAAATTGAACAGTCACTTAATGAAGGATATATGTGACAATTTCACATAACTCATTGGAACTCAACAACATACAGACTGTAAATAAACGGAGCTCTAGAAGCCGCCAACAAGAATATCAAGAGGATATTGCAGAAATTGACAGACAACTACAAGTGCTGGCATGAACAATTGCCTTATGCTTTGCTTGGGTACAAAACCACAACCAGGACTTCAATAAGAGTCACGCTGTACTTGCTAGTTTATGGCACATAAGCAGTCATCCCGGCCGAGGTCAAGATACTATCACTCTGGATCATCCAAGTAGCAGAGTTGGATGATGCAGAATGGATTCGAAAGAGGTACGAACAACTGACCTTAATTGATAAAAAGCAAATGATCGATGTGTGTCACGGTCAACTGTACCAACAAATGATGGCCCACACTTTCAACAAATGTGTCAGTGCCCGAATCTTCCAGATTGGACAACTGGTACTCAAGAGAGTATTCCCTCATCAAGATGAAAACAAAAGGAAATTTGCGCCAAATTAGCAAAGTCCTTACGTGGTCCGCAAAGTGCTTTCAGGAGGTGCATTTGTCTTAGCAAAAAGGGATGGCCAAGAGTGGCCTAAAGTAATCAACTCGGATGCATCAAGAGATATTACGCGTGAATGCATGTTTTCTGTGTAATTGCATTTTCTTTACTTATAAGCACTACATCAAGACCTATCTCTTATAGCAGAAGTACGTAGAGGGACCCGTGAAGGGTTCCGGTCTTTTCCTTGTAATAGAAAGTAAAACATCCAAACAATTTCCTTTATGTATTATGAACTATGCAATGACTTGATTTCCCCCAAGGCGGGATACGTAGGCAGTCCATTTCGGGCCCTGTCATATCATTAGAAACAATCAAATTATGTTTATTATGAACTACGTTCGACCTAATTTATACTGTAACAGGATATATAGGCGCTCTCTGAGATCTGTCACACCAGTAGAAAAACTAAAGAAACCCTTAGGAAGCCACAAGAACATAATATTTAAAAGGATCTCAAAAATTCCCGAAGACGAATTTGGAAAAGAATGGTTGCCGTCGCAACTTCAACTAAGGCAGAACTTTTGAGACGGTCTCAAAAATTCCTTCTGAGAATACTCAAAGAGCATCAACTGACAAGAAATTTCATAATTGGGGTAGAATTTTTGAGGGGGTCTCAAAAATTCTTTTGCCATCAAGTCACCGCGATAATTCGACGGTGCGAGCTTCAAAGTGGGGAAGAATTTTGAGAAGATCTCAAAAATTCCATAGAAGAGCAGAACCAAGGAGGAAGGCTCGCTTCAAAGCGCATGTCATGACAATTTAAAACCAAGAGTTTTTGAAAACTGTTATTTATTTGCTTTTTCTAAATCACTACATTTTAAATACTCAAAATATTTCTTACTAAACTCAAATATCTTATGCTACCGAGTTCGGAGCCGAAATAGGATGAAATTCCTTGATCCAGTGAAAGACGAAGAGAAGAACCAAGGACACAAGCTAACCTCGATTAAACTAAAAAAATTATGTAGATGTAGGTTTAATTTATCGTCGGAAGGTGATGAAATGTTTTCGCTAACCCATTTGTTCGTGTTTTCAGAACATGGTAATACCAATAACCGAGAAACCTTCAAAGGCAACAAAATCTAGCCAACAGGACTACAAAAGGAAAAGCGCCACAACCTGCATAAATAGAGCCAAAGGGATATAAAGATAAACAAAAGGACTATTAGACCAAGAGGGTCACCAGCCAACAGATAAACAAAAGGCAATAAAACCAAGAGAGTCACAGCCAATAGATAAAACAAAAGGCAAAAAAAATGAGAGGGTCAAAATTGATAGATGAATAAAATAGTAATCCGACTAAGAGGGTCTCAACCTACACAAAAGATGGAGGAAAAGAAATTCAACCACCAATGTCATACAAAATACCAAAATGATGTAAACCCAATCAGGAGGTCACAGTGTTCGCTTAAAAAGGTTTAGTGACATAAATCTGGTCGAAAGGCTGTAGGGTTCGCTAAAAAATGTCAAGCGACGTAAATCTGATCGGAAGGCCGCGGTGTTCGCTACAAAGTCAGAGTGACGTAAATCCAATTAGGAGGCCGCAGTCTTTGCTCAACGGAGTTAAGCAACTTAAATCTGGTCAGGAGGCCATAATGTTCGCTCAAAAAGTTCGTGTGACGTAACTCCATAAATCCAGTCAGGAGGCCTCAGTGTTTGCTCAAAAAGGTTAAATGATGTAAATCTGATCGAAAGGCTGTAATGTTCACTCCAGGGAGTCCAACAACATAAATCCGATCTGGAGAATGAAGTGTTCAGTCAAATTGGTCAAGTTATGTAAATCCGGTTAGGAGTCTGGAATGTTCGCTATAAAAAGGTTAAGTGACATAAATTCGGTCGAAATGTTGCAATGTTTGCTCAAAAAAGTCAAGCGACATAAATTCTGTCAGGAGGCCACATCGTTCGCTACAAAGTTAGAGTGATGTAAATCCGGTTAGGAGGCCGCAATGTTCGCTCAATAGAGTCAAGTGACGTAAATCCGGTCAGGAGGTTGTAGTGTTCACTACAAAGTCATAGTGATGTAAATTCGGTCAAAAGGCTGCAATGCTCGCTAAAAAAAGGTTAAGCAACGTAAATCCGGTCAGGAGGTTGCAGTGTTCACTACAAAGTCGGAGCAACATAAATCTGGTCGAGAGGCCGCATTGTTCGCTCAAAAGGGTCAAGCGACGTAAATCCAGTTGGGAGGCTGCAGTGTTCACTACAAAGTCAGAGTGACGTAAATCATGTCGAAAGGCTGCAACATTCGCTCAAAAAGGTCGAGTGATGTAAATCCAGTCAAAAGGCCGTAGTGTTTGCTCAGAAAGGTCAAGTGACATAAATTCGGTCAAAATGATGCAGTGTTTTCTCAAGGGAGTCAAGCAACATAAATCCGATTAGGAGATCGCAGTGTTCGCTCGAAAGGGTCAAGCAACGTTAATCCGATCGAGAGCTTGTAATGTTCGTTACAAAAAGGTTAAGTGACGTAAATTTGATCGAAAGGTTGTAGCGTTCGCTCAAAAAAGTCAAGCGACGTAATCTGGTTGGGAGGCTGCAATATTCGCTCAACAGAGTCAAACAATGTCAAGAAGACACCAATTCAAAATTAATCAAAAACATCCCACATTGTTTCTAGGCAAATGGAAATCGGTTCGGAGTTGCTCAGAGTGTCAACTAGTCAAGTCGGATCCACATGTATGTGGAGCAAAATGGAAATTTTCCTTTCGTAGTTGGATGCTCAGCCACACTTGCTTTTCTTTTATTTTTGAGAAATCCCCGCATTAGGGAAAACCTCTTCGCATGATTGATTCGAACTACAAGTGACCTGATTCCCGAAACCGGGGATATGTAGGCGGACTTAATACTAGAGAGTCGGTCACACTCCAACATGAGTCGTTTTATATTTTGCATTATTTAGTCCTCTTTGAGTCAAACTATAGGTGGTTGAATTCTCAATAGCCTGAGATATGTAGGAAACCCAGAAACTAGGGTCTGGCCACAATTCCAGAAAATTACATAAAAATTGAGAAGCATTTTGACTTGATCAGTAAAAATCAACTTTATCAAATTTTGTTGTTCATGGATGGTCCCACCATCCCCGAACAATGAAGGGGAAATTGTTGAAATTAAAGTGGTCATTTGTTAATTAATCTTGTGGCCACATTTGTATAATTTTCCTTAAATTTCCCAAACCTTTTTCATTTAATTAAAATTTAGGTCATTTCGTTTAAATTTGGCTGAGCCTAGTTCTTAATGGACCAAGACCCAGCCCAGCGAAGCCTTTAATCAATGAAGGGGTGGGGGTAGGGGTACCTTTATTCGTTCAACACAACAGCTAGGTTTGAATAAATCCTAGCGCCGCACCATTCTCCTCTTTGTCCACTCCTCTCAAAATGGCAGTCTCAGATAGATTTCGCTGGAGCCAGATTGTGTATGTCCAAATTCGGAAAGGGTCTTACTGACCCTTGTCTTCTTCGTCTCCTCTCTCCGTCAACACACCACTGTTAACCCCCCCCCTCCTCTGCATAAATTTATGACGCCTTACTTCATTTGAAGACGAAAATTAATTTTTATTGGTCGATTTCAAAACCATCTTTATTTTAAATAAAAAATCCTTGAAAATCATACTACCACATCGTTTTTGGACTCAGATTTTGGGGATTTGGGGGTGTTTAAAAGTAACCCTCACCCTCAGTACTAAACAAAGTCTTGACACCAAAAAACTTTGAGAGTTGAGGAAAAAGTCTCACATTTTGAGCAAATTAAAGTCTTAGAATATTTTTCTGAGATTTTTAGTCTTAAATCATTCTTTTATTCGTGTCTGGGCTGAGTTTGAGGATTTGGAGGAAGGCTTTCCACTCCGGATCTCGATTCAAAGGCTGGACATAAAAAAGGTATGTGTGAATTCCTCCCATTCCTTTTTAGTTACTGTATTTAATAGTTAAAATGCCTAGGTTTAGTCTAAATTAGTCTAGAGCAGCCTATTGTATGTATCTGTTTTACTAAATTCTAGATGTTTATTGTAATTAGCATAGATATGGGTTAAATTGTTCTTGATAATTGTAGAATAATTTAAGTTAGATAGGCATATTTAGTGTGATATTTGAAGATAGATCAAGTATACTAGCCCAAATAGGTTCATGCCTACTGTAGGGATATTGGTTGAGTTATTAGGCTTTGGATATCTTTGTTTGGTATGATCTGAATCACGGTAAGGTAAAACATGTTTCTGGTTTGGTTTTGCCCTAAATGCTTTGACACCACTATTTTGTTTGTTGATGTTTGAGCATGATTAGTTTGATTTAATAGTCTAAGTATGTGTTTTGCTTATTAAATCAGGGATTATATTTATGTTTAGGGAAAATATGCTAAGCACACTGTCTATCTTGTTTGTTGATGTTTGAGCATGATTTAATAGTCTAAGTATGTGTTTTGCTTATTAAATCAGGGATTATATTTATGTTTAGGGAAAATATGCTAAGCACACTGTTTGTACATGCTTGAGGGATTATGATGTTAAGAAGTTTACTTTGTGGTATTTGCACCTGTCTGATCATCTGCTATCCTATCTAATTGGCTGATAAGATTTGAACATGATATGTTAGGTTATATTCAGACATGATGTGATATGTGCTATTGTCTTGGTACTAGTTTCTCTGTTAAGGGAGATTGACACTATGCCTTACCATGGTATCATGATTAGTTAAGGATTGAATGTGCTCATGCCCTTTATATGCTAGAAATGCATGAGAATAAGTGTTTAGAATTATGTATTGGTTGGGACAGTCTTCAGTAAGTAACCATAAGTTAATATGTAATCATGTTTAACTTATGAGTTATTTCAGCCTTAAAATAAGATGACAATGCTGGATGGTTGTATGAGTTCAATATTATGCCCTAAGATTTGTCCATGCTCTATTTATACTTAAGATCAATATTGAAGTATATATGTACTTGCCGAGTATTCCTGAGTGCATCCCAGCATGTTCTTGGTGTGATTTATATTATGAGATGTTTTGTTTTGTCACCTTAGGTACAGTTCAATCACCATGCCTATTTAAAGAGGTTAGTATGACCAGCTAGGCTTGAATCATGAATGTACATGCTTTTATTAATGATGAAACACCTAGAATTCCACCTCTACATCACAACCTTTCTAGATGTCCATGTTTACTACCCCTGTTTGTGTATACCTCTACCTTATTTTAGTTAACACTTGCCTGACTTTTATGTGTGTGTTAGTCCTACTTTGTGATGTAATCCACTCTTGTTTGTTTGCATGTTTTCTTCTCAGTAATAGCATAAGTATGACCCTTATGTGTATGCCCTAGCCCAACTGACCCTGCAACTGAAATGACTTTTAGGATTGACCATTTAGCTCAACTCTATTTGCCTCAAATGTTCTGCAGGTTTGTATCACCTGTTTAAGTGTCATAGTGCTTTAACCTTGGCATAAAGACTCTGTTAGACCACCTTGTGTCATTCTTGCTTATAAGTTTGCTTAGTCCATGCCTGAAATAGCCTTTGAGTTGGTCAAACCTGTGGTTATGTGACTATCTATGTAACCCTGGAGTTATCTCATCTTTTTAAGGTTGTCTTTGTTTAAACAGTGTCTTACATTCCTAGTTTATTTGGCCTATTATGTATATTTAAGGAATAACACTTACTTTCCCTCTCCTTTGCATGTCTCGTGGGCCTGTGGCCCACATTTCACTGCCTTTCATGCATTGTTTGAGTCGTTGGGCCTGAGGGCCCAACACACTATTTTATCAAGTTCGGAACTGCCCGAAGGCCCAACTATGGGTAAAAATGGTAAAAATATTTGCAAGAAGGCTCAACCATGGGTAAAAATGGTAGAAGGCCTAGCCATGGGTGAAAATGGCGTAGAATAAAAATAGGATTTTTTATACGGTAGTTGGTGGGCCGGTATATCCACCAATCCGTAGCTTTGTCTTTCCTTTATTGTATTTGCTTATTTGTAAAAACATTAATATTATTGGAACCTTAAATAAGAACTTAGTTAAGAGTTGATATTTTTATTCTCTTTAAAATAAAAGGATCGTTTCTTTCGGATATTCAAAGAATATGTTTTGACATTTTCGGGCATGTTACATGGTTTTAAATAAAATTTTCAAAAGACCAACTTGAGATTGTTTTGAAATAAATTAGTTTATACATGTTAATTTTTTTTTCAAATTTGGCACGAGTTTTAAATCAAGTTTGAATTAATGTATTTAATCAAGTTAGTAATTAATTATTCTCATAAAAATAGAAAATCCTTTATTAAGCTATAGTTTTGGATTAAGGGAATAAATTATTTAGTGGTTGATCTCCTTTAAAAAAAAAAGATATATATGTTTTGTACTTGTCTTTTTAAGATGAAATTTGGAAAGGAAATAAACAACTTTGCTTTTTCTATGAAAAAGGGACTTTTCATTTTAAAAGAATTTCAAATAAATTGTTTCACTTTCAAGTGTGCGCACAAAAGCTATTTTTGGCGGAAGATTTGAAATGACTATTTTTTGCAATATTTTAAACCTTAAGAAATTTTAAAGGAATTATATATTATATAAGATTCGAGGTCAATCAAATTTTACGAATTCTTAATACTAAGGTGTCTAACACCTTCCTCGGGAGATCATTTGAATCTTTACCCGAACTTTGGTTTAATTTGGTTTGGATTTTTCTTTTGTTTTGAAAACCCCTTTAAAGAATGGTATTCCTAGTTTTCCTTATAAATTAGTTGGTGACTCTAAATAAATAATAATTTCAAGAGCCCACGAGTTATCCAGTAGCTTTTATGTCTCCGCGTAAAAGTGAACCATAACAGTCCCCCACACTCATATCTCTGCTTGAGGTTTAAGGACAGCTCTACCATAGCCTCTCGTACCTCCACGGGAAAATAATGATCAAAGAAGGTGTCTACAAATTTCTCTCATACTTCTGGAGGTGCAATTGAACCTGTGGACCGCTCCCAAGCCTCGTACCATAAGATAGCCATTTCTCGCAGCCTAAAATATGCCAACTCTACTGCCTTAGTATCTGAATCATGCATGACCCTTAATACCCTCTGCATCTGGTTAATTAAATACTGAGGATCTGAATCTAGGTCGGTATTGGTAAACACTGGTGGGCTCAATGCGAGGAACTCTCGGACTTTAGAACCTCCCGCACCATCAGAAGACCCACCACATGTAGATGTCGTTATATGTCGTTGCTGATAAGCTACTATCTGTGCTAACAACTACACAACACTCACCACACCCTGTCAGTAGATTCGGGTGGAGGAACTGGGGGACTGGATTCTAAGGAGCTAGTGGCACTATAGTGTTACACCTCATACTTTGTACGTCATTTTTGTTATAGGTTAACTAATGTAAGGTTTGTAAGGATAAGATACATCCACAAAGTTAAGAAAGGTTTTAATGGATGTTATGTATATTTTATAAGAGTTTGGGATTAAATTGAACCGAAGAAATTAAGTTCATCAAAATTCGGGGAAACTTTGACATAATTTTGGCCAGACTTTTGGCCCAACTTGTTGGGGGTATATATCCTAGTGTATCATGAATTACGGGATGAATAACCTATGTAACCTCAAGTTCATAGAGTCTACTTTCTAGCACAACAAACTGTTCGTTAATCAGAGCTCTGTACAATATGTTATGTACATTTTAAGAACATTCTGCAGAACTGACCGTAACATAAATTTCGGACCGTCAAAAATTCGATGGATGAACAGTACCACTGTCAAAAATTCGATGGATGAACAGTACCATCGTAAAAGATTTGATGGATGAACAATACCACCATAAAAGATTCGACGGATGAACACCACCACCGTAAAAATGAGGCGGTGACAGCTTTTTAAGTACGAGAGTCTCGATTTTCTCATTCATTTCTTACTTTCAAAGACCCTAGGCAGCCCCAAATTCCCTCTCAAAGTTCTCCCATTGTTTTCTATAACCATTCAAGCCAAGTTTTGGAAGTAACTAACACAAATCTTTTACCGGTGAATTCGTGGGTTAGTCTTCTTCTTCTCCTACCTCTAGTTGTTGAGTTGGAGACTTGGTTGATGAAGTTTAAGTGTCCTAAAGAGCTGAATTTTGGTATTTGAGGTAAGTTCTACCTTCTCCTTCACGTATATGAACTTATATAAGTTATGGGTATGTTGTTGAGAAGACCTAACAAGGCACTGATTAGAAATTGTAGAGTTGTGTTGTGTGGGCTGATTGTTATGAGATTTAAGCTATTAAATGAAGTTATAAATACATGGATAGCATCATGGTGATGTGTAGAGGTGATGATGAAGGTTGTTGTGCTAAGATATATTGAATTTGAACCATGAATGACCCTATGAAGTTGTGTACATAAGTTGTTTGATAAAAAGCCTAAATGAACTTCCCTATATGATTTGAATTTGATATTGATATCAACCCTTTGTGTGATATAGATAATCGTCCGTAGGAGGTGCGAGGACTCATGAGACGTTTGTAGCTTCGTAAATAGGGTATGTTAAGGCTCACTCTTTCTTTCTTTTGGCATGACCTACAAACAAGCGTAACTATAACGAATGTTCCTCCAAAGAAGAACTACATTCTTAAGATTTGAGATTATGAACATCGTTGTTTCATATTGTTATAACTTATGAATCTTATTATTTTTCATCGGGATCACTCCCCGACTTAGTGGCATCTTGAATTTTATGTCTTCTTATGATCCTTGTTGACTCTTGGACAAGCGATACAGATACAGTTACATAACGATACTAAGAGGATAACGACCTTGAGTCACTCCGATTGAATTCAAAAGGCCCTGCAGATCATTTCTTGCTTTGCACTTATATATAAATATCTATTTTCTTATCGAGTTGCGCTATAGTCGGCCGAGTACAATGCTTATATGCGCACACCACTGCAGTTGGTTTTGACATTATCAAGTCCCATATCTGGCCCGGGTACGATCGAGTCCTCTATGAGGTCGAGTACGATATGATATGACATTTGTCTCACAGAGCGGCTTGGTACTATATTATATATAAAGGGTAGAAATAGAGAGAAACATGTCTAGATCAGATGAGATTCCTTGTTAGAGGTTTAGGTTCTTCCGAGGTTTTTTGCTTAGGATGGTATGGGGTAGTAAGTCCTCAGGTGTGTAGGCAGTCAGACTCCGTGAAACACCTTTGATTGTAGGAAGAATCCGAGTGCTCTGTTATAAGAGTTTTATACACATGGATTCGTTTCTCAAAGATCTACTTCTTGTGATTTTGGTTCATCTTCTTCCATGGATTCAAAGAAGATAATAAACTCCGAAGGAATCGTGATACAAGATTTTGAAAAATCGATTGATAATTGGGAAATACCAAGAGTAAATTGAGATCAGATTTACAAAAATTTCAGATACCAGTTCTTCAAAACCGATTTCTCTATCAAAACAGAGGAAAGAGATATCCAATTATCTCAACCCTTCGAAACAATCCAATTGCTTTCTCAAAATTCCTTGAAAAACACAGGGAAAGAAATTACAAATACATCCATATTGGATTAATCCAAGTAGGGATAAAACCCTTGACTAAGGAAGGATTGAACACATCAATCCTTGCTATTCTCAGAGATGCCAGATTTA
The DNA here is from genome assembly GCA_029783415.1 of Anisodus acutangulus. Lineage (NCBI taxonomy): Eukaryota > Viridiplantae > Streptophyta > Magnoliopsida > Solanales > Solanaceae > Anisodus > Anisodus acutangulus. The sequence continues at coordinate 15,115,317 of CM056495.1, forward strand.
CAAATTTCGAAGATTCCCTATTGAGTTCTGTTGAGTCTAGTCTCTGCACATGACCAATATTTTTTGACTGTTACCCAAATTTCTCAGTTTCTTTAAATGATAAAAGTATTCAAAAATCCACTGTCTTACAAATAAAGACTCACAATTATCAGATGCTTGAAGGTTCAATTCTGGTAGCTATAATTTTTAGAATCCATTACAAAGCTATGACTTCAGTTTTTGCCACAAAAGTCAGATACCATAGTAAGAAAGGCGAAACACTTATTTTACAAACAAATCTTTCCAGATCTAACACCGTAATATCAAGACCTATTAGGTGGAAGGACATTACCCTACCAGACGAATGGATCTTGGAATGTGTAGTTAAACCTGAACCTATAGAGACTTCCCAACCAAATACATGTCTTAGAGAAGTAACCCAATACCAAGACGGTAGAGTTAGTCTATCGTTCCATAGAAGATCTAAGAGTAGTAGATACGATGATTCTAGTTCCTTAGAAACCCTAGACTTAGGAAGAGTCACATATTCCTTCAGTAATAAATACTCCTTACAAAATAAAACCTAGACATTCTACGTCAGATTTACCCAATCTAAGAAACGTAGACTACACCAACGAAATACCTAGAGCCGTTTATGAAAATTCCACTGTTAGAGAAAAAATAGAGGACCAAGAACCTTAGTCTGACATTTTCCTCGATTACAGAGAACATAGTAAACAAAATTGGTGTTTTAGAAAAAGAATTCCAAATAGACAAGAAATTCCTACAAAAAAGATTTTTATGAAAAATACAACCTAGAAAAAAGAATTTGATTCTTCAAAAACTTTTTAAATACTAGGACACAAATACAAAAATATCTATGATTTTGTAAATGAACATAGGATAAACATCCTATTCTTTGACTGGTTTAAAATTTATTCCTTCGAAAATTCCATAGAATATCCCTTTTCTAAAACGGTAAATCTTGTTACGACTAGGAACAAGACACCGGAGTGGGAAACCTTAGCTGATTCTAGGAAAGTCCAGTCCAACCACCCTCCTCTATAAGGTATTAAGCTAAACATTCATGGCTGCTCTGTAGACGCGATTCCTCTTAAGAATCCAGCAGAGGATGAAAAAACAAATACAAAGAATATCCTCGCACAAAATAATTTCACCAATATCAGTTTGAATACCCTAGGAAAACAACTGGATAGAGTGGAAAAACACATCAAAAATTACCCTTTAGTCACAATAGATTCCCCAGGAATGACTAAGGACATGAAATTGAAAAGCCAAAGCCCAATCTTTAAACCCTTTCAGGTGTCCAAAGATGGTGTCAAAAATATCCTACAAAATAAGTCTGAATTCATTCAGGCTATATAGGATCAGTTGAGTAGAATTGCACACGTTGTTCCAGATACACCACAATCATCCAATAAAATCACAACTTTGACTTATGATTTTGATAACAGTGACACTTTAGAATAATTCCAAAATAATACACCGATTCTTAACAAAATGGATCGGAAACAACCCATACAACAAATTCAACAACAACAGTTACAAATAATTTCTGCTCCAGACCTAGGAATAGTAAAACTCCTAACTCAATCCAGTTTTAACGCCTCTTCCATTTATGATTGGAACATAGATGTGATGACAAAATACAATATCCTTAGCTTCTTCTAACAAATGACCATGGCCGCAAACGCCTGCAAAACCCAAAATGGTACACAAGACAAGACCTTTGCTGAATTGCTCATCGCAGGATTCTCTGGTCAATTGAAAGGTTGGTGGGATAATTATCTCACTGATTAACAAAAGGAAGACATCATCAATTCCATCAAAACTGATGAAGAAGGAATATCAATCCTTGATGAATAAGGTGAACCCCTATAAGATGCTGTATCAACCTTGATTCTCACAATCTCTTTAAACTTCATAGGAGATTCTTCGCATTTAAAAGATAAAAACGTTGAGTTACTTTCAAATCTCAAATGCAAAAAACTTAGTGATTTCCAATGGTACAAGAATACTTTCTTAACCAGAGTTATGCTTAGGGAAGATTCCAACCAGCCATTTTGGAAAGAGAAATTCCTGGCCGGACTACCTACCCTTTTAGGAGATAAGATTAGGAATAAAATCAAAGAGAATTGTGGAAAACATATTATACATTACAATGAGTTTACATACGGACAACTTGTCAGTATAACTCAACATGAAGGTCTAAAGATCTGCCAAGACCTGAAATTACAAAAACACCTCAAATTGGAGCTAAATAGAACTAGGTGCGAACTTGATACTTTTTTCAAACAGTTTGACACTAATTTCACAAAATCCTCTTCAAGTTGTACAAGAAACTGTAACAAGACTCATAAATTCCTTAAGAGTACATCAAAAGGTTACAAAAAGAGGGTATTCAGCAAGACTAACGAAGAGTATTATAAAAATACTCGTTATTCCAGGAATAAACCAAATTCCAAAAAGACCGATTCCAAATACAAAGATATTACGTGTTACAAATGCCACAAAAAGGGTCATACATCGAGATACTGTAAAATGAATAAAAAATTACAAGAATTAAAATTAGACGATGAAGTGACCCAAAAAATCTCCAATCTTCTAATAGATTCCTCCTATTCCAACGCCGAATCAGAACCTAACTATTTTTCCCTGTCTTCGGAAGACAATAAGGCCCTCCAAATGGATGAATTACTCACAACAAGTTCATCTGAAAATTCTGATAAGGGCAAAGGAAAGCGCGTCTGCGTATTAACCAAAGACCAAGAATTTATGTTAGATATGGTTAAACACATAGATGCCCAACACCAAAATGATTATTTGAATAAACTCCTCAAATCCTTTACAGATGAGAAAAAAGATTCCAGAAGTCCGATTTTGCCCAATACTTTCAAAAATACCTATGACCTGACAAATATCCTAAAGAATGGTAGAAAGATGAAAGAATCCAAAGAAATCCCAGTTCTAAAACTCCAAAGAGAGATAAAACAAATAAAAATAGAGATCAAGGCTCTACGAGAAAAATAAGAACAAGACTCTCTGCTACTAAAAACAATTCTTTCAAAAGATACCCAGAAAAGTTCTGCGTCCGATGATTCTGACTCCGAAAATCCAAAAGAACCTGAAGAACCTTTTGAAAACCGACATTTAGAAGAATTCCTTAGCGTCTTGAGACAAATCACGTCCAAGAAATACCTTGTTAAGATAACCCTTAGATTCCCAAAAAATTTTAGGATCACGACTGTTGGTCTTTTTGACACAGGAGCAGATTTGAATTGCATAAAAATGGGTCTAATACCAGAAAAATTTAATGAAAAGACTCGCGAAACTCTAGTTGCTGCTAACAATACTAGATTAGAGATCAATTCCCAAACCAGTGCTTCTATTATTAATGATAGAATTACTATAGCAACTTTGTTTGTTTTGGTAAAAGACATACACAATTCCGTCATCTTAGGAACACCGTTCGTAAATCTTATCATTCCTTATAAGGTAGATAACAATTCCATTTCTTTTGATTTCAATAGAAAGAATTTAAAATTCTATTTTCTGACAAAACCAAAAGTAAGAGACCTCAATCTGATAAAAACTTGTTCCTATAACTTAGAAGAATTAAGAAGTGATCTTTTAGGACAAACACATGAGTCTCCTATCTGTCCTATCAAATTAATTGATACCTTAGCATATGCAAAAATTTTAAAGTATGATTTACAATGTCAAAAATATTTCCAAAATAATGCATTAAAAAATATTTTATGCAAATTGATTCATGACAATTTTTGCTTTAAAGAAAAAAATTTAACTAGTGACTTTTTCAAAAACAGGAGAAAAAACACACAAATTCCTGATACTGATTGCAACACGAAAATATCATATCACTGTCCCTTACCCCATTGTTTGGGTTATAAGGATAAGATATCGAGAAAGGACATGCGATAATTCAGACAATACTGTCACCATGTGATGTGTGGAGCCTTACTCCAAAAGAGAAAGGATGAAATTTCACCGTCAATAAATACATCAGTTGTTGCACCTCAACAACAAACAAATTTCATGGCTTCCAAAAAACTCATAAACTCCACCACTTTCAAAACAACAAATTCTTCCAAAGAAGAAAAATAAATATTCTCTGCCAGAACTCCCAGCGAAAACCCCCTGACATGGTATGACGCAGTTATGAAAGAAAATGAATCTTCTACAACTCCTTGCAAAATCTCCGGAACTACAGCAGGCATTGATACAACTTCAAATTCCAAAACAAGAAGTTGCTCAAAGCTCAGGAGAGGAAAAAACCTCTCAAAATTTTACAAAAATCGAGAAAGGAGAATCTTCAAAAACCCTTTCTCAAAAATAATTTTTAAAAACTCAACTTGTGGTATCACAAGTCCCCAAAAAACATGCCCCTGAATTCTTCATAAAACCATTTTTTCAAATATTGTAACTATTGAAAAAATATTTGTTGACCAAGACCCCTTTTTAGCATTACAAATTTATTTTGGACAATGATGGTTTTACAAATCATGGGATATTTTAAAAACCCCATAGTTTTATCAGGCTATCCTTGAAATATCAGGATCAACAATAATTAAAAATAATTATTATAAAAATAACTCAGATCCCTCTTATTCTATTTGCAAAAAATTTTATGTAATTGCTCCAAGCGATTGGGGGAATGATCTGTCTCAACTCCTAAATTTCTCAGATACCCATAAAAATGAACTATTTTTTTGATATTCTTTTTAATTACTAGGATTGCTAACAAGCTTAGTTCAATTCCTTTATTATTCAAAATACCAACCAACACCACTCTTGGCTTTTCCATTTTGATATCTCATGTAATCCACCACAATTTCCAATATGGTGGAATTCATGGTGGGAACAATTCGGATCCTCCCTTGAAATACAAAAACCCCAAGTCACTAAATCTTTCAGCCTTTTTAAATCCCAATATAAACCCACTGAAAAAGAAATGAGATTTGTGTCACTGCACCTTTTTTCACACCAAATTTCATTTACCATGGGTTTTCACATGGTCTGTAGATTATTCAGAAAATAAAATTCCAACAATCTGAAGAAGATTTAAGATCGATGGTGGGACAGCTTTAAAATACCAGCAAGCCTCACACCACAGAAAATCCAGGAATGACTAAATGCCCGAAAGTTCATTCAAATACAGGTGCCTTTACAAACACCGAAAACACCACTGCAAACACCGAAGCACACCCAGTTCCTTTCACAAAAATTCCAGATGGCCTCGATGCTCGCAGAGGCCAAAAATCCCGAAGAAATGCAAGCCATAATTATGAAGTTTGCACCATCTTCATCAAAACAAGGCTCTTCATCAGAAGAAGAAGAACGAGAAATTGATATTAAAGACAGTCTGGTTTTTGGCAACAATGGATTCTGAAGAAAATTGCCAAAAGAATTCAAAATACCCGTAGTAGAGTTCAGATAAAATTTCGACAAAAGAAAGTGCCCAAAAAATATACTTCCAAAAAGAAAACAGTAAAAGAAAAAAGATCAGCAATAATTCAAGAAAATACCGAAGTCAATGATGTCACAGATGACGCCATTCTCCACTCGGATGAATAGTTAAATTCCTTTTTAATTACCAAAATATCATGTAAAACTCCTATAAAAGGAGACTCCCTCTCCCTTAGTAGGACAAGTTTTTCTCTCATAAGCTTTCAGATTTTAGAGAGTAGTGAGAGCTCCAAAGAAAATCCCCTTTAGTTAGATCAAAATACCCCTCATATGATTTAGTTCATATGACTCATATGATTCATTTCATATGATCCAAAATACCTTAGATCTAACTAGTTAGGCCGATGATCTAACTAGTTATCCCCTTTAGATCCTCGGCCTAACTTATGATATGATTAGAAACAATCAAATTTGATTGTTTCTAATGATATGACCCAACAGGCGTAGGTGCGGTACGGCAGAACCAGATTTTTCTAAGTCTTAAAAACTTTCAATCCGACACCCGAAATTCATTCTGAACCCCACAAACATAAACCAAGCATGCTAGCCAAGTGTAAATGACGTTAGGGACTTACCACGCTAGCGCCCATGCCTCATGTGTTACGACTCGTCTGGTTGGTTTTAGCTAAAGACCCTTATTTGACTAAATTACCCTTCACATAGACTCTGTGTGGGGTTTGTGACGTGCGGGGATGGGTGGCATGGATCCCGAGGTACCTTCATGTATTTTTCAAAAGAAAAACCCAAAATGAAGATTTTAGAAATGATACGTTTGACACAAAGTTGGCTTTCAGGTATAAGGATTTGTTTACAGGTTCCGTTACTTCCAGATTTTCCAGAGGGATATTTATGACTTAGTCGAGTCATTGGTTCACTTCCGAGGTAATCAAATATATTTTATGACATTTCTTGTGAAATTTGGATATTTTGGGTAATTTTGTAGAAAAGTATATCTTAGCTCTGTGGTATGATAAATATGAGTATGCGAGCAAGTTTGTAGAATTGTTTATCTTAGGGAAGCATATTTTGTTTGTATTCGGAGGGTCTCAGAAGTGTTTCGGGTGTTTGTTAGAGAATTGGCTAAGTTTCCTAGTTGTTGGTTTCTAGTATGCCACATCGGCGAGTTCTGGCCGCTTCTATGAACATTTTATCACAGAGGAAATGCGCCTCTGTGGAGCCTTTGAGGTGAGGCCTTGGGGTACCGGTCTATTGAGAGATTCCTTATGAAAGGTAAAGGTGATTCAGGACAAGCTCCTGGCAGCTCAGAGTAGGCAGAAGGAGTATGCAGACTGGAAGGTCCGGGATATGGAGTTTATGGTTGGTGGCAGGGTTATATTGAAGGTCTCGCCCATGAAGGGCGTGATGAGATTCGACAAGAGAGGGAAGTTTAGTCCAAAGTATATCAAACCTTTTGAGATTCTTCAGAGGGTTGGAGAGATGACATATGAGCTGGCTCTGCCACTAGGTCTTTTAGGTGTTCCTCCGGTCTTCCATGTTTCTATGCTGAATAAATACCATGTTGATGGGTCCTACAATATTCAATGGGACTCCGTATTACTTGATCAAAACTTGGAGTTCGAAGAAGAGCCTGTGGCCATTTTGGACATGCAGGTGAGAAAGTTAAGCTCTAAAGAGATTGCTTATGTAAAGGTGCAATGAAAGCATCATCATGTTGAGGACGCTACCTGGGAGACTAAGTCTGATATGCGGAGCTGATACCCTAACTTGTTCACCGTTTCTGGTACATTTCCCCTTTTCATTTCTCTCTGTTCGAGGATAAAGATTTGTTTAATTGGTATCTGATGTAACAACCTATTTGGTCGTTTTTAGCTAAATACTCTTATTTGACTAAATTACCGTTTATGCAGACTCTGTATGGGGTTTCTGATGCGCATGGAGGGTAACATGGGTCCCGGTGTACCTTTATGTTATTTTCGGAAGAAAAACTCAAAATGAAGATTTTAGAAATGATAAGTTTGACACAAAATTGACTTTCGGGTTTATGAGTTCGTTTACGGGTTCCATTGCTTTCGATAGTCCCGGAGGGATATTTATGACTTAGTTGAGTAATTGGTTTTCTTCCCGAGACAATCAGATGTATTTTATGACTCTTCTTGTGAAATTGTGAAATTTGGATGTTTTGGGTAATTTCGTAGAAAAGTATGCCTTAACTCGGTGGTATGAGAAATCTTAGCGTGCGAGTGAGTTTGTAGCACCATTTACCTTAGGGTAGCATGTTTTGTTTGTATTTGGGGGGTCTCGGGAGTGTTTCAGGTGTTTGGTAGAGAAGTGGCTAAGTTTCCTAGTTGCTGGTTTCTGGCGTGCCGCACTAGCGAGTTCTAGCAGCTTCTGTGGGTCCGCCTCTTCGTAGGTTGGCTTGCAGATGTGAGCCTTGTGTGAATATAAGATTCCTCTTCAGCAGACATTTTCTCGCAGAGGCGGAGTCTTTTCAGGTCTTGCACCTATCCGAGATTTTAAGTTGTTTTGCCTCGGCGGCATGATTTCCACCAAAGTATCTCCGCCTTGGCGACGTCGATTCCACCGAAGCAGAATCGCTATTTCCAGAATCAAAATTTAATGCCCAAAAATGATTTCACTTTCGCAAAAAATTTCTTGGGGCTAGAGTTCGGTGGAGAGGGATTTCGTGGGTCATCCCTCATTATTCTTCTTGGAGGTAAAGTTTTCATCCCTTTTCATTGATTAATTATCATTTAGGTCTTCTAAATCCTAGTATAATTCCTAATTTGAGGAAAGATGAAGCATAAATTTCCATACTAGAATAAGAGTATGAATCATGATTTGGGAATTGATTAACGTTTATATTGTTATGATTTTGAAACATAGTGTTGGGTTATCATAGAAGATGATATTGTGGGTCCGCCTCTTCGTAGGTTGGCTTGCAGATGTGAGCCTTGTGTGAATCTAAGATTCCGCTTCAGCGGACATTTTCTCGTAGAGGCGGAGTCTCTTCAGGTCTTGCACCTATCCGAGATTTTAAGTTGTTTTGCCTCGGCGGCATGTTTTCCTCCGAAGTGTCTCCGCCTTGGCGACGTCGACTCCACCGAAGCAGAATCGCTATTTTCAGAATCAGAATTTAATGCCCAAAAATGATTTCACTTTCGCAAAACATTTTCTTGGGGTTAGAGCTCGGTGGAGAGGGATTTCTTGGGTCATCCCTCATTATTCTTCTTGGAGGTAAAGTTTTCATCATTTTTCATTGATTAATTATCATTGAGGTCTTCTAAATCCTAGTATAATTCCTAATTTGAGGAAAGATAAAGCATAAATTTCTATACTAGAATAAGACACTATGAATCATGATTTGGGAATTGATTAATGTTTATATTGTTATGATTTTGTAACATAGTGTTGGGTTATGATAGAAGATGATACTATGATGATTAATGTGATATTGGAACCCTTTTTGAAATTGGGGGGAAATCTAGGATTTGAATTGTGTCTTTTTGCTTAAACATGAAATTGAGGGTCCAAATATGAATAGTTTTTAAATTAACTTAAGGATATGATTCTATAGTATGATATCATGCCTTTTGAGTAATAAAATTTCAATTTTTATATTGTGGGCCCGGTTCAATTTGGGGTGAATCTTTGGATGGTTTGAAAGGACCAAGTCCTTGTATTTATGTTATATTACTTATTAACGTAGAATCTATGTGTTAGACTACGATTATTACGAGGCGCTTCGACAAGGCAAGGCATGCGTTGAGGATTGAGGTTCGTGGCACCTGATCGACTCTGAGGTAGGCTACAATTTCTCATTATAGACCCCGATAGGAGTGCATAGTCATTATAAATGTTAAGGGGTATTATGCGTGTTTGGGGGTCTTACCTTAGTGGCTGTGATGAATGCTTGAGTGGGTATCGATATTGAACTATGTTAATGGGTGATTTAGGGAATTAGCCTAAGGCTGATTCTGACTACTGTTATTGGGCTTGTCGCCATTGTTGATAATTGTTGTGTTTATTCATCACATTGTTTCTGCGTGTTATTGAGTTTATGAAACATGTTATATTCATATCCTATATTTGATTGCATTTCATACATTCTGATTACTTTCCTTATTATTGTTGCATCCATGCACTCATGTTATTATGATGATATTGAAAGTGGAGTGGTATAGGAATGCGGTGGGTCCAATAAGACCCGAGAGGTGAGATGGCTGAATCACTAAGCTGATGAAAATGATTAATATGGCTCGAAATGAGTCTTGGGCTCTAGCTAGAGACGTGTGTTGAATTTCGACTAGCTAGGAACTGTATATGGATGGCGCGGGTCCCCCATGGGTCATTGTGCATATAATTTAAATGTAGGTATACCAGGTTGTGAAAAGGTACCTTGCATTTGCATTCATATCATACATTCTTTTATACATTGATTACTTGTTGATTGGTAACATGATTTGGACTAGTTATTGGAACTTGGTGACTCTATGATTAATGGATCTTGTTGATTAACTCCATAGTATTTGGACTGTTCTTTATTGAACTCTTATGTGAACAATGTGACTTATGTAATTCATTGAACTTCTTATAATAGGATCTACCTGAGAGTCAACTTGATTTTTTTTTCTATTACGTATCTTCCATCATTTTCGGCCTATGATGCCTATGAGGTTACATTGTGTACTTATGCTATACTTGTTGCATTCTTTTTTAATGCAAATACAACGCCATCTACTAGTTTAGGACTTCGTGGCTGAGTATGAGTTGGAGTATTTCCTGTGTTCGGGGTGAGCACGCCTTCATTCAGCATGCCCTCGATACCTTTCTCTTATTTCATTTCTTTACTTGTGATCGAGAGACATATTCAGACAGTTAGACTTATTATTTCCGCTTTTCTAGTGCTCATGTATTATTCACTAGCTCTTTAGGGGTTGTAATAACTTTAGTAACAGACTTATTTCCTTAACTATGTATTGATGAGACAACCTTTATAATATCTTTTGTTATTCCCGCTATTTCTTATTTCTATATGTTATTATTGAGAAGTGGTTCCTACTACCGATGGGGAACGCTCGAAAGGGGTGGTGACACCATGTTAGGCTTATTTTTCCAATACCGCTTAATTTTCCCTCCTTTAAGGAAAACATGTCTGGCGCCCCATGCCCACGCCCACCCCCAGCATCACGCTTATTTTTTACTGAGACAACAATGTTTCGCAAATAATGCTTAACTTTTTATACTGATGTCCATTTCACTTGGTCTTTATATGGATGGAAAGGTATTTCAAAGGACTAGAGCTTTCACGAAGTAAGTTTTCCCAAAATTCCTTATAGAATTTTCCAAATTCTCACTTTAAGTGAGGCATTATGCAAACACACTTGACAACATGGTCCATAGAAGCTTCCAACTTTACTTTTCCCAAAGACTTTTTTATGCCTTTTATATGTTTCAAAACACATCATACGCTCCTCATCTTGGTTCCATTATATCCCCATCTTACGAGTCAAACCTTATCTTAAAGTTATGGGGTGTTATATAGTAGACGGTGTCAAAGTTCTAATGGCTAGATAGACTGGTCGAAGATTTGAAATATGAATGATATCAGAGATGTATAAAAGCACATCAATTGTTTGATACTTTTGAATTTGCTAAAAGGCATAATAAGGTATTCCACTTAGAGATTTTATGGTTGTGAAAGGTGAAGCACGAGGCGACGGATATTGTTTCAAAGTGTTCAGAGTGGTGAACGAGTTAAGAGAAAGCACAAGAAGGAGAATTCTATGTATTTAGATTCCATGAAGTTTTACTAGGTCTGCGTGACATGTGTGAATTGAGAAACATAAAGATTTAACTCATAAGGTATAGTTCCTCGGTACTAAGTTGATGAGTTGGGTGGAATTCATCTTTTGGAGTCGAGAATGACAGTATGAGGTTGAGTATTCATGAGAAAATGATAGAATAGGTCACCACAGACTCAAGAAAGGCCTATTATTTACTTTGTAAGGATTTAGAATCAGTTCGGGTGACTATTAGTGATATTTGAAATGTGTGCTTTACATCGGGCAAAAGTTGCACATTTAATGACTGGTAGCTTATGGATAAAGAATCAAGAAGATTTATGGTTATACTAGTAGCCCATTTTCAATCATATTTGATGGGTTAACAGTTCACAATAGGGTAATGACAGGTTTACCAAACCTTATTGAAGTTGACAAGTGGATTTGATAATATTCTATTAATGGCAAATGTAATGACAGTTCTAATGGTTCATGCATATACTTGGTGAAGTACTGAGAATGTATGAATGAATATAGAAAGTCTTTGGGGCGATGAAATGATTTTCTACTAGTTGGGAACAACAAGATAATTACTAGAATGATGCACAAAATAATTTGGAGGTTTCAGAGGTTTTGTGAAATGGATGATGGCTTAGAAGCTCCAGCTCGATGAAATGAAATGAACGGACCTGGAATTAGCATTATTGCCTTTTGATAAGGCCAATTTCTGATATAAATGCTTAAGATTGTCTTAGAATAAGCATGAATTCTTTTCTTGCAAGGGAAAGTCATGATTTGAACTTGCAAGGTGTGATAGCGTATGCTCTAGGTGTACTAGATACTAATGATAGCATAGGAAGGTGCGAAAGAAAGATAAGTTGAATCGAGTTATTTTACTGGTATAGATTTGAGAATGGATTACGGTTAAAGATAAGAGATTATGGTACAACAACAGATCCAGTGAAATCCCACAACGTGGAATTTCACTAGGTATGTTGTTGTGATAAATATGTTAAGTAGTTTATTTTGGTTCGAGGGTATGGTAGGATTTGTCGCTCTCCAATTGATTGGGATGATGCGTACGAGGTTAGGGCTTGAGTACATATTTGTTGGGAGATTCTTTGGAACAAGTTAGATTGATTTAGAGAAGACTTCTCAAAGATTAAAGTAGATGAAAGAACTATGCAGATTGAAAGGTTCGTAACGTGGATTACATAATTGGTGATCGAAATCTTTTTGAAGGTATCACTCCTAAAGGGTGCAATGAGGTTCAGAAGGAAAGGAAAGTTGAGTCCGAGATTTATTGGTCCATTTGAATTTTTAACGTATTGGTAAGATATCACATGAGTTGCTTTCCACATGGGTCATCAAGTGTTTTGTGTTTTAGGGTTCACTGTTGAGGAAACATCATTCTGATGCTTTTTTGTGTGATTCAATCGGATTCGGTGCATCTAGATCAGAATCAGACATTAGGGGAAAAGTCGGTGGAAATTTTTGATAGAAAAATTTGAAGTTGAGATTCTTAATAAGATAGCTTCGGTGAAATTAACAATAGGGACATTGCCAGGTTGAGAGGGCTACTTGGGAGATCGAGTTAGACATGCGAACCATATACCTGCAATGTTTTTTAACAATAATAGTACTTTTCTTTATCTGTTCGAGGATGAACGGTTTTTAAGTGGTGGATGATGTAATGACCCATTTGATTATTTTGAGCTTTTGGATTCCTTTTCCAAAAATAACCATTCGCATAATTTTAAAATGGTGGTCTGACTTGCAGGGATAAGTGGCGCGGTTCCCAAGGCTATTGGGTAAGTATAATAGAAGAAAAACTAATTTGAAAGTTTTTAAGTTAAAGAAGAGAAAAGGTTGACCAAAATCAACATCTAAACTTAACAAAGTCGAATCGGAGTTTGTCGATTTCTGAGGTTCGAAACGTAATTTATGACTTAATCGAGTAGTTGATTCAAATCCCGAGAGTCTCAGGTGTGATTTAAACTCTTGGTGGGGAAACTAGTTAAATTAATGAATATGAGTTGATCTCATTCAACATCAGGTCAAGACGATTTTGGATCTATATTTTGAAAGTTCCAGCTGATTATATGATGATTTTGGACTTATTCGCAAATCTTGGTTAGATTCCCCTGAGTTTAGGATGGGTTTGGGTTGTATGACATTTGTATTTTATTTCGACATTATTTTGAGCATAACCGGTACCATATAAAGAAAACTAGTTCTAAATTGTGTTTTGATTGAATCGTATCGTGATTTCGAAACTATATCAATAGGAATCATTGAGTTTTAAGATCGTATGAAGGAGTTATGGTCATTTTACTTTGAATAGGTGTTGTTGGTTTCTTGTTAAAAATATGGCCTTCACGATCACGTCATATAGCGGATCGATATCGCAATGAGGAAAAAGTCACCGGACTTTAGAAATACAGATTCAAGATTTTTTGTATTTGGAAGATTTTGGGAGCTATGGAGCTCCAATTTGGGCCATTTTTGCGATTATTTTCTTGTATTGGAAAGGGGGTAAGTATCTAACCTTTATTTTGATGTTTCCTCATGATTATTTCCCTCATTTATCATTCTTATCCTTGTTTGAATTGTAGAAATTGGGTTTTGAATCCTAAAGTTGGGAAATGGTAAAACTTTGATTTAATGGCAATTCATGAATGAAATTGGTTGATTTATTGATTTTCTGGATTTATAACATATGGACTATGGATAACTCAATTTTTAATGAAATTAGAGTTTTGACCTTTGGGGCTCGAAATTAGCTTTTTAGGTGTCTTTTTAAATCAGAATTATTTTCATAGCTAGATGGGTGTCTACGAACTTGTATGCTTATTGTAGATTATGTATTTGAACAGTTTGGGATCGTTCGGATGCTTTGAAGAAGGATAAGGCTGTGTGGTGATCGCTTGAGCTTCGGACTCTAAAATTTAGGCAAGTTGAGACCTTACTTAACTCTATTTAAACAATGTGGTTGGTAATTTAACTAATGATAAGGAAAATAGTTAATAAGGGGTTCCAATAATTGTGAGGTGACGAACAATTATAATGGGTATCGGTTCCATGATTTGAGAAGTTCTGTAGTATTAGATTATTTACTTTTCTTATAAAAATATCAAAGCATGTGTGCATTAGCTAATAGCTTAAATTGATTGATGTGAATCATGATCTGAGATATGAATCTCCTGCATGATGCTTTTATGATAGATGCATGTCTTACTTGTTGATTATGTGTTCTCATCACTCCGAAATACTCGTTTAAGGATGAAAAAGAGATAAGTTGAGCCTTTACTTTATAGCCTTATTGCTTCTTTTGTGTCCATGTCATATTCATGTTTTCATATCATAAGTCATGCATATTACACTTGAGGATACATATCTAGTGTCCGATGGAAAATAGTTCCAGGTGGAGTGATGAAGATGATAATCGAATTGGATAAGTGTTGAGATTGAGAGCCTAAATGGATGAGAACATGATGAAAAATGGTTCTAGGTGGTGTGTGGACCTTGCGAGTCCCTATGGGTCACATATTTCATATTATGAAGTGTGTGTATACCGGTGATAGATGGCATTTGCATGTCATTTCGTTGATTCTTTGTTTATTTCTGACATGAAGGATTGGTTTAAATATACTTATCTGAATTGACTTATTACTTGAATACTTGTCGAATTGAGTGAATAATGCATCTTGTACTTGTTGGATTACAATATGCCCTTATGAACTAATAATCGTTAAGTGTGGGAGTAAGCATTTGGAAGACAACCCTCAAAACCGTTTTAGTTTAGGGTCGGTCAACAATGCTGCTAAGTACACATTTTTTTCGTATTTACTATACACTTGGTGCACATTTTTTAGTGCAGAGTTTGTTCCTAGTACCAGTGGAGCACAAGGATTCACATTCGGGGTGAGCTGCTGGCTGATCTGCAGCACCGAATTTCTTTTTCTTTACTTTATTTCTTTCGTTTTCATTCTTAGGTAGTGTATTTGGGATGATCATTCAAACTTGTATTTCTTATTCTAGTAGTTTTTGTACTTGTGACATCAAGTTTTTTATTGTAGTACCTTTTCCGCTAATTTATGATAACTTAATTATGATTTTAAAATGGCTTTATTTATTTATCTTCACATATTATACTTGTTAAAATTGGCTTAATAGGTTATGGATGGTTCGCCTACCGATTATGGGTAGGTACCTTCACGGCTTTGAAATTTGGATTGTGACAGCAATGGAAGCATATTATTTAGTAATCATGTGTCAAAATGAGAGAATGCAATTAAACTAAATTAAATCTAAAATTACTTTTTTCTTCCACAGAAAATTATGGACTATTTATACAGTATATTTAGTGAAATGAATTTTGAACAAATATTGAACTAAATGGGTAACTTTCTCATATTAGTGAATCTATTCCATTTGCAATCTCGTAACGATCCGTCCGGTCGTTTTTAACTAAAGACCCTTATTTGACTATATTGTCCTTCTTGTAGACTCTGTGTGGGATTTATGATGTATGTGGGTGGATGACACGGATCTTAAAGTTCATTTATATGATTTTTAGATGAAAAATCCAAAGTAGGAATCTTAGCGTTGATTAATTTGACTCAATGTTGACTTTCAGGTATATGGATTCGTTTCTGGGTTTCATCGCTTCCGGAGGGTCATTTCTAAATTAGTCAAGTCATTGGTTCACTTCATGAGGAAATCAGATGTACATTGTGACTTTATTTGTGGAATTTGGATAATTAGATATTTTGAGCGATTCTTTAGAAAAGTATGTATTAGCTTAGTTATATGAAAAATATGAGGGCGCGAGTGAGATTGTAGCATTGGTTACCTTGGGATAGCATGTGTGGTTTGTGTCCGGGAGGTCTCGGGAGTGTTTCGGGTGTTTAGTGGATGATTTGGTAAATTCTCTAGTTGCTGGTTTTGGTGCGCTGCACCAACATTTATTAGTTCGATTCTGCGTGCTCGTCTATGTGGAGGGTGGTTCGCAGATGCAAGCCCTGAGTAATTATGAGTCCCCCCCCCTGCGGAGACTTCTTCGCAGAGACGATGATGCCTCTATGGTGATTCTCTCACACCATCGCCTATGCAAGAAGTTTAGTGTTTTTGCCTCAGCAGACTTTCTCCTTTGCAGTGAGGTCGCCCATGCGTGATCGATTCCGCCGGTGTAATATGAATTAGATTATCTTGATAGATATTGTGAATAAGTATGGATTAATGGTAGATGATCTTGTTGTAGTGTTTAATTTGATCATGGGAACCCTTTGCAATTTAGGGGAAATCCTAGGGTTTGGAATTGGAGCCTTTGGAAAAATATTGAATTAAAGGTTCAATTGGGGTTAGTTTTCCAATTAACTTAAGGATATGCCGACTTACTATGTATTTATGTTATTTGAGTAAAAAAGTTTGGATGTTGGCATCGTGGGCCCGGGGTTAATTATTAACGTAGAGTATATGTATGTTAGACTACGATTACTACGAGGTGCTTCGAAATGGCAAGGCGTGCGTAGAAAGTTGATCGTTCGTGGCTCTTGCTCGACTTTAAGGTAGGCTACGGTTTCTCTTTTGTATACTTTGATAAAAGTACGTAGTAGTTATAAATATTAAGGGGTATTGGGCGTGTTTATGGGTCCCACCTTAGCGGTTGTGATGAACGTTTAGGTGGGTACCGGTGTTGAACTGTGAAGATGGGTGATTTGGGGAATCAGCCTTAAGCTGATTCCGACTGCTGTTGTTGGGGCTTATCGGCATTATGTGGGCTCGTCACCATACGTGATATTGTGTGTTTATTCATCACATAACTTTCGATATCATATCCCGAATTACATGAATTATGTGTTAATGACTTTCTGAAAGCATGTGATATTCATCTTTATACTTGATTTCTTCTCATACATTCCGATTACTTGCCTTGAATTGTCATTTACATTCATATACTCATGGTTCTGATGATATTGAAATGCGAGTGCTATGGAAATATTATGGGTCCAATGAGACTGGAAAGGTAAGTTGTTTGATGAGATAATTGGAAACATTGTGATGATGATGATACGTGGAGGGCCGGGTTGCACGCCTGCAAAGGATGTTATTACAGCTAAGAGTTGGGATCTGTTGAGAAATTCTGGATGAGTCTATGGACTTCGCAGTTTTCTCATAGGTGTGTAGTTCATAGAATTTAAATGCATATATACTAGGGATAAAAGGTACCTGACATATGCATTGCATACATATCATATATTCATTATGCATTGATTAGTTGTGGGTTGATGATATGATATGGATTGGTTATTTGAAACTTGGGTGATTTCCTTATTAAATGGATTTGGATGATTGGATTGATTATAATGGATCGGATTAGTTGTCATGATTGGCTTGTTCTCTGTGAATTGGGTTGTGTGGTTACACCTTCATGAGTCTGAGTACCCGCTGTTGAACTATATTGTGGTCAGTGAATTCTATTGGCAGAACTATCATGTTTATCATAGAGACATGTGCATGTCTTTTATTACTTAATGATTGATAACGTTATTTGATATAGAGTCTAGTAAGAATTGGTCGAGGTGTTGTTGTTGTAGTTAAATGACATGCATGTTATGCATGTGTAGATCCTCTTCTTAATCAAAGGATGTACGACGTTATAGAGAATAAAAAGCTAATATTGTTATGATCAGACTAATCGTGATAACCCTTGAAAAGGATTGTGATATGATGTTGTGTACTAAGGTCAATCTGTCTTAATTGATTACTTGATAATATGGGTATGTGGTGACAACATGAATAGGATTTAGACAGAGTTTACTGATCGATGGGTAATAAGGGTGACATATGTATGTGCAATATGAATTGAATGGTACTTGAATGTGATTGAACTCTTATGTGAACAAGGTGATTTATGTGACTAAGTAAACTGCCTAGAAGAGGACCTACTTGAGAGTAAACTTGATGTTTATGCATGTTACGTAACTTTCGTCATTGTCAGCCTATGATGCCTACGGGGGTAAGTTGTTAACTCATGATACGCTTGCTGCATCTTTTACGTGGATGCATGTATACAGTTGGTTCATGTTGTAGATGGCGCACATAGAGATTAGGGACAATCATTTATCCTATCGTCGACCTTGGTCTTTGTCTTAGTTAGACTGTTCTTATTCATCAAAGACAGTGGTTGTTTATTTCTCTTTCTATTATATTCTTAGTAGTCTTTGTACAAATTATACTAAGTTTTGGGAGAATTGTATTGTAAGGGATTTTCATATTTGCAAGATTGAATGAAGAATTGTTATATCTTGATAATTCCATGAATTATTCCACAATGTTTTATTACTTGTTAAAAGGATTTTGGAAATGGTTCACCTACCGGGGGATAGTGTAGGAGCCACCACAACACCCATGATTTAGATCGTGACAAAGTTGGTATCAAAGCTCTAGGTTTACCAGTCTCACGAGTATAAGGACATTGTTTAGTGGAGTCTCGTGGATAGGTACGTAGATGTCTGTACCCATCCTCGTGAGGCGATAAGACATTTAGGAAAACTTCCATTCTTTCATTCTTTCATGCTACTTCGTTCAAATTGGTATCTGAAACTTTTTTATCCTATTCTATAACCGATGGTGGTAAAACACTCTTAAATTCATGCATGAGTGGTTTGCTATTGTGTTGTGCAGTAGGGTATGAGACGTGATACCGTGGTACGGACGAGTGACCAAATTCAATTTTCAGCTATGATTTGAAGGTGCAGTTGATTAGGGTTATATTTGGGATCCCTCAGTTCGGTGATATCTTTGGAAGGTAGGAATGATAATGCAGAGGTGCAGGGGAGAAATTGGGTGGATTAATCTCCATTATATGAAGGAAAAAATTGGTATATGGCGTGCTTGTCGAGGAGGTTGCAAGATGTACGAGGGTGGATGTCGTATAAGTTATGAAAGGTTAAGTTTGGCTTCGACTTGACGGAATTGTAGTAGCAGAGAAAGAACTAGTGGTTATGTGTTTCTTCAGGGAATGACTATTTGGTCTAGGCCAGGTGGCAAGGTTACTTGTGATGAGTGAAGTTTATGGAAATAAACAGTCATGTTTCTTTAAATAAGAGTGTGTTCGCAGGGTCACTTGGAGTTTCAAAGTTAGTAATAAAAAGGGGTTGTTAAAACCAAGAGATTGTTGATTCATGAGTTGTTTCCCAACTGTTTAGTATAGAGTAAGTGTAAGAGATTGTATATGAGTTGGTACGTTAGACTACATCATTGGCTAATGGGAGTCAGTGATCGTCTAATAGGAATAACTTTAGCATTGGACAAAGGTGAAGTTTTATTCTAAGGAATTATCAGGTGTTGCATCTAGTTTTTGGATAGTATTTATGGGCATGGTATAAAAAGGTTAGTATTTGAGAAGTTCTATAATCACTGGTATAATGACTTTTGAGTTGACTGAAAGATAGGGAAAATTACAGGGTTAGTTGGATGTGTTCTGGTTTGGTAAAATAAGGTAAGGGTTGGTTCTTCGCAGGCAAGCATCGTATAAAGACTCTCGAATAAGGTGTTCGTTAATGGGAATATTTAAGGTAACAGATTGATGACGGTTTGAACTAATTCTAGTTGTAAAAAGCTTCGGGTATCAATGACCGGGTCAGTAAGTTATGAACCAATATAAAAGAAGGATTATTTCGGTTAGTGGTTTTTGGCAAGGGTGCTTTGATGAAACTATATGAGAATGTTAATAGGATTATATGTTCGGTGATTAAGGATCAATCTTCGGATTATGGACCAGTTCAGTGAGGGTTTGGGTTGTCGGGTACTAAATGATTTTTTGGTCAAAGTAACCAGAGTGGGTCGGTATCTTTCGAGTCGAGGAATTTTATAAAGGATGGTACATGGAATGTGCCTGATTTGGGAGGAGCTTTCAGTTTTAAGGTTCGAGTAGGGCGAGGGAAACTCTATGTTTGGTTATGTAGTGTCCTACTATTTCCAAGATTGGTTCAGTTATTTTGTTAGGTCTATGATATTTCAGTACACTCTGGAACATGTTTGAGTAATGATCGGTCGTTAGTGGTGAATGTGATTGAAATAAAAGGTGAGAATTTAAGGATTTCGATAAATGCGTGTTTGATCTGATTTGAAATGAGTAAGGTGTCTCTTCAATATAGCGGAGGATTGGGATTTGAAACAACGGAAATTCTTGGGTTAGGTGTGAATTATCTTGGCAATATTTTTGCATCTTTAGATCAGGTGAAATTATTTAGTATGCTCGGAGAAGTAGGTCTATGGTAGTTGACTAAGTGCTATGACGGATGTTCTATGGGGTTCGTGATTAATGATTGGTGGTAAATTATGTTGAAACATTGTTGATTAATAGCATGGATGAGTATTTCAGGTATTAAAGACTTGAAAGTAATTGTGCATGGTAAGGTGCATGGATCGTAAGGTTAATATGTAGGATTTGGTAAAGCGCGAGGGTTGCGAGATTCGATACTTTCTGGATTGATAAAAGGATGCGAGATATTACTATTAGAGACTCGATGGGTGGAGGTGTAGTAAATGAGACAGTAGGCTTTACGTTGAAATATTCGAAGTTATGGCTAGTTAAGATAAAGTACGAAGAGGATTCGATATATTTAGAGTTCATGGGGTTCTATCAGATTTGTGTATCGAGTGGAAGTTGAGAAACATAAAGATTACAATCATAAGGTATAGTTCTTTGGTACTAAGTTGATGACTTGGATAGAATTCAGCTTTAGAGTCGTGGGTGACGTCACATGTTTTATTATTCATGAGAAAAGGGATTTAAGAGGTCACCGCATGTTTATGGAAAACCTATCAGTTATGTTTGGAATCAGTTCGGGTGACTATCGATGATTTATAAATTGAGCAATTATTTTTGGGTTAGAATTATTCAATTAGGTTCGGGTGGCCTATGTTTATATTTCTTGGAGGACCTATAGTGTTCTAGTAAACCACCGACAAGGATTCAATAGACTTCGATTAGGAATGGAGGTATGACGGTGTTACCAGTTCTCATTGAAGTTTACAAGTAGGGTGGATGGTATTTTTTTTGGATTGCAACGATTCGGACAGTTCTAATGGTTACAGGGGTACTTGGCAATGTATTGAGAGGTACAAATGGTTATGATGAGCCTTTAGAGTGATCAGTTGATTTTTATCGGATTTGGCATGGCAAGGTAATTAGTAGGTATGCTTATAGTATGGTGATTTGGAGATTTGAGAAGAATTGGGCAATGGATTTTGTCTGGGTGATTTTGACTTCGGGTACAAAAATAACGAGACTAGGATTAGCACAATCGGCCTTGGATCAGATAAGTTTTTTAATGGAATTACTTAGAATTTTTTCAGATAAAGCAAAGTCTTCTCTGGCAAAAGAAAGCCATAATTTGGGCCTGTGGCTTGTGTTTATATGTTTCTAAGGACTCTTGGTTCGAAGGACGGCATTGCTAGTTGCGAAAGAAGACTAGTAGAATCAGACTATGTTATCGGTGCAGGTTAGACAATGGTTGCGGCTACAACTAAGGGATGGCGGTAATTATTTGAGAATTGTGGACTCAATCGAACACGTATAGAGGTATGGATATGATCAAATTAGAGAATTTGAACGAAGTCAGTTCTTACATTCAAGAATCAGCTCTGAAAGAAATTTTGGGTCTGAAGAAATATAAAGTTGGGTTTTTTTAGCTCAGTTAAAGGTAGTCTTGACGGATACAGTGAACAAGTGATACTACAGGTGTAATTCTTGCTTGTGGAGACTTCCATGAGGTTATAATGAAGATTACTTAGTTACTTGTCAGCTTTGTATTTTCCCTTTTTTTGTTCGAGGACTAACATTTGTTTAATTGGTGTTTTATGTAATGACTCATTCGGTCGTTTTTAGCTAAATACCCTTATTTGACTATATTTCCCTTCCCGTAGATTATATGTGGGGTTTGTGATGTGTGGGGGTGGGTGGCACAAATCTCGAGGTTTATTTATGTGATTTTCGGATGAACAACCCAAAGTAGGAATTTTAGAGTTGATTAATTTAATGAAAGGTTGACTTTCGAGTATATGGGTTCATTTTTGGGTTTCGTCGCTTTCGATAGTTTCAAAGGGTCATTTATGACTTAGTCGAATTATTGATTCGCTTCCTGAGACAATCAAATGTACATTGTGACTTTATTTGTGGAATTGGGATAAGTGGATGTTTTGAGTGATTCTTTAGAAAAGTATACATTAGCTCGGTTATATGAGAAATCTGAGGGCGTAAGTGAGTTTATAACATTGTTTACCTTAGGATAGCATGTTTGGTTCGTGTCCGGGAGGTCTCGGGAGTGTTTTGGGTATTTGGTGGAAGATTTGGAAAATTCTCTAGTTGTCGGTTCTGGTGTGCCGCACCAACGGCTATTGGGCCGCTTCTACCTGCCTGCCTCTATGGAGGTTGGCTCGCAAATGCGGGCCTTGAGTAATTGTGAGTTTCCACCCCTGTAGAGACTTTCTCGCGGAGGCGATAGCCCATCTGTGGTGATTCTCTCGCATCAGTGCCTATGCGGGAAGTTTAGTATTTCTGCCTCAGCGAACTTTCTCCACTGCGACAAGGCCGCCCCTGCGTGATCGATTTCGCCGATGCAAGATCGTTGTTCTAGTCAGTTTTCTAAATGCCTAAAATGATTCACTTTCCCAAAATATCATATCTCCGAATTAGAGCTAGTTAAGAGGGAAATTCTTGAAGTTTGTTCTTGAGTTCTTCATTAGAGGAAAATTCTTCACCTTTTTTATTATGTTTTATAATTTAAGGTCCCTAATCTTAGTATAGAATATAATATGGGGAAAATGAGTTTTAAGTTTCATGATAGAATGAAAAGGGATGAAACCTTGATTTAGGGGTGTAATATGAATTAGATTATCTTGATATTGTGAATAAGTATGGATTAATGGTAGATGATCTGATTGTAGTGTTTAATTTGATCATGGGAACCCTTTTCAATTTGGGAGAAATCCTAGGATTTGGAATTGGGGCTTTTGGATAAATCTTGTAATTTAAGGTTTAATTGGGGTTAGTTTTCTAATTAATTTCAGGATATGACTATTTAGTATGTATTTATGTTATTTGAGTAATAAAGTTTGGATTTTGGCACCGTGGGCTCGGGGTTGATTTTAGGTGTCTTTTGGATTTTTTAAGGACTAGGTCCTTGTATGTATTTTAGCTTAATTATTAATGTAGAGTATATATATGTTAGACCACAATTACTACGAGGTGCTTTGAAAGGGCAAGGCGTGCGTAGAAGGTTGACCGTTCGTGGCTCCTACTCGACTTTGAGGTAGGCTACAGTTTCTCTTTTGCAGACTTCTGTAGAAGTACATAGTAGTTATAAATGTTAAGGGGTATCTGACGTATTTGGGGGTCCCACCTTAGTGGTTATGATGAACGCTTGGGTGGGTACCAGTGTTTAACTGTGAAGATGGGTGATTTGGAGAATCAACCTTAAGTTAATTTCGGCTGTTGTTGTTTGGGCTCATCGTCATACGTGATATTGTGTATTTATTCATCACATAGTTTTTGATATGATATCCTGAATTATGTGTTAATGACTTTATGAAAGCATGTGATATTCATCTCTATACTTGATTTCATCTCATACATTCTGATTACTTGCCTTGAATTGTCATTTGCATTCATACATTCATGGTTCTGATGATATTAAAATTTGAGTGGTATGGAAATGATGTGGGTCTAATGAGATCGGAAAGGCAAGTTATTCTATGAAATGTTTGGAAACACTAAGATGATAATGATATAAGGAGGGTCAGGTTGCACACCTGCAACGCATGTTATTACAGCCAAGAGCTAGGATCCGTTGAGAAATTCTGGATGAGTATATGGACTTCGCGGGTCCCCCATGGGTGTGCCGTTCATAGAATTTGAATGTCTGTATACTTGAGATGGAAGGTAGCTGATATGTGCATTGCATTCATATCATATATTCATTATGCATTAATTAGTTGTGGATTGATAATGTGATATGGATTGGTTATTTGAAACTTGGGTGATTTTCTGATTAAATGAATTTGGATGATTGGATTGATTATAATGGACCAGATTAGTTTTCATGATTGGCTTGTTCTCTGTGAATTGGATTATGTGGCTATAGCTTTATGAGTCTGAGTACTCGTTGTTGAACTATATTGTGGTCAGTGAATTCTATTGGCAGAACTATCACGTTGATCATAGAGACATGTGTATGTCTTTTATTGCTTGATGATTGATAACATTATTTGATAGAGAGTCTAGTAAGAATTGGTTGATGTGTTGTTGTAGTTAAATGACTTGTATGTTATGCATGTGTAGATCCCCTTCTTAATCAAAGGATGTACGACATAGACTTCTACTTACATCATAATGAGGACGTTAAATGAGTGAGTATATGTCCTGTCGTTACTTGTATAAAACTGTAATCAAGCCCAAAAATTACAGAGAATAAGAAGCTAATATTGTTGTAATCAAACTAATCGTGATAACCCTTGAAAAGGATTGTGATATGATATTGTGTACTAGGGTCAATCTGTCTTAATTGATTACTTGATAATATGGGTAAGTGATGACAATATGAATAGAACTTAGACAGAGTTTACTGATCGGTGGATGATAAGGGTGAGATCCATATGGGCAATATGAACTGAATGGTACTTGACTGTGATTGAACTCTTATGTGAACAATGTGATTTATGTTACTAAGTGAACTGCCTAGAATAGGACCTACTTGAGAGTCAACTTGATGTTTATGCATGTTACATAACATTCGTCGTTGTCGGCCTATGATGCCTACGGGGGTACGTTGTGTACTCATGCTATGCTTGATGCATCTTTTACGTGGATGCAGGTATACAGTTGGTTCAGGTTGCAGATGGAGCACATGGAGATTAGGGTCTGTCATTCATCCTATCGGCGGCCTTGGTCTTTGTCTCAGTTATACTGTTCTTATTAATCCAAGACAATGGTTGTTTATTTCTCTTTCTATTGTATTCTTAGTAGTCCTTGTACAAGTCAGACCAGATTTTGGCAGTGTTGTGTTGTAAGGAATTTTCATATTTTCAAGATTGAATGAAGAATTGTTATATCTTGATAATTCCTTTAATTGTTTCGCAATGTTTTATTACTTGTTAAAGGATTTTAGAAATGGTTCGCCTACCGGGAGATAATGTAGGTGCCACCACGACGCCCGTAATTTGGGTCGTGACAAATCTTAATCAGTTAAATACAGCATTTCAAGGAAAAACTAAAGGCAAATGCAACTAAATAGATAAATATTATAATATTATATACTAAAATGAGTAAACAACTACAATATATTGTAGTATTTGATATAACCATGTTTAAAGTGCATAATATAACTTTGTTGTCTCCTGTATCAACTGCACAACGAGGACATTGAATTTTTCATTCTTTGTATCCTGCTATATGATATAAACACCCGGGATACCAATTTTTTCATCCTTGTAGTATACGTAAACCCTTGTTGAAGATTGTATTCAATCCGAGATAAAATATTGCCGTCTCATTTTCAGCATCGCTAAAATGCTTAAGACATCGCCTTTGTGCTTCATCAATCTGTGAAAGATCACATCCTACGTTGGACAATGACATTCGCTGCAAAAATCTATCCGCATAGATTCTATCTTTAAATTTTGAATATCTATTGCACGGATAATAATAAAAATTTAAGAATAAAAGCTTAAATAATCAAATTGTAATAGACATTTGTTAAATAATACTTACCCCAAAGAAAATGATCGATCACAAACTACAATATTATCTTTAGTATATGTGATGGTAAATCAATTACATTTGTGCGAAGGCGAACATTTCTATGACTCATTTTGATATTGTGTAATGAAATATCTACTTTTGATAAGGATAATAACTCAGAATAATTGTGTATCTATATAGAAGGAAAAATATTTAGACGACTATTCATTTTTTACCAATAAAATCTAATAATACACAATTATTGTAAAATCTTTACAGTAAATAAAGTAGATTTCAACATTAAATTGATAATACAATTCAGATGATATTTAATGTGTGGTAATTGTGTATACATTCCACATAAGTTAAAGTCAAATAACATTTAAAATATATTTTTTCAGAAACCACTAACTTGAAACTTAATGGGGAAATATTTTATTAATAATAATAAAAAGTAGCAAAAACAAAAAGGAAATAAAAATCCAATAAAAGAGAAAAACTGGATGCCTTGGACTCATCGGAGTTCGCAAAGGCCGCAACTTCACCTAAGGTCAAGCATCTTGTTTTTCGATATAAATACACTTCGTCGCACACAAAGCTCTCACCTGATGAAGTGAATCCATAGCCAAAGGAGTAAATACAGATATCTTCCGTCTAAGTAAAATTATATTAGCCTCTTTTCTGACCTGCATTTGATTGTTCGAAACTGATCTTACCAACTCAAAACGATTGATAAAACAGTCGGCTCAACCCTCAAAGAAATTAGGTTATGTTTGTACTTAACAGTTATCATCTTTAATCCTCTAGTTGACCCAAAAATGGTTGACAACCTTCAGATTAATAGATAAACTTATTCAATGCAACACATACTCCAATAGTTTAAAGGGTCAAGTACCTTAGATACCCTAAACTTACATGCCAATTTCTCTGGACAACTTATGATAGTACAGTGTCCTCTACTTCTCATTTATTGATAAATTTTCAATGGGATGAATCAAGGCTAAGACCATCATTAGAAGTATTGTCAATATTTGAGTTACAAAGTCATACATATACAACATTATCTCATGTATTCTTAACACTTCTGATTTTAAGATTGGGAACATTATGTTCGTCTAGACTTTGTATTTTTCTCCCCGCTTTAGGCAGTTCGGAAATTGAAGTACATCTTAATGTACTACAAAATCAAAAGCTATGTTAGTTAAAAAATCTACTAGAGTATTATATACATGTCGTATTATCACATTGAAATTCTTTCCACTTTTATGATAATACACCATGGACCTCCCACATTCCATCCACAATATTCTTCATCATCAGAGAGTCGATTTCCATGATTAATGGGTGTAGGTCATGTTCCACACAAGACAACAATCCCTCCACATTTGATATTGCCTCAGCCACCACATTAGTATTTTGTCCCAACTCCTTGCACTCTGCATATATCAAATCTCCATGCCAGTCTCTAACACAAAAATCATAAGAGCTAGGCTCAAGATTTCCTCCAGATGCCCCTGTTGGAAATTTGCCTTTGACGGAGAGGTGCGTCCACCCATATTTAATGAATTAAACACTAGTATTCCGCATGTTGGAGGCTTTGTCTCTTCTCACATGCATAATCTACTAAGTGAGTAGATGACCGTAGGGCCAAGAATCGTCAAATTTTGTTGAGAAATGAAATAGATATTGGTCCATGAAGTAAGGTGTTTGAGGCATGGAAATATGGTGTAGGACAAATCTACCACATCGGTGGGAAAAGGAAGAATTGCTCTCTTTATAAGTCTCTAAAGTGGTAAAGGGTTTAGGACCCCAAGAGGTATCCCATGTGTTTAAAGAAGGGAGGATCTAGATGTGCTTGGGTTCAAGGCTAAGCCCACACGCACGTCGTTCGGTCCGGTCTCGGGCTGTGGGCTGTGGGGACTTTCTGATATTATCTTTTTGGACCCCAAATTGCTTAATATTTACAGTTTGGTCCATAGAGTTTCTGAAAAGTTGAATTTGAAACGACGGAAGGATTTTTGGGGCATTAATTAGCCATTACTTGGCTGATTAACTCCTCCATAATCAGCCCTCTTCAATGGCCATGAACAACCTTAAACCTGCCACATTAATGGCCTTAAACCTGCCATTAACAACCCTTACTAATGGCTATTAACAGCCTTGTTTGTGGATGTTGGGCAGCATCCTCCTTGCTATATATTGATGCCTTTTGGCTCAATTATGCAAGACATATATACACGAAAATAGCAGCACATTTCAGTGAGGAAAAACACTGCAAAACAGTGAGGAAAAATACCCAAAAACAGTGATGAAATACAGTGTGATATACACGAGAAATACACAACAGAGACACACTATATACACAGAGACAAAACAGAAAAGAAAACAAAAACTCTTCCTTCCTTTTTCATATCTTCAGCAAGTCGATTCGTATTTGTTTTCTTCGTCAGACTCAAACCTATTGTCTTTGTAGCGTTGAGATTAAAGTGTTGTTTTATCTTGGGAGACTATTGCCCGCTAACGTAAAAGCATATATATGGGGCAATCTTGTCTTAAGGAAAGAGTGCAATCACTCGACTCAACACACAACGTTGTAACCATCCAGATTTAGTTGTTTCTTGATTTCAGGTTATCAAGATTCAAGACACAACAAGCTTGCGACAGTTTTGAAGATTGACCATTTATTTATCCTTTCGAACACTTGTAATATTTATTTACTTCTCGTACTACTTTATACAATAGCAAGCCTACAATTTAAGACAAGATTGTATTGTAAGAGTATTAGTATTCGAAAGATGTGGGTCAAAAGTTGTGTGACCAAATCTAGATATGGTTGTGGTTTTCTGCTTCAAGACAGTGATGATGATATTGTTGAAGTTCAACGTGTTCATGGTGTCACCGCTCCTGAGAGTGGTGGGAACAAGCGCTCACGAGAGGCTGAGGATGTCAACTGGGACAAGAGGAGAAGGCTGAAGATGTGGTTCTATCTTGCAGCAGAAAGCCTATATCTGTCCGAGATAGGATCCGAATTATTGTAAGGAGGATATGGACACTCAGTTTGATGAAGTGACTGAAGTGGGCCAGAATCCAAAATTGGGATAAGTTATTTTCTTCCTTGTCAAGAATAAAGATTAAATGATGTCTGATTAAAAAAGGACTTAAAGTAAGGAGGAATATGAAAATATTTTCAAAAAATAATTTATATTCCTTACGCTTTAAAATCAGAAGTTTAATCTCTTCTTCTTTCCCGTTTAAAGATTGGTTTTTGTAAACGACTTAAAAAGATCCGTTCTTTTAAGTGTAATTATTAAAAGTGTGTAAAGTATGTTCGCACATATGAGGGAGAAAGATTCACCGATCAAAAATCATTACCACTCTTAAGTAAGCGCCAAGAATTGTCTGGGCACCAATCATAAGGGAAGAAGACTAAAAGCTAAAGACGTTGGGCCTGTCACACTATTTGGCAGAAGATTCTTCATAGGATGATATTGGACACTCAGTCATACAAAGCCTCCGGGCGACTGGAGTGGGCCAAAATTCCTTTGATATGATGATATTGGACACTCAGTCATACAAAGCCTACGGGCGACTGGAGTGGGGCCAGAATTCATTTCATAGGAAAAGTAATGGACACCTAGTGTGGTGGGCCAGAGTTTCCAGGTCTTAAATAATCTGAAGGCCTAAATAAAGGCAGAAAAGAAATTGGACACTCAGTCTGCCAAAGAAACTGGAGTGGGCCGGAGTATCCAGATCAAATATGATCCGATTACGCCCTAACTACGGGCAAGAAGTTGTTCATGTGAAGCAACGCCACCTCTAAAGTAGAAGGGGTTGGAGAGGTTGTCCTCAATTGGACTTCAGGGAATGGGATCACTCTAAGATAAGGTGATACATGTCCCAAACTTGGTTAAGGGACGCTATTGGTCAAGCTGGTTTGAGATTAGTCCAACAGGTCTATAATAACTAAGAATGGTACAGTATGTCTGTAGCCATATGAATGATATATTTGTAATACGTGCATCTATACTATCATAGTTTAAGACACGTTAAATAGAAAGTCATTCAAAAGCTAGCGAAGTTGAGATTGTTGCCTTCTGTCGACATAAACCCTCAAAATAAATGTGAGGTACACGAAGAGGCAAAATCACCTTTCCAAATTCCATCAAGGAAATAGCGAAAAAAGCACCGCTCCTCTAGAACTTAGTCACAACCTACTTGGGTGATTTGAAGTTTATAAAAAAATAGATGGGGGAGACAAGTACGTTGTGATCTTCATTGATGATGGTACAACGTATTGTATCCTTTGTTTGTTGAAAAGCAAATATGAAGTTGTTGAAGCGGATAAGCGCTACAAAGCAGAAGTTGAAAATCAACTAAGCCTACGGATTGAGGAATTCGAAGTGATAGAGGGGGAGAATGTGAAGCATCATTTATTAAATGACTGCTCATTACTCACCTCAGTCTAACGGTGTTAGCCAAGAGCAAAGTCGTACGCCCAAATTATGTGGGGCAAGGCGATCCTTACCGCTAATGTGATTCTCAACAGAACTCCGCATAAGGATAAGGATACCTCTCCGTGTGAGACATGGAAAGGATCTCACATACAAAAGTTGTGATGTGGGGTAGTTTGGTAGAAGTTGGAATACCGAAACAGGTCAAGTTCTACCTAAGACTATAGATTGCATATCCACTGGATCTGCAAATAACAATAGTGCTTATCGCCTCTTGGTGTCAAAGAATGATGAATTCTTTGAATATAACATTCCTTGAAAAGGAAAAAAAAGTAATTGCTCAAGGTTAACAAGAACCCGCGAGAGCCTGACTGTCCGGAACTAGACGTTTCGTATCTACAGGACTTGGAAGTTGTTGTCTATCCGGAACTTAATATTCCAAATCTACAGAACTCAGGTATTCTAGATGTTGAACCGAGACGGAGTAAAGAAGGGGACAAAGACTTGTTCCAGTCCTTCTAGCTTGTATGGTTGAGAACGAACCATGGGCAATTAACAAAGAATTGTCATCTCCAAAAGCACGGCTTTGGAAAGAAGCTAAAGAGAGAAATAGATTCTATCATATAGAACCATACTTGTGTAATGATTGATCTTCCTCCGAGAAAAGAACCTTTGGGTTGTAAAATGTGTTCCCCTGTGAGTAGCTTAACATCCGGGGTCATTGCAGTCTTGCATGGCATGGATGTTGAAACAGTCTTCCGAACCGGAGAGTTGGAAGATGAGAATCAGAGTTAGTTTGCTGGACTGTTGGGATTCTTCCTGAACTTTCATTTTGGTCCCTGAAATATTTACATTTTGGTCCTGAAAGTTTCAGATAAAACAGAAACAATGAATCTCACCACAGAAACATTGACTCTGAAGTTAGAAAGTCAACAGTTGGAAAACCAATAGTCTGAGAGTGGAAATCATATTGAAACAAAGTCTCGATATGAAAGATATGGGTATCACAGATGACATCTTGGGAATTGGATTTCCAAGACATCTAACGGACTGGTCTAACTCCAAACTCAGTTGTGAGATAGTTGACAGTCTCGTTGAAGCCACCAATGGATATGAATCATATAACTTATTGAAATCATGGTGCACCCATTTACACGGAGCGATATGCGCAGGTCACGTGTAGTTCAATGTACTGTACACACTACAACTGACCTGGTATCGGCCTACAAAGCAGATCAATTGAACTAAGGTTCACTGATGATTTTAATACATGATCAATAGAAGGCGTTAAGTCGGATATGACGATATCTGAATTATTCGCTTATCTACGGATTATGGTATTCTGGATGTCCATCGGTTCAGGGAGAACAAAGTGATGCAAACTGGACATCAGATATGAAGAACACCAAAGCCACAAGTAAATGTGTATGGTGGCTCTTGGAAAATCCTCTAAGCAAACTTGCATCGGTCGATTCATGATGGAATCGAAGTTTATCGCTTTATACAAAGCATGAAAGAAGTTGAGTAACTTCACGACTCCTTAGAGGACGTCCTTTTTGGGAGAAACCCGTGCCTTCAGCAGTTATACATTGTGGCTAGCCGATCGACTTCAAGAAGGACACGGATGACGGCGTTTGGACATATCTGTCAGGATCTGTCGGAGACATAAGACCGTATGGCAGTTGATCATCACGGGTGTCACTACCTTACTAACTAAGGGACTACTCGGAGATCAAGTGTTCTGCCTGTCTAGGGGAATGGGCTTAAAACCCAAACAATAAGAACCTTTGAGGTGGTAACCCAACCATACTGATTGGAGATCCCAAGAATTTGGTTCAATGGGAAAACTAAGCTGCAAAAGGTTCAGTTGAGCGCTTCGGTGGAAGAAAGAAGCACTTCGAATGATGATTTCTGTACGGAAACATGAATCCAAAGTTGTTCCTGCGATAGACATTAAGTGCTACCTGCATGGTGGGTAAAGGTTAAGCTTCCAAACCTTTAAACGATCCTCAAACGGTTGAGGATAAGGTTGGAGAAACTTTAAATGATTACTAACATTTGTGAAGTGGGGTATAGCAGGATACCTTGTAAAGAGATCACCTATTTAAGTACGAGGAAGGCCGCCTCAAATGAATGCACTTAAGAATCCAAGTGTGTCCACGGCCACAACGGACAAAAACGTAAGAATGAAAATGATTAAGGAGAGTTATTGTGTTGGTATCATTGTCTTGGCTTACACTAAACACTGACAGTTCAAGACATCACGTTCACCGCGCAGTAAGTAAGTCCGATGGTATTCAACTAGGGAAGGTTCAAAGCGGAAGCTACCTCTCCTGATGCAATATTTTTTCGCTGAAAGATTGCTGAAAGTAGGCACCTTGTGTGTGCGCCACAATCTCTCTTTCATAGAGGAGATTGTTGGAAATTTGCCTTTGGCGGGGAGGTGCGTCCACCCATATTTAATGAATTAAACACTGGTGTTCCGCATGTTGGAGGCTTTGTCTCTTCTCACATGCATAATATACTAAGTAAGTAGATGACCGTAGGGCCAAGAATCGTCAAATTTAGTTGAGAAATGAAAGAGATATTGGTCCACGAAATAAGGTGTTTGAGGCATGAAAATATGGTGTGGGACAAATCTACCACATCGGTGGAAAAATGAAGAATTTCTCTCTTTATAAGTCTCTAAAGTGGTAAAGGGTTTGGGACCCCAAGGGGTATCCCATGTGTTTAAAGGAGGGAGGACTTAGATGTGCTTGGGTTCAAGGCTAAGCCCACACGCGCGCCGCCGCCGCCGCGTGCCCGTCCGATCTCGGGCTCGGGTCACGGGTCGTGTGTTGTGGGAACTTTCTGATATTATCTTTATGGACCCCAAATTTCTTAATATTTATAATTTGGTCCCTAGAGTTTCTGAAAAGTTGAATTTGGAACGACGGAAGGCAGAAACTTTCTGCCTACCGTTGTAGTTGATTTTTGGGGCATTAATCAGCCATTACTTGGCTGATTAACTCCTCCATAATCAGCCCTCTTCAATGGCCAGGAACAACCTTAAACCTGTCACACTAATGGCCTTAAACCTACCATTAACAGGCCTCACTAATGGCTATGGCTATTAACAACCTTGTTTGTGGCTGTTGGGCAACCTCCTCCTTGCTATATATTGATGCCTTTTGGCTCAATTATGCAAGATATATATACACGAAAATAGCAGCACATTTCAGTCACGAAAAACACTGCAAAACAGTGAGGAAAAACACTGCAAAACAGTGAGGAAAAATACCCAAAAACAGTGACGAAATACAGTGTGATATACACGAGATATACACAACAGAGACACACTATATACACAGAGACAAAACAGAAGAGAAAACAGAAACTCTTCCTTCCTTTTTCATATCTTCAGCAAGTCGATTCGTATTTGTTTTCTTCGTCAGACTCAGCCTATTGGCTTTGTAGCATTGAGATTAAAGTGTTATTTTATCTTGGAAGACTATTGCCCGCTAACGTAAAAGCATATATACGGGGCAATCTTGTCTTAAGGACAGAGTGCAATCACTCGACTCAACACACAACGTTGTAACCATCCAGATTTAGTTGTTTCTTGATTTCAGGTTATCAAGATTCAAGACACAACAAGCTTGCGGCAGTTTTGAAGATTGACCATTTATTTATCCTTTCGAACACTTGTAATATTTATTTACTTCACGTACTGCTTTATACAATAGCAAGCCAACATCCCCATCTTTGTTGCATTTATACCACCTATCATAAGGCAAATTTCAGTATACAATCTTGGTGACTAGTATAGGTTTATAATCTTCTAAAAATGCAATCAGATCAGGCCATAGAAAGGGAATGTTTTTAAGCCATGGGTATCTCCACTTTGCTAAGTAATATAGGTTATTGTTAACCTCCTGTACTATTCTTTTCGAGCTCATCTTTCCTCCATGCTTAATAGTATTTCTTCTTTTCAACAACTCCCCAGTGATCATACCTATGACTGCTTGTAGGATAGGCTTAAAATTTCAGCACAATCAATCTTCCACCAAGTTCTGACAACTTGACGAATCTGGACAAGATTTATTTGTAATGCCCACTGCATTCTTGAACACTTTCCAAACTTGTAATGCAAATTTGCCTGTTAAGAATAAGTGTTGCATTGTCTCCCGCCGTGGATTAGTACAACAATAGCATCTTGACACTATAGGTATCTCATCCTCATTAAAGTATCATCAGTAGGTAATTTTGATTTCCATAACATTTGTTTAAAATCATTATGTTCTTGCTCCCCGTGTCTTAGAATATTCCAAGCACTATTAATAGTGAACTTTTCTGCACTTGTGTCATTCACCAAGGTCTGTCCCAATTACCTTGTAGTTGTCCTATATGAATTTCAGATTTAATGTGCTCCACAGATCAATGTCTGTTGGAAAAGATTGATGTAAGAGTTGTTCTTTCCAACTTCCTTCCTCAATTAGATCTGCCACATCCTCTAGTTCTTCATTGAGTGGATACTCAATAGGTACCACACAATGCAAAGCTTCCAATTTTGTCCAGCTTTCATACCACACATTTGAGATTCCCCCTTTAATTTCACACTTGTGTTTCACCTTTTCACGGTAACAAAGTAGGAATCACTTTTTTACAATATTTATTTCATATGTAGTTTTCCCACTTAGATGTAGTTCAGAATCTCCATCGTAATTTATCAAACAGTGCGTTGGACACCACAGTTTAGCAAACAACAACAACAACATTTTTGGCAGACTAAAATCTACGTGATTTTCTAATACCATTTTGAATACTAAAATTCTTGTGATTTTCTACTCTGATTTGTTGTAAATTTTTACCGTTTTATTAAATCGGTTAAAGAAAAATAAAGATGACAAATTTATATTTCTTATTTTCTGTATTCCTAAAAGTCAGTTGTGACAATTTAGATCCTTCAAGATAGTAGCTACATGTTTAATTAATAGTAGAGTTGTTACGCGTGGAGATCATAATACTATTTGGGGAATCATTTACATCCCAAACTTTACTTTAATAATCAAACTCTCCCTCAACTTTGAACAATAATCTCCTCCTTATCTGATTGTACTTGGTAGATTATTTCGAAAACGCACATTCACCTTGCATCGAGTTCTGAGCTATAATACAGAACTTGCGCATATTCAATTTCTCGCTCTTGACTACTAATTTGTTCCAAGAAATCTTCGAGCTTCCAAACATGATATTTTTCACATGAATTACTAAAATAGCTTCACAAATACCGTCTAACCAATTCTTATATCATGCAACTCCTTAAGTAATTTGCAATTTTTGAAAGCTCTTGATCTTGAAACAAGTCATGGGTCCACTAGACATCTCAGAATCTAAAATACTCCGCTTTGTGCATACTATCTAGAATCAATCAGAAAATAATCAAAACATATAAGAAATAAATTAATTTGAACTCAATCTACTATAAATATTTTTTGCTTATTTTTTCATCTTTCTAGCTTGGCCATATTGCTTCTTTAAAGGTAATTGCTTTGTACAAAAACAAAAAATTGTGGGACCTGCTGAAAAGGGTCGAAAATATTCCTGGACTATTTGAAATAGGTTAATTTTATCCTTCGTTATATTTTTGGCTTAAAAATACCCTTGTCGTTGCGTGCTTACCTAAAAAATGCCCTTGTCATTACGTGTGTTCCTCCAACTAGCCAAATAGCTAAAAAAATATCCTTCTTACCGACGGTTTCTCCAAAATAAGTGAAAACGAGCCAATTTTTCCCTTCTGCTATTCGAAATATGACAATTTTAATTTATCATCCATTTAAAGTTCGAGACAAGTGCTCTTGCAAAGAGTGGAACAAAAGCTTATATCGGAGTCTGGAGATTATGAGATTGCTTTGACTATTTTAAATTGTAATTTTTATATAATATTAATTTTATATTTTATATAAAGTCTAAATCACCAACATTAGTTTTTCAATGTTTACACTACTGTTTTCTTTTAAAGTTATTAGACTGGCCCTCAACTGAAATTTGAGATGTTTTTTAAAGTTACAACAAGTAATATCGCATATCAAAATATAATTGAATTTGATTTATTTTATCATATCATTCTTAGAGTTAGTAAAATAAATTTATTATTATTAATATAGAAAATAAAATTTTAAATAATTATGTAAGAAAAGGTACATATCATGCTCAATTATAATAAATCATACCTAATGCGTTAGGAACCGAAAGAAAAAATCTTAAATGTTATCATTTTTTATTTATTAACATAGGAAATGTTTATGCTACTAATTATTATACGTCTCGCACATTCAACCCCCTCCTCTTCCTCCCTACCCCACACACACATACAATTAAAAGAACAAGGGTAAAACTATCACTTTTTTTTATTGTTTTGGAGCAACCATTTATGCGAAGAGTATTTTTGAACTATTTGAATGTTTGGAGGTCATTTTTAGCTTACGACGAGGACATTTTTAAGTAAGACTAATAATAAAATTGAACTATTTTAAATAGTTCAAAGGTATTGTTTTTTACCCTTTTCCCTTTTTTTAAGCCATAAGGTGATCTACTAGAACAAAATTTTCAAAAACCTACTAGAACAGGTAATAGTTAATAAAATAACTAAAATAATTGTTTATAATAATTAAAAATACATTGATATTATATCAAACATTACTACACACTTTCTAGGTGCGACTCTTTCCCAAATCTTGCTAACATGGGATATTTTGTACACCAAACTGTCATCTTTTTATTTTTATTTTAACTACAATAGTTTTTTTATTTCTCACCCGGTGTTCGATACCAAATTGGAGCCCGACTACATCGGGAATCGCAGGGTAAAGCCTATTTCTTGAAAAAACGCTTCATATCAAAGATTTTTTTACTGAGACTTGGTTAAGGGAGTCTCATCCACTACACCACATCCTCCTCTTTAGTGATTTTTACTATAGTAGTACATGTTAGGGCTCATTTGGTATAAGGAATAAGAGATAATTAATCATGAGATTAAATTTGAGATGAGTTTATCTCAGTTGGAAAAAACCATAATATAACTAATTTCAAGATTAATTATTCAAAAATTATAATATTATTTTTATCTTTATAAAAAAGTAAAATAATTAATTCTGAAATAACTTATTTTCTACCGAACCACCCCACAGTTTACTAAGTTTATTTGTTTTTGGAAAAGATAATTTTAGCAATACCTTTTGTGAGAAGTCATAGGTATCATAGGCCCAACTCAGGCACCTTATAATACATTAAATTTGACCAGTCCCCATTTTCCCCATTCAAATTAGCAAGCAACCTTCCTAGAACTAGGGAGGAAAACAAATCCGGGGACAAGTCAATAGAAAAACGTTACCTTCAAGAATCAGAAATAATTAAAGATTCTGTCGAAACCCAACTCCTTTCTTGTATTATTATATCTATAAATATATAGATCCATTTGTGCATTAGTTATATCAAAAGGGTTATTGATTTATCGATTGTCTTTAAATTTTTGGATCTGAGGTTGTTATTGGTACAAATTAGTTTCTGGGTATTCTTGGATTGCTTTGATTGAAAGAAACATTCAGTTTGGGATCTGTTTCATGATACTTGTAATTGGTGAAGAAGAAGGTAGGCTTGTGAACATACGGTGTGTTGTTCGCAGGCCACTGGTTTACCCGTTTGAACAAAAGGTTTTACCTTTTTGTATCCCAAGAGATAGGTGGGACAAAGAGTTTTATAATCTACAAGGTGGATAGTAACTTGTTTGATTTGTTAAATCTTGAAAGGGGATAAAAATAGTAAGTTTGAAGATGGGTTCTTCTTCACAAGCCACGAATGTGGCTGGGTTTGTTGATGGGTCTTCTGGTCATAGAGAAGTTTCTGTTTTTGATGGTTTGCCAATATATGCGAAGGAACTGATTGCTGGAGGAGCTGCTGGTGCATTTGCTAAAACTGCAGTTGCCCCATTGGAGCGTGTCAAAATACTTTTGCAGGTGAACGAAAAAATAAAAAAACTGTTCTATCTAGCTTCCCATGTTTTAATCTGATCATTTATTTATACTTGTCTAGACAAACTTAATGATTTTTTTTAGTTTTATATTAGTCTGCTTGGGGGGGGGGGGGGATAAATTGGATGAATGAAAAGCAGTTGCACCACTCTACTTCTATGATTGTTCTGAGAAAAGCTTTTATATTTAGTTTCTCTGTGTCACTAGTTTTATTTGCTTTCTGAAATTAATTGAAATATATGTATATCGACTTCTCCAGCGGTAATCCTTTGTCATTTCAAATTTATTAGCCAATAGGCGAACCATTGAGTCCTGGCAGTTTCACAGATCTTTTAGGAATCCTAAGTTGAAATCTTTCTTAGGCTCATCTCGTCGATTGGCATCCCGATCCTGATCATTCATAGATAGGCGGCACTTTTAGTCATAGGCTATCGCCCGTTCCTGTGAACCCTCATAGATATCAGGTGCCCACATATATAGAGTCAAAAAATTATAGGGGGTTTTCTTCGGGGCTCGAGAGATGGAATAGGACTTTAAGACAGCCTCATAGGAGACATTGGATGTAACCAACCTTCAAAGGCACAGGAGTAAAAAGCTACTTTCTGTTCAGCCTAATTTGTCAAAAGGTGGCAGGAGCGCAACGACCTTAGTCCAAACCTACTTAAACAACCTAAAGGCTTGGCCCAGTCTGAAATTAGCCCTTGTAGAAAAGCGGATAGGAAAGGTAGCCTATAGACTCAAGCGGCCAGCTGGGATTGCGGGGAAACCTCCGATTTGGGTCATTCTATTTTGCCTGGGTCCTCTCACCAACCGCACGAACCTCAAGATGACGAAGAATCGCCCTCTTCTATCCTCAGTTGGCTTCTTGTGTTTCCACTTGAATGCATCTACCAGATGCTCGTTGTGTATTTTTTTTTTTACATTCTTCACATGGCTATTTAATCCGGTAATTTGATGCCTTTGATTCAGTTTTAGTTCATTATGACATTCCTAACTTCCTTCTGCTCGCTGTTCTCCTCAATTCTTATAGACAAGAACTGAAGGATTTCATTCCCTTGGAGTTTATCAATCTCTAAAGAAGCTTCTGAAGCATGAAGGCGTTATTGGATTTTACAAGTAAGTTTAGATTTTAACTGTTCAAAAACTAGAGTTTGTTGTGGAAGTATTGCTATTCATGATGCGACATATTGCAGAGGAAATGGAGCAAGTGTTCTCAGAATTGTTCCATATGCTGCTCTTCATTACATGACCTATGAGCGGTATCGAGGGTGGATATTGAATAATTACTCTGCCTTAGGAACAGGACCTGTTGTAGATCTCTTGGCTGGCTCGGCATCTGGAGGAACTGCAGTTTTATGTACCTATCCCCTTGATTTGGCTCGGACCAAACTGGCTTATCAGGTGCTTAATTTGTTAAAATACATTTATATTCTTTCTTTTCTCTTTACATGTGATTGCATTTGACAGTTTTACTATTTTGCAATTGCTAGTTTTGTGCTATGCCTATGACTGATTCAAGAATTAGGTTAAAAGAATCTACACTGCTTGTGTGCTCCAACTTGGCCATTCTGTTTGTAATAGTATATGCCAGAGTTACCTCCAAAAATATTACTGTACTTTGCACTAAGAATATTTGCAAATGGCTCTATATTCTCTTACTCTCTCAGTCTCATGTAGGTTCACTAGATCAACAAATATAAATTTTATCCTTTGATTGTTGGCATACTCGATCAAATTGTTTCGATGGCTATCATCTCATGTTTGTTTTCTTCCCTTATCTTTTGTTTAGGTCAAGGACACAAGAGGAAATTTGGGGAATGGCATTAAACCAACTCATGTTCATCCTCAATATAGTGGCACTAAAAATGTCCTAGAGGCTGTCTACAAGGAAGGAGGACTCCGTGCACTTTATCGAGGTGTAGGTAAGTATTTATTGGTTCATATTGAATAATGAACTTTTACTGCCCAATTGACTCATCTGCAATTAATTCGGTCATGAAACTTTAAAAACATGAAGGACCTAACTTTATGAAGCATGTTGTGCTATGTTGTAGATATATAAAAGTGAATGTCATGGCAGATAACCATAGGCACCAAATTTTAGATTGCATATTCAAGTTGAACTTGAGTTTGATACCAGGACTGGTCATTCTTTAGTTCTTGTTATTTTTTGTTCTTTGATTATTTTATTTTCGGGATCTCATGAAACCATTCTTTTTTGTGAAGTTGTTGTGTTGATGGCATCAACTCATGAAAACATTCTTGGTACTTCTGTAATTCCAGAAAACACCAACCAGACTCTACCTCCTAATTTCTTTTTTACATGCAGTTCTTTTTTTGCGGAATGCAAAGTTAACAGAATGTTTGAATTGATTTTGCTATAAATGAAAATTTTGAAATATCATAATGTCGAATCCCTTGAAATTACGTCCTCGGTCAAAAAGGATGAGGAGACTTTCATACAAAATTTAACAATTAATTTCGGGTTTTATGTTGTTTCAAGTACTTTGTATTTTTATTTACCAAAAAAAAAAAGAACTTTGTACTTTTTAACTGTACTGCGATGTTGAAAAATCACTGAAACTGATGGACTGTGTTTTTCATTTTACTTCTTTGATCCTCCTATGCCATATTTTAGTTTGATTGAGTATAAGTTGAAATTCTATTATAGCTTGAAACAGGTGGACTCAAAAGCAGAAAAAGATTATATTTTGATAAATTTGGGATTTCATAACAGTAAAAGAGGGTGCTAGGTACCTTTAAAAAAGGGCAGCCTGGTGCACTAAGCTCCGCTCTGCGCAGGGTCTCGCTATGAAATTCAAGAAGAAATTAAAAAATGAGGAGAAAAGGTTTTAAATTAGGAAAATGGATAAAATCTGTAAACACTCCAAAATAAAAGACAATCTTAAAAGGAGTAAATTTATTTGTTCTTTTCTTCTGAAGGTTTAGATTGATGTCTCTCATTTCTAAAATCCGTCGTGCGTCCCTAACTTTTACAATTTTTGTGTCTTTATGTCCATGGTTGTACATTCATTGCTGAGGTCTTTGAAATGGTTTATGGTTTTAATTCTTTATGAATATCGATGATGCACAAATGACTCAATTTATATTCGGAGCAGGGCCCACCATTATTGGTATTCTTCCTTATGCTGGATTGAAGTTTTACGTTTATGAGGAGTTAAAGAGGCATGTTCCTGAAGAGCACCAATCCTCCATTTTGATGCGCCTCTCTTGTGGAGCTATAGCTGGTTTATTGGGTCAGACATTTACATATCCATTGGATGTAGTTAGGAGGCAGATGCAGGTATCACCCTTTATTCTCTCAGACATGGCATAACTCAACGTAACCTCAACATTTTGTGTTGCTTGAATGAGTGCCTTTATTAGAACAGTACTGGTACATGTCATGACGTTTGTGTCCTTATAATATCGTCTCATTAAGGAAAAAATGGGGAAGTTCAAAGTTAAAGTATTTTCAAATATAAAAATGTGTCACTCTTTTTGGATTAGACTAAAAAGGAAATATGTCATATAAATTAGAAAAACGGAAGTATATTGTGCACTACCGCTGCCACCGATAAATGTAGTGAAGTTTTTCACACATTTTGGGCATGTTACTTGTGCATATGAATTAATAAACTATAAAAATAATTTTATTCAGGTAGAGCATCTGCAACCTTCATTGCAAGACAGAGCCAGATACAAGAACACATTTGATGGGCTTTCTACAATTGTTCGTAATCAAGGTTGGAGACAATTGTTTGCAGGGCTCAGTGTTAATTATATGAAGGTAAAAAGTTCGGTTTTAATAGTATCCATTTTCACTTTTTTTTCCAATTTAAAAGAATAATAATTTTAACGAAGAAGGTGCATCAAGGATGAGAACGGAAAAGTATTGGTGGAGGACACGCGTATTAGACGGAGGTGGCAATTTTACTTTCATAAACTTTTGAACGAAGGAGATAAAGACTTTGTGCTGGGAGATCTGGAGCAATCCGAAAGGTACCAGGATTTTGGATATTGTAGAAGTATTAAGTTTGAAAAGGTTAAGGATGTTGTTCGCAGGATGCGCAGGGGACGAGCGACCGGGCATGATGAGATTTCAGTTGAATTTTGGAAGAGTGCAGACATGGCAGGTTTGGAGTAGCTGACTGAGTTGTTTAATGCCATTTTAAGACTGCAAGAATGCCCGAAGAATGGAGGTGGAGTACAATGATTCATTTGTACAAGAATAAAGGTGACATCCAAAGTTGCAACAACTATAGGGGTATCAAGCTGCTAAGACACACTATGAAAGTTTGGGAAAGGATCGTGGAGATGAGGGTGAGAAGAGGCGTGTCTATTTTCGAGAACCAGTTTGGATTCATGCCGGGGCATTCAACTACAGAAGTCATTCATCTTATTAGGAGGTTGGTGGAGCAGTATAGGGAGAGGAAAAGAGACCTACATATGGTTTTCATCGACCTCGAGAAGGCATACGACAGTTTCTATGGAGATGTTTGGAGGTTAGAGGTGTGCCTGTGGCGTACACTAGGGCGATCAAGGATATGTATAATTGAGCCAAGATCAGGGTATGGACAGTAGGAGGAGACTTAGAGCACTTTCCAGTGATGATGGGGTTGCACCAGGGATCAGCTTTTAACCCATTCTTATTTTGTCTTGGTGATGGATGGACTGACGCAACAAATTTAAGGAGAGGTGTCATGGTGTATGTTATTCGCAGATGACATCATCCTGATTGATGAGATTCGCAGCGGAGTGAACGCTAAGCTGGAGGTTTGGAGACAGATTCTGGAGTCTAAAGGGTTCAGGCT
Source organism: Anisodus acutangulus (assembly GCA_029783415.1). Taxonomy (NCBI): domain Eukaryota; kingdom Viridiplantae; phylum Streptophyta; class Magnoliopsida; order Solanales; family Solanaceae; genus Anisodus; species Anisodus acutangulus. Next base: position 15,158,568 of record CM056495.1, read on the forward strand.
GAGTAGCACCAAGACAGAATACTTAGAGTGCAAGTTCAGTAATGGGAGCTACCATAAGACAGGCGTGGATGTGAGGCTTGGTACTCAGGTCATTCCAAAGAAAGAAAACTTCAAGTATCTCGGGTCTATTATCCAAGGGAACGGAGAGATTGATGACGATGTCACACATCGTATTGGTGCAGGGTGGATGAAATGGAGGCTCGCATCTCGAGTCTTGGTGCTACCAAAACTTAAAGGCAAGTTCTATAGGGTGGTGGTTAGACCGACTATGTTGTATGGGGTGGAGTGTTGGCTAGTCAAGACTTCGCACACCCAAAAGATAAAAGTTGCGGAGATGAGGATGCTGAGATGGATGTGTGGGCATACAAGGAGGGATATGATTAGGAATGATGATATCCGGAACAGAGTCGGAGTGGCTTCGGTAGAGGATAAGATGCGGGAAGCCAGGTTGAGATGGTTCGGACATGTGCAGAGGAGAGGCGTAAATGCCCCAGTGCGGAGGTATGAGAGGTTGACTATGGACGGGTTCAGGAGGGGTTGAGGTAGGCAGAAGAAGTATTGAGGAGAGGTGATTAGATGGGATATGACGCAAGTGCAACTTACTGAGGACATGACTTTAGATAGGGGGTTGTGGAGGACACAGATTAGGGTAGTAGGTAGTTGAGCGTAGTCCCACTTACGCTTACATACTGGTAGTTGTAGTGTTAGTATTGTAGCCCTGCTTAGCCTATCATACTAGTAGGCACAGTATTATTTTATAGTCCCCGGTCCTGATGTCTGTTCTTTCTTATACTTTGTTTATCTTATTTACCTGCGTTAGTTACGACTTCCTTTTTCTGAATGCTTTATCATGGCTTATTCGCTTTTGTTACTCTCATTCTCATACTGCTTGTCCGAGTCTGACCGTTTCTCTTGCTTTGCTTGTGCTTATGCTTTGTCTTGAGCCGAGGATCTTTCGAAAACAGCCTCTCTACCTACCAAGGTAGAGGTAAGATCTGCGTACACTTTACCCTCCCCAAACCCCACGTTGTGGGACTTCACTGGGTATGTTGTTTAAAAAAAAAAGAATTTCTAGTTTAGCCTATTTTGAATGCTATATATCTTTTCCATAATACACGTGTTGGCACACTTCATTTGGGAGTTGGGTTAAACTTTAGTGGAATACTTTTTGAAACTTGAATGCTGATTAACTGCTGAAAGACCAACAAAGCAAAAGCAATAATCACCAAAGTTGTCCAACTACAGTGTTGTCATAAGTACTTGTTCGTTGAAAGGTTCATAAAGTTAATAATAGAAGTGACATTTCTAATGGGGAAGAATTGACAAATTAGTGGAGTATTATTTATCTCTTACATTTGCCAACTGTTTTTAGGTTTATTATCTTTGTTGATTGAATTAGGTCACAATGCAAATTACCCTACTATTTGTAGGCTTCTGCACATATGTGTAAAATCCCCAATTATTATTAGCTAATTGTGATATCTTTTTGTTCATTTATACACCACTCAGTGTAGAGTATCCCTGACATTCATTTATACTTTATCTCAAAGAGTATAGAAACATAAAGATATGATATTTGGGTTATGTTAAATATTACATTTAACAAGTCTCTTTTGACAAAATTATCCTCTGCATGACCTAAAGTTCAATCAACTATCTGTGTCATTTGCCACTCTTCAAAAAATAAAAATTATCTTGGTTCCTCTTTTTTTCCTGAATAACCAGTATCATCACCTCTCTTTTCCCTGAATAACCAGTATCATCACCTCTCTTTTCCCAATCCTCGTGTTATGATTTATTCCCTTAAACTGCTGATTGGAAACGGGGAGCTGAAACGATATTTCCATGACCATTGAATGATTTAATGTCAAATCTCCTTTTACATTTTTTTTTGAGAATGGTTACATTGTATTCATCAGCATTTAGGAAATGCTGGAGACCATATTTACAGGAAAGGACAACCAGCATCAGAAATAAAGAAAACCTTGATTCTTCTCACAAGGTTTCAACTAAATTTCTAAGAAGTCTAATAAAGATTCAGTATCTTCTACACATCTTTCTTTACACCAAAAATATAAAGACTGTATACAGATCATCTTGATTTTTTGAATTGAGCTGCTCCTATCTTCAAAACACCTTGCATTTCTTTCTTTCCATAATGTCCACCATATACATGTTGGGATGGAATTCCACCATTTCTTCTTTCTTCCCTATCTCCTGCTTTGTTCCAGCACTTTACCAACTCCATTGTAGTCCCTGGCATGACCCAATTCAAGTCATACATACTTAGAAACATCTGCCACAATTGTCCCGTCACTTTATAGTGAATGAACAAATGACTGTTGTTTTCTTAAGTTTCCTGACAAAGAAAACATCTTGAGCTCATCTGGATTCCCCTTCTTTGTAATTTTTCATGAGTCAAGCATGCTCTTCTGACCACCAACCAAGAGAAACATAACACTTTGGGAGGGGCTTTTCCTTTCCAGATATTCCTCCAGTGCCTGCTTTGGTTCTGTTGTCCAGCAGAGTTCAGTAAAGAGTAAGCTGATTTCATTGTGAAGCCCTTCCTTTCTTCACTTTTCCATGTAATGGAATGGAATCATCAGACTGTGTTATACCTTTGAAATCCTCCAGAGTCTTAGTCAATGGCTAGAGACCTTCCAGTCGTTTAATAATCTCCTAAAAGAGAAATTCCAGCCTTGTTCACTCCATGTGTCTTCAATGGAAACATCTTGTCAGACTCAAGCAAAACATATATGGGAACAACTCTTTTAGGGGGCCATGACCCAACCAATTATCATGCCAGAAGGATATTTTTCTCCCATTACCCACTGCAAACCCCACATTTTCCATAAAATTTGGCCAATGAACTCTGATGGATCTCCATACGCTAACACCTTATGCAGCTACTACAGGCTTGGTTCCCCAATGCCCTTGTTGCTGATATTTGCTGGTCACCACCTCCTTCCATAGAGCTTGATCTTCCTTGTTGAACCTCCATGACCATTTCATCATAAGGCTCTTGTTTTGTAACCTCATATTTTTAATACCAAGACCCCCTTCTGCGTTGCTCTTAGTGACTGCTTTCCAGTTTACTAAAACGGACAGCCCGGTGCACTAAGCTCTCGCTAAGCGCGGAATCTGGGGAAGGGCCGGACCACAAAGGTCTATTGTACGCAGCCTTACCTCACATTTCTGCAAGAGGCTGTTTCCACGGCTTGAACCCATGACCTCCTGCTTTCCAGTTTACTAAGTGGTAATTTTTATTTCATTGTTTCCCTGCCACAAGAAGCTGCATCTGAGAGAATCTAGCCTTTTTACTACCTTTTCTGGTAAGGGAAAACGAGATATAACATAAGTTGGTAAAGAGTCCAGAACTGCATTTATCAAAGTAAACCCTACCCCAGAGATATATACTGTGTTTTCCATCTAGCGAACCGCCTTTCAGCTCTCTCTACTACTCCACTCCAGATTTCCATTGCCTTGTTTTTTGACCCCAGAGATAGTCCCAAATAGCTTGTTGGTAGGGTATCTATCTCACATTCTAGAACTCTCGCTTAAACTTGGATGCTTTGTACCTCTTTGACTGAGATCAACCTGCTCTTCCTCCAATTTACATCTAGTTCAGACAGAGATTCAAAAACAGTCGAGATTAATCTAAGATATCTCAATTGTTCAACCTCAGCATCACACAAGACTAGAGTATCGTCAGCGTATAACAGGTGTGAGACCTCCATCTCGTTGTCAACACTATTAGACACCCTAAAACCTCTCAGCCACCTATTCTGGTTTGCAATTCTCATCATATTGTTGAGGCCTTCCATTGCCATAATAAATAGAAAAGGAGACAAGGGATCCCCTTATCTTAGCCCCCTTTCAGATGGAAAAAACCCTTCAGGGGACCTATTGATGAGAATGGAAAATCTTATTGTGCTAATGCCAAATTCAATCCATTTCAGCCACTTTCTTCCGAATCCAGTCTCTTTCAGAGTCTTGAGTAGATACTTCCAATTAACATGATCATATGCTTTTTCAATGTCAAGCTTGCATAAAATTCCTGGCTTGTCCCCTTTCATTCTAGTATCCACACATTCATTTGCTATCAGTGCTGCATCCATGATTTGCCTCCCCTTGATAAAAGCCATTTGTTGCCTGTCAACTAGCTTACCCACCACCTTCTTTAGTCTTTCAGCTAACACCTGGGATATGATTTTGTATATTCCCCCTATTAAGCTAATAGGCCTGAAGTCCCTTAGTTCCAATGCTCCTGCATTCTTAGGGATTAGAGCTACATAAGTAGCATTGAAACTTTTCTCAAATAATCCCTGAGAATGGAAATTTATCAATGTTTTCATAATATTCTCCCTTAAAATTTCCAAACAAGTCTGGAAAAAGCCCATAGAATACCCATCAGGTCCAGGTGCCTTATCAATGGCACATAATTTTATACAATCCAGGACTTCTTGTTCTTCAAAACTTCTCTCCAGCCACTCCTGTTCCTTTGTGCTGATGGAAGAGCCATCTGGAAAAGTGACGTCAGGCCTCCAGTCTTCCGTTTCAGCATACAATTTCTGGTAGAAATCCAGGACCCCCCTTCACACCATCAGCATCAGAAATCACCTGGCCATTCACTACCAGTTTGTCAATGGATTTCATTCTTTTATGAGGATTTGCTATTCTGTGAAAGAACTTAGTGTTCTTATTCCCATGTTTTAACCATAAGACCCGAGATCTTTGTCTCCATGCTATCTCTTCATTTCTAGCCACTTATTCAAACTCCAATGATAAGCTTACTTTAGTGAGTGTTTCATCGTCAGTCAGTAACCTCTGTTCTTGTATGCTGTCCAACTCAGAAATATTGCTTTGGTTTTGGTGCATTTCACGTAACATCTTCCCAGGTTTCCATAGTTTGCCTTGTTCCATTCTTTCAGATTCACCTTTAACAACTTCAATTTAGTGGCCAGCAACCATGAAGACCACCATCCCGTAACTAAATCTGAGAAGCCTTCAACCCCAAGCCACCGGTTCTCAAACTTGAAATATGATTTTGACCATTCCCAATCTCCACATTCAAGTTGAATTGTGCTGTGATCTGATACCATTCTAGGGAGGATAGACTGCTTTATGTTTGTGAATTGTTCATTCCATTCAGTAGAAAAAAGGAATCTATCAATTCTTGAAGCACAGAGATGATTATTACCTCTGTTCCAAGTGTAAGACCCCCCAAATAAAGGAAGGTCTACCATCTCCAAGTCTTCAATGATCTCTGAAAATTCAGCCATTGGTGTAGTAATACTGCCCCCAAGTGCTTTTTCAGAAGGGAATCTAGTTATATTAAAATCTCCGCACACTACCCATGGACCGCTACATATGCCTTGGAAAGATGCCATTTCACAAGAAAGTATATGTTCACGAGAAGCTTACTTTCTGCCTCAATATGTTTCTGGAGAGAAGTCGCACCTCAAATTCCTACCATGTTTAAAGTTGGATTTGTTCTTGTCACATTTATAGGTGTTTTATTATTTAGCAAAAGAGGAATCACATTTGACAAAGAACATAGTGCAAATTATCATTCCAAAATGGATTAGGTCTACTGTCTAGTATTAGTTAGTTCTATATACCATATATTATGTTGCTAGATTTCTTGAGTAACTCATCAAACTGCCTTTGGTTTTGTTGGCAGATTGTTCCCTCAGTAGCAATTGGTTTCACAGTATATGACACAATGAAGGCTTGCCTTCATGTTCCTCCCCGGCAGAAATCAAAATCCGTATCAGCTGCGTAAATACACCCCCAAATGGTGACAACAACTCACATAATTCTGTATAAAAGCTTTGATGATCTCGATTACCAAGGGGGAAGAATATGTGTTTATGGCGTGCGCAAAGTTCTCGCCATGTGTGAGGTGTGGAGAAGGGCCGGACCACATTGGGTCTATTTTACACAGCCTTGCCTACGTATGATTTACTTAAATACATCACTTTACTAGTCTCTCTTCCTCTCTTCCTCCGTCTTCCTTCTAACCAGTGCAATGTAGTTCCTGATGTAAAAGTATTGTATTCGGCACAAGCTAGTCCTACTATACATGACATTGTTACATATTGTGCTTCTTACTTAAGGTCACGGGTTCGAGCCGTGTAAGCAGCTACTAATGCTTGCATTAGGGTAGGACTCCTTGGGATGCGCCTCTTCCCAGACTCTGCTAATGTAGGATGCTTTGTGCACCGGCTATGTGTATCATAATCCCCCATAATATCCTAAAGAACAACCCAGTCGTTTGCACTATCCAGCATTTTGTGTGCCAAGCTTAAACCTTGTAATGAACAAAACTTTGAGATTGTTTCTGCTACATTGCCTCACCTGTACAATAGTTAGATGTTCTCACTTTCTGAAGATAAAGGGTTAAAAAAGGTGTGTTTGGTGGGAAGTAAAATGTTTTTCACGGATAAGTGATTTGTTTATTTGTTTTTTTTAATTGATAATTAATTAGAAAATATTATTTCAAGAGTATTTATGTATAACTAAGCTAGCACTATGGGAGTCGGGGCATTGTCTTGGAGTCGGTGGGAATCTACCTATACATTATACAATAATGGTTTGCTGGTGTGGGGTAGGGTTAGGGATTGGGGTTTGAAGGGGTAGAGAGGAGATAATTAATGTTGAAGAGTATCATTTATGAAATTTGTTTTTTCAATTTCTATTAGAAAGACATTTTAAGAAACTTATTTTTTTAGAGAAGATATTATTCAAAACATTTTGATCAACCAAAAATAAAAAATATTCTCCTCCATGCCAAACACACTCAAAATGTATGCTCTTAAAACCTAGAGAGATATTTGTAGGACTAAATTTCTAACTGAAAATTTAAAATGAATTTTTTTCCGTAACGTTAATGATTTAGTTAATTTGCCTCAGTATTTTACTCCGCCCCCACTCTAGGCGTTCGTTGGTCATTTAACAAGATTTTACTCCGCCCCCACTCTAGACATTTTTCATTTTTATAATTTAAATGTAAAAAAAACAAAAAAAAATCTCAGATACTTACCTGTTATCCTTTAAAGTCACCTGACCGTGTAAAAAGAATGTTTACGCCGTCGGTGAATATTAGTTAAAGAGTTTTAAACCGACGGAGCTGGCAATTTCACCATAATCCGATAGATATCCGATCCATCAGACCCAATTATATGGATGAAAATCTGACAAAACAAGAATTTTAATCGAGTGACAGATGGATCGGGTCGGATTCGGGTGGACATACATCCAACCCACCATCCGACCCACCCATCCACCCGTTATAATTTAATTATTTTCAGCATGGTTTTGAATGCATACTAGTACTGCATTTGTGTTAAATTGACTTTTTAAATAATGTACTGCATACTAGTAAGCAGATTTTGAATGCATTCTAGTACTGTATATGTGATACTACAATACTAGTATAACTGATGTTTTCTTTTTGAAATTCAGGTGGGGTTTAGTTTAGTTTATTTCATCAGTTGCTCCTTGCTCTTGTTTGCTCTCCATTTTAGGCCTTCTGTAATTCAAAAGAAATAAAAGTTCTGGGTTTTTTTTTTTAGTATGTCTTTAGCTGAGTAAAATGTGTTGTGTTATTTGTCTCATAATAAGATAAGGAATGCATCCACGAAGCACGACCCAATCCACCCAATTCACCCGTGGATGATGGGTGGATCGGATGTGGATTAAAAAAAAATAAGGTGATGGATGGGTCGGGTGGTGGATGGATCGTTGGCGGGTGGAGGCGGATTGAGCTCCACCCGATCCACCTCCGATCCATTGCCAGCCCTACAGACGGTGTAGACATTTTTCTTACACGGTCAGTAATTAATGGGCAATTACCGGTTACTAATATGTTACCACCTAATTTCAGCTTTTTTCTTCTTTTCTTATTTTTAACTTCTTAAACACTCCATCCTTAGTTACCCTCTCTCTCTGGATTCTAAATCTTCAGTGCTTCTTCTCTCTTTCTGATCCTGAAATCATCTTCTAACCCCGTCAAATTATTCTAAGATCTGCCTCTCCTTGGAACTACGAATCGTGGAAATTAATTGGCACCAATTTTTACAAGTGGACTTGTTCAAAATAAGAATTGCTCGTTAGGCATTGTTGTAAATTTATCCTTAAAGTTTGGATTTAATTCTAGTGGCTAATGAAATAAAAAGGTTCCTTATGATCATTTAGATAATGAAATTATAATTTAATTTCCTTTTTAACTAGAAGAAAACTGTTGTATCATTGTATGATGCAAACTTTATCAAACTTTCCCTGAAAGTTTGAATGCAATTTTAATGGTTATCTAGAGATCAGATTAAACTTTTGACAATTAATTTTAGAAGTGTGATGAAGAATTTTTCTATGGTAGATATTAGTTATTTCAAAGTGTATTTTACTCTTAAAATCAACAAGGTAGATTAACCACAAAATTTCACCTCGAAAATCTTATAAGAAAAAAGTTAATGCATCTCGTACGGATTATGACAGAATATATGAAAATATATTCTATTGATATCATCAGTGATCTTTTGTATCTTTAATTATTATAGTAATCTTTTGTATTAATTAGGTGTATATTTGATTTTCGTAATTATAGCCTAGGATGACTATTGTATATCATGTATATAAGCTAATTAAACTAATGAAATCATCAAGGGGTTATTCTCTTTCATGGTATCAGCAGCCTAGGGCAAATTTTCCTCTCATCCCTCCTCACTACACTTCCGGCGTGCCTTACTCGGCTACATCCCTTCCGTCGCCCATTTTTTTTCTTCCCTCAGTCATGTCTAAAACAAAGAATACCTTCCATCCTGCTCTTGCAGTCTCCAACATCAAGAACAACATCCTTATCGTCCTTAAAATGGAAAACGTCCAATATGCGACGTGTACGAAAGTTTTTAAAATTCACGCAAGGTCTCATAGAGTCCTCCATCACATCGTCAAATCGGAAAAAGACAAGGAGAAAGTGCCTTCCACCGATGATGAAATGGAGTTATGGGCAACTCTTGATGTTACGGTCCTCCAATGGATTTATTCCACCATCTCTACGGACCTCTTGCATACAATTATTGAACCCAACGTCACGGCAATGGAAGCTTGGAATAGGTTGCGTGATATATTCCAAGATAACAAAAATTCTCGTGTCGTAACCCTTGAGCAAGAATTCACACAACTATGGAGGATTTTCTAAATGCCTCCGCATATTGTCAAAGGCTCAAGAAATTGTCGGATCAACTCAAGAACGTCAGAGCACGGGTCACAAATGATCGTCTCATTCGTCAAATGGTTGTGGGCCACTCCGAAGCATATAACGGGGTTGGAACTCTCCTTCGCCAAAGCAATCATATCCCACATTTCTACCAAGCATATTCCATGCTCACTTTAGAAAAGGTGGGGTTGGCTAAAAAGGCCACAATCGGAGCACATTAAGCCATGATGGCGGCCACATCCCGAGAAACTGATGACTCTCAATCATTCTCTGAAAATTATAGTCAAGGGTGGTTGCCGCGGTGGCGGCAGTGGCGGATGTGGCAGCAGCCAGCAGGGATCCGGGCCACATCATCCCTGGCAGCAGCCTTAGGCCAATGGGCAGTGGCCTTCGGCCAGTGGGTAGTGGCCCATCCTGCCTTGCCCATACCTAACACAAAATTGGGCGAGGCCCACCAACCGGCAAAAGTACACAACCCAGTTTGGGCCTCGACAGCAACAGGCCTGGCAGTAGCCTGGCCTGCTTGGGCCTCGGCCATAATATGCCTCGCTTCAACAGGCCCAACAGCCTCCCCAACCCACACGGATATCGAGGCAGCAATGCATACACTTGGGTTAAATTCTTCGGATGCAAATTGGTACATGGACACCGGTGCTACTTCTCATATGACATCTGTGCAAGGTAATCTCTCGTCTTATTTCAATTTGAGCAAAAATCATTCATTCCAATTCAGGGTTATGGTCACACAAATTTGTCTCCCCCAAACACGTCTTTAGACTTGAAAAATGTCCTTTATGCTCCTCAATTTATTAAAAATTTAGTGTCCGTTAGGAAATTTACAACTGATAACTCAATTTCTGTTGAATTTGATCTATTTGGGTTTTCTGTGAAGGATTTCTGGATGGGGATGCATCTAATGAGATGTGATAGTCGAGACAAGCTTTATTCCATCACCATAAATCAAGCCACACCATCGACTTTTGCAACTTTAGCGCCTTCTTTATGGAATGCACGTTTGGGTGTTCCGGGAGTATCTGTTTTTAACACTCTTAGAAACTCTAAATTTATTGAGTGTAATCGCACTCGTAGTTCAATGTTTATCCTTCTTATCCTCTTGAAAAACATGTTAAATTACCTTTTATTGCATCTAATTCTATTACTATGTTACATTTTGATATTATCCATTGTGATCTTTGGACATCTCCCGTTTTGAGCTCTTCGGGGTAATTGCATCTAATTCTATTACTATGTTACATTTTGATATTATCCATTGTGATCTTTGGACATCTCCCGTTTTGAGCTCTTCGGGCCACTGTTATTATGATTTGTTATTGGATGATTACTCTAATTTTTTGTAGACATTTCTGTTATCTAAAAAGTCTCAAATTTATTTCACATTTAGAACATTCAAACGTACTCAATTTGAACGGGAGGTTAAGAACATTCAATGTGATAATGGAAGGGAATTTGATAATGGGCCATTTTGGAAATTTTGTAAGGCTAATGGTGTATATTTTCGATTTTCATGTCCACATACTTCATCACAAATAGGAAAGTCGAGAGAAAAATTCGCACCATTAATAATATTATCCGTACATTACCAGCTCATGCCTCATTACCGCCTTCATTTTGGCATCATGCATTACAAATGACAACTTACCTTCTCAACATCCTCCCTAGCAAAGGATTAGTCTACCAATCTCCACTCAAAATTCTTTATCAAAAATACTCATCTTATTCTCATCTTCAGGTATTTAGGTGTTTATGTTCTCCTCTATTTCCCTCCACTACCATAAATAAACTTCAAGCCCGCTCTACCGCTTGTGTCTTTTTAGGTTACCCATCTTATCATCATGGTTACAAATGATATGATCTAACAAAATCATCATTAGTCGCCATGTCATTTTCGATGAAATCCAATTTCTGTTTGCTAAGTTACATAGTTCAACGTCCCATTCATATGATTTTTTGGATGATGGAATTTCACCTTATGTGGTCCATTACTTGGCCAAGCCTACACCAGGGCACATGGACCAGTTGGCCCAATCTGGTTTACTTTCCGCTGGCCCAAGCCAACCAGACTACTGCCTCATGTCAGCCGGCCCAATCCAGCGGCAAAACGTCACTGCTAGGACTGGACCTCGACCCACATCGCCAGGCCCAGCCAGAAGCAGTCCACTGCCCACTGGACCCGTCCTCTTTCCGTCGGGTGGTGGGCCGAGTCGGTCCATCCGGGAATCAGACCAGCCCACGGCCCATACCCAAATCCAACCCACTCTTATTCCGGCTTCACGGCCAGTTACTCGTAGCCAATGGGGAATTTTTAAACCAAAGCAATAATTTAATCTCAACTCTAATGGTACTAAATCTCCTCTACCACGTAATTCTGTGTCTGCCCTTCGTGACCCGAATTGGAAAATGGCTATGGATGATGAATATAATGCTCTTATTGAAAATAAGACGTGGGAGTTGGTGCCCCGTCCACCTGATGTTAATGTGATTCGTTCTATATGGATTCTTACTCACAAAGAAAAATTTGATGGGTGTTTTGAGAGGCATAAGGCCCGTCTTGTAGGTGATGGCAAAACTCAACAGGTTGGCGTGGATTTTGGAGATACGTTTAGTCCGGTGGTCAAACCGATAACTATTCGTACTGTTCTCAATCTATCTCTCTCAAAAGCATAGCTCATTCATTAGCTAGACGTGAAAAATGTCTTCTTACACGGAGAACTCAAAGAAATGGTATACATGCATCAACCATTGGGTTTTAGGGATCCCACGCATCCGAATCATGTGTGTTTGCTGAATAAATCTTTGTATGGGCTAAAACAGGCTCCTCGGGCCTGGCACAAGAGATTTGCAGTTTACGTTTCTACTCTTGGATTTTCTCACAGCAAGTCTGATCATTCTCTATTCATATACCGTAATGGGACTTCTATAGCCTACATTCTTTTGTGTGTGGATGATATTATATTGACTGCTTCCTTTGATGCACTTCGCCAGTATATCATATCATTTTTCAGCTCAGAATTTGCTATGAAAGAATTGGGGCCATGGAGTTATTTTCTGGGAATAGTTGTCACTCGTCATTCAGGTGGTCTATTTCTATCTCAGAAGAAGTATGCAGCAGAGATCATTGAGCGGGCTGGCATGTCAGCATGTAAGTCATGTCCTACTCCGGTTGATACTAAACCGAAGTTGAGTGCTACTTCTAGCACACCATATAAGGATCCCTCCCACTATCGTAGTCTTGTTGGAGCTCTTCAATATCTCACGTTTACGAGGTCTGATATTACTTATGCAATGCAACAAGTGTGTTTATTCATGATCCGAGGGAAGAACACATGCACGCTCTCAAACGCATTGTGCACTACATTTAGGGTACTCTTGATCATGTCTTACATCTATATTCATCATCGGTGTCTAATCTCAGTTCATATACAGATGATGATTGGGGTGGATGTCCAGATACCAGGCGTTTGACATATGGTTATTGTGTGTTTCTAGGTGATAACTTGGTCTCTTGGTCGGCTAAACGCCATGCCACTTTGTCGCGCTCTAGCGCGGAGGCCGAATATCGAGGGGTCGCCAATGTAGTTTTTGAGTCTTGTTGGCTGTGTAACCTCCTCTTAGAGCTTCATTTTCCTATTCGGAAAGCTACATTGGTCTACTGTGATAATGTTAGTGCGATATATCTCTCGGGAAATCCTGTACAACATCAGCGCACTAAACATATCGAGATGAATATTCACTTTGTTCGCGAAAAGGTTGCTCGTGGATAAGTGTGTGTCTTGCATGTCCCTTCACGTTATCAGATTGCTGACATCTTTACTAAGGGTCTTCCCAGCGTACAACAACTGCGGGGGTGATAGAATATATGAAAATATATTCTATTGATATCATTAGTGATCTTTTATATCTTTAATTATTGTAGTAAACTTTTGTATTAGTTAGGTGTATATTTGATTTTCGTAATTATAGCCTAAGATGACTATTGTATATCATGTATATAAGCTAATTAAACTAATGAAATCATCAAGGAATTATTCTCTTTATCAACCACGTAGATTAACCACAAAACTTCATCTCTAAAATCTGATAAGAAAAAGTTAATGTATTTCGTACAGAATAGAGCTGGTGATTTCTTAATGTGTATGTTGCAGATTGTTTAAATAGTGTTAGAAGAATTGGAACAAAACGAAGACATGAAATCTTTTGTATTTTTGGTAAACACGGTGGTGGAATAAATGTAGAGTCTAAGTTGCCTTTTACTATTATTTTTTTTATAATTTAAATGTATAAAAATAAAATCTTAGATACTTACATGTAATAACCCTTAAAGTTGCCTGCCCTGTAAAAAGAATATTTATACCTTTAGTGAATATTAGTTAAACTATTATTATAATATGCGACAAATACTATGAAATCATTATATTTTAATGTACCTAAAGGCTAGTTATATCAAGAGAATCACAAATCTCGCGATTTGAACCTTACTATTGAAAGGAGAGATTTAATGCAACTGAGAGGGAGAGAATAGCATTTACAGATTTAATGATTTGACTGTCAAATTCTAAATAGTCAAAGGAGGGAATAGCATTTACATATTTAATGATTTGACTTCCAAATTCAACTTGGATAGTCAACTAAGAGGGATTTAACGGATTTAATGATTTGACTATCAAATTCAACTTAGGTTAGTCAACTGAGAAGGAGGGAGTAACATTTATAGATTTAATTCAATTTAGGATAGTCAATTGAGAGGAAGGAGATCCTCTCTACCTACTAAGGTAGAGGTAAGATCTGCGTACACTCTATCATCTCCAGACCCCACATGTAGTATTTCACTGGGTATGTTGTTGTTGTTGTTGTTGTTGTTGTAATTGCGAGGAAGGATGTAGCATTTACATATTTAATGATTTGACTGTCAAATTCAACTTAGGTTAGTCAATTAAGAGAGAAGAATTTACATACTCACAATTTAACTTAGGCTAGTCAAGTGAGAGGGATGGGGCAGGATTTACTTAATGATAGTGGAAAGGTCAAATGCATTTCCCTCACATACTGCATCCAAACTTATGATCACGTTGATGTTGTGGGACAAATACTTATCTTTTGTAAGTCATGAACGTGCGGTTGATTGATTTGGCACTTCAAAAAAACCTTTGTTGATGACATTGGCATTAACTACGTCCTTGATCTTGACACTGGAAACCCTCTAATCGAGGCTTGATGTGATGACTTAGGATACGCAACACTACATGCCCTTGATGGTGAGTGTATGCCTTGCTTCTAGACTGATCCAACTTAAAATTGCCGTGTGCTCAAACAACTAAAGGAAGAGAGGAACCTATGATAAAGTGAACATGATTAGTAGTTGGTTATACTGCTCTTAAATCCCAATTGAAATAATGCAATTAAGAACATTTCACACTGAAGGCTTTGCCTTCTCGTTACCTTTGTATAAAGTTCTTCATGTGTCTATTTTCTGCTGTTGTTTTATTCTTAAAGTCTGTCCCAATTTGTTTTAATTAATATATACAAAGACAAGGGCATCTGAAAATCATCTCTTTTTTTTCCTTTCATACTGTATTGTCTACCTGTCTACCGTCTATGTAAATGTACGTAATGTCTGTATCAAATAAAAAGATGTATTCAAATTAAATGAAGTTGATCCATACACTATGTGCAGACATGTTTCTTTTTTCCTCCCTCCAATCCTTGTCCTTTCTTGCACCTTTCCTCTATTGTCCCTCCATTGACCGTCTCGTCAAACACCTTTGTATCGGTTATGATTCTAGTTTTGTTAGGATAAAATCATCTTTTGGAAAAGAATGTCTCTAGATAAAATGCTAATTAAAGACTAAACTTTGATTGAATAATTGAAAGAGAAAATTTAAAATACATGAAGTAGAGAACCAAATGATAGCTCAGCCAAACCTCGCATAACCATAATCATCCATGTTGCGAAAAAAATATCACAAAATCACATGTAAAAGAAATTGCATTTTGCAACAAAGATAAGTTCTCAACATGGGAGCTCATATATTTGTATAACAATGGTATATGCCTCAACTTGTAAATACCTCAATTATTTGTAGTTGATGTTTAGTATTTTTCACCAATAAAAATGCCGGATAACTCTACCTACCAAACTTAACATGGATTGTTTCATCTTGAGTGAACAACTCAGGCTCAAGCTTGTGTCTACAAACAGGACAAAAGGGCTGCTTGGACAGCCAAAGATCGACACATTCCAGGTGGAATCCATGGTTGCAACCAGGAACCAACCTTGCAAGTTCCTCATTTCCAATCACATCCAAGCAAATTGCACAATCATTGCCCAAACTCAAACCTTTTCCAGTGATTTTCGGGAGTTTCTGGAGCTGCACGACAGAGAGTCCTTCCTTTCGGGCGGTTTTCACCACCCCAGAAGGGTGGCCCCTACTGGTTGCTCTTGAAACGACGTAGAGGTAGAGGAAGAAGAGCAAAGCCATGACAACGAAAGGTAAACAAAGTAGTAGATACAAAGATATTGGCATTTTCTTTTTTTTCCTTTTTGGACCATCCAATGGATTTACCCTTTAGGGAAAATGGTGGAGTGAAATCCAAGAACTTTAAATTTGTGTGAGAATTTTGGGTGTATATAGGTTGGCATTTGGTCGCTGTTGAAGTGGCCTAGATGTGTCCTTTCTTGCAGGTGGAGTATAACGGCTGCAGTATTGGGAAATTGAAAGACAAAATTGGAAAGAGGAAAAAAAATTGTTGTTACTAGTATTACCAGTAGCGGT
Source organism: Anisodus acutangulus (assembly GCA_029783415.1). Taxonomy (NCBI): domain Eukaryota; kingdom Viridiplantae; phylum Streptophyta; class Magnoliopsida; order Solanales; family Solanaceae; genus Anisodus; species Anisodus acutangulus. The sequence continues at coordinate 15,174,579 of CM056495.1, forward strand.
ATTATTTTGCAAAAGACTAGAGTTTGAAACTATTTGTTCTTTACGAGGTGAGGAAATTTTACAAAAATAAATAGATTATAGACACCGAATATATTGACTCTTGTTCCTTTCACCAAGGAAGTATCCAAGTATCTGAGTTGTGTATGCATGATGAAATGGAATCAATGGAACCAGTAAGGGATAAGTACTGTAGATGAACTGTTAAACAAAGCAATATACATGTGATATACACTAAATATACATCAGTGTATATCACATATATATCACTGATGTAAGCAGTGGGCTTTCGGCCAGCCCAAAAGATATGCAAGCAGTGGGCTTTCGGTATAGTCCAAAGAATTAAAGCAGTCCGAAAGCAGTTCAATTATTGTTGTATATATGGTATATATATTTGTAGTATATTGTAAGGAAAATGATACCTTAATTAGTGTTATACACTTACCATAATTGTATAGGTAGAATAAGGATTTAGAAATAGAATAGGAAAAAGATTTCCCTATTATGGAAATATGTAACTTGTATATATAGTCTTTCAATTAATGAAAATAATCAAGGGGATTATTTCTTTCATGGTATCAAGAGACTAGGTCTACACAAAAGTTTTCTCTCAACTTTTGCCTTGTGGCCGAGAACCCCCCCCCCTCGGGTTTTCTCTCCAAAATTTTGTCTTCCGCTCTCAAAAACCTCTCTTAAATTTAACCTCCTTCCTTGTTCTTTCAAATATGTCTAAGAACAATTTTCACCCTGCCCTCACGGTTTCCAATATCAAGCTCAGTGTCCCTATTGTCCTTGAGATGGAAAACGTTCAATATCTGGCGTGGGCGGAGTTGTTTAAAATTCACGCTATATCTTATCAAGTTCTTCCGCATATCATTCCTCCCGCTAGACCCCTTCCTGCGGAGGATCCTGAGTTATGGATTACACTTGATGCTACCGTTCTTCGGTGGATATACGCCACTATTTCAGTGGACCTTCTACAGACGATTATGGAGCCCGATACCAAGGCTATGGCTGCATGGAATAGATTGCGTGACATATTCCAAGACAACCAACATTCCCGTGTCGTCACACTCGAGCAGGAATTCTCTCTCGTTCGAATGGACGTATTTCCGAACGTTTCTGCATATTGCAAGAAACTAAAAGAATTGGTGGATCAACTCCGTAATGTTGGCGCACCAGTAACGAATAATCATCTAGTTCTGCAGTTGGTTGCCGGTCTTTCGGAGGCCTATAATGGTGTTGGAACTCTCCTTCGCCAAAGCAACCCTCTTCCCGACTTTCATCAAGCCCGCTCCATGCTGACGTTGGAAGAAGCCGGTTTGGCTAAAAAGGCGGCTACCGGAGCAAGCCCAGTTGTCATGGTGGCATCCTCTCCTAGTTTTTCGGGTTTTGTTAATAATTCGGGCCAAAACCATAATAATGGTGGCGGCAAGAATAATCGCAAAAATAACAAAAATCGCGGGGGCAAACGAGGTGGTTCTGGTGGCGGTTCCGGTGATCAACAAGCAGGCGGTGGGTCCCATCCAGGTCTGATGGGCCACCACCACCGTGGCCCAAAGGTGGGGCCATTGGCGATGGAACCCGCACCTCCGGCGGCGATTTCCGGCGGTGGCTGGCCAACGCCCAGGCCCAACGCCAGTTGGCGGCCCATCGGCGATGGGCCCAACAAAGCCCTCCAAAGACCTACGGCCCAGCAGCATCACGGAATGGAGTCCTTGGGCCCCGTCCTCCGCAATCCCATCATGCAGCAGGCCCCACTCAGACTGATATCGAGGCCGCGATGCACACGTTGGGGTTGACTCAACCGGACCCAAATTGGTACATGGACACCGGGGCCACTACTCACATGACTTCCGAATCAGGTACTCTCTCATCTTAATCCAATTTGAGCACCCCTCGGGGGATAATTGTTTGTAATGGCAATTCTATTCCAATTCTAGGGTATGGTCAGAAAACGTTGTCTCCCCCCAATCCACCACTCCTCTTGAAAAATACTTTACATGCTCCTAAATTGATTAAAAATTTAGTGTCTGTCCGAAAGTTCACAAATGACAATTCTGTTTCTGTTGAATTTGATCCTTTCGGTTTCTCTGTGAAGGATTTCAAGACATGGAGTCATCTCATGAGGTGTGATAGTAGGGGGGATATGTATCCTATCATGCCCGATTTCAGTCCATCGAGTCCAGCCTTGCCGTCAACGTTTGCAGCCATCTCTCCTTCCATGTGGCATGCTCGTCTGGGTCATCCGGGATCTTCTATTTTATCAGTTTTAGATTAAAATAGTTTTATTTCTTGTAAGGGTACGAGTCGTACTCCAATTTGTCAGTCTTGTTCATTAGGAAAAATTGTTAAGTTGTCATTTGTAGACTCCAATTCTCATACGTCTATGCCATTTGACATTATTCATAGCGACTTATGGACATCTCATGTTCTTAGTTCAATGGGTCATCGATATTATGTTCTTTTTTTAGATGATTATTCTAGATTCTTGTGGACGTTTCCAATTGCAAATAAATCACAAGTGTTTTCCGTCTTCATCAAATTTAGAGCGTTCATACGTACTCAATTCGAAAGAGAAATAAAAAATATTCAGTTAGATAATGGGAAAGAGTATGACAATAGGGAGTTTCGGGAATTTTGTGCTACTAATGGGATAAATTTTCATTTTTCATGTCCTCATACATCTTCACAAAATGGGAAAGCCGAACGCAAAATCCGTTCCATAAATAACATTGTCCGAACTCTCCTAATACATGCCTCCATACCTCCACATTTTTGGCATCATGCTCTACAAATGTCCACATATCTTCTTAACATAATTCCTTCTAAAGGTCTGACATATTCTTCCCCCCTAAAAATACTATATCATAAGAACCCGTCTTATTCTCATATTCGGATTTTTGGGTGCTTGTATTATCCGTTATTCCCATCCACCACAATTAACAAACTTCAGGCTCGGTCTACCCCGTGTGTGTTTTTGGGTTATCCGTCAAATCATCGTGGTTATAAGTGTTTTGATTTATCCTCCAAGAAAATCATAATCAATCGCCATGTCAATTTTGATGAAACTCAATTCCCATTTACGAAAGTTCATACTCCCGAACCTAAGTCATATAATTTTTTGGATGACCAAATATCCCCGTATATTATTCGGAATTTTTCGGACATCTCCCGTACCCAAAATCCTCCAACGGGCCCATCGCCATTGGACCAACGATCTGCCACACTCACAGAATTCACCATCGAGCAGTTCCAAAGAATCGGGCTTGCCCGATTGGTCTGAACTGCTCCAGAATCTGAGTCCACTTGTTACCGTTTTGGGCCAGCAGGCCCACTGCCTGCTGGCCAGTCCGTCCTGAGCCCAGGAAATTCCATCAATTCTTCCTCGATTCATAGACCGGTCACTCGTAGTCAGCGGGGTATTTTTACACCTAAAAGACATTTTAATTTGCATTCTGGTGTCTCTAAATCCCCCTTGCCCCGCAATGTTGTGTCCGCCTTAAATGACCCTAATTGGAAAATTGCTATGACTGATGAATATAATGCTCTTATTGATAATAAGACGTGGGAGTTGGTGCCCCGTCCATATGGTATTAATATTATCAGGTCTATGTGGATTTTTGCTCATAAGGAGAATTCATATGGGTCCTTTGCTCGACATAAGGCGCGACTTGTTGGTGATGGTAAGACTCAGCAGGTTGGAATTGATTGTGGTGAGACGTTTAGTCCGGTGGTCAAACCGGCTATCATTCGCACTGTGCTTAGCTTGTCTCTTTCAAAGACTTGGTCAATCCATCAGTTGGATGTCAAGAATGTTTTTCTACATGGTGATCTCAAGGAAACAGTCTATATGCATCAGTCGTTGGGTTTCAGGGATCCTAACCGTCCTCATCATGTATGTTTATTGAAAAAGTCCTTATATGGGCTTAAGCAGTCTCCGAGGGCCTGGTACACGAGGTTTGCTGACTTTGTTTCCACTATTGGGTTCACTCACAGCCGGTCAGATAATTCCTTGTTCATCTACCGCCGTGGTTCTTCTTTGGCCTACATTCTGTTGTATGTAGATGATATCATCTTGACCGCCTCTTCCGATGTCTTGCGCCAGTCTATCATGACCATGCTCAGTGCTGAGTTCGCCATGAAAGATTTAGGGCCTTTGAGTTATTTTTTTGGGATTGTCGTCCAACGTCATTCAAATGGGTTGTTTCTGTCTCAACGGAAGTATGCTGCTGAGATCATCGAAAGGGCTGGGATGTCATCCTGTAAGTCCACTTCCACGCCAGTTGATGCAAACCCAAAGCTAAGTGCCACAGCAGGTGCACCATACGAGGACCCGACCCGCTATCGCAGATCTTGCGAGGGCCCTCCAAGATCTTACCTTTACCAGGACCAGATATTACATATGCGATTCGGCGGTGTGTTTATTCATGCATGATCCCAGAGTGGAGCACATGAATGCAATCAAACGCATCATTCGGTATATTCAGGGGACACTAGACTATGGGTTGCACTTGTATCCGTCTTCTACATCTACACTTGTCTCCTACACGGATGCTGATTGGGGTGGTTGTCCCGACACCAGACGGTCGACTTCTGGCTACTGTATGTTCCTTGGCAACAACTTACTCTCCTGGTCAGCAAAACGTCAGACAACTCTATCACGCTCAAGTGCCGAGGCAGAATATCGAGGGGTAGCGAATGTGGTCTCCGAATCATGTTGGCTACGCAATTTGCTTTTGGAGCTTCATTGTCCTATTCAGAAGGCAACCTTGGTATATTGCGATAACATTAGTGTCATCTACCTTTCCGGTAACCTCGTTCAACACCAACGCACCAAGCATATCGAAATGGACATTCACTTTGTCCGTGAAAAGGTTGCAAAGGGTCAAGTTCGCGTATGCCATGTCCCGTCTCGTTATCAAATTGCAGACATCTTTACAAAGGGTCTACCAGCGGTTCTCTTTGAAGATTTTAGGGACAGTCTCGGCGTTCGAAAACCGCCCGCTATGACTGAAGTGTGTTAAACAAAGCAATATACATGTGATATACACTAAATATACATCGATGTATATCACATATATATCAACGATGTAGCAGATGGGCTTTCGGCCAGCCAAAAGATATGCAAGCGATGGGCTTTCGGTATAGTCCAAAGAATTAAAGCGATCAAAGCAATTCAATTATTGTTGTATATATGGTATATATATTTGTAGTATATTGTAAGGAAAATGATACCTTAATTAGTGTTATACACTTACCATAATTGTATAGGTAGAATTATGGTAGAATAAGGATTTAGAAGTAGAATAGGAAAAGGATTTCCCTATTATGGAAATATGTAACTTGTATATATAGTCTTTCAATTAATGAAAATAATCAAGGGGATTATTTCTTTCATGAACCAGCATCACCATTTCATTTGTCAAATCATTTCCTACGTTATCACTGGTTTTACAATATTATTTTTCATTAGTATTAATAAAAAATGACATGGATAAGTCATTTTAGTAACGTCAATGGCATGAATGAGCTAAATTATTAACGAGTGGCATAAATGAGTCATTTTTGATAGTTCGATGCATATTTGAGCTTTTTCCCTTACATTAATATAAATGAGACATCAAAATGACATTTTGGAAAACGCACAGTCGTAACTCGCAAGTCTTGGGATTTTGAAGAGCACAAAGTAATACGGATCAACTTCAAAGTCTTCAAAGATTAAATGAAGAATCTAAGAATTAACCAAAGCACATCTCTTCCTGGCTGTTTCAACATAGAATTCATGAAGACAACAACTATCTACGGTCTACCCCACCCTTTGATCTCTTTTTGGCAACTATACTGTAAGCTCAACCAATAAATCCATCAAATGACCTTCTTCTGCTAATCATCTAAGCTCTTTCCTCCTAATATACTGGAGTTTCTTACCCTCTAGGAATGCTACATAGAGACTAAAGCATCATTTCAACCAATCTTCGAAAGTGCTGATAACTTGGCGGAGTAAATTAGTTAACATCAATACCAAAATTTGAACTCAGTCTACATACGTTATCCGCCATGTTGTTTCTTCTCCCTTTTAGCTAGTGAGTCCAGCTAATTAAAGAAGAACTAGAGGAAATCCTTGACATTTGTCTGTTATTTCCTACCATTTAAACCAACTCTGATGGAATATCAGCTTGAGTTCGCACAGCCATTGACTTATTGACATGATTCTCCTTTATGAATGATCTAGACAGATTTCACAAGAGTTACGTACCTTATCAACTAATTCTTAGTCGTGTATCCATTTAATCAGAGCAGTAACAAAATGTCAAGCAACAAGTCTCTCGTCATATTACGGACAAACAATTGAACACAGAAGTCTCTCCACTAAGGTTGCTGATTCTCACAAGCACCTCTGCACCATTGACATTTCCACAGGTTCTGACAAAAGCAATGGGAACTCTACAAGAAGATTAGTGTTGTCTTCTGGCCTTCCTAATCAATAAGTTCAACTCTCCTCAACGACCTAGCCTAAAGTTCCACAGGGGCTGTTTGAATTTGAAGTGAGCTCACTGCTCCGCAGTTCTAATCATAGGGAAACAGTGTTTAGGGGTTAATTAAGGGGAAACAAACACATGTAGACCGTCACATTACCATTCTTAAAATTGACACATGGAAAGATAGAAATGTTAGCTTGGGGGGGGGGGGGGGAAGGGGGGCCACCGTAGCCACAAAAGCAATGAACAGAAAAACTAAAATACTTTTGAAAACAACAACAGCAAGACCCTTGTCCTTGTAAATGACATAAAGAAGTAACGCAATAGCTCACTTAGGTTCAACTCCTAGAGCGAAAATGGTAAAAAGTACGGCCAAAACACAGATAAATGTAAAACAAAACTTATGCAGATGCAATTAAAAGCTAGTATCCATCAAAAACCTCTGCCAAGTCTAAACTTCCACAAGCTTACAGCTTGTCTTCAAACTCAGACAAAGGGGTCATCTGCTCCTTCAAACCCTTCCTCTTGCGGATATCAAGGACGAGTTGATGAGCTTGTGAGCCAACTTCCAATGGGTCGGATGACATCGTGTCCCAATGGTCGAACACACATTGTGGGAAGGCTTGACCTGAAGTAGCAGCTCTCAAGGTACCTGAAAATCCAAATGACTCTATGACAGGAAGGTATGCCTTGATGTTGTAAAGAGGGGTTCCTTGCCTCTGCATCTCCTCGAACACATGTCCACGCTTCTGGTTCAGAACACTATAGATACCACCAAGAGCTTGCTCAGGAGCCTGAATCTCCACGAGGTAAACAGGCTCCAACAAGCGGGGCTTGGCAGTAATCTGAGAAGCATAGACAACCCTCCTAGCAGTGGGAATAACTTGGCCACCACCCCTGTGAATAGCATCAGTATGAAGAACAACATCACAGACTTCAAAGCAAATACCTCTCATGTTCTCTTCAGCCAAAGCACCTTCCTTGGAGGCCCACTGGAAACCAGCAACAACAGAATCCTTAATTTCATTAAGGTACTGAACTCCCTTACACATATCCACCACCATGTTGGGACCAGTTGTTTCTGGACCAAAGCACCAAATTTTCTTCGCAAGATCTTTGTCCCAACCGAACTCCTCAGCCAAGATCTTGGAACGAACTTTGGGATCATCCCTCGGGCCAATGCGTCCGTCATCAATAGCCTCAGCAAGCCCTTCCTCCATAGGTCTAGCTTCCATGTACAAACGGTTGTGCTTGTTAGGAGACTTGCTCATCACAGTCCGAACAGACTTCTCGAGAACTGTCTCACGGAAGGACACGACAGGATCAGATTTTATAATTTCAGCACCGCCCATGAAGTCATCCTGCAAGTCCTTTAGGCAGATCTCAAGGTGAAGTTCTCCAGCACCAGCAATGATATGCTCTCCGGACTCTTCAATAGAACAAACAACCATTGGATCAGACTTGGCCAGACGTTTCAACCCTTCAACAAGCTTTGGAAGGTCAGATGCAACCTTGCACTGAACAGCAACACGCACAACTGGTGAGACAGAAAACTTCATGGCTTTGATTGGGTGAGCATCAACCTCCTTCTCATTGGTCAATGTTGCATTCTTGGTAATATATTGATCTAAGCCAACCAGGGCAACAGTGTTACCACAAGGAACATCCTCGACAGTTTCTTGCCTCTTACCCATCCAAATTACAGTTCTCTGGATATTCTTAACATACAAATCCTTCTTCTCACCAGGAACATAGTTAGGACCCATGATTCTAACCTTGTGACCAGTACAAACCTTCCCAGCAAATACACGACCAAAAGCAAAGAATCTACCCTTGTCAGATGCTGGAATCATCTTGGATACATAAAGCATAAGCGGTCCTTCTGGGTCACAGTTCCTGATGGCATTGGCATATTTATCATCAAGGGGTCCCTCGTACAGGTTTTCCACACGGTATCTTTGAGCTGTGGCAGGAGATGGAAGATGATATATCATCATTTCCAAAAGTGCAGTACTTGCAGGAAGCCAGGTCTGCATCACACGCTTCATCAGTGCCTTACCCATCAACTCTTTCTCGTCAGATTTCATGGTTACACCAAGCTTAGTCAACATTGGCCATAGCTTATCTTTCTGATCATTCATGCAAGTGTTAATAATCTGCTTGATTGGTTCATAGCAGAACTGAACGAACCCACGCTTGCATGTAGGTGACCCATTGTTCTTGGTCGTCCACTTTTTGGTGGCAGGGTCAAAAAAGTTCTCGCCCCACAGCCTCTCCATCATCTTAGACTCATCAACTCCAAATTTGGAAGCATACATATTGGCAAAATTGGTGAGAGTGAAAGCCCACCCATGCAATCCAGCAGAGAAAGCAACGGTACCTTTCTCAGGATAAACCTGGACATCACCGAGCAGGGGATCCTCATATGTAGCCATAATAACATTAGCACTCTCAATAACTCTTTGGAACGTCTGATAAGCCTCCTCTCCGTCAACCTGAAGCTCAAGGAAACACCTGTCCATCTTGTTAACTGTCAAGACAGGACGAATCCTTTCACCAAGGGCCTGACGGAGCACAGTCTCTGTCTGGACACAGACACCTTCCACACAATCAACCACAACAAGTGCACCATCAGTAATACGAAGAGCAGCAGTCACTTCAGACGAGAAGTCAACGTGCCCAGGTGAATCGATGAGGTTGATGAGGTACTCGTTCCCCTTTCTTTCTCCCTTGTAGTTCTTCAAGGATGCATCAGTCATCTCGTAGTAAAGCGAAATACCAGTGGACTTGATGGTGATACCGCGTTCAGCCTCATCTGCACGTGTATCGGTCATTCTGACATCACCGGCAACTTCCTGAGCAATGATCCCAGCAGCCGCAACCAGAGAATCGGTAAGGGTAGATTTTCCTGTCAGGTTAAACATAACACAGAATTAGAAACTCCTACTCATCATCTGATCAGTAAAACCATAGATAATTCGCTATTACCAATAGCTAGAATATTTTCTATAGCAACACAAAGGAGAAGAAATCTAATGAAATAATATTAATCAAAAGATTCGAAACTATACCACCCCAAAAATATACAAGGTTGTTTCAATGTAAAGATTTATTCCAGGTAATCACAGTAGAGATCCCTTCCCATTTGACATAGCTAATAATTTCACAAGAAAGAATTCAGACTTCCAAAGTGAATAATATTAGTTTAGTTTCTTACCATGGTCCACATGAGCAATAACAGACATATTACGAATGTTGTGCTGCAAGTCCATAATCCTCCTAAGCTCTTCAGCTGTGAACTTCACCATCTTGAATGCTTGTTAATGTAACAACTAAGAATTACTTTTGTTCCTGCCATTTGAAACCATGACAAATGGTAAACATCAACCAAAACACACTTTACAAGGTGAAGTTAATTCAAACGATATCTTAGTGTAAGACAAAGTATAAAACAAGGAGTTATTCTGAAGCAAAATACACTTTACAATCTAAAACAAAGTACATTTCACGTCAAAGGCTTACTACCAAGCAACAAAACAAGCTAGCGAAAAAACAATATACAAGAAAATGACTATACGTACCAAATTTACAAAAATAAGAAAGACCCCATACTTCAATAAAATTGACATACAACAATCACATTAGGTAACTTAATAATTGATAGATCTGTTATACCTATAGCAAAAAAAATAATCGATTGAGATATTAATCACAACTTAATGAGCCAGGTATTTGGAATGCACATTCAACGATTACTAAAAGCTCTCATGATTCTTATCATCTATATATCAATCATATTTGCTTTATGCTTATAGAACCACATAAGCACAGAAACAGACAGTTTGATATTCAAATTTTAGACCAATTACAACCTCCAATCCATTATGCTTGCAGATAGGCATCTATTAGTGCGCACACATTGTATTTTGTCTCCTTTTCCATTGTTGCCAAAAGATGCATTATTTTCAATATCAATTTTTGGTTCTTTCTGTGATGAGGAGACTTGTTTTGATGAACACGGTGCACACTTCAGAATTATTGCTTGCATTTCTTCTGTATTTTTTATCAATGCAAGCATTGAGGCCATATGGGATTTCTGGGTGTGCTCCGGTGTTTGTAGTGGTGCCTAAATGGACTTCTGGGTGTTTAACCATTCATGGACCTTGTATGGGGCTAGACTTGTTGGTAATCCATTGTTACCAAAAGCTGCATTATCTTCAATATTAATTTTTGGTTATTCCTCTGATGAGGAGCCTTGTTTTGATGAAGACGGTGCGAACTTTAAAATTATTGTTTGCATCTCTTCTTGATTTTTGAGCGCCGCAAGCATTGAGGCCATTTGGGATTTCTGGGTGAGAAACCGGTGTTTGTAATGGTGCCTGAATGGACTTCGGGGTGTGTAACCATTCCTTGACCTTGTATGGGGCTAGACGTGCTGGTATTATATAGTTGTTCCACCATCTGATTTTGAACCTTCTTCGGACTGTTGGAATTTTATTCTCTGAATAAGTAACGAACCATGTAAATTCAAATCTTGTGTGAAATAGGTGTACTGGTACAAATCTTTTTTCTTCCTCAGTAGGTTTAGTTAAAAGATATAGTGACTTGGGATTTTAGTATCTCGAAGGTGGATCCAAATTGTTCCCCTCGTGAATTACACCATGTTGGGAATTGAGATGGAATACATATGGTATCAAAATAAAAAAAATCACGTATGACTTCGGTTGATATTTTGCACAAAAAGGGAATTGAACCAAGCTTATTGATAATTCCAGTAATTAAATGAAATATCAAAAAATGAAGTATTTTAATAGGTATCGGAGAAATTAAGGAGTTGGGACAGATCGTTCCCCAATCAGTTGGAGCAATTACTCTAAATATTTTACAAATAGAGTAAGAATGATCTTTGTTATTTTTATAATTATTATTTTTTATTGTGGCCAATTCTGATATTTCTAGGATAATCTGATAAAAATATAGGGGTTTTAAAATATACCATGATAAAACAATCCTTGTCCAAAATAATTTTGTATTGCTAAAAAATGGTCTTAATTAAAAAAATCATTTTTCAAGAGTCACAATACTCTGGAAAAAAAAGTTTTATAAAAAATTCATAAACATGTTTTTTTTAGACTTGTGGTACCACGAGTTGGAAATTTAAAAACTATTTTTGAGAAAAGGGTTTTCAAAGATTCTCGTTTCGATTTTAGTAAAATTTGGAGAGGGCTTATTTTCTCTCAAGTTTTGAATTACTTCCTGTTTGGGAATTTGTAGTTGTAACAATGCCTTTTATAGTTCCAGAGATTTTGCAAGGAGTTGCAGGAGGTTTTCAGCTGCGGGATTTTTCGTGTTTTCTGCACGGACTGTGCAGTGTTTTCTTCTTTCATGACTGCATTATACCATGTCATGGGTTTTTCGGTAAAAATTTTGATACGAGTCGAGATATTTCATTGGTGTAGTCTACGTTTCTGAGATTGGGTAAATCTGACGTAGAATGTCTCGATTTTCTTTGATAAGAGGTATTTACTACTGAAGGAATTTGTGACTTCCTAAATTTAGGGTTTCTATGAAACTTGTATCATCGTGTCTACTACTCATAGTTCTTAGGAATGATATGCTAACTCTACCATCTTGGTATTCGGTTATTTCTTTAAAATGGGTATTTGGTTGGGAAGTTTCTACGGGTTTAGGGTTAACTACTATTTCCAAGTTCCATTCTTCGGGTAGGGTAATTTTCTTTTCACCTAATAGGTCTTGGTATTACGATGTTAGATCTGAAAAGATCTGATTGTAACAGTACTGTAGTACCTACGTTTTGTGGAAAGATCTTTCTAAATCTAACATCGTAATACCAAGACCTATTAGGTGAAACGATATTACCCTACCAGAAGAATGGATCTTGAAAGGAGTAGTTAAACCTTAACCCGTAGAAACTTACATACCAAATAGCCATCTTAAAGAAATAACTCAATACCAGGATGGTAGAGTTATCATATCATTCCTAAGACGATGTGCGAGTAGTAGATACGATGATACAAGTTTCATAGAAACCCTAGATTTAGGAAGTCGCACAAATTCCTTCAGTAGTAAATACCCCTTGTAAAATAAAATCGAGACATTCTACGTAAGATTTACCCAATCTGAGAAACGTAGACTACAATTAAATACCTAGACCCGTATGAGACAAATTTCCTGCCAAAATTCCTATCGAAAAACCAATGACATGGTATGATGCAATCATGAAAGAAAAAAACACTGCATAGTCTGTGCAGAAAATCACGCACTGGAAACAGCCGAAAACCTCGAAAATGATTCAAAACTTTGATTATCAACAAGCTTGGTTCAATTCCCTTTTTGTGCAAAATACCAACTGAAGCCATACTTGGCTTTTTCATTTTGATACCTCATGTATTCAATCTCAAGGAATTCATGATGGGAACAATTTGGATCCACCTTTGAGATACTAAAATCCCAAGCCACTAAATATTTTAATTAAACCTACTGAGGAAGAAAAAAGATTTGTACCACTACACCTATTTCACACGAGATTCCATTTACCATGGGTATTCACATGGTTCGTGGATTATTCAAAGAATAAAATTCCAACAATCCGAAGAAGGTTCAAAATCCGATGGTGGACAGCTTATTTTATACTAGCACATCTAGCCCCATACAAGGTCCAGGAATGGTTAAACACCCAGAAGTTCATTCAGGAACTACTACAAACACCGGAGCACACCCGATTTCTCACCCAGAAATCCCAAATGTCCTAATGGCATCAATGCTTGAGGCAGCCCAAAATCAAAAAGCAATGCAAGCAATAATTCTAAAGTTTGCACCGTCTTCATCAAAACAAGGCTCCTCATCAGAGGAAGAACCAAAAATTTATATCGAAGATAATGAAGCTTTTGGCAACAATGGATTCTGAAAAGATTGCCAAAAGGAGAAAATACCCGGAATAAAGTTCAAACAATTCTGACAAAACAAAATGCCCAAAAAAAGACTTTCAAAAAGTAAAAGTGAAAGTAAAAGATTCCAACAATAATTCGGGAAAATGCCAAAGGTTGATGATGTCATGGATGACATCATTCTCCAGTAGGTGCTATCATGAATAGTTATATTCTTTTTTATTTACTAAAATGTCATGTAAAACTCCTATAAAAGGAAATCATCTCCCCTCCATTTACGGAAGCTTTTTTCTCTTTCAAGATTTCAAATTCTAGAGAGAAGTTTAAGATAGATAAATTCCCCCATATTAAAGTCCTCTCATCCAAAATACCTTATCCGAAATACCCAAATTCTTTGTAAACGGCCAAGATCTTGAAAATATTCAGGTATAAATATTTGTAAGTTTTAATATTTTGTAAATATGATTATGGATGGTGCTACCTCCTAATCTTTTAAATTCATGTTTTTAAATTCTTGCAAATGCTGGATTCCTTAATACGAACTGTAATATGTAAGTTAATCTTACTTTACTTTCTGCATATCTCATTATCTTTTAATTCTTCAATCTCTTATATTTCAATTCCTTCATTGACTATTATCCCCTTTAAATCCTCAGGTGTGTTACCAAAACACACCCGAATATATAAAGGGGATAATATACAAGGAATTGAAAGAAAAACAAAAACGAGATTCTAAATTAATAAAAGTAATCCTTTCAAAAACTATACCACAAAACTCCGATTCTCATGATTCCAATTCTAAAGAATCCGATTCAGAAAATCACGTAGAACCAGTAGAAGAAAACCGAATAAGAAGCCTAGAAGAAATCCCAGAAGACTTTCTAAGTGTCTTAAAACAAATCACATCAAAAAGATAACTAATAAAAATAACCTTTAAATTCAGACATTTTTAAAATTCAAACAATTGCACTTTTTGATACCGGAGCAGATTTAACTTTCATAAAAACAAGTCTAGTACCAGAAAAAGTCAGAGAAAAAACTCGTGAAAGACTAGAGGCAGACACACACACACATAAAGAAATCATCAGAAATGAAACAGGTTAATCATATCTTTCACCAAATGAAACACGAACAGCTACAGGAGTATTAACATGAACCAAAAACACACATATATATATCCTCCTAACTAATAGCATCAAACAACTAAATATACTCAAACACAAACTCAACAACTCCATACGATTCGACTTACAACTAAAAGTATTGCAACACATGAATAAAAACATCTATTTATACACTAATATAACTGCAAATAAACAGCAGATCTGGACTAGATCTAGATACAAAACACCTAATAAAGCACTAAAAATGCATAAAAATATTCATAGAGAGTAAAATTTTACCAGAGAAAAGCAAATCACAACACAGATCAAACAGAAATCACGTTAAAATTTAGAATCGTAACGAAAAAAGTAGTAGAAATATGTGCATGCGAGAGAGAGAGAGAAAATGGAGTCTTACTGAGTATAGAGAAGTAGGCGGCGAGTAATGTGAGACCTTACAATCCTGCCGCTATGATAAGCTGAGGTTTCGCATTGTGCCAAGGTATATACCTATGCTCATGGGCCGCTGCTGACTTAACCCCAGTTTGATTGAGAAAATGGGCCAGGTTACTATATAAATGGGCCTTTTGTGGGTCGATCTGAAAAAATATTACTTTTTGAATTGGCCCATGGTCCAAGCAAAGAGGACTCTTATTAATACACTATTCCCTCCGGATCAAAAAAGTGTCAACTTAGTCATTTGCACACTCCTTTAAAAAATATTAATTTTTAGGTAAAAATAGATAATTTGGCTAAAATAATCCTAATTAAATATATATAGCAATTTGATCACCTAGCACTTAATAAGAATATATATGAAAAAGTAAAGTTAATTCTTTCTTAATTTGATAAGTGGATATTTTTTTAATCAAAAAATAAAAGTTAGGTGGACACTCTTTTTAGTTAGGAGGGAATACAAAAATTGCAATAATCAATGGATATGCGATAAATCATGGACCCAAAGAGTCATATTTTTCGACAATGAAACCGATGTGGCGTATTAGAAATCTATTATTTTTTATAATTTATTAATAAAACCCTACGGGCGTCCATAGGTTATTTTCGCACAAATTTATGCGAAAAATATTTTGACACCACCCCTCGATTTTTATATAAAAAAAAATATTTAAAAATAATTTACTTTTATTTTAAAATAAACCAACACATTCCCTCGATTTATTTAACAAATAAAAGAAAATGTTTTTCATAACCAGACAGGGTCCTCGATTTATTTGGTGAAATAACAGTCAAGGCATTTAATGAAAATCAACAGAATGACCGATCGGATCCGTCTTCTATTTAAACAGATCTAGGCAGAACCAATTTTTTTCTTCTCTCTTTTCTTTCCTAGTGCGAGCAATTTCCACCTACCAGCAAGAATCTGACCCTTTGCCTACTACCTCCACCAGCCGTTATTCCACGACAAACAGCCCCATAAATTTCCCTCAGTACACCTTGTAAACGTGTACAAGTATAACACTGCAATCCATATCCATTATTAGATTAGGATTCCTCTTGTATTGTTATTAGGATTGTATATTGTACAATATATATATATATTGATATTAATGAGAAAGACTTCCTAAGGAAGATTAATATCATCTTACATGGTATCAAGCGCCAAAACCCTAATCTATAAAAAATTCCTACCTTGTCGTCGCCCCCCTCCCCCCCCCCTCCCCTCTTGGACGACGGCAACATTGTTTTTCTTCTTTTCTTTCTTCCTAAATTTCCACCGTTCTAATGGAAAATTTGGCTACTCCCACCTATTCCAATGCTTCCGCTTCTAACGCAGTCGTCATCCAACCACCCACTACCTTCTCCTCACTATCTTCCCATCTGGCTCTCGCTGTTACCAACATTAAGAATTTTTTCCCTATAATTCTTGATCAGGAAGATGGGCCAATATTGGTCATGGGTGAAACTATTTCGTATTCATGCATTTGTATATCATGTGCTTGATCATATAGATGACTTTTTCCCTCGTCCTCCCGATATAGACGACACCACATAGCGTCGCCTCGATATCGTAGTCAAACAGTGGATATATGACACTATATCCAAGGATTTACTATACACAATCATGAAAACGGGTGCCTCTGCCCGTGATCTATGGACACGTTTGGAAAAAATCTTTCAAGACAACAAGAACACTCGCGCGGTGTACTTGAAAGAACAATTCAACAACACCCGTCTTGAAAACTTCTCTACTATGTCAGAATATTGCAAACAGTTGAAACTGGTGGCAGACCAACTGTCCAATATTGGTACGCCCGTGTCCGAAACAAATATGGTGTTACAATTAGTTGCAGGCCTCCCTAAGGTGAATATGACACCCTGGGCACGATGATACAACAGGCTGACCTCTACCAAGCTTCAACAAAGCACGCTCACAATTGTTATTGGAGGAGACTCGACGTGCAAAATAGGACGAGCATACCCAGAAGGCTTTAGCAGTTGAAACACCCGTATAACCTCAGGCCACCGCCGGCCAATAATCTCCGTCGGAAAATATCCAACCATGGAAAAATCGCGGGGACATGGATGGCAAGGGCCGCGACAATGGGCGAGGTGGCAAGGGCCGCAGAAAAGGCCGAGGACAACAGCCACAGCAGATCAGCAATAACGCTTCATGGTCCGGCCTAGTCTCTGGCTACCCAAATCAGAACTGGGCCACAATTTCCGGCTTTCATCCAGCCCAGTACCGCTTTTAAACAAGGGTTCTTGGGCCAGCTCCAGCCTTCGCCCACGGTGTTCCAAAGAACATCAGGCCCAGTTCCCACAGCAGCCCTTAAATTAAATCCCCACCGACTTGGGTCAGGCATTCAGCAGTATGAGTTTGCAGCAGCCCGACGAAAATTAGTATATGGACTCCAAAGCCTCTTCTCACCTCACCCGGTCCGCATGTAATCTTTTCCAATTGTTTCATTTAAAGTCTTCACATTTTATTACAGTTGGCAATGGTCATCACATTCCAATTCAGGGCTATGGTCACACTCACACTCCGAAACTTCACCCACCCTTCTTTCTAAATAACGTCCTGCATGCCCCTCACATCATTAAAAATTTAATACCTATTAGGAAATTTACTCGTAATAATTTTGTGTCGGTTGATTTTGATCCCTTTGATTTTACTGTGAAGGATCTACGTACGGGGACCCCTCTTACGAGATGCAATAGCACAGGGGACCTCTATCCATTCACATCCTCGTCCGCTGCCGGTTCCCGCCCACATACTACCCTAGCTGCTCTGTCTCCGTCAGTTTGGCACAATAGGCTCGGACACCCATGAGCTCCTGTTTTTCATTTTCATAGAAGTAATAATTTTATTCAATGTAATGGGAAACTTGCCCAGACCTGCATTTTCTGTCAATTAGGTAAACATGTTCGTCTTCCATTTAATTCCTCAGTTAGTATTACGTTTGCTCCATTTCATATCATTCATGCTGATTTATGGACTTCCCCCGTTACCAGTTCCCTAGGTCATAAATATTATCTCGTGTTATTAGATGACTACTCTCACTTTCTTTGGGTCTATCCATTAAAATTTAAGTCCGAAGGTTTTGCCAAATTTCTTGAATTTTGCACATTTATCAAAACGCAATTCCAACGCGCCATTAAATCTTTCCAATGTGACAATGGCCGTGAATTTAACAACTCTGCGTTTCAAAAATTCTGCAACAATAATGGCATGGTCTTCCGATTTTCGTGTCCCCACACGTCCCCTCAAAATGGCAAAGCCGAGCGTCTCATCTGTTAAATAACATGGTCTGCACTTTTTTGTTTCATGCCTCCATCCTTTTGGGTTTATGCGGTCAAAATGGTAGAATGCGTCCTTAATATTTTACCCACCAGTACCCTCCATAACATGACTACAACCGAAATCTTACACCGTAGGGTTCCCTCCTATGATCACCTACAGATATTTGATTGCCTATGTTTCCCCAATCTCTCTTCCACAACCTCTCACAAATTAGCTCCTCGCACCACTCCGTGTGTCTTCTTAGGTTTCCCGTCAAACCATAGGAGTTATTTCTGCTATGACTTATCCACTCGTCAAATTCACGTCTCACGTCACGTCACTTTTGACGAGACGCAATTCCCCTTTTCCAACATCCAAAAATTTCAAAAACCTGATTATGAATTTTTAGATGAATCAACTCTCTCTCCTATCCACCTTCGAGAATTGTGCCCGACTGACACCACTACACCGCCTTTATCTGCCACCATACATCACCTGCCGTTGGCATTCATGCCACCGGCGTCCCCCCATCGCCGCTTCTTTCCACCTCTAGCACAACTCTGCCTCCAGGTTCCACCAACTCACCGATCACCGTCCCATCCACTGTACCGTCCCAACAGTCTCACCATCATGCCGACCACAGTCCGACTATCAACCACCACCCAGAAAACTTAGATACTGGACCTAATACACCACCGACGTCGTACCCTACCCTAAAAACCTTCTCCTTTTCTGACATACCAAGAATCCCCACAACTCTCTACCACAGTTCACCGGCAACCAACGACCAAACCCACTCGACTGCAACCCCAAACACCATCACTATTCTGCACCACCCGACAACCACCCTCGACAGAAACCTAGTCCCGACAACACAACATACACCACACCCTAATTTGTCGTCACCTAGTCCACCCAACCAGTCGACCAATACCCTTACCCAGCCAGCGCCTACATACCGGATGGAAACCCGTGCCCAACATGGGATTTTCAAACCCAAAGTCCAATTTAACATGTCCACCCAAACAATTTCACCTATACCAAAAAGCCCTAAATTAGCCAAACTAGACTCGAATTGGAATGCGGCCATGTGTGAGGAGTTTAATGCTTTAACGAAACATCATACTTGGGACTTAGTTCCTCGACCAAAGAGGGTGAATGTGATCCGGTACATGTGGCTTTTTCGTCACAAGTTCATGAATAATGGTGACTTAGAAAGATATAAGGCAAGACTAGTGGCAAATGGTACTAACCAGCACGAGGGCATTGATTGCGGCGAGACATTCAGTCCAATTGTTAAATCGGCCACCATCCGCACAGTTCTAAGCATTGATATGGGAAAGCATTGGCCGATTCATCAGCTAGATGTGAAGAATGCATTTCTTTATGGGGATTTACGAGAAACTGTCTACATGCACCAGCCGCCTGGTTTTGTCCACCCAGCAGCCCCACATTATGTGTGCCATCTCTGTAAGTCACTCTATGGCCTAAAATAGGCCCAGAGCATGGAATGATCATTTTGCACAGTTCATTATACGTCTCGGGTTTACATGCAGCATATGTGATACCTCTCTCTTTACTTTACATTGAGGTTGTGATACTGCTTATTTACTGTTATATGTGGATGACATTGTTCTTACTGCCTCTACTGCTGTGTTGAAAGATGAGATTATTGCACGACTCAAGTCTAAATTTGCCATAACTGATTTGGAAAAATTGAGCTATTTTTTGGAGATCTCAGTCACTAGACCATTGATTGTATGTTTCTTTGCCAGCGTAAGTATGCAGAGGAGATCATGCACATGGCTAAGATGGACAATTACAAAATCATGGCCACTCTAGTTGATTCTAAATCCAAACTTAGTGCAATGGTCGATACTCCAATGACTGATCATACTATGTATCAGAGTCTTGAAGGTGCACTTCAGTAACTCACCTTCACCATGTCTGACATTGCATATGTTGTCCAGCAGGTATGCTTATTTATGCATGCCCCAGGGAACCTCATTTTACTACCCTCAAACTTATCATTCGATATGTTAAGGGCACACTGGATTATGGACTACACTTATACCCCTCCATACCGAACTCGCTATTATCCTACACCGATGCAGATTGGGCAGGATGTACAGACACCCGCCGTTCTACATCCGGCTACTGTGTGTTTTGGGTGATAATCTCATCTCTTGGTCTGCCAAACGACAAGCCACATTATCCCGTTCGAGTGCAGAAGCGGAGTATAGAGGAGTTGCTAATGTTGTTGCTGAGATCTGTTGGCTCCGAAACCTTCTCTTAGAGCTTCAGTGTCCTTTAAGTAAAGCGTCTCTGGTCTACTGTGATAACATATCCGCCATATACATGTCTCACAATCCGGTTCAGCATCAGCGAACCAAGCATGTTGAGATGGAAATCCACTTTGTTCGCGAGAATGTTGCTCTCAGGCATATTAAGGTATTGCACGTGCCTTCCTTATATCAATACGCGGATATTTTCACGAAGAGCCTCCCAAGACAGATGTTCCTTGATTTCAGATCATGTCTTAGCGTTAGGCCTCCTCCAGCTCTGACTGATGGGGTGTGTAAACGTGTACAAGTATAACACTACAATCCCTACCCATTATTAGATTAAGATTCCTCTTGTATTGTGATTAGGATTCCTCTTTCCTCTTGTATTAGGATTGTATATTGTACACTATATATATTGATATTAATGAGAAAGACTTCCTAAGGAAGATTAATATCATCTTGCACACCTATTTTGTGATTTATTTTTTGTAGATTAGGGTTTGTTAATTTTGACATTTAGGTTTAATATGCATTTGTTAATTATGTAAATATATTTTGTGGAGTGGATTAATAAAAGTGAGAGGATTGGTTCGTATGGAATGATTGAAAATAGTTCCCTACTAATTCGAGATGGATGGGATTGGTGGGGACTGGGGAGGGATACTTGTTGAGATTTTAACACACGGTTTTGCATATCTACTACTCCGAGTAGAGCTAGTACAAGCATCCATTTTCAATAGTCTGCCAATTCCATTTTTTTAATATAATACTATCATAAAAATTTGTTGGTAATTGTGGTATCCTCACCCACACATTTTATATAGTTTGTGTTGCATGTGAAGCCATAAAATTCAGCACCCATCTTTGCACTTATATAAGTAGTGACCATTGATGAACCACGGGCCTAGTTATAATGCTCTATTCATAATTTTCTCTTGGATAAATTTAATTATAAAGTAATCTGACCCTAGGTCAATTAGGTGTAATTGTTCTGACGGCTTCCATAAATTCTGAATTTTAGCTTTCAGATATTGGTGTATCATATTTTTTCCCCAAAGTTTAATTATAACTGAGTGTTTTCATATTGTATACATCTGTTAAATATACATATGATATACAATATATCATATGTCTATTGGTTGGTCTCGGTTTGTTGTACATATAGAGGACGAATTGTATATATTAGTTTAGATAATATTTGGGTGTAATTAGTATTGTATACTTACCATAATTGTATAGTTATTATCCAAGTAGAATAAGGTTTTAGGAGTAGAATAGGAATAGGATTCTCCTATTATGAAAAGATGTAAATTGTATATATACTCTTTCAATTAATGAAAATAATCAAGGAATTATTTCTTTCATGGTATCAAGAGTCTAGGTTAATATTTTCTCCCACTTTCTCCCAAATATTTCTGTCCAAACAGCCGATTCCGAGCTCTCTTCCTCGGTTTCCGTGCCCGAAAATTATTTTTCTCTTCCCCAATTTTTCTCCTCAATCCCTACTTCACGTCTTGCGTTGCTATTATGGCTAAGAACATGTTTCACCCTGCCCTTACTGTTTCTAATATAAAGAATCACATCCCTATCTTTTTGAAATAGAAAATGTTCAATACGCGACGTGGGCCGAACTGTTCAAAGTACATGCACGCTCGCATCAAGTTCTCCATCATATTATCCCCGCGGCTCCTACGGATGCGGAGGTGCCCAAACCAGAGGATGATCCTATGTTATGGACGACCCTTGATGTTACTATTCTTCCGTGGATTTACTCCACTATTTCTAGCGACCTCTTACAAATGGTTGCAGGCCTCTCTGAGGCCTATAGTGGAGTTGGCATGCTTCTTCGTCAGAGCAGCTCTCTTCCGCAATTTTATCAAGCATGTACTATGCTTACACTCGAAGAAGCAGACTTGACTAAAAAGGCGGCTATCGGTGCTAATCCCGTAGTCATGATGACCGAGTCCAATTTTTCTCTTATCGATTCCAATAACTCGGGCCAAAACTGCAACAATGGTGGCAGCAAAAAGGGGAAAATAGGAAAAAATAATTGCAAGAATCGCGGGCAACACTGGCGGCAGCCGGAACAGTGGTGGTGGCGGTGGCCCTCGGCGCCAAGAAGAAGAACAATTTTAGGCCCCATTTGGGCCAAGCGATGCGATCCAGCGTTTCACTCACTAGCGGTGGTGGCGGCTCAATCTCGGCCCAACATGTAGTGGCCCAATTTCAGTAACCCCTCTGGGCCGAGGCAGCAAGCAGGAGTACTTGGGCCTAGGCCCCTACAGGCCCATCACACAGTGGCCCCCACTCCTACCGACATCGAAGCCGCGATGCACATGCTTGGATTAATTCCTCCGGAACCAAATTGGTACATGAACACCGGAGCCACTACCCACATGACATCCGACCTAGGTACTCTCTCGTCTTATTCCAATTTGAGCAGTAATCGTAGTATAATTATTGATAATGGTAATTCAATTTTGATTCAGGGTTACAGTCATAAAACTCTATATCCCCCCCCCCCCCATCTGCCATTTGTCTTGAAAAATACCCTTCGTGCCCCTAAATTGATTAAAAATTTAGTGTATATCCATAAATTCACCACTAATAATTATGTTTCTGTTGAATTTAATCCGTTTGATTTTTCTGTGAAGAATTTCAAGACATGGAGTCCTCTCATGAGGTGTGATAGTAGGGGGATCTTTATCCGATCACCCCAAGTTTCTATTTTTCGAGTCAAGAATTACCATCCACATTTGCCGCCCTTGCTCCTTCCTTGGGGCATGCTCATCTAGGTCATCCGGGGTCGTTTATTTTGTCTTCCTTAGATACCAATAGATTTATTTCTTGTAAGGGTACGCGTAGTACTTCGAATTGTCAATTTTGTTTTTTAGAAAAAATTATTAAGTTGCCATTTGAAGACTCTAATTCTCATACTTTAATGTCATTTGATATTATTCATAGCAATATCATATTCTTAGTTCGTTGGGTCATCTGTACTATGTTCTTTTCTTGGATGATTATTCTAACTTTATATGGTGTTTTCCAATAGCGAAAAAATCTCAAGTTTTTTCCACCTTCCTAAAATTTAGAGCATTCATTAAAACCCAATTTGAACGGGAAATAAAGAATATTCAATGTGATAATGGCAAAGAATATGACAATGGGGTCTTTCGGGAATTTTGTGCTACTAATGGGATAAATTTTCATTTTTCTTGCCCCCATACGTCTTCCCAAAATAGGAAAGCCGAACGCAAAATTCGTACCATTAATAACATTGTCCGAACTTTATTGATTCATACTTTCGTACCCTCTTCATTTTGGTATCATGCTCTATTAATGGCTACATATATTCTTAACATTCTTCCTTCCAAAGGTTTGACATATTCGTCCCCTCTTTAAATTTTATATAATAGGACTCTTTCGTATTCACATCTTAGGGTCTTTGAATGCATGTGTCATCCACTCTTTCCGTCCACAATAATTAACAAACTTCAGGCCCGGTCTATCCCACTGCCCGCTGGCCCCATTACGTTTCCATAATCGACCTGACGGAAAGTGGGCTTCACACCCAAGAACGCCATCGTTTCTAGTAGCGGTATCGATCCAGCTTTAGACACCGAATTCGGTGTTGGGCGGCCAGACCGCTCATTGGCCGATCCGTCACGTGTCCCACTAATTCCCAAAATCTACCCAATTCTCCCCCGAATCATAGACCGATCACTCATAGTCAAATGGGTATTTTTAAACCAAAAAGACATTTTAATTTAAATTCTAATGTTCTTAAATCACCCCTACCACGTAACCATGTGTCTGCGTTAAATGACCTTAATTAGAAAATTGCTATGACCGATGAATATAATGTTCTTATTTATAATAAGACGTGAGAGTTGGTTCCCCGTCTATCTGGTGTTAATATAATTCGGTCTATGTGGATTTTTGCTCATAAGGACAATTCTGACGGTTCTTTTGCGAGGCATAAGGCTCGTCTTGTAGGTGATGGTAAGACTCAGTAGGTTGGTGTGGATTGTGGTGAGACGTTTAGTCCAGTGGTCAAGTCGGATACCATTCGCACTATGCTCATCTTAGCTCTTTCGAAAGCATGTCACATTCATCAGTTAGATGTAAAGAATGAGTTCCTACATGGTGATGTCAATGCGGCCGTCTATATGCATGCAACCCTTGGGATTCCAAATATCCTCATCATGTATGTCTATTGAAGAAGTCCTTCTATGGGCTTAAGCAGTCTCCATAGGCTTGATATAAGAGGTTTGCAGAGTATGTTTCGACTATTGGTTTCTCTCACAGCATGTCAGATAATTCATTGTTCATATATCGTCGTGGTTCGCCTTTGGCTTATATATTATTGTATATGGATGATATTATCTTGACTACCTCTTCTGATGCATTACCCAGCCTATCATGACAATGCTCAGTTCTGAGTTTGCTATGAAAGACTTAGGGCCCTTGAGTTACTTTTTGGATTAACGTCACTCGTCATGTAGGTGGGTTGTTCTTATCCCGAAGGAAGTATGCAGCTGAGATTATTGAGAGGGCTGAGATGTCATCATGTAAGTCCACTTCCACTCCGGTTGATGCTAAACCTAAGTTAGGTGTTGCGGCTGGCTCACCTTATGAGGATCCGACCCGCTATCGCAGTCTTGTAGGGGGCCTTCAGTATCTTACATTCACGAGACCAGATATTATGTACGCCGTCCAGTAGGTGTGTTTATTTATGCATGATCCAGGGTTGAGCACATGAATGCGCTCAAATGCATTATTAGGTACATCCAGGGGACATTTGACTATTGCTTACATTTATATCCTTCGTCGACATCTACACTCATCTCATATACTGATGCTGATTGGGGTAGCTTTCCATACACCAGACGGTCTACGTCTGACTATTGTATGTTTCTTGGTAATAACTTGGTCTCCTGGTCTGTAAAGCTTCAGTCGATATTATCATCGCGGTAGTCCCTTTGTGAAAATGTCTGCATACTGATAAGAGGAAGGCACGTGTAATATTTTGACCTGACCACGGGCAACCTCTCTCGCACAAAGTGGATAACCATCTCAATATGCTTAGTCCGTTGATGTTGGACCGGATTATGAGACATATAGATGGCAGATATGTTGTCACAATAGACTATAGACGCCTTGCGTAGTGGACACTGGAGCTCCAAAAGAAGATTTCGGAGCCAACAGATCTCAGCAACTACATTAGCAACACCGCGATATTCTGCTTTAGCACTCGAACGGGATAGTGTGGCCTGTCTCTTGGCGGACCATGAGATAAGATTATCCCCAAGAAATACACAGTACCCTGAGGTGGAGTGACGTGTGTCGGGACATCCTTCCCAATCTGCATCCGTGTAGGCAAGTAGCTTGGTTGGGGTAGAGGGGTATAGGTGTAATCCAAAGTCTAGTGTGCCCTTAACGTATCTGATAATACGTTTGAGGGCGACAAAATGGGACTCTCGGGGGTCGTGCATGAACAGTCACACCTGCTGAACGGCATATGCAATATCAGGCCTAGTGAATGTAAAATACTGAAGAACACCTGCTAGACTCCGATATAGAGTGGGATCAGAAACTGGCGCACCGTCATTGGCACTAAGCTTGGATTTTGAGTCCACCGGAGTTGGCATAATTTTACAATTTGCCATCTTGGCCATGTACACTATCTCTTCTGCATACTTACGCTGATACAGGAACATAGTGGCTGCAGATCTGGTTACCGATATACCCAAAAAATAACTTAGCTTGTCCAAGTCAGTCATAACAAATTCAGTTTTGAGTAGAGAAATGATTTCAGTCTTCAAACCGTCAGATGATGCAGTAATAACAATGTCATCGACATATAATAGCAAATATGCAGTGCTGCTACCTCGGTGAAAAGTGAAGAGAGAGTTATCACACCTGCTACATACAAAACCAATCTGCAGAAGATACCTGGCAAAAACGATCATACCAAGCGCGGGGTGCCTGTTTCAATCCATACAATGACTTCCCGAGACGACATACAAACTGCGGAGCTGCCAGATGAACAAAGCCAGGAGGTTGATGCATGTACACAGCCTCTTTCAAATCCCCATGAAGAAATGCATTCTTGACATCAAGTTGATGAATTGGCCAATGCATGCCCATAGCAATGCTGAGAACAGTCCGAATAGTGGTCGGTTTAACAACCGGACTGAATGTCTCACCACAATCAATACCCTTCTACTGATTAGTGCCATTGACAACTAGTCTTGCCTTATACCTCTCTAAGTCACCACTGTCTCTGAACTTGTGCCGAAATAGCCACATACATCGGATAACATTCACACCTTCTGGTCTAGGTACCAAATCCCAAGTGTTCTGCTTAGTTAAAGCGTTAAATTCCTCGCACATGGCCACATTCCAATTTGGGTCCAGTTTTGCTAGTTTTGGATTTTTTGGAATGGGTGATAAGGTTTTTGTGGAGAGATTGAAGTGAACCTTGGGTTTGAAGATCCCGTGTTATGCACTAGTCTCCATGCGATGAGACGACAGTGGTGGTGGGTCGGGGCTGTGAGGTTGTTGGTCCACCGTTACGGACGGTGGGCGTCAATGGGACAAGTTTACGGAATGGGGGTGGAGGCTGCGAAGTGCAGGAGACATGACTGAGCATGGGTGGTGTCGGTGTGTTGGATCGAGGGCAGGGGGCTGTTGAGGTAGTGCCGGACAGTGTGGGGACTGTCGGAACAGTCATTCTTGTTGAATCTTGTCGAACAGTGGACTCGGTTCATCGAGAAAGATGTAATCGGTGGTCTGAAATTTTTGGAGATTTGAAAAAGGAAAGGTTGTCTCGTCAAATGTGATGTGACGGGAGACGATGATTTTGCGAGTGGCAATATCATAGCACAAGTAGCCCCGATGATTAGGAGATAGACCAAGAAAGACACATGGCAGAGTGCGAGGGGCAAGTTTGTGAGGTGCAATGAAGGCTATGTTGGGGTAGCATAAGCATCCAAAAATACGTAGGTGATCATATGATGGTAGCCTACGGTATAAGATTTCGGTAGGGGTCTTGTTTTGGAGTGTGCTAGTTGGTAAAATATTAAGAAGGGATTCTACCATTTTGACAGCATAGACCCAAAAAGGCGGTGGTAGGCAGGCATGAAACAGAAGTGTGCGAACCATGTTATTGATGGTACGTATAATTCTTTCAGCCTTTCCGTTTTGGGAAGAAGTATAGGGACAAGAAAAACGGAAAACCATGCCTTGTTTAGAACAGAAATTGTGAAATGCCGAGTTATTAAATTCACGTCCATTATCACATTGGAATGATTTGATAGATTTTTCAAATTGTGTTTTAATGAATTTTTGAAACTCGAGGAATTTTGAAAAAACTTCAGATTTGAATTTCAGTGGGTAAATCCAGACAAAATGTGAAAAATCATCCAATAATACTAGATAGAATTTATGACCCAAAGAGCTAACAATCGGAGATGTCCACAAATCAGCATGAACAATATCAAATGCAGAAAAAGTAACATTGTTTGATGACATAAATGGAAGACGAGTATGTTTGCCTAGTGGACAAGAAAAACAGTGGTGGGCAATTTTCCCATTATTACATTGAATACGCTTAGAAGTCCTAAGAAACATAAAAACTGGATCTCCGGGATGTCCGAGTCTGTTGTGCCAAGTTGAGGGAGAGATCGCCGCAAGGGATAGAGGTGCTTGTGGTCTGACAGCGGAAGATTGAGTGAATGGGTAGAGATCTCCCACACTATTGCAGCGTGTAAAAATTTTCCCCGTATTGAGTTTCTTCACAGAAAAACCAAAAGGGTCAAATTCGACAGACACAGAATTATTGGTAGTGAATTTTCTAACAGAGATTAAGTTTTTAATGATGTTAGGTGTGTATAGGATGTGGTTTAGGGAGAAAAGCGGGTGGATGTTTGGTGTGTGTGTTACCGTAACCTTCAATTGAAATGCGATGACCATTGCCGACAGTAATAAATTGAGGACACTTTAACCGACGTAGTTGAGATAGGTTACCTGACGACCGGGTAAGGTGAAATGTGGCTCCGGTGTCCATGTACCAATTGTCATCGGACTGTTGAAGGTTCACGGTGGTGTAGGCCTAGCCCAAATCAGTCGGGGCCAGGCTGCTGGGGTACTGCTGCTGCTGGTGGTGGTGCTGGAACGCAACCAGGTAGGCCTGCTGCTGCTGTTGGTGGGCCTGCCTGGTGGCTGGGGCAGGGCCTAAGAGGCCAATCGACCAAGGCTGCTGGAACTGGGCCCCTGTAGTCAGGTATGGGCTTACAGATTAGGCCTAGTTCTGCTGGTTGGGCCACCACTGGCCGTCCGACCACTAGAAATTCGCGGTGTGGGGACTGGCGGCGATCCATTGCGTTGGCCCTTGCAGCGACCCTTGCCTTTGTTGTTGCGACCTCTGCCGCCATGACCTCCGTCGTTCTGCTGCTGCTGCTACTGGACATGCGATGGTGGCAGGGTGGTGTTTGTTGCCGGTGGTGCCATCCCATCAACGGCTAAAGCCTTTTGATTATGTTCCTCTTGTTTGGCACGTCGGGTTTCTTCCAACAATAATTGTGACCGTGCCTTAGTGAAACTTGTTAGTGGGTCGGCCTGTTGAATCATTATTGCAAGTGTATCGTATTCACCTTTCGGTAAACCCACAACTAATTGGAGTACCATCTTGGTTTCAGAAATAGAATTCCCGACGTTGGATAGTTGGTCGGCTATGAGTTTCAGTTGTTTGCAATATTCGGACATGTTGTTGAAATTCTAGAGACGCGTATTGTTGAATTGCTCTTCCAAATACACTGCCCGAGTATTTTTATTGTCCTGAAAAATTTCTTCCAACCGCACCCAAAGGTCACGTGCCGTAGCACCTGTTTTCATGATGGTACACAATAAGTCTTTGGAGATGGTGCCGTATATCCATTGT
This sequence comes from Anisodus acutangulus, assembly GCA_029783415.1. NCBI lineage: Eukaryota > Viridiplantae > Streptophyta > Magnoliopsida > Solanales > Solanaceae > Anisodus > Anisodus acutangulus. Next base: position 15,204,040 of record CM056495.1, read on the forward strand.
TTGACGATGACGTCAAGGCGGCGCCATGTCGATTCGACAATGTCGGTGGGACGAGGAACATAGTCATTAATGTGGTCGAGCACGTTGTACGCACATGCATGAATATAGAACAGTTCTGTCCACATGGATTATTGGCAATCTTCTTGATCAAGAATTATAGGGATAGAGTTCTTGATGTTTATAACGGCGAAAGCTGGGTGAAAAGAAGACGATGAACGTTGAGAGGGGTTGTCAAATGTGTCAGTGGAGGAACCATAATTTGTGGGGGAAGACATGGTGCCTTGTTGCTGTTTCGACCGAGGGAAGGGACAGAAAAAATTATGTTTTGGCCGAGAAAGAGAAAGAGAAGGGAGAATAGTAGGGTTTAGGTTTTAGGCTTTTGATACCATGTAAGATAAAATAATTTCTCTTATGGATTTCTTTCATTATTCACAATATATATAGTTGTACAAATGTTGGTTCCTAATATGGTACGAATCCTAACTTACCTTACAAATGTTGATTCCTAATACAATTAGAATCCTATGTTGCCTTAAATATACATCTATCATAATTACAAAATATACTGAGAATATTCGCTAATAGTTAGTGTCCAAGTAGAATAAGATTTTGAGAGTAAAATATGAATATGATTCTCCTATTATGAAAAGATGTAAATTATATATATACTCTTTCAATTAATAAAAATAATCAAGAGATTATTTCCTTCGATATACTATACTTATCTTCCTCGGATAAATGAATTTTGTTCAGTTCTTTCCCTAGTTGACTTTCATCCGTATTATGGGCAGATTGGTCAGTTCCAGACGTTGCTCTGTAAAATCAGAGCCCATCATTTTTATGTTGATAGACTCGTTAATGAAAGATTATTGATTTAATAGATTCTGATTATATGAAACTGTAGAAGAAGGTACTATTGGTGCTTGTTTATATGGGGGGGGGGGGGGTAGGAGGAAGGAGGAGATCTGTAGACATCCCTAGATTTGATTTTTCTATTTGAACAAATAGAAGTTTTAGGCTCTTTTTAGAGAGAAGGCAATGGAAATAACTCTAGATTTTTTCCATAATTTAAAGAGGAATGAGCACCTTACTACTTGAAAGTGACCAAATAACTTCATTAGATAGTCCAACACAAATTTTATTTATGCTTGACGATATTTTTTTTTTACACTTTAATTATGCAGAGTTCGTACCATCCTTGTTCATTTATAAACAGTAGAAATGTAAAGAGAATAATTGTTTCATCTATAATTAAATATGGCAGTGGATCTTGGACCCGGTGGATCCATATCCGTTTTATAGGATATTGATCTTTAAAATTTGGACCCCGATGGATCCGGATCGGACCCGAATCCATTTCTGACGGATCGAATTTGGATATGGATCTTGTATTTGAGATTCGTATCTGGTCCAGATCCGACCCGTGAATCCATTTTTATTAAATATATTCATAACCTAGAAGGGTGATTAGTTCTCATCGTTCTAGGCTTCAGCTGGACCATGATCCCCACCTCCCCAAACCCAAGACAATCACTTCCTGTTTTTTTAAGCATTGAAATCCATAAAAAGAATTCAATTTTGATGTACTACTAAAACTTTCTTCAAATTAAATGGATAAACAATTTCATCAGAGTAGTTCTTGTCCGATCAAAACCATCCGCCATGCTAGGAGTGATGATGTTCTTGCAATGTGTCATGTGTTAGGATATGCATGAATTGAGATCACCAATTGTGCATTTATGAAGCTTATAAATTCACCAATCCAATAATTTCAAAATCCATTTCATATTTACATTTTGATCTACAATTACTAGTGCGCTACTTTTAAATGTAAACAAAATTAAGCAACAAATACCAATTAACATGGCAAACCAAGGAAGTGACAACCTCCATAGCAGTATCCAAGTTCCCGGTGGATCCAGATTCGATCCGTGGACTCGGTGGATCCGGAATTGAATATGATTTTTATGGACCCGATGAATCTGGATCCATGTATAAAAAATGGATCTGAATCTGGATCTAGTAGAATCCGGTCCAGATCCGATCCATGCCATCCCTATCTATAATAGATCAAATGAGATCGGTAGAATGTCATGTCACGTCATTTGTTTCTTATTTTTCTTGTTTAATAAAGTATATATTTGTTGCATATTTATTTGAGATAAACGTTTCGTTTCTAGTTAATAAATGTGTCAAAATTTTAGAAAAAAAACACTTAGTGTGGGGATTGAATATGTGAATAATCAGTCACATGTCTAGATAGGAGTGTTGGAACTAAAAATAAACAATTGATATGTTTAGTATGATAAACACTTTTTTTATTAAAATAATTAAAATATCTTTAAAATTGTTAACACAAATGAGCTTATCACTGCAACAATTTTAATTTATTCAAAGTAAAAATTAAATTATATCTGAATTCACTTAAAGTTATATTTGATGAGATAAATTTGTTTTAATAAATATAAACTATTTATTTAAATAACATGTAAATTATTAGTAAGCTTATTGATATTTTAAAAATAAAAGGCATACTTAAACAGTGAAAAAGACTTATATGGAAATTACAAGGATAACCTTACAAATATCATAAGGGAAAAAATAAATTGCTCCCAATCTTTTTCTTACTCAAAATTTGTAGAATTGGGCGTGCAATTGATGTTAAGCACCACATAGAAATTCCTCAATCATCACTCGACATTGGCAAAATCTAATGCAACAGCTAAGAAGAATTCTCATGTTGATTTACCTTCAATTTATTTATTAATCATATTTAAGAGAATTTAGGCTATTTACCGAGACCTTTGTGATATAACAATATGAAGTTGAAGTAGAAGTCCAATATTTCTATTTGGACAACATATAATAGCGGTGTCTCAGTTGCATTAGTTTGGTAATTCTTTAAAAATAAAAATCACGAGAATTAGATTGATTTCATGACTTGGTAGAAAGAAGTGCCCTCTTATTATATGGATAACTCTGAAAGATAAGATTCCTACTGGCTCTAAAATATCTAGAATGGATATTTCTATCCCTTCTAAATGTTATGTTGTTGGTTTAGGCACCGTGGAATTGAATATGTTGATAATCTTTTTTTTTTTGTAGTGGTAACTCTGCTCAAAATATATAGTACTCACATTGTGCACTTTTTGGTATTCCTTTTGAATGTTTTTCTTACGGACAATCAGTGATCAATTGGTGGAACTATAAGGTCCATAACTCAATTAAGTCACTTATTGTGAAATGCATTCCAACAATAAACTTCATGGGAGACGAGATCCGAAGATTGAAGGGATTTGTTGGATTCAAAATATATAAGTAAGACATAACAGAAGTTTAAAATTTTGTTCTTACTTACCTCAACAGTTATTTCTGGTATGGTTATATGACAGTCAAAGACCTGTAACATAAAACATGAACACTTACATGTTGTATTATCTGAAATCTTTATCAACTGTGGGTTCGCACGCGAAAATCCTTTCGATTGCAAGCTCCAAGCTTCAATGTATTTCTCATTCGGAAAGCTAGGAAATCCGGCAGAGGTTTGAGAGAGTGTTTTGATTCTAAGTCTCTAAGACTTAGAATAATAACCTGAAATTAAGTGTGTTGAATAATGAAATGAATATCTGTATTTATAGGTGAAAATTAGGTCAAATCGGATTAGGGTTTGACCTTGGGCCTGGCCCATAAATCAAGACAGATTAGGTCATTAGCGCCGCAACCATATGGTGTGGGCGTCGCGGCGCTTGACGTGGCCCTACCCCGTCTCGATTTATTTTTCGCACATTCTTAATTAAATTCAAAATCCAATTTTGACTTAATTAAAACAATCATTATTCATTTAAATATCTCAATTTTAAATCGAATATTTAATACCCTCTCAATACATCCTTAGATCAAAAAGGCAATCGACATAGTGTGACCCTACAAGCCTTCACATATCGGCATTAATCAAATTAAGGTCTACGCGGAACTCCTAGAAGGTGCTGCAAGACGAACTCAATATGTGAAGTACGTTTACACGAATCCAGTAAACTTAACCTCTATGTGGTAAGATAAAGTCCTTTCATTCACGACACACCCGATCAAGCTTAGGATTTGTCAAGTGTCTATCTAAATGGCTTAATCATTGTATCTCATCTATATTAGTTGACAACTAGATCATATTCTAAATATGTCTATTGCGTTGGCCAACGACTTAGTCAACATAATATCACTGAGAATCTGAGTGTTCTCTCTCGAATATACATTCGAGGAATGAATCTTAATCTTGGCTCAACTACCACATTTAATCCACATCGTAATGAACCCAATACAAGTTGTATCTCAACCTATAAGGAATTTGAGCTTAGGACAGGATCAAAGTATATTACTTTGTAGACAAGGTGCGTATTGACCTCAAGTCTAAGGACTTACATCTCCCACACGCTGATCATACCTTAGACAAGTATAACAAACAGTATATCAGCAGGGTATACCAATACTTCCAAAGTATCCATGTGTCCGTCATGAATAGCCATTACTCGTAGCATGAGAGACATACTACATCCTCTAAGGATGTGATGCAGACCACATGTCGACTTATCACATATCATCGATATCTCATTCATGATGATCATTAGTCGATGTTATTTTAAGAGTTACGTTATAATATCAATATCTCACACTATTAATAACAGTGTAACCTCCAGGGATGCATATTATAGAATATTATAAACAATTAATTAATAATTTAATAATTGCAAATGCCAAAATATTAATCTCCATTAATAATAATACGAATGTGTATAAAGCACATTTGTCCTAATACAAATTGTCTATAGGACATAAATATACTTTCAATCTCCCACTTGGCCTAGAGCCAATCTCCAACATATCTAATGCCCATAATTTCAAAATGACCATTATGCTTGACTAAGCTTAATGGTTTAGTGAATGGGTCAGCTAGATTATCGTTTGTGGAAACATAATCTAATCTAATCTTTTCAGTCTCCGCCATCTCTCTGAGTATGTGGTACTTCATTGGTACATGTTTGTTTCTGTTTGTTGATCTTGGTTTCTTAGCTTGTGCAATCGCACCAGTGTTGTCACAATAAATCGTTATTGGACAAGTGGCACTTGGAACAACCCCTAGTTCCTTCAGGAACTCAGAAACCGCGACAACTTCTTTACCAACTTCCGATCTAGCAATGTACTCAACTTATGTTGTCGAATCAACAGTTGTAGCTTGTTTGGAACTTTTCCAGCTTACTGCTCCACCATTGAAAATGAACGTGTACCCATACTGAGATTTGAAGTCATCAAGATCCGTCTGGAAGCTAGCATCAGTGTACCCAGTAGCAACTACCTTTTCTTCCCCACCATAGACTAAGAAGTAATCTTTAGTTTGTCTAAGATACTTAAGAATACTCTTGACTGCTTTCCAGTGTTCTTCCCCAGGATTCTGCTGGAATTTGCAAGTCATACTAAGTGCAAAGGCCACATCTGGCCTAGTACAGGTTATGTCATACATGATCGATCGTATAGCCGAAGCATATGAGATCCTTTTCATGCGTTCAAGTTCTATAGTATTAGAAGGACAATCATTCTTAGATAACTTGATGCCTTGTCCCATAGGTAGACCGCCTTTCTTGGAATTTTCCGTAGAAAAACGTCTAAGCACTTTGTCTATGTAGACTGACTGTGACAACCCCAACAATCTATTAGGTCTATATCTATAGATCCTAATTCCCATAATGTAGCAGGCTTCACCTAAATCCTTCATCATGAAGGTACTGGACAACCACTCTTTGACTGACTGCAGGAGAGTCTTATTGTCTCCCATTATCAATATGTCATTTACATATATGATAATGAAGGCAATACTCTCATCCTTGCGTTTACTATAAACACGTGGATCTTTTTTGCTTCTGACGAAATTAAATGACTTGATAGCCTTGTCAAAGCAAATGTTCCAACTCATCGAGGCTTGCTTAAGCGCATAAATGGACTTTTGTAGCTTGCATACATCATTTGGTTTGGACTTAAGTGAAAACCCCTCAGGTTGTTTCATATACACCTCCTCAACTAGATTACCATTGTGGAAAACAGTTTTGACGTCCATCTGCCAAATGTCATAGTCATAATATGCAGCTATTGCAAGCAAAATCCGAATAGACTTAATTTTTGTAACAGGTGAAAAGGTTTCATCATAATCGACCCCAAGCCGTTGATTATAACCTTTAGCCACCAATCTTGCCTTATAAGTCTGTACCTTTCCATATGCATCAATCTTCTTCTTGAAGACCCATTTGCATCATATGGGTCTACATCGAGTCCATCTCAGATTTCATGGCTTCTTGTCATCTCTGCGAATCAATGTCTAACATAGCTTCGCTGTAGATTGTAGGTTCATTATCATCAGTAATATCTATCTCATTGTGTGTTTCAACAAGGAAATTAGGTCTTTCAGGCGGACGATGAGTCCTAGTGGTCCTACGGAGTTGATTATTCTGTGTTTCAGTATTTGTTGTATTCTAATTGTGAGAAGGTCTTTGTGTGCTGGACAATCCATCACCTTGAGAGCTTTCAGGAATGTCATTCTCATGTATTTCATGAATGAAATGATGTACAACCATTGTATCACCTTTCGTTGGTTGTGTCTGAGAGCCTTGCATTTCTACAATATCTCTCACAACACTTCTACTGGCTGATGGGCGTACTCTAAGTACCCAATCTTCACCAGATACTCCCGCTGAATCCTTGTTTAGGTCATTCAACAAGGGTTCAATTTCTGTGTTATCCTGTGGTTCTTGAATTTCTTCAAATTCTATCTCTGTGCAACGATGTTCCTTGTAGACATATTCATCTTCAAAGAAAGTTATGTTCCTGAAAACAATGACCTTACATTCTCCAGGAAGATAGAAGTAGTATCCCTTAGTTTTCTTTGGATACCCCACGAAGTAACATTTCTCACTTTTGGATTCCAACTTGTCAGTGAGCATCTTCTTAACATATGCAGGGCACCCCCAGGGTCTCACATGTTTAAGAGCTGGCTTCTTGCCACACCATATCTTATAGGGTGTCTTTTCTACTGACTTGGAAGGAACCATGTTCAGAACATATATTGAGGTTTGTATAGCATGTCCCCAAAGATATATCGGTAGAGCTGAGGAGCTCATCATAGATCAAATCATATCTAATAAGGTTCGGTTTCTCCTTCCGGCAACACCATTCATCTGTGGTGTTCCAGAAGGTGTCCACTCTGATTGGACTCCATGTAACTTTAAGTAATCTAGAAAATCCTTGCTCAAGTATTCACCTCCTCGATCCGATCGAAGGGTCTTGATACTTGCTGCAAGTTGTTTCTCTACTTCCGACTTGTACTCTTTGAACTTCTCAAAAGTCTCGGATTTGTGTCTTATAAGATACACATATTCATACCTTGTGAAGACGTCAGTAAAAATGATGAAGTATGGGAAGCCTCCTTCATATACATCAGTATGGACCAACTCAAGCACCTCATTGGCCCGCACACCCCAGAGAGTGGCTTATTGATCATCTTTCCTCTCAAGCAAGATTCACAGTTACCATAAGACTCCAAGTCAAATAGTTCGAGGTAGTCTAACTTTCTCAACCTTGCTATCCTTGATTAATTGATATGACCAAGTCTGCAATGCCATAGGTAGGTACAGTTTCTATTACTTATCTTAGCTCATTTATTTTGTACATTGAATATATCTCGACTACAGTTTAGTGTATATAATCCATCCACAAGAGAAGCAGTTCCATATATAACATTATCAAAAGACAATACTTGACTGCCATTATAAATATATGAGGAAAACCCCCATGTCCAAAATAGGGATAGAAATAATATTTCTCGTTAACGAGGGTATATAGTAACAATCATTCAACACTAAACAATAGCCAGAATGCAAATTTAATCTATAGCGCTCAGCATCCACTCGTGCTCCATTTCCAACGTGTAGGTCTACCTCCCTTGGTCCAACCTTCCTACTATCAGTTAGCCCCTGAACATTTGTACAAATGTGTGAGCCACAAGCGATCCAATACCCAGGAATGAGAGTTATTTATAGACATATTTATTTCAATGACGCACATGCCTTGTCCACCAGAGGTAGAAGCACCTGGTGCTTTTCCTCCTCTTGGTGTCGTGCAGTCCTTCTTCCAATGCCCCTTCTTGTTGCAGTTGATGCATTCATCCTTAGCCGAATTTACCTTCTTCTTCTTCACACCTCCTTTAGGCTTCATAGCTGAGGGCGCAGAGACTGCTTTGCCCTTCTTCTTCTGCCATTCCTTACCTTTCGATTTGGGTCGGCTAATAGAGCTCACCATGAGCACGACTTTGCCTTTGGAAGTGGAAGACTCAAAGGTCTTGAGCATGTTGTGCAGCTCCGGCAGACTCGCCTTCGTTCCATTCATATTGTAATTCACTATGAAGTTTTCAAAGGAATGAAGGAGAGAGTTTAGGATGAAGGTGGTAGCGACATTCTTTTCCAACTTCGTTCCAATTGTAGCAAGCCTCTCTATCAGTCCTATCATCTTCAACACATGATGCGAGACCTGACCCCCTTCATTGAGCTTACACTTGAAAAGTTCTATCAGTAACTCATATTCCATAGTCTGGGATTGTGAGTCATAAAGACTCTTCAAGTGTTCGAGCATCTCATTGGGACCCATGTTCTCATGTTGTCTCTGAAGTTCCATAGACAAGGAAGACAACATCACGCACTGTGCTGAAGTGGCATCATCTAGGTGTTTTTGGTAAGCGTTCTTATCAAAAGAGGCATATTCGGTAGAGTCTGCCGCATGGACTGTTGGGAACACCGTGTCCAACACGTATTCTATTTTCTCTTGTCTCAACACTATTTGCAAATTTCTTAGCCAGTCAAGGTAGTTTGGTCTAGTAAGTTTGTTCATTTCAATCAATATTTTCAATGATAAGCTCGACATATTTGATAATCTGAAGAATTAGATAGACTGAAAATCAAACTCAAAATTTATTTCCTATTATACACATTCATTTAGGCTAATAAACATGACTTTTTGTTTAATAAGCTTCCACTATTTTAACATACTTCTACGACCTCATGGTAGAATACATACCTATATTAATTGAGGTCATAATGGGCCAAGATCCAAGTCTATGCTATCTCCGCGTTTGCTTTGGCTGATAACTTCAATAACACATCTTGGTAGGGTCTAAACCAACTGCAAAACTTATTTGCAACTCTTGGTATCAAATATTACATTTAATCTTGTGTCCTTAGATTAGTCTTACACTTTGGAGCCAAGATTTATCTAAGCAAGTTAACCCCATTACACGACTGCGTTTATGTATCTAAGTAAATTTGGCATTTGTGAGCAAACACTTTGGTGTAAATACCCACAAAAGTTTATCATTTACCTTTACATTAAAACACATCTATGAAAGAGTCTGAGTCCTCGTAGACTTAGAGCAAATGCTTTGGCATAAATACTCGTATCGCCGAATAGGATTTGCACTCTAACAATTATAATAGACAACACGTTTTAATTTAGACTTGTATTTAAAATTTTGGGGAACATTTTAATTCAGAATTTTAACTAAGATCAACTCTTTTACGCCATATCCAATATGACATCTTAATATCATGCAAAACTAATGACACGTGTAGTTGGGAACCGTCAACCCAATATGCATGATAGAAGATGGTTTAGTCAAATATTGGTCGCTGCCTGCCCAAACAGTTATAGCGGACGCTATTCTAGTAATTTAAATGACAAACGATTTGACATTTAGTACATAAACAGTAAACTTATCAAATAATATATTGTATTATAATAATTTTGGATTAAACATTCTGAACTCGGTTTTTTTTTTTGTTTCTGGATAGGTGGGGCCGCGATGTCACTGAGGCAGAAGCCTTTCGGCTTCTACAAATGCATTAGCATTGCGGTGCTCCACCATGGAGTCGCGGTGCTGCAAAGGCAGAAACCTTTCGGTTTCTGCAAATGTATTAGCGCCGCGACGCCTACTGTCCAGTAAGTCCAAATTTTGAAATAAAGCATTAGCGTCGCGGCGCTCCACCATGGGGCCGCGGCGCTCCACCATGGGGCCGCGGCGCCCCACCATGGGGCCGCGGCGCCCCACCATGGGGCCGCAACGCCGATGTCCTGACAAAACATTTCTGTGTTGATTTTTCAAAATCGTTCGATCCCTAAATCCAATTTAGGGATCAAATCACAGACCCTTTATCATCACCCACCATTATCAATAACGCACATATCGACCATCATCCGTTCTTACCCGTTCTTTGCTGTGCACCGTGCAATGAGCCGGACAATGTACTTTTGGCTTAGTTCGAGTTAGAGCGGAATGACTTCCTCGAGTTAGCGTAGGAGATAATTTAGAGTGATATCAAAAGGTTAACATTCGATCAAGACATGTAGGAATTCAAGAAGCCTCGTTTTAATCTAATTTTATGTTTAACCCATATTATTATGTTATTCAATTGTTATATAACCATTGAACCAGCCTGAGAATTGATACCACTGAAGGGATTTGTTGGATTCAAAACATATAATAAGGCACAAATGAAGTTTAAAATTTCGTTCTTACTTACCCCAACAATTACTTCTGGTATGGTTATATGACAATCAAAGACATGTAACATAAAACATGAACACTTATAGGTTGTATTATCTGGAATCTTTATCAACTGTGGGTTCGCACGCGAAAGCCCTTTCGATTGCAAGCTCCAAGTTTCAATGTATTTCTCCTTCGGAAAGCTAGGAAATCCGGTAGAGGTTCGAGAGAGTGTTTTGATTCTAAGTCTCTAAGACTTAGAATAATAATATGAAATTAAGTGTGTTGAATAATGAAATGAATGTCTGTATTTATAGGTAAAAATTATGTCAACTGAATTAGGGTTTGAGCTTGGGCCTGGCCCATAAATCAAGACATATTAGGTCATTAGCGCCGCGGCCCTATGGTGTGGGCGATGCGGCGCTTGACGTGGCCCTACCCCGTCTCGATTTATTTTTCACACATTCTTAATTAAATCCAAAATCCAATTTTGACTAAATTAAAACAATCATTATTCATTTAAATATCTCGATTCTAAATCGAATATTTAATACTCTCTCAATACATCCTTAGATCGAAAAGACAATCAACATAGTGTGACCCTACAAGCCTTCACATATCGACATTAATCAAATTAAGGTCTACGCGGAACTCCTAGACGGCGCTGCAAAACGAACTCAATATGTGAAGTACGTTTACACGAATCTAGTACACTTAACCTCTATGTGGTAAGATAAAATCCTTTCATTCACGACACACCCGATCAAGCTTAGGATATGTCAAGTGTCTATCCAAATGGCTTAATCATTGTATCTCGTCTATATTAGTTGACAACTAGACCATATTCTAAATATGTCTATTGCATTGACCAACGACTTAATCAACCTAATATCACTGAGAAATTGAGTGTTCTCTCTCGAATATACATTCGAGGAATGATTCCTAATCTTGGCTCAACTACCACCTTTAATCCACATCGTAATGTACCAAATATAAGCCGTATCTCAACCTATAAGACATTTGAGCTTAGGACATGATCAAAGTATATTACTTTGTAGACAAGGTGCGCATTGACCTCAAGTCTAATGACTTATATCTCCCACACGCTGATCATACCTTAGACAAGTATAACAAACAGTTTATCAGCAGGGTATACCAATACTTCCAAAGTATCTATGTGTCCATCACGAGTAGTCATTACTCGTAGCAGGTGAGACATACTACATCCTCTAAGGATATGATATAGACCACATGTCGACTTATCACATATCATCGATATCCCATTCTCGATGATCATTAGTCGAGGCTATTTTAAGAGTTAAGTTATAATATTAATATCTCACACTATTAATAACAGTGTAACCTCCAGTGATGCATATTATAGAATATTATAAATAATCAATTAATAATTCAATAATTGCAAATGCCAAAATATTAATCTCCATTAATAATAATACGAATGTATATAAAGTACATTTGTCCTAATAGAGATTGTCTCTAGGACATAAATATACTTTCAAAGATCTATATGTGGGGCTAAATATGAAACTTAAAAAAATATATGTCAAGAAAAATTTGAAGAAAATTGATGTCAATATTGCCAAGTTTGTATCAAATTTATCTAGGAATCAACCATGAACAAGGTCTACAACCTGTTCATGGTGCATTTACAGTGAAGATGATCGAGGAGAGAAAAGAAGATATTATTTCACTTAGAAGGAATTGGAGAAGTTACAAGATATTTGTAGTTGAATTTACACAACTTGATCCATCTGTCAGTTCACTACTCGTGGTCATTAAATGTATATCAAATTAATAACAAACTCATAACTAACTTTAAGCCACATCATCTCGACTGATATACATACAATATACTATGATATATTGCTGTGTATACTGTCGCGCCCGTTTTTAGACCTTGCTCGGGTCAAAGCGGAGCGCGGACGTGTTCGGTGATTCCTGGGTAAAAAGGGTTGAGGAGTCGCCACCCAATTATTTTTTACGGTGAATTAGGACACCTAAATATTAAACTAAATGCTGCAATGTAACTCCAATTTTAAGGTCTGCGAAACTAGCGAGATTCTAGGTAAGGGTTCTTTATTATCCTAAAGGGAAGGGGTTAGGCATCCTTTAAGATCCGCTAACTTGCGGTTATCCGGTCAAACTCAGGTTAGTTATTGCTAGAAAAATGCATGTTTGATGTATGAAGTTAAAGATGTTTGCAAATAATTAGTAAATGATGCATTTTTTTAAAAGAAAGATACATGTAGAGAAAAAATATGCATTTGTATGGTATTTAAAGAGAAATACATGTAGAGTTGGAAAAAATATGCATTTGTCAATTGAGAGTAGAAACAAAATTATTCATAACGCCAAAGAAGCGAATCTTTCGGAAATCATCGAGTTGCAAAAAAAAGATTAACTTATTCGATATGATTAATAAAGCAAATAAAAGATGACAAAAGTTGTTTTGAAAATCTTGAATACGCGTGACGAGCCTAAAATAAATAAACTAGCGAAGGATTTCTAAGTTTGAATTTAACCGAGCCTACAAATAAATAAGCTAGCGACAGATTTCAAATCTTAAACTACCCTATGAATTAATCCTAAGTTTGCCTATTCTAAGCATTTCAATAGTTACATAAGTGCAATAAATAATATTACAATACAAAGCGGGATAAAAGCTGAATTAAAGAAAGAAATAACAATAAATAAACTCCGAGGAATATTTGTCTTTATTTGCTTTAATCTCTGCAAGCTGTCAAGAACAAACGGTTAGAAACAGTTAAATACACATAACTTCATATCCGTATTCAAAACAGTGAATATTTTGATCACGGAGGGCTCAGACTTAAATTTTGAAAAGAACATTCCAATCACGTCGTGGCTGCAAACATATGACTAATGTGGTTTATTTTTTATTGCCTCGCCTACTAAACGTGTTGGTCTCTCGGGTGAGAAAAGATCACTATAATCACGTCGTGGCTGCGAATATATAACTTGTTGGTTATTTTAGTCACCTCGCCTACTAAACATGTTGATCTTGAAAAAAGGTTTAAGCCTCATCATTGCCCAGAAGTTATATTTCCGTCTTTGCAACTGTGGAGGCCTCAAAATCGACGGATATTTTTCATCGGCCAGTGTAGTATCGTGTTCAAATCAGTGAAACAGTAAACAGCAGCAGCAAGCAGGAAAACAGAGGCAGAGAGAAAAAAAAGTTTCTGAAAATGACGCGGTGTTTAGTTTAAAACAGTGAAACAGTAGAACAATAATTTGGAACCGAGCAGTGAACTGAAATAGAAAGCAGTACCCGAAAAGACGCGATATTTATTTAAAGCAAGAAAAGCGATAAAAGCAGTTGAGATATCCGTTGCCCGGATACTTAAAACAGTGCTAAAAAAACAGAGAAACGAAACCAAAGAAAAGCGCGGCTTCGAAGTTAATTTCATCAACCTTAATGCAAATATTAACAAAACAATAAAACAGTAAAAGAAACTAGCAATGAGCAATTAAAGTATTCGACCCAAATTCTGAAATGTTGGAACCGAAACAGGATTAAGAAGTAATTATGGAAAAATCCGACCCGGATCATGAACAGTGACCCGAATGAAATCAGAAATTCAGACTTTTTAGATAACCAGCAAACAGATATGAAAAAATGCCATAATCTGGAAATACGCCAAAACCGGGTCGACCCGATCCGGGTCAGTGACCCGACCCGAATCAGATGCCAACCCGAATCAGATTTTTTTCATTTTTTCAGATAACCAATATACAAGACATGAAATGCAAGAAATTTGGGAATTCAAACCGGGTCGACCCGACCCGGGTCAGTAACCCGACCCGAATTGGAGATTCAACCCGACATCAAATAATTCCATCAATTCCAGATAACCAACATACAAAAATATGAAATGCAAGAATTCTGAAAATATTGCTCAAACCGGGTCGACCCGACCCGAATCAGTGGTCCAAACCCGAATCAGATTTTAACACCAAATTCAGATAACCAATAACAAGAAAATGAAATGCAAGAATTCTGAAAATATTACCCAAATCGGGTCGACCCGACCCGGGTCAGTGACCCGACCCGAATCAATGGTCCAAACCCGAATCAGATTTTAACACCAAATTCAGATAACCAACATACATAAATATGAAAATGCAAGAATTCTGAAAATAATACCCAAACCGGATCGACCCGACCCGAATCAGTGGTCCAAACCCGAATCAGATTTTAACACCAAATTCAGATAACCAATAACAAGAAAATGAAATGCAAGAATTCTGAAAATATTACCCAAACCGGGTCGATCCGACCCGAATCAGTGGTCCAAATCTGAATAAGATTTTAACACCAAATTCAGATAACCAACATACATAAATATGAAAATGCAAGAATTCTGAAAATAATACCCAAACCGGGTCGACCCGGGTCGGGTCGACCCGACCCGAAAACAGTGAAGAACAACAAGAAATGCAAAATAGATTTTCGGACTCGGTTTTTCAGAAACCGAATAGAGGCATTTAAAACCCAAGTTCAAGAACGAAACTCACCTCCTTTCTTTCGAATTTTGGGCCTATTTCGGACTTGTATCTTGAACAACAAAGAAAGCGAATGTTTTAAAATCAAGAACACATCAAATATTTTATGTATATATGGAATAATCTTCCGAAAAATCCTTCAAAAAATCCGTTTCAATCCCGAAAAATCTCCCCCCAAAATGAAGAACAACATGGGGTATTTATAGGTGGATTTCCCCCCCAAGAACGAGTTTGAAATTCAAAATAAAGGAGCCAAAATCGCGGATTTGAGGGGCATGGGTTGCGGATTTTTGGGGTGTCAGCGCAACAGAGGGGGGGTTGGTGAGGCAGGGGGTTGGTGATGGCAGGGCGAGGTGACCGGCGACGTGGGGTCGCCGGTATAGGGGTGTGGGGTCGCGGCGATTTGTGAGGGGGGTTAGGGTTTTTTGATTTTTTTTGGTTTTGGGTTTGTTCCTTTGGGTTTTAAGGGTTGGGGGAATTAAAAGGGGGAATGTGTTTGAGGTATTGGGCTGGTCCGGTTTGGTAAGGGAATAGGGAGTTGAATTATTTTGGGTTAAGTAGAATTAAATGGGTGATGGGTTGGGCTTTGGTGAAATGAGTTTTAGTTTGGGTAGAAATTGTTTTGGGTTGGAAAATGAATGGATTATGAATAAAAAATATGAAAGGGGTTTAATATAAAAAATATTATTTTTGTTTTGTAAAAGATGTGAATTATTTAAAATAACATAACGACGTGATAATAATAAAATATTATAATATTTGCGAAATGTTTAATGCTTAATAAAAAAAAATGGAAACGCGATGCAATTTTACGAAAATAAAATAACATAGAATTTTCGGATAAAACTTATGATTATGATAAAAATGCAAATGATATAAAAAATGCGAATAATAATAATAATAAGAGGATATACACATATATGTCTATATTTTAAATTTTTTTTAAAAAGTGTCAAAATATTAAAAATTACGAATAAAATTATAATAAGATGGGACAAAATTGGGTGTCAACATATACCGCTATTTCAACACTCCCCTTCAAGCTGGTGGGTGAAAACATCTATCAATTCCAGATTGGATAGTAGAGAGTGATGTTGAGTCACACATAATCCTTTAGTCAACAAATCTGCAAGTTATAACTTTGTAGAACTTTGTATTGACATATGTTGAACAATTGTGCCATCTTTGAATTTTTCTCTTACAAATCGGCAATCAATCTTGATATGCTTTGTTCTCTCATGAAATATGTGATTGCCTGCTATTTGTATAGCTTATTTACTGTCACAATAAATCTTAATAGGCAGCTTGATCTCAACTTGTAAATCTTTCAGCAAACCTGTCAACCAAACAATTTCTGAAACTGTTGAGGCCATAATTCTATATTCTGCCTCAATTGAGCTTCTACTCATTGTGTATTGTTTGATAAACTTCCAAAAAATCAATGACCTTCCAAGTTGAACAACAAATCATGTAACTGATCTTCTAGTATTAGGACAAGAAGCCTAGTCTGAATCACAGAAGACTGATAATTTTGTAATGAAATTCCTTCTCAACAATACTCTCAAACCTGGAGATATGAAATTCCTTCTCAACAATACTCTCAAACCTGGAGATATCATCACATATCTCACCACCTTCAATGGTGCATCACTATTGCATAAATTGGCTTAAGACATGTACTACAAAGAAAATGTCAGGTCTTGTGATTGTCAACTATATCAATTTTCCACTAGCTTTTGATAACTTCCTTCATCTTCAAGATGGTCATCTGTTTTTTCACATGTTGTGTCACACTCAACAGAGGTCAGCTTAACATTTGCCTCTAATGGAGTAGAAGATGGTTTGGCCCCACTGAGTCCTAGATCAGAAATAAGCTCCAATATGTACTTCCTCTAATTGAGCAATATAGTTAGCTTAGATCTCAACACTTCTATCCCTAGGAAATACTTCAATATGCCTAAGTCTTTCATATTGAACTGACTATGTAAATATTTTTTGGTGGCAACAGTAAAGCTAGAATTGTTTCCTGTTATAAGCAAATCATCAATATATATTAAGATGATGACAAACTCTTTTCCTTGCTGGTTAGTAAACTGTGAGTGATCATGTGGACTTTGTGAGTATCCTGCCTTTTTAAATGTAGTAGTCAATTTGATATTCCATTACCTTGAAGATTGCTTCAATCTATAGAGTGACTTTACGAGTTTACATACTCTAGTCTCCCATTGTATATGAAAACCTTGTGGAAAGGCCATGTATACTTCTTCATCTAAGCCTCTTTGAAGAAATGCATTATTAACATCTATTTGAAATAACTCCCAGTCATTTTATGTTGCTAATGCTGATAATTGTTCTGACAGTAACCATCTTTGCAACTGGTGAGAAGGTTTCATGATAATTCAAACCTTCTCTTTGTGTATAACCTTTGTCCACTAATCTTTCTTTGTACTTATCAACCTCCCCATTAACTTTCAACTTCAGTTTGTACACCTATTTTGAACCAATGGTCTGCTTTCCTGGTGGCAATTCTACAAGCTCTAATGTATGATTCTCTTCAAATGCCTCCACTACTTTCTGCATTCCCTCTACCCAAACCTTGTCCTTTGAAGCCTCTTGAAAGCTTCTGGGCTCCATCACACTAGAAAAACATCCTAAGTATGTTTGATAAGCTGGTGATAAGTGTGAGTAAGATAAGTGATTAGATATAAGATATGCGCAGTGTTCACTGTACTTTTGTGTCATCACATAATCTTTATGCCATATAGGTGGATTAACACTTCTGCTAGTCCTTCCTTGTGTTTCCTGTATGATTGGCACATGTTCACGCTGCTGCAACACTGGTACAATATCACCAGTATTATCAACTACTTGTGGTATTTCAACTTCTTGCACTGTATTTTGTTCAACCTCTGTTATTTCTTGTATATGCTCTACATGTTCTAAAATCTCATGGTGCTCTCAGTCAATATGTACTCATCATGCTCAGGCTGAGTAGGAATAGGATAATTTGTATCACCAACAGGACAAACATATGGTATGACATCTTCATATACAGGAATTGATGAAGTATTCAGATCTTCACCAGTCCCCTTTGTATTATTAATTAGTACATGAGAGATGATAGAAAACATATCCTCGGTGTTGGAAGTCTCAGCTTATTTGAAAGGAAAGATGAACATATCTCTACTCACAAAAAGAACATGAGTATCAAGATCATATAACGTGTATCCCTTCTGAGTTTATGAATATACAATCATCATAGCTCTTCTAGCCCTAGTGTCAAACTTATCTCCTTTTGGGAGTCTACTAGCATAACACAAATAGTCAAATACTCTCAAATGATCAATATTAAGTGGTTTCCCAAACAGCTACTCATAGGGACTTCTACCTTCTAGAACTTATGTAGGAAACTTGTTGATCAAGTACACATCAGTTCTAACACAATCACCCAAAACCTTATTGGTACAACACTTTGAAACCTTAAGGCCCTTGTCACTTATAAAATATGTTTGTGCTTTCTTTCTACAGTATCATTTTGTCTAGGTGTATATGGATATCTATTTTGATGAATAATGCCATTACTAGCAAGCAATTCTACACATTTAGAGTTAAAGAATTCTATGCCATTATATGTCCTCAGTATCTGTATAGTACATCCAAATTGATTCTTAATCAAATTCATATAGTCATTCAACACATTAGAAACTTCATTTTTGGAATGTATTAAACAAACCCAAGTATATTTATTGTAATCATCCACTATTGTAACATGATACTATTTATTGTCATATGTAGCTTTCTTATAGGGTCCCCAAAGATCAACATGTACAAGCTGAAAATAAGCTACTGTTTTATTCTTACTAAGGGAAATTTCAACATATGATGTTTAACTAGTGGACATATTTCACAATTATCCTGAACATCAGAATCTACTATCAACCTCAATGAAATAATATGATTTATTGCACCTGTTTAAGGATGCACCAACCTCAAAATCCAAAGTTGTCCTTTCTTTATTGGTCCTACATGGTGTTGTACTTTCAGCTGTGTGGGTTGTTATTTGTGTTTACTCTTGCAATATGCATAAAATTTCTCTTTCTCTACCAATCTCCATTGTCTTGCCATTGAAGAGTCCCTGAAATACACAGAAACCAGGCAAGAAAGTAGCTGCACAACATAGTTCCTAGGTTAGTTTAGACACTAAGAGCAAATTGAATTTAAACTCTGGCATATGTAAAACATTTGTGATCTTACTTCCTCCTAGAATTATTGCATTTTCTATATGTGGCTGATCACCTATTTGAGTCTGCACCTTGTTACCTTACTGCACATATAGACTTTTAAGTGCATGAAAAAGCTCTTTGCAAGGTGTTATATGATGTGATGGTCCTGAATCTACTATCCATTCATATGCAACAACATTGGATAATAGAGAAGTTATACCTGCCATGTTAGACACGCACTTCATAGTTCCACCTTCATCCATTTTGTTCAACACCTCTTGATATATTATGGTGTGAATAATCCACCGGTTCTGTGATACGCATTACTAGATTCTCATGTTCCTCCTTCAATAGTAGTTGAATTTGCATAGGGCTTGAACTCACTAACTTGTTCATTCTTCTTCTTGCTTTTGAAATTTGGAGGATATCCAACTTTCCTATAACACTCTTCAGTTCTGTGGTTTTTGTATCCACATTCTCCATAAACCTGGCCTGAATGTGCCAGTGTTGATGATCCTGTCTTTCTGTATCTGTTTTCTTGATTTCTCCATGCTAACATAGTCAAAACTTCTCTATGTGTATCTACTACACCTAGTGATCTTTAACTTTCTTCTTGTGTATTCACAATATAGGCTTCATTAATTGTAACATCAGATCCTTTGCCAATAAATTACTTTTGATATTGCTGTAACTCTCATTTAATCACATCAGAAATGGTATCAGTCTCTGAGCCTTGATATGATCTATGTAGTGTTTAGACTCATCACAACATGATGGTAAAGGAACAATAACATCTAATTCATCCCAAAGTATCTTAATATTGGAATAGTAACTTGTTACTGAGTCATTTTCTTGCTTCAAATTGACTATTTCTGTCCAGATATGATAAATCCTTATGAGATTCGATCTATCAAACCTTTCCTTAAACTCACCCCACACTTTCTTAGCATTCGCAACATATACAATACTAGAAATTAACTCATTAGAGATTGTACTCCCTATCCAAGAAAACACAATTGTATTACATTTCTCCCACAATTCCTCCAATTCTCCCTTGTAACTTCCTTTCGCACAAACTCCAATCACAAATTCAAATTTTTCTTTACCTCTTAGGGCAAGTTTCATGGATCTGCTCCACAATGTGTAGTTTTCTGTACCTGTAAGTTGCGTAGAAATTAACACTAAACCAGGAACATCAGAGGCTTGCAAGTATAATGGATAACGATGATCAATTGTGATCGAAACAACTTCTTCTCCCATTTTATTATTTGAACTTCTTCTTCAACTATATTCTCCAATGAAGTTTTGAATCACGCAGTTATGGATCCTAAGATCACTGCTCTGATATCATATTAAATAACTAGGAATCAATCATGAACAAGGTCTACAGCATGTTCATGGTGCATTTGCATTGAAGATGATCGAGGAGAGAAAAGAAATATTATTTCACTGAGACGGAATTGGAGAAGTTACAAGATGTTTGTAGTGGAATTTAGACAGCTTGACCAGTTGTCAATTCACTACTCGTGGTCATCAAATGCATAACAAACTCATAACTAACTCTTAACTAACTCTAAGACATATCATCTCGACTAATATACATACAATATACTATGATATAATGTTGTGTATACTGCTATTTCAACAAAATCAATATTCGCAATATTAAACTTCCTCCTAATATGGAGAATATAACTCAATTATTGGATAGGAACATTCACTTTAAGAAGATCATATTTATCAGATGGAGTAATCCTTCAACTTCCTTTGTCAAATTAAACTTAGATGGGAGTTGCAAGAATGGCTTATGTGGGGGGTGGTAGGGGCGGAGCTAGCGCTTCGATTATGAGTTCGATCGAATCAGTCGCTTTGGTTCAAAACTCCGTATTTATAATAAATATTTATCAAATATATACAAATTATTAACCTAGAACCAATAACCTCAAATGACTAGAGTCCCGAAATCATAAATTTCAAATCCCGACTCCACCTCTGGAGGTGAGGTAGTTAGAGACAGTAAAAGTTATCTTGTAGTTGCTTACTCACTAGTGCTTCTATATGAAAATAGTAACAAGGTAGCAGCAGCTTCACTTCTTTTTTTTTTTGCATCAAATAGTGTGTGAAAATTGATTTTGAATAAATCCTTGAGTGACTCCAAGATATTGGTAGATTGTGTGAAAGCATCCCATGGAGAATTTTAAAGGAAGTAGGGGAACGAAAATAGGCCATGACCAACTTCAGCTTCATTCTAAAATGATGCGTTAGGGGAGATTACTTAGGTGGCTGATAGATTAGCGGGATTAACCTATGGTCTTACACAGTGTTAGATTTTCTTCAATACTACTGAATTACCAACTTAGATTAAGGATCTCATGACCATGGATAAATGGAACCTACAACTATACGCATATTTTGTTGGAAAAATTATTGAGGAGAAGCACTCTATATAACTCAATTTTTTTTCTTGAAGACAAGTGGAGGAAATGATTCTTTTTTACTTCACTCTACTTGTTTACATAATCAATCATTCCCTTGAAGACAAATGGAAAATATATTCTTCCACTCAACTTAACTTACATTTTAGCTTAACGAGAATGGCCTATAATATCTAAGTATTTTAGGACTGTTAGGCATCATTTGATTCTATTTATTCGCATTTTATTCAATCATACATGTATCCTTACATTAATATTCTAAATACATGAACTGATTAAATTCATGTATCACATAAATTGAAAACTTTTTTTCTTCTAAGACAAGGTTCACATTTCAACACTCCCCTTGAACCTTGTGATTTGAAATTCACAAGAAATTCTTCAATTTCTTAAATCTTTCTTCCTCAAGTCTTTCAAGATTTCACATCAACATTCTTTTTTAGATTTCAAATGATATTCATCTATCATCTTAAGAAGATCCTCGCCTTCTCATCTTCTCAGGTCCTCATCTTCTTAGAAGATGTTTCCTTCTACCGATTGAGATTGTCATTTTTACTGATTGTGCTTTAGAAGGCACATCAACAATTTCATTAGAACATTCCTCTTCACTGGTGATCTCCTCTTTTTGGGGATTTCTCAGGTTCATGGGAAATTCTTTTCTCATTTTTCATATTTATTGTAAAATCCTTTTAGGTTTTACAATAATATCTAGTATTTTAGAAGTGTTACTGCTTCAGGAATCACTTCTTTAAATTTTCATCAAAGCTAGTATTGTTAGATTCGGCAACATACTTTCTCATATTTAAAATCATAACTATCTTCATTTGTGTCATTTTTTTCAGAGTCACTCATCTTCATCTTTTCTGAGGTTTACAAAAAGAAACGTTCTCTGACATCTCTTCACCAATCCCCTCATAGATGAGAGTGGATTTATTTTTCGTCTTTTTTATGGCAGCAATATCATCTGCTACCTCTCTACTTGAGATTCTTTATTGGACAACTACTTCATACACAACTGCTTCATCAAGGCTGACACATTTGTTGGCTTCTTGCCCTAAAAGTCATCCTTCAAAAGTTGCAACAATTTGAAATCGTGGTAGTTCCACCTGCCAATACAATTTCTTCAAGTTAATACTTCTCCAGCACAACATTCTCATAGCTATAGTAGCTAATCTCATTCATATTCATTTCAATATGAAGATCCATTCTTTCGAATCTTTTGAAAATTTGAATTTTCTTCAGGTCCCTCACGATTCTTTTTTGTTTCACTCAACGTGACTTACATAAAATATCATTCTCTTCGAAGACAAGTGAGAAATATATTTTTTCACCAACTTAACTTACATGTTGGCTCATCGAAAATGGCATATAATATTTAGGTATATACAGGACTATCTTAGCATGTACCTAGTCTACTACATTTATCATCATTTAATTTTATTCATTACCCTTTTTCCCAAATAGGTAGAGGTTTTCGTACATCTTACCCTCCTTATACCTCATTGTGTTGGATTACACTGAATATATTGTTGTTATACCCTTTTTCCCAAATACATGTATTCAGAGGCGTCTTAACCATTAGGCCATTGCCTTAGGCCCTCATAATTTGGGGGGCCCATTTTTTTCTATGTATAAATTTATTATGTATATTATTTTCAGTTTTGGAGTTTTTTTTAAAAGTACTTTTTGGGGCCCGCTTGTTACTTATAATTTCAAAAATTTGGTGGTACTAAAAAAGTTATCACAACTTTCATTGATGACTTGATCCCTTATTGTGTATACATTAAGGTAGATAATTTTTTTTATTAAAGGCAATAAGTAGTAATTATTATATAAAAATATTACTCTTATCATTAGTGTAATTTAGTCTTACTTTTCTCCTTTCTATGGGACTCTCACGGATAAAAAAAAAACTCCTAGTGCTTTATATATATATATATATATATATATATATATGCTTCAATTAAGTTAAGGCCTCGCATTAGAGTTTCGCCTTAGGCCACCAATACCGTTGAGACGCCATGTATTCAACCATACATTTATCCCTATATAAATATTTTAAATACATAAACTAATTAAATTCATATATCACATAAATAAAATACTCTGGTCTTAGGAAGACAAGATTCACATTTCCAACATATTTAACAGGAGGTAGGCACATGTAACTTTTGATACTCCATGATTTGTTTTGCTCATATGTAGGCTTAGCTTATGCTTACAAATACTCATGTCTTAGGAAGACAAGATTCACATTTCCAACATATTTAACAGGAGGTAGGCACATATAACTTTTCCCCTCAAATTTAATTTTTTAAATTTTTGTGCTTCGTCTAAAATTTCTGGGTTCCGGATTTGAACCCCGCTCAGGCAAAAACTAAAAAAAAAAAAAATCGCAAAACATAATTTGGAGTTTGCAATGGCAAAATTTGCCTGCAAACTATGCCTAATCTTGGTCTTATGGCAGAGTTTTCCCTTATCTGACAGAGTTTGTCTTAAGGTAGCAAACTCTACCTTAAGGCACGCAGAGTTTGTCTTCAGACATAAGGCAAACTCAGTCATGCGAATGTTTTTTTGATTTTTGACTGAGCAGGGGTTCGAACCCGGAACCTCTGATATTTTTTAGCAAAGGACAAAATTTAAAGATTTCAAATTTGAGTGGCAAAAATTAAAGACCAGTGTCTTTGAAGGGAAACCGCGCAAAAAAAAAATCCATTTGTACAGGATGATACCTCAACTCTCATGGCTACAGTGTCCTATGGATCTTATTACCAAGAACATTTACTTTCATTTTTTTTGTATCCAAGATAGAATTTCTATCCTCAGAATCACTAGGGAATGCTTGTCTTATTAACCTTGCTTATGCAAGAGATGCAATTGGACATAATTAACCAAAGTGTTCATTTGCTACTATCCATTTTTCCTAAACTTAGTTTCATCTGTTTCTTTATTGTTCTATTACTTCAAAATAACACTGCAACTTTAAAGGGATTCAATCACCGATGAAATACCACACACCCAAAAAAAATAACATGAAACAAACAAAGCAACATTTTACTCGTTTTTCTCAAATACCACATACCTAGAAGGTTTACATGCTTCGAGGAATAATAGGGAGAGGCATCCCAAAAGGAAAAAGAAATGAACAGGGTTTGGACCTTTATGAGGGAAGAACATTTTTGAGATTATAAAAATAGTAAAAAAGTAAACAGAGTACTTGGCCAAAACCAAAATAGTACGTAGCTTTAAAGTTAAAAAGTCGCAAATTGAGAAAGCTCAACTTAAATAAGGAATTACTGAGCTCAGCGGATTTCATTTGCTGGAATTTTGCAAATTAAACACCAATTATAGATCGGTGTAATTGGAGGTTTTATTGGTGCAAAGACTCGGTAAAGAATAATATCTTCATTCAACTTCTAGCAATTATCGTGCACCCAAAGACCGAAGTGAAACATTACATGTGCAAATTTAATACCAGTCAACCTGAAGCACTAGCGTAACCAATTCCACGGTGAAACTAAGGACACACTTACCTTGCATCATACTTGTAAATAGCAGTTGCTTAAGAAACTAAGTAGCTCAGCAGTCCAAGATTATCTAATTGAACAGAAAGACAAACTTAAAATAGAATACGAGTAATACTTTTGACCTCGTAAAAGATAGCCATAATACGTTCTGCAAAACAAACTTCAGAACTAGCATCCTACTTTAACACAATGTTCAAATTATCCAAACACATGATAAATGCAAATCAAAACTTTCGCAGATCCGATTGAGCAGGTTACACATCTGCAGCAAGCTTGAACATCCGTCTTACAGCTTGTCCTCAAACTCGGATAGAGGGGTCATCTGCTCCTTCAAACCCTTCCTCTTGCGGATATCAAGGACGAGTTGATGAGCTTGTGAGCCAACTTCAAATGGGTCGGATGACATCGTGTCCCAATGGTCGAACACACATTGTGGGAAGGCTTGACCTGAAGTAGCAGCTCTCAAGGTACCTGAAAATCCAAATGACTCTATGACAGGAAGGTATGCCTTGATGTTGTAAAGAGGGGTTCCTTGCCTCTGCATCTCCTCGAACACATGTCCACGCTTCTGGTTCAGAACACTATAGATACCACCAAGAGCTTGCTCAGGAGCCTGAATCTCCACGAGGTAAACAGGCTCCAACAAGCGGGGCTTGGCAGTAATCTGAGAAGCATAGATAACCCTCCTAGCAGTGGGAATAACTTGGCCACCACCCCTGTGAATAGCATCAGTATGAAGAACAACATCACAGACTTCAAAGCAAATACCTCTCATGTTCTCTTCAGCCAAAGCACCTTCCTTTGAGGCCCACTGGAAACCAGCAACAACAGAATCCTTAATTTCATTAAGGTACTGAACTCCCTTACACATATCCACCACCATGTTGGGACCAGTTGTTTCTGGACCAAAGCACCAAATTTTCTTCGCAAGATCTTTGTCCCAACCGAACTCCTCAGCCAAGATCTTGGAACGAACTTTGGGATCATCCCTCGGGCCAATGCGTCCGTCATCAATAGCCTCAGCAAGCCCTTCCTCCATAGGTCTAGCTTCCATGTACAAACGGTTGTGCTTGTTAGGAGACTTGCTCATCACAGTCCGAACAGACTTCTCGAGAACTGTCTCACGGAAGGACACGACAGGATCAGATTTTATGATTTCAGCACCGCCCATGAAGTCATCCTGCAAGTCCTTTAGGCAGATCTCAAGGTGAAGTTCTCCAGCACCAGCAATGATATGCTCTCCGGACTCTTCAATAGAACAAACAACCATTGGATCAGACTTGGCCAGACGTTTCAACCCTTCAACAAGCTTGGGAAGGTCAGATGCAACCTTGCACTGAACAGCAACACGCACAACTGGTGAGACAGAAAACTTCATGGCTTTGATTGGGTGAGCATCAACCTCCTTCTCATTGGTCAATGTTGCATTCTTGGTAATAAATTGATCTAAGCCAACCAATGCAACAGTGTTACCACAAGGAACATCCTCGACAGTTTCTTGCCTCTTACCCATCCAAATTACAGTTCTCTGGATATTCTTAACATACAAATCCTTCTTCTCACCAGGAACATAGTTAGGACCCATGATTCTAACCTTGTGACCAGTACAAACCTTCCCAGCAAATACACGACCAAAAGCAAAGAATCTACCCTTGTCAGATGCTGGAATCATCTTGGATACATAAAGCATAAGCGGCCCGTCTGGGTCACAGTTCCTGATGGCATTGGCATATTTATCATCAAGGGGTCCCTCGTACAGGTTTTCCACACGGTATCTTTGAGCTGTGGCAGGAGATGGAAGATGATATATCATCATTTCCAAAAGTGCAGTACTTGCAGGAAGCCAGGTCTGCATCACACGCTTCATCAGTGCCTTACCCATCAACTCTTTCTCGTCAGATTTCATGGTTACACCAAGCTTAGTCAACATTGGCCATAGCTTATCTTTCTGATCATTCATGCAAGTGTTAATAATCTGCTTGATTGGCTCATAGCAGAACTGAACGAACCCACGCTTGCATGTAGGTGACCCATTGTTCTTGGTCGTCCACTTTTTGGTGGCAGGGTCAAAAAAGTTCTCGCCCCACAGCCTCTCCATCATCTTAGACTCGTCAACTCCAAATTTGGAAGCATACATATTGGCAAAATTGGTGAGAGTGAAAGCCCACCCATGCAATCCAGCAGAGAAAGCAACGGTACCTTTCTCAGGATAAACCTGGACATCACCGAGCAGGGGATCCTCATATGTAGCCATAATAACATTAGCACTCTCAATAACTCTTTGGAACGTCTGATAAGCCTCCTCTCCGTCAACCTGAAGCTCAAGGAAACACCTGTCCATCTTGTTAACTGTCAAGACAGGACGAATCCTTTCACCAAGGGCCTGACGGAGCACAGTCTCTGTCTGGACACAGACACCTTCCACACAATCAACGACAACAAGTGCACCATCAGTAATACGAAGAGCAGCAGTCACTTCAGACGAGAAGTCAACGTGCCCAGGTGAATCGATGAGGTTGATGAGGTACTCGTTCCCCTTTCTTTCTCCCTTGTAGTTCTTCAAGGATGCATCAGTCATCTCGTAGTAAAGCGAAATACCAGTGGACTTGATGGTGATACCGCGTTCAGCCTCATCTGCACGTGTATCGGTCATTCTGACATCACCGGCAACTTCCTGAGCAATGATCCCAGCAGCCGCAACCAGAGAATCGGTAAGGGTAGATTTTCCTGTCAGGTTAAACATAACACAGAATTAGAAACTCCTACTCATCATCTGATCAGTAAAACCATAGATAATTCGCTATTACCAATAGCTAGAATATTTTCTATAGCAACACAAAGGAGAAGAAATCTAATGAAATAATATTAATCAAAAGATTAGAAACTACACCACCCCAAAAATATACAAGGTTGTTTCAATGTAAAGATTGATTCCAGGTAATCACAGTAGAGATCCCTTCCCATTTGACATGGCTAATAATTTCACAAGAAATAATTCAGACTTCCAAAGTGAATAATATTAGTTTAGTTTCTTACCATGGTCCACATGAGCAATAACAGACATATTACGAATGTTGTGCTGCAAGTCCATAATCCTCCTAAGCTCTTCAGCTGTGAACTTCACCATCTTGAATGCTTGTTAATGTAACAACTAAGAATTACTTTTGTTCCTGCCATTTGAAACCATGACAAATGTTAAACATCAACCAAAACACACTTTACAAGGTGAAGTTAATTCAAACGATATCTTAGTGTAAGACAGAGTATAAAACAAGGAGTTATTCTGAAGCAAAATACACTTTACAATCTAAAACAAAGTACATTTCACGTCAAAGGCTTACTACCAAGTAACAAAACAAGCTAGCGAAAAAACAATATACAAGAAAATGCCTATACGTGCCAAATTTACAAAAATAAGAAAGACCCCATACTTCAAAAAAAAATTGACATACAACAATCACATTAGGTAACTTAATAATTGATAGATCTGTTATACCTATAGCAAAAAAATAATCGATTGAGATATTAATCACAACTTAATGAGCCAGGTATTTGGAATGCACATTCAAAGATTACTAAAAGCTCTCATGATTCTTATCATCTATATATCTATCTGGCATAAACACACTTGTTAAAATAAATTAGGCAACATCTCCACTCATTTTGAATTATATTTTAATTATCAATAGAATTGGCTTCCACTGAATTAGAAGCTATAGTTTAACATCAGTTTCATTATAGCAAAAATCACATTTCAAAGTGAATAGGTATACCTAATTTCTTTTTAATTAATCCGACTGTTTCCATTAAAACAGCTTCTTGCAGAAAAGTGAGATAAAGCTGGTTATTGTGATCCGGCCCTTCCCGGACCCGTGCATAGCGAGAACGTAGTGCACCGTACTGTCTTTTTATATGAAATAAACACATCGAAGATGGAGGAAGAGAGGAACTTACAGTGCAGAGAGAAGGAGGCGGCGAGGTCTTCTCTTTGCAACACTAAATCTTATGCCCTCTCGCTGCTAAGGGATTTTTTTGAGTAAGTGGGTCACAGTCCGGAATGATGGGCTAATTGGGTCCTTGTGTATTTATGGGCCTTATTCGAGTGGTGGAGACAGTTGGGAGTATTTGACCCTTGGTTCGGCAATTACAATTTGTTTCTTGATAAATACTCCCTATCTTGTCTCGTATTTCAAACTGAACATTTTAATTTGGTAAATGACAGTTTTGGTCCTTGAGTTATTAGTTTATTCTGATTTTTATTCTTTTATTATTCAACTAAAAAAATTGAGCTTCAATTAAATTAAGTGTGTTATTTTAATCCAATAATTATTGAAACACTAACTAGGTTATGAAAGTATGTATGTCCTAGAGACAATCTATATTATGGACAAAAATGTACTTGAACACATTCGTATTATTAATGAGATTAATATTTATGGCATTTGCAATTATTGAATTATTGTTTAATTGTTTGCAATTATTCATTCATATATGTGCATCCCTTGAGTTTACGTTGTCATTAATAGAGTGAGATATTAATGATAAAACGTAACTCTCAAAATAGCCTCGACTAATGATCATCAAGAATGAGATATCGATGATATGATATAAGTCGATATGTGGTCTGCATCACATTCTTGGAGAATGTAGTATGTCTCACAACTACGAGTAATGGTTACTCGTGATGGACACATAGATATTTTGGAGAAGTATTGATATACTCTATCGATAAACTATTTGTTATACATGTCTATAGTGTTATCGGTGTGTGGACTATAAAGGTCTTTTGACTTGAGGTCAATACGCACCTTGTTTACATAATGATGTATTTTGATCAAGTTCTAAGCTTAAACTCCTTCTAGATAAGATACAACTTGTGTTTGGTGCATCAGGATGTAAATCAAGGTGGTAGTTGAGCCAAGAATATGATTCATTCCTCGATTGGAAATTTGAGAGAGCACTCAACTTCTCAATGTTATTAGGTTGACTAAAGTCACTAGCCAGTGCAAAAGATATATTTAGAATATGGTCTAATTGTCAACTAATAAATGTGAGATAAAGTGATTAAGCCATTTGGATAGACACTTGGCAAATCCTAAACTTAATTGAGTGTGTCGTGAATGAAAGGAATTTATAGTTCCGCATAAAGGTTAAGTTTGCTAGATTCATGTAAACGTACTTCACATATTGAGTTCGTCATACGACACAGTCTAGGAGTTTCGTATGGACCTTAATTAGATTAATGTCGATATGTGAAGGCCTATAGGGTCACACTATATGCGATTGTTTCTTCGATCTAAGAGTGTATTGAGAAAGTATTAAATATTCGATTAAGAATCGAGATATTTAATTTATAATAATTATGAATATTTCTATTTGATAGAAATTATTTAATTAAGTCGAATTGAATTTCGGATTTAATTAAATGTGTTGGATTTATTATATGGGTACTCAGACAAATACATGGAAGCAATTGGGGCAGAAATTACTGACCCAAAATGGGAGCTTGGACGTCCACTTTTGGCGTGTCCAGCTGGTCCACTGAACATTAACATGGGCCCAGGTTTTCCTGTTTTATATCTGTTTAGATTTTATCCTGAACTCCTATATAAACAACACATACCCCATAATTATAGTAAGATTGAAAATAACTTCTCAGTTTCTAAAGCAAGATTTCCTAGCTTTCTTGAGTAGGAAATACACTGGAGTTAGATCTTGCAATTGAGGAAACACATTGCGTAGATACCTTAGTGTTGAATCCTGCGTACGAAAATCTGTAAGTTTTATTTTATCATGTTTTGAACATACAACATGATTATTGCATAAGCCATGCCAGGATTGTTGTTGAGTAAAAAATTTTAAACCTCCGTTGTGCTTAATACTTGTTTACGAACCCGACAAATCCCTACATGTTAACCTCTATCAAAGGTAATTCTGGATTTTTAGTGAAATTATTCTCTATTTCATAGTGTCATTTATAATCGTTGTGCCGATTTTGATGGAAATCAAATGGTTGTTCATGTACAATTATCCTTGAAGGCTCAAGTAGAGGCCCGTTTACTTATGTATCTCATATGAAACTTTTATCTCCGGCTATTTGGGATCTCATTCTCGTACCAACGCAAGATATGCTTGTTGAACTCTATGTATTAACGAGCGGAAATTATCGAGGTATTTGTGTAAATAGATATAATCCATGTAATCGCAGAAACTATCAAAATAAAAAAAAGAAGTGACAATAGTTACTATAAGTATACCAAAGAATCTTTTTTTTTTCAAATTCCTATGATGCAATTGGAGCTTATCGGCAGAAACAAATCGATTTAGATAGTTCTTTGTGGCTCCGATGGTGACTATACCAATAACATGAAGAAGGATAGTGACAAGAATAAAAAATGTTGAACTATTCTCAAGTATAAGTTATATCTGAGTTAAACTTCTGGTCATTATGCCAACGCAATGCACTGAAGTATCATTGTACGCAGCTTTTAACTCAGTATTTTTTACGCAATTTATATGTGAAGAATCAATTAAAAGATTACTACAAATAGTAGATAAAATTTATAATTTTAAATATATAATGAGTTTAATGTTAACAACCTTAAAAATGATGCATAAAATTTAAATCTTATATTCACCTCTGACTATACCAAGTCGAATGGAGAAGATACATATATGCAAGAAAATAAAAATTGGTGAAAAGAAAATTTTCATGACCAAAACTGATGTAGATGGAGTATCTTTCACTTATCTGTCTCAATTTATGTGATAATCTTCATTTATTAAAAGTTAATTTAATTAATTTTAAAATAAAATTAGATTAGATCAACTTATATTTTAAATTTAAATTTAAATTATTCAAAAGCTTTACAAAAAATACTACTTCATACATTTCAATTTTTCTCATATTAATATAATAAAAATACATTCTATAATATTGTTCAAAGTTCACAATTAGTGTAAGAATGTTATAAATAGAAGAGTTAGGCGAGAAATAATGAGGACTGTCAGTGACTGAATATTAAGGTAGGGGAAAAATGTTTGTTTGAATAAATAAAAATAAAACATCTATTTAAGCAAAAACAAAAATAAAAAGCAGCTGGACAGAGAATAATGGAAAAGGAAAGAAATAGGAACTTTGGCACATTTTTCTGAAAGTGAGACCCAAAATTATGTTGGATATAATTGTTTCAATCAAAGCAGTACGAGAAGTAAATAAATATTACAAGTGTTCGAAAGGATAAACTAACAGCCAAGATTATAATTGCCGCAAGCTTGTTGAGTCTTGAATCTTGATAACCTGAAATCAAGAAACACTAAATCTGGATTGTTACAACTGTGGCTGAGTCGAGAGATGACTCTCTGTTTTTAAGACAAGATTGCCCCGTATATATCCTTTTACGTTATGGACAATAGTCTCCCAAGATAAAACAACAACTTAACAAATGAGCAAAGGAAACTCAAATGTTACTTTTGAAGAACTTAGAGTAACGAAATGATGCTGGAAGGAAGAAGAAGATTTCTGATTTTTCTGTCTCTTGCTCGAACAATTTAGCCAAAAGCTTCAATTTATAGTGTAAGGAGGGTGACTTCTCAACTAGCCAACTAATGGCTTTTAATAGCCATGTAATGTCACTTAGTGAGGAGTTATATTCAGTAAAGTAAATGATTGAATTTATGTGCAAAGTAATGGAGATTCAACGCTTCAAAACCAACCCAAAAGGCAGAAACTTTCTGCCTTCCGTCGTGAGCCTCTTCCCAATTTTATCTTATTCTAAAACTCCATGGACCAAACTGTAAATATTAAGCAATTTGGGTTCAAAAAGATAATATCAGAAGAAGTCCAAGGCCCATGACCCGGGCCCGGACCGGACGGGACGGGCGGGCAGCGGCGGCGCGCATGTGGGCTTAGCCTCGAACTCAAGCCCACCTAGGTCCTCCCTCCTTCAAACACATGGGTTACCTTTTGGAGTCCAAACTCTTATCCATTTTTAGACTTATAAAATGAACAAATATTCTTTTCCCCACCGATGAGGGAGATTTGTTCCACACCATATTTTCATACTTCAAACACCTCACTTCGTAGACCAATATCTCTTTCATTTTTAACGAAATTTGATTATCCTTGGCCCTACGGTCATCTACTCACTTAGTAGATTATGCACGTGTGAAGAACTAAAGTCTCAAACATACGAAACCCTAGTGTTTGAGTCATTAAAGATGGGTGGATGCAACTCCCACCAAAGGCAAATTTCCAACAATCCCCTCTTGAAAGAGATTTTGGCGCACACACAAGGTGCCTACTTTCAGCAATCTTTCAGCGAAAAGATATTGCATCAGGAGAGGTAGCTTCCTCTTTGAACCTTCCCTAGTTGAATACCACCGGACACAATAACTCTTGTTTAGTGTAAGCAAAGACAATGATACCAACACAATAACTCTTCATATTCATTTTCTTCTTATTGTTTTGTCCGTTGTGGTTATGGACACACTTGAATTCTTAAGTGCGTTCAGTTGAGGCGGCATGTCCTCGCACTTAAATAGGTGATCTTCTACAAGGTATTTTGCTATACCCCACTTCACAAGTGTTAGGAATCATTAAAAGTTTCCCCAACCTTAACCTCAACCGTTTGAGGATCGTTAAAGGTTTGGAAGCTTAACATTTACCCACCATGCATGTAGCACTTTAATGTCTATCGCAGGAACAACTTTGAATTCATGTTTCCTTACAGAAATCATCATCCGAAGTGCTGGAGATTCAACGCTCCAAAACCAACCCAGAAGGCAGAAACTTTTTGCCTTCCGTCGTGAGCCTCTTCCCAATTTTATCTTTTTCTGAAACTCCAAGGACCAAACTGTAAATATTAAACAATTTGGGTCCAAAAATATAATATTATAAGAAGCCCAAGGTCCAAGGCCCACGACCCGAGACCCGAGCACAACACAACACAACAGAGCACCATAATATCTTTTTTTACCACATGTAAGTTGTTCATTTTGTAGTCAAATATACGCAGATAACCTGCATTAGATAAGTCACTCAATAAGGATAAACCATGATAACAATAGAAGTAATAGCTACACAAGTCGCAGTAAAATTCCACAATAAATGCTAATAAACTAACCAAGCTATTTAATTTTGGTAGAGCAAAAGCAAACAAAATGAAAAGATCATATAATTGTATAACTTAATGACATTTATACCACTGTGAAGGAAAATTCAAAAATTAAAAACCAAACACGTGAAGAAGCCTATCAAAACACAATTTTACTGTTGAAAACGCAATTACATAAATATTACAATTGTACTCTTTTTTATGAAGTAAGAAGTTTTCATAATCAAATGCAGCTGGAAGGTGCCATATTACAAAAGCAAAAGCTTGAAAATTTTTGAAGCAAAAACAAAAGCTAGTAAGCTTTTGGAGTGAAAACTAAGTTAAACTATGCAAAAACCATGAATCTTTATAATTGTACTCAACGAGGTTTCATATCTCGAAATGTCTTAATAGTAATAGCATTAGAAATATTATCAAATACATATTTTTCTATATAAGGCACCAAGCAACCGCTTAAAAATCATCATTTGACTCCACAAGTCATTCTTGATAAACTTCATTTCCGAAAAAGCTCTTTCAACAGATGCAGTGGCAACTGACAGAAGCAAAACAAGTTTCACTAAACGGAATACAAGAGGATAATTTGAATTCTTCTTTGATGAACTAATCTTTTCGAAAGATAACAAAACTCATTTATATTGAAGAATCTTTCATCAACATCACGAACATCAATAATGTAACTTGTAAGTTGATTCTCAGGAGTACCCATATTAAATTCGTCAAAGTCATCAGGATATAATTCAATCATTCTCATTATTTTTCTAATCTCAAAACTTGAAAATGAGTCAATTGAATTCAAACAAGAAATTTCATGAAGCAGATTAGTCGTCACTTCACCAAAATGATCTTTAAGTTCTTGAAGTCACCAATCAATATGCCATGCCCCAAAACCTATCTCGAACGCAACAGACATTCGATGCTCGGGAACCACATCAGAAGCACCTTATAAGTTACATAATCACTAATCTCTTTTTAATAATCTTTCATTATTTATTTAAACAAGTCATAAATAGCTAAATAAAATTGCCAAAGAAAATCATTTTTAGAGGTTGAAAAGTATGTTCGAAAAGAGACGTACCTCTATTCTCGCTAAAATTCTACCAAATGGAATTTTCAAAGTTCAACAATCATTCTACAATTATTCATAAGATTCATGAAAGTAGTTGGTGCATTTGTCAATCCGAACGGTATGACACAAAATTTGAAATTACCATAACATGCTCTAAAGGCGGTTTTCAGAATGTCGACTTCCTTAACCTTAAGCTGATGATATCCTGATCTGAGGTCAATCTTGGAATAACACTGAGCCCTCTGATGTTGATCGAATAAATCATCAATTCTGGGAAAAAATTATTTGTTCTTAATAGTGACTTTGTTCAACTACTGGTAGTCAATGACATACGCAAGATCCATCATTCTTCTGAAAAAACAAGATTGGTGCACTTCATGGTGAGACACTTGGTCTAATGGATCCCTTATTAAGGAGATCTTTCAACTGGGTTTTCAATTCTCTTAACTCTGCTGGAGCCATTCTGTATAGCGGAATGGATATCGACTTAGTGCTAGGAAGTAGATCAATTCTAAAGTCAATCTCCTTATCGAGAGGACTCTGGGAAGATCTTCTGGAAAGACTTCTGAAAACTCATTAACACAACAACTGATACTGACTGATGAGTTGGGGTTTGGGTATCTGCATCCCTAACCCGAACTAGATGGTAAATATACCCCTTGGATATCATTTTCTAGCTTTAATATAAGAAATAAGCCTACCTATGGGTGCTACTGTATCACCCTTCCATTCTATGACTGGTTCACCAAAAAATTCGAAACTGACAATTTTGGTTCTACAGCCT
The DNA here is from genome assembly GCA_029783415.1 of Anisodus acutangulus. NCBI lineage: Eukaryota > Viridiplantae > Streptophyta > Magnoliopsida > Solanales > Solanaceae > Anisodus > Anisodus acutangulus. Next base: position 15,240,309 of record CM056495.1, read on the forward strand.
ACTGTGGCATAACATGAAGACAACCAATCCATACTCATGATTACATCGAAGTCTACCATTTATAACTCTACCAAATCGGTTACTGTAATGCGGTGATAAACTTTAAGTGGACAACCCCTATATACTTGTCTAGCTATAGCTAACTCACCAACTAGAGTGGATACTTCAAAGGGTTCATGCAACTTTTCTGGTTCTATCTCAATTGTTTTAGCAATGAATGTGGTTACATATGACAGAGTGGATCTAGGATCCATAAGGCCATAAACGTCAAAAATGAAAATGGTTAGTATATCTATGACCACATTTGTACATGCCTCTGTATCCTGTTGACCTGATAATGCATACCAACGGTTTGGGCCTCCATCTGTTTATCAGACTTAGCTGGACCACGCTCTGATTGAGCCTGAGAATTATGAGGAACTACTGAATTTATGGATTGAGCCACATCACCTCTTGTACCCTTCCTCGCTGATGGACAGTCTCGCTGAAAGTGACTTTGCTGACCATAACCATAACATATATTCATGCCAAAGCGACACTGTTCTGGGTTCCTCTTACCACAAACTAGGTTAATGAAGGTGATTTGACTCACACTGGCCTGTGACTGAAAGCCTGATGCTCTGAAGTTCTGCCTCTTATTATCATTCATGAACTTTGGGGCTGAGGTACTGGCTGAAGATGGAACAAGTTCTGATGACCTATTTTTAAAGAATTGCCTGCCTCCACCTCCCCCATGACTGAAGTGACCTGTAGACCTAGCTCTTATTGAATTCTCTGTCCTTCTCTTTCTGTAATGCTTCATCTTCCTACATTCTGCTCTCATACCCTGTACGAAAACAACCATCTTTGTAATAGTCATTTTCTTGTTCTGAATTGAAATGTTAGTTGCATCGTACAACTTGGATCAAGATCATACATAAAACGCCTAACTCTAGCCCCATGCCTAGAACTACATGTGGAGCATACTTTGCCAAAGAAACAAAGTGAAGATAGTAGTCCTGCACACTCCTGCCATTCTACTTAAGCTTCTCGATTTATATGGCATTTGCCTCCATGACCTCAATTGACAGAAAATGCTCAATAAAAGCATCAGCAAACTCATCCCAAGTTGCGGGAGGTGCATCTTCCTCACGGGACTGTTTCCATGATTTATACCAGATATTAGCAACATCCTGCAACTCTGTTGCCTCTACCTCAGTAACATGCATAACACAAAATATTTTCTGAAGACCATCAATAAAATTCTGTGGATCTTTCTTTTTACAAGACCATGTGTACACTGGAGGCTCCATGCGTAAAAATTCCTCAATTTTGAAGTTGGATGACTCTCCACTAGTCCCCATACTTGGAGTCATTTCCTAATGTTGGGCTTGAGCAACCATAAGCTGGGTGAGCAAATGAATAGCTCCTCTAACATCCGAGTTAGTGTAATTGGGCGGCGAAACTGGAATATGAACCTCCGCAGGCCCTGTGGTATCAGGTGGGGGTGTTGTACCCGAATTGGCTCCCTGAGCCTGAGTATCTTTCTCACGAGCAGCATTAGTAGCAGCCCTCTTGCTTGTAGCTGATTTCCGTTTTGCAAGCATTTTCTAAAATATGCAATTCGCACGAGTTAGAAGAATGTCCTGAAGGTATAACTCCAACTGCACGATCTAGAGTATGAAAGAAGTGAGATAATCTTAGATGTTTTGGTGGTCAACTATTTACATGTGTGGGCGCCTCACACACATAAAAGAGACCCCACTGGACACAGTTTCATAGACTCCCTAAGACACTTGAACTTAGGCTGTGATACCAAATTTTGTAACGCTTCGAATCATGACTTGGGCGAAACACGATACTCGGTGACTGAATGCAAGTGACAGAGCGAATCACATGACTGGTGAAACAATATGGGCATCAAAAGCATGAAATGATAATGGAAAATAAATATGAAATACTGTATACTGAAAATAGTTTGAAATATTATAGTGGAAACATCTGAATAAAAAATTATAAGTCTGAAAATAATACTAACATGATAGATATGACATGCTAACTAGTCTAGTCTATGAAACATCTTAAACAAGAGTGTGCAAAATTGTTTACCAGGACTAGGCCCTGACATACCTCTACTGTAAACCATCATCATGAAAGTAAATAGACTGACACCTCCAACAGAATGGGATTCACCAAGTAGCTGATACCGAAGCAATTCTAATGAGCAGGGTTGTCGTCGTGAAACTCAGTACCTGCTGTTACGTTTCACTTTTAGGCTGAGGCATAAAATCTACTGGATAACTTGTGGACTCTTGGATTTTATTATTTATTTAGAGTCTCTACCTACTTTATACGGAAAAATAGGAAAATAATTTTTAAAAGATTTTTCAAATAAAAAGAAAAATCTTAAATCAACCAGAGTTCGAGTAAGAGTTCAAATGATCCCTCGAAAAAGGTGTTAGATATCGCGGTATTAAGAATCCATAAGATAGGATTGACCTCGAGTCTTATATAATATATAATTACTTAAAATTGCTTAGTGTTTGAAAATATTGCAAGATATATTATCATTTAAAATCTTCCGCCAAAGATAGTCTTTTCACACACTTTAATATTGAGCATAAAATCCTCTTTGTAAAATTTATTTTGTTTTATACAAAAAGATAACAAAGTTGTTTATTTCTTTCCAAAATCTCTCAACTATATATATATATATATATATATATATATATATATATTCCCTACCCAAACTATAGCTTGATAAATGAGTTTTCTTAATTATTTAGAGGATAGCCAAAACTTGAGTTCAAAAGAAAAAAATTATTATTTCAAGACTTGATTTGTCTTTTGAAATTCACGCCAAATCAAGGAAAGTCGCATTCTTTTTTTAAGCCAATTTATTCCCATTTATTTGCAAAATATTAATTTGAAAAGGGTTTTAAAAGCATACAAATAATCGAGAAAAAAGAGCAACCTTTAATTAATTATCCGAAAGAAATCGCTTATTTTATAAAATATTAGCAACTCTATAATTAGATTCTACTTAAGGGTTCCAATAATATTTAAGTGTTTTACAGATAATATACAATAAAAAGCAACAAATACAAAAAGGGGCTAGTGGGTATACCGGCCCACTAGTTGCCGCGTACAAGAAAGCAAAGCCTATTATTTTCTACGCCATTTTTACTCATGGCTGAGCCTTCTACCATTTTGACCCATGATTGGGACCTTCTTGCAAATATTTTATGCCATTTTTCACCCATGGCTAGCCTTCAAAAGCTCACAGACTCTATGAAAGAATGTGGTGTTGGGCCTGAGGCTCAACAGTGTGCAAAAATAGCGAGATGTGGGCCCATGTTCATGCAAAGAGGGGAAATATACATATCAGTTAGAAGGTACCCAATTATATTAGCTATAAACAATTATGTGTGAATAAAATTTAAAACTTATCCTACATATTTAACTAATTAAAACTAGACAAAACACTAAGCCCAAAAGATAACTTAGATGACTTAATTCAGACCTGGGATTAATTAACCTACATGACACAAGTATACGAGGTGGCAGACCCAACAATTCAGACTTAAAGAAAGGAAAGGAACATATGCCCAATACACATATTTTTCAGATTCAAAGAGAAGGGAGTAAAGCGGGCCCATTCCATATATTCACTTAGACGCACAAGGACATGATATACACTAGACATTTAAGAGATACATGGCATATTCAGAGGCATACCAAGTTATACAACCGTGATATACACATAGTGTATACCATAGCCTCTATACCTAATATACTTTGGAATATATCACTATGCACAACATCTCACATAAGAAGTATGAGAAAGACAAGGTCAATACGCAGATACAGACCATAACACTGAGAGAACACCTCCCTACAGGACACTTCTAGCATGTATAGGGACCAAACACACATAGAAGACTCATTTAGCATTCCAATGGTCATCTAATTCATAACATGAAATCTGGAAGGCAAACTTGTGCATATTCAGCATATGTAAGAAAAATAAAATTCAAACACATTCATTTTTTACACAGATAGGGTCAGAAGGGGAGAGACCCTCAAGATCCTTCACAAACTTCATACAAGAATTATCTTGAATTTATTAGCATATGCTTGCATGTATGCTATCAAGGATTCAAAGCTGAGGTAAATCACACAGAGACATATAAACAGGCTATAAACATATATCCAGATTCCTAAAAAAACAAAGATTAGGTTGTCACTACTGATATGATCTCAACATGTGCAGGAAAACAAACACAATCAGACATTCAGATTTCAACTACTTTAAGACCATTGATTTTGTGAGATCGGCATCATACTCTGCTAAATACTTGCCTAATATACACTATGCTTACACTAAACAAGTATTAATACAACACATACTTCATTCAGACCAGTCCTGAAGTTAGTACATAATATCTAGGCATTAGAAGTCAAACTAGCAAACAACTACCTAGTTATCATGTACTAAATAATAAATCAGCCATCATATTAATCATTTAACTAATCTTCACCCTAATTTCATTAATCAGAAACTAAACCAACACAACACACATTTGAACTAAACAAGACTAGTCTAAGCATTTTAATTAACTCAAATGCTAAGTATTTAGACCATAATTAAAAGAGAGAGAGTGAGAGAAATTTGAACATACCTTCTTGTCGTGCATCCGTGAACGAGATCCGGTGTGGAAAAGTCACCTCCTATACGCGAATACCCAGACCACACAAAATAAAATAAAATTTTTAGACTCTTTAAATCTAAGAAAAACGTTCTAGGGTTTTAAATGCTCAAAATATGAGACTTTGCTCAACTTATGCCAATTTTTTTGGGTGTTAAGACTTTGTGAGCAATGAGGGGTACGACCCTTTATATAGGAACCCAAAGCCCCAATTTGTACTCAACTCACCGATGCGGGAGAATGAATTTCTCCATATTTTAATTTAATTTGAAAAAGGTTTGAAATTCGACCAATGAAAAACATGAATTTGGTCTTCAAATGAGACAAGGCATCATAAATGTTAAGCAGAGGAAGAAAAGAAGGGAGAGGTTACCTTCACGGTGATGTACCAGCGGATAGAGGAGACGAAGAAGATAAGGGTCATTAAGACCTTTGCTGGATTTGTCCATACACGGACTGGCATCGGCGAAATCATCTGTGGATTTGCTATTATGAGAGTGAGAAAGGAGAAGAGCGAAGGTGAGAGGTGCGGCGGCATTAGGGTTTCTTCAACCCTAGCCGTAGTTGGACAAATTGAGGGTATTACCCCTTCTTCGTTGGCATAAAGAACCAGATGGGCCGGGTCTTGTCTTTTTCGGACTGGACTCGGACAAAATAAAAGAGACGACCCACAATTTTAATAAATGAAAGGAAGTTTGGATGTTTAGAGAAATTTATGTCACCACAAGATTAATTAAATGTTGTCACTTCTATTTCAAACATGGCCAGAATCGGTTAATTAAAACAAATTGATGCTGAAGTTAAAACCTGTTTTTAAATAAAAACCATAAAAATGTAAAATCTTTATAGTTTTGAGATAATAATATGAGAGGCTATTTGATACTCTATTTAATCACTCACATTTTCTTAATTCAACGGGGTGAAATATTTATCAATTTAATATAATTAATTTAGACAATTAATTGAATAGTCGTCCTCTTTAATTCCTAGAAATTGATAGATATTTGTAAAAATAGGCAAACGATATACAATAATATATTCGAAAATATTTTGCGAAATAACACGGCATAATGCTACCGAAATAATTTCGTAAAATTATTTTCGCTTCGTAAAATGCATATTTCACCCCGTTCATGACTCAGGAACTCTGAATAATTAAATAAATGTATTGGAGGGTAAAACTTAATTGTCAACAACTACACGGTGAAGTGCAGGCCCCGAGCAAAGAGACGTTAGTACATTTGAATTTTATTGTATATAAAGCAACTGAAAGAATAAGCAGACACATGATATAATAGGAACATGAAACTGAAACTGAACATGAATATAATAACATGTGTAAAATCTGTAAACTGTATATCTGTATATTTGTGGGGAGAGCAATAGTATAACCAACAACATAAAATCATCACGTGGGTAAGTAGAGTCTGGTACCTGGCCCGACCAGCAGAGCTCTTCCGTACCTTGCAGGAGTATGAGACATTAACATGACATGAAATAATCCAATCAATAATCTGAAGGTATCGTCCTTTGGGCGGAGCGACCCTTATCCTACGTTGACATACATAATTTCAAGCTACTTGAGCCTTCTCGGTAATCTATGCAACTCCCAAACACATGTACTTGAAAGTAGAGGGCTTGTAAGCTCGTGAAGTTCATGAAAAATAACTTGTAAAACATGATTTGCAATTATAGTTTAACATGTGAGTAGATATGTCATATAACTTGCATAAATTATGAAAAACATATATAATTTCCTAGAATCTGAGTAATAATAATAATTATAACTTGTATGTAGAACTCATGGAATTCAAAGCATGCGTTCGTGAATTACGGACAGGTTCATGACAGTTATAATGACATATCATGAGTACAATTAACGAAGACAAGATATAACATGAAATATAATTGTACATGTATATAGGGTTATCATGAACTTGAGCAAAATCCTAAATTATGGAAATTCATGGTTTCATGGATAACTGTGGCGTGGGGAAGAACAATAATGTTCCCACACGTAGATAGAATCTCTACATACCTTAATTTCTCCAAAACATGAAGAAAATGTCTGATCTTTCGAAGAGAACACCCAAAACCCTGAACTTGAAACCTTGAGAAGGGTTTTCTTGAAAACCCTAAGATTATAGCGTGAAATCTTGTTAAGAACTGATGTATAAGTGTTAGAATTACTTAGGAATACATGAGAGGGACTTACCTTGATGTGGGAGGATGAGGAGATGAGAGAAAAGTTGTGCTAGGGCTTGGAGAACTGAAATATGGAATACAAATTCGGAAGAACGCGACTTTAAATGAGTTTTCAGGTCCACTTTGCAGACCATTTTGCGGGCCGCATAATGGGAATGCTGGCCGCACTTTTGGTCGCAAAAATAAACAGTAACTCACCCAGATTTTGGCCATTCTGCGCTCCACAGATCGGTTCTGCAGACCGCAGAATGGGTTGCTCTGACTGCATTTTTTTCCAGCGCTGCAACCCTTTAGAAAATCAATTATTAAGTTTTGTACAGATATCCGTTTGACCTCTACCATATACCGTTGGAAAGTTATTTCAAATGGTTACAACTTTCATGAAGGAAGCGTTCCCAAATACCTTATAGAATTTTATGAATACTCGTTTGAAGTGAGACCTGGTGCAAACTCACTCGAAAATATGCTCCGTATAGTAGCTTCCTACTATACTTTGCCCAAAGACTTGTCACACCCTAATCTTAGGGGGTGTGGTCGGCACCCAACACCCGAAGGCCTGAGCGAACCAACCATAGAATCTAGAACCTGTGATACGAAACCTGGGCCAACAAGGCTTCCAAATAATCATAACAATACAAGAATGAAAGACAACCTACAAACAGAAGAGTCTCAGCACAGTATATACATATAAACAAGACCGACAAAGCCAATAGAAGAGTACTCTAACCGACAAAAGGGGCCTACAAGGCCACGATAAAATATATTCACATCATACACTAGTCTGCAAGCCTCTAAGAGTGTAATAATACATCAATAGGTCGGGATAGGGCCCCGCCATACCCAAAACACCATGAATATACACAACAGTACCTATCCATTCCTGTAATGCAACTCTAGAGAAGTGGAGTGTGACAACCAACAGTTGAAATAGGCAACCTACTATGGAGGAGCGCCGCTCTGCCTATCTGTACCTGCAGGCATGATCACAGTGCCCCAGAATAAGACATCAATATAAAAGATGTACTGATTATGTAAGGCAAGAAATATAAGTAAACAAGGATGTAATATAGGAGATTTAAGTACATAAGTCAACCTAGAACTTATAACAAGCGTCTGAGGGCATACCCTGACACAATCATGAATATATATGCGTGTCTGTAAAAATTAAGCCACTCAACGGGGCCATATAATACAGTATCAAGCCATTCCGTGGGGAAAATCATATCATAGTATATCATACCCGATCTCGAAGAGGACTTGGTCGCACCCGACCTTAATAGGACTCGGTAATGTCAAAACCAATTGCAGTGGTGTGCTTATATAAGCGTCGTACCTCTGACTATAGCACAACTCGATAAGAAAATAGATACATATATATAAGTGCAATGCAAGACAGACTTCCAAAGACATCATAAGTAGAGCCGGAGTGACCTATCATCGTTATCTTCGACTATTGTTATTGGCGCTACGTTCATGAATCTCAATACAACCATTCTGGAACATATAGAATCCAAAATATGCTATGGATTAGAAGTATCCAAGGAGTATGATCAATTTATCAAGAAAGGCTTATCATTATTCAATTTCACAAGATGTAACTCTATTCAAAAGAGAGATTACGTCAAGTCATGCCAAGAAAGAAAGTTGCCCTATATTCCTTGTCGTTGAAGCTAGTTATGATCCGCAGCGCCTCACACATGATACAAATGATTATCTAGATTAAAAGAGGGGTTTGTATCAATATCGAGCTCAAATCTTATAAGAGATTTCATTTGGAAAATTCGCTGAACAACTTATGTGCGTGAAGTTCTAGAGTTAACCTATCATGGATGCTTGCCCAAATTAACACTACCATCTTTCATAACTCTTTTTCTCAACTACACACCCTCACCAGCATGATTCAACACCATTATTTACTCTTAATCTCAAACAACAATATCAAATAACAAATTGACATAACTTTATAAAACAAGAGATGTTCTTCCAAGTTCATATCACCAAACTCCTATAATTCCCAAGTTACCCCTATCAATCCTTCAAGCCAAATTAAGAGTGATAAATGAGACATAACAAGAGATGAAATCTTACTTTAAATGTCCAAGAGAGCTCCTACTTTACACATTCTTGCAAGTCTCCAAGAATCCTAAGCTCAAGCCACAATCTAGTGGGAGCATATAGGTTTAATTTTGGGTGGAGATGAAATAAAATGAGGAGGGTTTTCAGGATTGGGCTTTATATAGACAACTCCACCACCTATATTCTGCGGAGGGATCTGCGCTGCAGATCACCATATGCGGCCGCATTTCCCACCGCAGATCGTGGCAAAAAGTTGGCCAAACTGAGCCTTAGAAATGCGACTAGATCTGCGGGGAGAATTAAGTTCTGCGACATAAAACACTTAGTGTATAGTCAAAACTTCGTCAATCTTCGTTGAGTTGTACTTTCTTTGGTCCTATTGACTTCCAACCTTCCGAAACCATTCCTTAACATCCTTATACGCCATACGAACCCTCAGAAATGATTTCAAATTCTCACAACTCAAGTCGGCTGACTATATTCTCATTTGGGTATGAAACTACGGGGCATAACAAGACTCTTCTTACTTAATTAGTTTTCAAAACATTTCCTATACTCCTCATATTAGTTCCCTTATGATTCCATCGTACAGGTCAAACCTTAGCCCGAAGGTACGAGTGTTACACGTGCATTAAGAATAAGTGATTCAAGAACAATAGAGCCAAACATAAGAATAAAATTGTTAAAAAGATTTATAATGAGAACCCCAACGAGTATCACAAACTCTTAAAAAATCAAGTTCTTGATTCAAGCCCCTGCCGATTGTAAGCTCACCCATAATGCCTCTTAAAATTCTTTATTTTTGAGAATCTCGAAATTCATCTATATGCTTAAAAGAAGATTCCAATGCATTTAAAATATTTGCAACCAATACTACAAGTTTTTTCACTTCAATATATTTTTAGAGACCGCAACAAAAATTATTTGAAGTTGATGAGCAAAACAATTAATGGAATGAGCCGATCTACTTTCTTGCCTAATCAATATTTTAAGGTTATTGATCTCACCTTGAATATTGCTTGCTCCATCGTAACATTATCCACGCACATATGATAGACTGAAGGAATGTTGTGCAAGTAAATTAACAATTGCCCTCTTTAGAGATAAAAGACTAGTATCTTGAACATGAACAATGTCAATAAGTCGCTCCATCACAAATACATTTCTATCGATATATTGTAAGACAATAATCATTTTCTCCTTGCGTGAGACATCAAAAGACTCATAAACTAGTACGGCCAAGTAGTCACCATTTAATTTCTAAAGAATATCTTTAATTATTTCTATGTTTCATGCATCACAATATCTTTCTAAATCATTAGAGAATTTATTTGATCATTTTAAGGAGCATGTTTCAGTACATAATCACGAATGTGCGTGTACCATGATAGAATTTGAAGAAAATTACCCCTTCTAAGTGATGATTTAGATTCATCATGACCTCGAACAGTCAATTCTTGAGTTATAAGAAGTCTTACTACATTAACTAAAGCACTTAAGTGTACCTAATACGCTTGCTTAAATTGATTATATTGCCTCTCAAGTGAAAATTGAATAGACTGTTGTTGCCTCAATAATTTTTGACATTTTTTTTGACTGATTATGTATGTTGTTCGGTAGACCAATATGTTTCCCAAGACAACTCTTTTTCTGCCAACTCTTGAACCCTATAGTTGCAAATATTTCACCTCCACCTTGATGAATGTTAAGAGCTTTAAATAGATAACAATAAAAATAATAGATTGGATCTTTACTAACACTATACTCCAATCAATTATGATATACATCATCAATTCATTCAAGACTAAAACTATGCATTCATCGAGAAAATATTCGTTTGAGGATACTCATGATGTTGTAAACGAGGTTGACAAGGACCATTCCGAATGTATGCTCTTTTAATAACATCACGATGATTCAGATGATAGTCCAAGATTGGGGTTCTTTCACCCGGATCGCACTTTAAAGAATTCAAATCAAATTTTTTAGAAGAATGTAATGATACTTCTAAATGGTTGGCATATTTGCTTCCTAGTTAGGTTGACTATGAGGCGCTAAAGTTGATTTTGCTACTATGGTAAAATAATTCTTCACTAAATATTGAGACTAGGGCTGTCCAACGGGGCGGGACGGGGTGGGCCCCGACGAGACCAGGAGGGTTGGGCCGCGGGCTTCGGCGGGTCGGGATAGGCGGGATGAGAAGAGGTCCCGTCCTGTCCCACATCCCGCTGGAATAGGGGCCGGGATTTGGGGGGACAGGTAGGACGGGATCAAGATTTGAGGTTTTTTTTTTCTTTTTTTTTTCTAATTTTTTTCTTCAATAATTGAACAAGATAGTGTAATAAAAACATCTCAAAACTGTTTTTGTGCCTCTTATATTATTTAATATAAATATGATTTTTTGTAATACAATTTTAAAATTACAACTTTGTGGTGTTGTTCAAAAGTTGCAAATCACATAGTAAAATTGCAATTAAAAATATTACATAGTTAACCATACTTTTTCTAATTTTCTCACAATGTATTGAGGATCTTCAGTTGGAATTGGAATTTGTTGGTCAAATTATTCGACGTCGCTTCATGTTCCCTCGGACAAGATTTCGTCGTAGTTGTTGTCTTATTCTTCGTTGATCTCTGGTTGACCGCACCTTCTACGCTCCGCTCGAATCCAATCTCTGAATAGAACTGCAATCTCTAATGCGTCTCCCGCCAATGAATGTCTATGCTATCCAATTTGAAATCTTCCAGCAGAAAAAGCGCTTTCAGACGTTGTTGATGATGCTTGAATGTTCAACACATCTCGGGCCATCTTTGCTAGTGTCGGAAATGTATTGTCATTCCGCCTCCAGTATTTCAGCAAGTCTTCATGTTCTTCATCATTGAAAATAAATTCGTACGGTACAACACCCTGCAAAACATAAACATCAAATTCGCTAACTTGTGAAGAAGTTGAACCACTAAACATTTTATTTCTAAGGCCTTGAATACTAGCAGCCGCATGTGTGTTTTATAAGGTTGCAGCGAAGTAGTAGAAGATGGTACATAAGTCGGTTGATTATTTGCACTTTGTTGTTGGTAATACGTATATACTTGTTTGCATTCAGTGTGTATGCTAGACGTAACTTCTTCTTTAGTTGGTTTGTGAGTTGGTTTTTCAGTTGGGTTTGTTGGAAGTACTTATATACAATCATAAATCATTTCTATTAGTGTTTTACAACTGTCTACTTTAATAGTCGGATTTAATACCGCACCAATAATATAAATAGTGAGAATAAGAAAAAAATATTTTTTAAAATTTTTAAACATTTTTTCAATAGATGCCTTATAAGTTGGCTTTTGCATATATTCATTAAGTAACAAAAATATTAGAGTTATATAAAATAACATATTTGAAATAGTAGGATAATAAATACAGGAAAATTCTATAGTAGCTTGAAAAAATTTCTCTAGAAATCCATTAAGTTATAAAAAATTTCCCAATCATTATCTACAAGCATTCCCTTGGATTTTATTATGGGCGTTAAATAATAAAGTTATAGGTTGTCTATAATCATAAGCAACAAGTAGTTGCTCATACAACGAATTCCACCTAGTAGAAACTTCTTCTGAAATTTTTCTATAAGGTAATCCACAATCATAACAAGTTTTTTTATATTCTTTGCGTCTTTGCATTTTATTACCTTAAAAATAAATTTTATAGCAAATTATATTTTATCAAGAATGCTTTCAAAAAGTTTTAGGCCATCCTTTACAACTAAGTTATAAATATGACACATATATCTTATATGAAAATGATTAGGAAAACATGGAGTTAATCAAACTTTTAAAAGTCTTATAGCATAATCATTAGAAATAACATTATCTAATGTAATAGTCATAATTTTATCATTTATTCTATAATAATCACAAATTTCATTAATATTTTGTGCAATAAAACTTCGAGTGTGCCTATCATCAATATATCTATATGCTAAAATACATTTTTGCATAGACCAATTTTGATCTATCCAATGACATGTTACCGTTAAATAATCATTACCGTTAGTACTACGACCTATGTCAGAAGTCATTAAAATGATACAATGAATAACGTAAATATTGTTGATATTCACTTATAAATTTAAAAATATCCCTTCTAACAGTTGATTTAGGAAAACTATTAAAAGCAGGATTATATGTTTCTCAAATGTAATGAATAAAACTAGGAGATGAAAAAGGCAAACCCTCTACCGCAACTAATTTTTCTATATTTTCCCTATATTTGTTTTATCATATTTAGGACAAAAATCCCGCCCGTCATCGGGTTAATTTGACCTTGCACTTGATCGGGTAGAACTGGTACATAGTCGCTATAGCTTTGCTATTGGACTGACTGTACTCGCTCACCTTAAGACATACTGAATCAATCAAGCATTTCACCGTGCGAGCAGAGCGAGATGGTTTTGTTTTGATTGAGGAAAAAACCTGAAACCGGGTCTAAGCTCTTTGCTTAGACTAAGAGCACCACGGAAAGGAAAGACTATCTATCCCCAACCGCTTTACTTTTACCACCTTCTCACGCTAATAAAAGGCCTTACAGAACGTTCCTCAAAGAAGGGAGTGAGAAGATATTTCAATGGGCACCCAAAAGTAAACTGGCACCTTCAACAAGCGCCTGCCCGACTTTCAAGTCACTTGCAAAGGGAACAAAGCTTAGGGCTCAAAGAAGTCCTCTCATCCTCAGGTGAGGTTGGAATACCTATCGAAATAAGAAAAGATGGAAAAGGGTGTATTGAGAAAGTATACATCCAATTCAAAGTTTCTTGCATTTTTCGATGTAGTTGGTGACAAGAGCTTCTTATGAGCCTGAATGTCATCTTTACCTTAAAGCTGCTAAGATTGTTAAACAACACTATTCAACTTGATGCGCTGAGAACGATGAAAAAGGGTTTTCGAGGTAATGGAGATCAGGAAACACTATGTGAACTTTGTCCCGACTTAGATGGCATTGGCACACCCAATGTTTTAGCCTGGTATTCATTCCACCTAGTTGTGTGCTTGCCTTGTACATGTCTCAATAAACCTCCCGTCCCACCTTGACATTTTCCAATTTTAAATTTATAAACATTTTTACAAATTTTACATCTAGCTAGTTGATTCTCTTGGTCCCTATAAAAAAATACCATCCAGCTGATTTTAATTTCCGTTGTGTGGGGCCTCAACTCATACTAGGGGAATATGAGGCATTCCAATTTCAGTTTGAGGCTGAGACTCAGTCTGAGCCTGAGGTTGAGGTGCACTAGTGGGTGTGTCATCTAGATTATCGTATAAATTAAAGTTTGGTTCATCTACCGCATCATCTAATGGTATATCACTAAAAAAATAGTTTCACCTATATGAGTGAAATCAATAAAATCATCGGGACTAGGAATATGATTACTAGAAGAAATACCCCTGCCCTTGTTACCCATACTAGAAGAGGCACACTACCTTAAAGATACCTCTTAATCCTTCCAATTAAATTATGCAAATAAATAATTAAAGATAATGAAATTAAGTGCGATAATTAAAATAAAGTAACAATTATAATTTAAAGAAGGAATGAAGGTACCAAACGTCGACGTAACGTCGACGTGTAATCGAGGTTGAAAATTAAAACTTTTCTCGATGGATGATCCTCAAGCTAGGTGCCAACTTCACTCCCAATTTTTTAACTATGATATAAATGAGCAAAAAACCTATAATATTTAATAGGTAATGTAGAATTGTAGAGAGATAAATTGAGAGATTACATAGATGGTAGGAAGATTTGTGAGAAAAATGAAGAGGAAAATGAGTATTTGTAGTTGAAAATAGGGTTAAAGTGTAAATATATTAACTTAGGGGTTAAAAATAAATATTAAGGGGGTAAAGGGGGTTTATGGGGTTGGGGGAATGGTTGTTATGGCCATTGCACAACGGACAAAATTGAAATTTGGCCGTTGTTGCAACGGTTATTTTTGCAAAGGGGGAGGGGAGCTGGCGGGACGGGGTCGGGATGGGGCGGGTCGGATGATCGGGATGGGCGGGACGATCCCAGGCCCCATTCCGAGTTCGAATCCCGACACCGACAATTCTTTTTTTGGGGGGGGATCGGGGGGCGGGGCGGGTCAGGATCGGGCTGACCCGCCCACTAGACAACCCTAGTTGAGATTGAATCATATAATAAGAATTTTGTTAGAAGTTAAAAGAATTAAACAATTCTGGAGACAAGTTACTAGCAAAAGACTTGAGCACCAAAGGAGAGTACATCACTTAAAATCAAAGAAATAAATGTAAAATGAGAAAGGAAAGTCCTAAAATAATGAGAGCAATTGTATAATTGTACTAAAATGATGCTTACCAAGTTCCAATTGATAATTTTTTTCACAAATAACTCGGGACACTTCATAAAACTCTTCCTAATTTAGGGCTCTTTCAATGAAATTTGACAAATTACATAGTTCTGGGAATAAGATCACCTCCAGCTCGAAATCAATCTAGAATCAGTTCATCATCTATATAAAAGATATGATACTATCGTGCAATATCAATTCAGAGAAGTAACATAAGTAGAATCATAAAGTATATGTATGTACTAGAGACAATCTATATTAGGATAAATGTACTTTATAAACGTTCGTATTATTATTAATGGAGATTAATATTTTGGCATTTGCAATTATTGAATTATTAGTTGATTATTTGTAATATTCTATAATATGCATCCCTTACGTTGTTATTAATAGTGTGAGATATTACTATTATAACGTAACTCTTAAAATAACATCGACTAATGATCATCGAGAATGAGATATCGATGATATGTGATAAGTCAACATGTGGTCTGCATCACATCCTTAGAGGATGTAGCATATCTCACCTGCTACGAGTAATGACTACTCGTGATGGACACATTGATACTTTGGAAGTATTGGTATACCATGCTGATATACTGTTTGTTATACATGTCTAAAGTATGATCAGCGTGTGGAAGATAGAAATCCTTAGACTTGAGGTCAATATACACCTTGTCTACAGAGTAGTATACTTTGATCATGTCTTAAGCTCAAATGTCTTATAGGTTGAGTACGACTTGTATTGGGTATATTACGATGTGGATTAAATGTGGTAGTTGAGCCAAAATTAGAATTCATTCCTCGAGTGTATATTCGAGAGAACACTCAGCTTCTCAGTGATATTGGGTTGACTAAGTCATTGGCCAACACAATAGACATATCTAGAATATGGTCTTGTTGTCAACCAATATAGATGAGATATAATAGATGAGATATAATGATAAAGTCATTTGGATAGACACTTGGCAAATCCAAGCTTGATCGAGTGCGTCGAGAATGAAATGATTCTATCTTCCCACATAGAGCTTCAGTTTACAGGATTCGTGTAAATATACTTCACATATTGAGTTCGTCTTACGGCACCGTCTAAGAGTTCCGTGTAGACCCTAATATGATTAGTGTCGATATGTGAAGACATGTAGAGTAACACTATGTCAATTGTTTTTCGATCTAAGGGTGTATTGAGAAAGTGTTAAATATTCAATTTGGAATCGAGATATTTAAATTAATAATAACTATGAGATAATTTCTATTTGATGAAAATAATTTAATTAAGTCAAGATTGGATTTTGGATTTAATTAAAATGTGCTGAAAATATTTTGTGAAAAGGGCGAGGCGCCGCGGTGCCCAATGGGCAGAGCCGCAACGCTAATTGGGCAGCAAGCCAAATCAGATTGGCCTGCTGCAATTCGTTTTGGGCCTGACTTTGAGCCCAACTCAAAATCTGAATTTTGCCTTAATTTCACCTATATATAGAGCAACTCCTCATTCATTATTAGACACATTATTCATATATTATTCTAAGTCTTAGAGACCTAGAATAAAACTATCTCTTGAACCTCTGCCGAATTTACTAGTTGTTCGAAGGAGGTATACATCAGAGTTCTTCGAACTTGATGTCGAGGATCAATTGCGTGCGCACCCTCGGAAATTACTAAAAGACTCCAAAGTTTCCAAATCGTAAGTATTCTGTCAAAGTATTACGATCATATACATGTTATGTAATGACGTGTTTTATATTACTACATAATCATTCTACAATTCATTGCTTGTTGGGTTTAAAATACAAAATTTTCAAATTTCGCGGCGTACACTAATCCAACGAAAACCTACATAATCAAGCCTCAATTGATAAAATTTTAAAATTTTCTATTATTACAGATCAGCAAATGGCACAAGTGTCATTGATTGGGCGAAAAAGAACACATCACGTTGTCAGGGAAGTAACATTCGGTAAGTGAATTCTTTAGTTACTCAAATTTCTTAATCAATTAATGTTATCAATCAATTGCTTTCATCTTTCAAAGAAAGCCATTTGAAATTCAAACTTGCAAAAGACAAATACAAGACACTTGTTTTTTCCTTAACTTCAATAGAGAGAAGATGGTGAAAGTAATTATGCACCAAGTTAATCAGCCAAAAAAGGAAGCTTTTATACAGATAAACAACAAATGCCTAGTAGCAAATATATAAAATTTAAGAAAAAAATAATAATTAAAAAGGGAACTAAGAACTTATCGAGGAAGCCATGAACGAAGACTGGAGAGACGACTGACGACAAGAGGAGGGCGACGATGAACAACAACGAGAATCGACGGGAGTCGGGAGAGCAGAGCAAAAAAAAAAGGGCATAAGAGTCAAGAGACAGAACGTAGAGAGGTTTTTTTAAAATTATTTGACTTTGAAATAAAGGTTTTAATTCAAATCCCAATCAGAGTCCCCTTTTTAAAATCTTTTTTTGAAAAAATAAAAGGCCTGAAGCTAAAAAAAGTTGAAGAAATGTTGTAAGCACAAGTTCAAAGCGTGCTCCCTATAGAGTTCTAAACCCATTTTACCATTGAGCCAATGCTTTGATTTTTGTCGAAAGGGTTGAACATTTAATATATATATATATATATATATATATATATAAAATAAAATTTTGATTTTAGGGAAAAGGATCAAATTTGTCATTCAACTATATTTTATGGAACACATTTGCCCTCCGTTAAATTTTGGGATCAAATATACCCTCACCGTTTGCAAACTTGTTAAATTTTTCCTCAATTGGACGGAAAATTGACGTCATGTTGGATCCACGTCGGATCCACTACCTAATCTCAAGTGACGACTTCAACTCATACCTGTAATAAACATTAATTCCGCCACCAACACCACCGACAGTTCCTCCTCCGCCACCACAATTTCCACCGGAACAAACTCGCCACCTGTCTTTCCCGCCGACACCTCTGTTCCTGGCAAAGCTCGCAGCAAGCGTTCACGCGCCGCTCCCTGCGACTGGTCGTCATGCCTTCAGCTGCTCTTATCCCCTGCCATGCCATCATCGGAGAGAAACAATGCCTCCGCCACCACCAATAACACTTTCGTCACGGGTAAAGCCACCAAGGCTCAGTCGAAGAAGCGAGAGAGTGTAGAAACTCCGGGACGGAAATGTCCGCACTATGCTTCTGAAAAGACACCTCAGTGGCACACATGACCTATGTGTTCAAAAACTTTGTGCAATGCATGTGGAGTTAGGTACAAGTCCGGTAGGTTGGTGCCGGAGTATTGGCCGGCATCAAGCCCGAAGTTTATCTCAGCAAAGCACTCGGATTCTCATCGGAAGGTTCTGGAACTCCGGAGGCAAAAGGATATGCAGAGACACCAAACATATCATTAGCCACCACCACGTCGGAGTGATGACCGGCGAAGCCACCAACCATGACAACCAACGTCACCACAATCAACCTCCCCTCTCACTCTTCTCCGATCGATCACAACCCACTACTTCACCACCACCATACCATCGTCAACAACTTGCATCGCCACAACCACCCTCTTATCTCCGTAACACGTTACATGATTCCACCACCATCTCAACATCCACAGATAACAAGATCTCACTCTCTCTGTTTCTATTATTTGTGGCGTCATCGAAATTAATCATCAGACTACCCGCGATGAACCACTAATATCATATCTAACTAGGTCTTGTACTTTCAGGTATTTCTCTAGCGAAAAAGGTTGAAGCAACGCCACTTCCACCACTATGCCGTTGAGATTGCTTTATTTTATACTGTCATCACGCTCAATTTCATACAGATCTGGTTTGTTGGGTGACCGATAACTTAAATTCCGACGAGTTCATTTGTCTTTGTTTGCTTCGTCGACTGTTGCTTCCTTGTTTTCCTGTGACATATCTGACGTTTTGTCCACGTGGTGATGGTCTGCCGACGTGGTGTCAACGTCAACTTTCCGTCTAATTGAGGGAAAATTTAACAAGTTTAAAAACGGTGAGGGTATATTTGATCCCAAAGTTTAACGGAGGGAAAATATGTTCCATAAAATATAGTTGGAGGGAAAATTTGACCATTTTCCCTTGATTTTAT
This sequence comes from Anisodus acutangulus, assembly GCA_029783415.1. NCBI lineage: Eukaryota > Viridiplantae > Streptophyta > Magnoliopsida > Solanales > Solanaceae > Anisodus > Anisodus acutangulus. The sequence continues at coordinate 15,259,723 of CM056495.1, forward strand.
ATAAATATTGTGAAAGACACGGTATACATGGTTTGACCGTGTATATCACTTAGGTGAATTTTGTATATATTTTATCATATTTGTAGAATTCTTGTACAAGTGAAATTATGATAGTGGTCTTGTATTAGGAAAAAATAGATTTATTTTCCATAACTAGATATTGTATATCATGTATATATACCTCTTCATTAATGGAAATAAGGAGGAGATTCTTCTCTTTCATGGTATCAGAAGTCTATGACAAATTTTCCTTCTCCAAACCCTCTCTTCCGCCACCCTTCATCTCGGAATCCGAGACTTGGCCACCGACCGATTTTTTTTTTTTTTGCTTCCCAAATTTTTTTCCGCATTCCTAATTCTCCTCTTGTTCTTTCATTATGTCTACCTCAAAGAACACCTTTCATCCTGCCCTTGTAGTCTCCAGCATCAAGAATAACATCCCTATTGTTCTTTAGATGAAAAACGTCCAATACGGGACGTGAGCAGAACTATTTAAATTTCACGCACTGTCTAATCGAATCCTTCATCACATCATCCCCTCAGCAACATGCAAGGAGAAGGTGCCTACCACCAATGATGCTATAGAGTTGTGGGAAACTCTTGATGCTAATGTACTCCAGTGGATTTATTCCACTATCTCTACGTACCTATTGCAGACTATTATCGAACCCGATGCCACAGGCATGGACACTTGGAATAGGTTGTGTGATATATTCCAAGATAACAAAAATTCCCGTGTTGTGACCCTTGAGCAGTAATTCTCCCACTTCAATATGAAGGATTTTTCCGAATGTCTCGGCCTATTGTAAAAGGCTCAAGGAGTTGTCTGATCAACTCAAGAACGTTGGTGCGCCCGTCACGAATGATCGTCTTGTTCTTCAGATGGTTGCAGGCCTATCCGGGGCTTATAATGACGTTGGAACTCTTTTTCGTCAAAGCAACCTTCTTCCTCCATTTTACCAAGCCCAATCTATACTAACCTTTGAAGAGGCTGGGTTGGCTAAAAAGGCCGCAACTGGAACAAATTCTGCCATGATGGCTGCCTCGCCACAAGGTTCCTACTCTCCATCATATTCGGCTAATCTCCTCAAAATCAGAACAACGGTAGTGGAAAACGGGGTCAAAATTGAAATTCCGGCGGGAAAGGCGGCGGCCAAGGTGGCGGCAGAAGTGGTCAGGGTGGCAGCCGACAGGGGCAGCACCAGGTTGGGCCTGGGCAGTGGGCCACCGGTCATAATGGCTAGTGGGCCTGACAATGGCCCAACTAACCGACGATCTAATGCCCCTACCCAGCACCATACTGGGCCAAGCCCAACAGTCAGACACAGCCGAACCCAACGGCCAGTTGGTCCAGGCAGAACAACAACCAACAGCGATAGCCCAATTCAGTCCTTGGTCCGAGACCTTCTCAAGCCTACACGGCCCAACAGCCAGTCCACCCGAGTCCTACGGATATCAAGGCAGTGATGCAGACACTTAGATTAAATTCTCCGGATGCAAACTGGTATATGGACATTGGGCCACTTCTCATATGACATTCACGCTAGGTAATCTCTCATCTTATTTTAATTTGAGCAAAAATCAAGACATTATTGTTGGTAATGGTGATTCAATTTCAATTCGTGGTTATAGTCACACAAATTTATCTCCCCGAACCCACCTTTAGCCTTGAAAAATATCCTTCATTCTCCTCACTTAATTAAAAATTTAGTGTCTGTTCGAAAATTCATAATTGATAATTGGGTTTCTGTTGACTTTGACCCTTTTGGATTTTCTGTGAAGGATTTCATAATGGGGATACCTCTAATGAGATATAATAGTCGGGGAGAGCTTTATCCAATCACCACCACCACCACCACCACTACCACTTTCACGAATCAAGTCACACTATCAACGTTTGCTGCTCTAGCACCTTCCTTATGACATGCGCGTTTGGGTCATCCGGAGGTGTTTGTTATTTCGTATCTTAAAAACAATAATTTTATTAGATGTAATAGTACACATAGTACTAATTTTTGTCCTTCTTGTCCGCTTGGGAAACATGTTAAATTACCGTTTGTAGCCTCAACCTCTAGTACTTTGTTGCCTTTTGATATTATTCATAGTGATCTGTGGACATCTTTCGTTTTGAGCTCTGTGGGCCACCGTTATTATGTGTTATTTTTGGATGATTATTCTAATTTTTTGTGGACCTTTCCTTTATCTAAAAAGTCTCAATTTTTTCCACATTCCTAACGTTTAGAGCAATCATCCGTACTCAATTTGAACGAAAAATTAAAAACATTCAATGTGATAATGGAAGAGAATTTGATAATGGGCCGTTTAGAGAGTTTTGTAATACTAATGACATATCTTTTCATTTTTCTTACCCTCATACGTCCTCACAAAATGGAAAAACGGAAAGAAAATTCTTACAATTAATAATATTGTACAAACTTTACTAGCCCATGCTTCATTACCCCCCTTCTTTTTGGCATCATGCATTACAAATGGCTACTTACATCCTTAACATACTTCCTAGTAAAGGATTAGCATATCAATCTCCCCTAAAAATTCTTTATCATACAGACCCTTCGTATTCTCATCTTGGGGTGTTTGAGTGTTTGTGCTATCCACTTTTTTCGTCCACTACAATTAACAAACTTCAAGCCCGTTCTACTGCTTGTGTGTTTTTGGGTTATCCGTCTAATTATCGTGGTTACAAATATTTTGATTTATTTTCTAATAAAATCATAATTAGTCGCCATGTTATTTTTTACGAAATCCAATTTCCGTTTGCTAAATTGTATAATTCCGTGTCTAATTCTTATAATTTTTTGGATGATGGGCTCTCACCATATATTATCCAACAATGGGCCCAACCTGCCCGTGACCCAATTCTGCTAGTAGGCACACTGCCTACTGGCCCAAATGATCCAAGTCTAGTTTCGGGTTCTCGGCCAGCAGGCCCAATAATTTGCCTTCCATGTCCAGTGTCATGGCCAGCAAGCCCATTGCCTGCTGGCCTAAATGCCCAGTCTCCTACGTCCAGTTCGGTCCAGTCTTGAGACGGTCCAACACCGACACCAGTCTAGTCCAATTCTATTCCGAGTCAAGGACCCATTACTCATAGCCAATAGGAAATTTTTAAACCTAAAAGGCATTTTAATCTCAATTCTAATATCACTAAATCACCCTTGCCACGTAAGCCAGTGTCTGCCCTTCATGACCCAAAATGGAAAATGGCAATGGATGATGAATTTAATGCTCTTATTGAAAATAAGACGTGGGAGTTTGTGCCCCGTCCGCCATGTGGATTTTTACTCATAAGGAAAAATCTTATGGTTATTTTGAGAGGCATAAGGCTCGCCTTATAGGTGATGGCAAAATACAACAGGTTGGCTGTTAGGTAGATTTTAGTACTATTTTAGAGTGTGTTTTAGAGAGTCTTTTGTTTGTCTTTTATTTGTCTTGTGCAGTATTATGCGTGTTGTTTTGTGTTTTCAGGCTTTAAACGATTCAGAAAGGAATAAGGCAAATCCAAAAGAAATAAACGGTTAATTAAGGATAAAAAAGCATAGTTGGTCACAAGAAATGAGTCAAAGAAGTCTTGAAAAGCTTAGAAAGCAGTCTAATAAATTCCAGACGAAGAATGCTGAAGAGCCGCGACACCTAACATTAGAGCCGCGGTGCCCCACTGGCAGAAAGTGAGAGACTTTCAGAAGTGAATTAGCGTCGCACCCTCTAATAGCTGAGCCGCGGCACCGACGATGTCATGGAAGCGAAAAACCTAAATTTAACAAGGGCAAAAAGGTCTATTCTGGGGTTTTTTCGTGATATAAGGTGGGGGAGGCAAATTTGAGAAGGATATAACACGTTGGAGGCAAGAAACAAGAGAAGAGAAAGACATTAGAGACATCTAATGTTCAAGTTCTTTTTCTTTTCTTTACTTTAATTCAGTTCATGTTGGATATTAAGTTAATTAGTTTTCTTATCATGTCTATGAGCTAATTACTTTTATTAGGGTTTTTCGTCGAATCACTTAAAACTCTATTATGAGTTAATGCATTACTAATGTTCTTCTTCATCTATTAAGATCTCTTCAACTTGTATTTATTGAATGAGAATTAATTGGTCATTAGTCTTCATTACCTATATGATTTTGAATCAAGATCTGAGAAGGGAGATTTGAATATGCTATAGTTGATTAGACGTAGGTTTAATCTTGAACGAGAGTATCACGATTGCCTATGTAGCATTTTAGGTTATTGATCTTAATCCACCCGTGTGATTGAACTTGTCATAGAAATATAGAAAGTTCTCTCTTAGGTTGAGTGTTTATATGTCCTAACCGGAATATAGAACACCTCAGTTAACCTGCTATCTTAATAAGAAGAAGAACCGCTAGTCTTGCATTAATGAATGATAGAGCGGTAAGTTGAGGAGACTGGAAACCATAATTGCCTTCATCACTGAATTAAACTTCGTGTGTTTTCATTACTACCTTATTTCTGCAATTTACTTTAGTTTGTTAATTCTGTAGTTTAGAAATCATCACCTATATTCGTTAGCCAAATAGAAACCAAAGATTAGTTAATTGGTACTTGATAAATCAGTCTCTGTGGATGATACTCGGTCTTACCAAAATTATTACAAATTGCGATACGTACACTTGTGTAGCATCTAGAAATACTGCAACAAGTTTTTGGCGCCGTTGCCGGGGACTGAAGTATTATCAATATCATAATAATTAATCTTATTTCTAATTTGGTTGTTCCTAGAACGCATTTTTAACTTAATATGCGTGCAACATTTTTTTGATCATTTTTCAGGTAGTTTTGGTATATGCGAAGCAGGAGAGGAGCAGACAACCTTGTTCCTCTGAATCTGGAGATTGAGAAAACGTGTAAGCAGAATCGAAAGAATAGAAGAATTTTTTATTAAAACGCTATGGCAAACCAACATAACAATGATGGGTTGAATGGAGGGGTGCCAGAATTTATGCAGGCACAAGCTTAGAATCCCGCTGCGAGGAGTTTACGGGACTACATATTACCAATTGTTACAAGAGTGCAGACATGCATAAGGCCACCAACTGTGGAGGCAAGTAATTTTGAGATTAAGCCAGCAATCCTGCATATGATCCAGAGCACAGTTCAGTTTGGTGGGTTGCCTTCAGAAGATCCACTCATGCATTTGGGAACATTGTGGAGTTATGTGCTACATTTAAGTATAATGGTGTTACTGATGATGCCACTAGATTGAGGATCTTCCCATTCTCACTAAGGGACCGAGCCAAAAGCTGGTTGAACTATCTTCAGGCAAATTCTATTACTACTTGGCAAGATTTGGCTCAGAAATTTCTTGCCAAGTTCTTTCCTCCATCAAAGGCAGCGAAGTTAAGGGGAGAAATGAACAATTTTTATTATCTTGATGGGGAGTCTTTGTATGATGCTTGGGAGAGATTTAAGGAGTTGCAAAGGAGATGTCCTCACCATGGAATTGAACAGTGGATGTTGGTCCACAATTTCTACAATGGGTTGTATGGTACTACTCGTACCATAATTGATGTTGTGGCTGGAGGAGCATTTATGAGTAAAAGTGCTAATGAAGCGTATGAATTATTAGAATATATGGCCACAAATAACCATCAATGGTCTGATGAGAGATCAACGAGCAGTAGAAAAGCAACAGGGGTTCATGAGTTGGATGCCATCACTACATTAACTGCTCAAGTTGCTTCTTTGACAAAGCAATTACATCAGAATACTATGGCAGCCAATATTGTTCATACACAGGCAGGATGTGAAATTTGTGGAGGACCACATACTTTTGATCATTGCACAACAATGGATCCCAACAATGTACCTATGGAGCAAGCTCAGGTTCAAGCAGTTGGTAATTTTCAGAGGCCCTACAATAATCCATTCTCCAACATTTATAATCCTGAGTGGATGAATCACCCTAAATTTTCATGGAGAAACGACCAAGGCCAATATCAGCAGAACAGTCCACAACAGCCAATGAATCAAGCTTCATTTTCTCACCAGCCTTGGCCACAAGTTCAACAAGCTAACCCCAATGAATTGCAAGCAACCTTATTGACTCTCACCAATTCCCAAACATAGTTCATGACAAAGACAATATCATCTATTCGGAATTTGAAGAAGCAAGTGGGGCAGTTAGCAAACATGTTGATTAATAGACCTCAAGGAAATCTGCCTGGCAATGCAGTTGTGAACCCGAAGGAGCAGTGTCAAGCCATCACCTTGAGAAGTGGTAAGCAAGTGTAGCAGTCTGTAACCCAACCACATGTTGAAAATAATGATGACTTAGGAGAGATATCAGGTTTAGAGAAAGAAGGGGTTACTGAAGACCACCCTAGTATAGAGAAGGCACTACCCGCGGGTATGGTTGACCATCAAATCATAATTCCATTCCCCCAAAGACTTTGAAAAAATTCTCTTGATCAATAATTTTCCAAGTTTTTAGAGGTGTTCAAGAAATTGCACATCAATATTCCCTTTGTCGAGGCCCTAGAACAAATGCATAGTTATGTGAAATTTATGAAGGAAATTCTCTCTAAAAAGAGAAAGATAGGAGATTATGAGACCGTGACTTTAACTGAAGAGTGCAATGCCATTTTGCAAAAGAAGCTTCCCAAGAAATTTAGATCCAGGGAGTTTTACTATTCCCCGCACTATCGAGAATTTTGAATGCTAGCACGCGCTGTGTGATTTGGGGGCTAGTATCAACTTGATGCCCTTATCTGTGTTTCGTAGACTTGGTTTGGTGAAGCTAGGCCTACAACTATTACTTTGCAGCTAGCAGATCGTTCGATCAGGCATCCACGAGGTATCATTAAAGATGTACTAGTGAAAGTGGATAAGTTCATCTTTTCTGCTGGCTTCATCATTCTGGATATGGAAGAAGATGAAAATGTGTCTATCATCCTGGGGAGACCATTCTTAGCTACAAGACGAGCACTTATAGATGTGGAGAAGGGCAAATTAAAACTCCGAGTCCAGGGAGAAGAAGTGATCTTTAATGTATTCGGGGCATCAACTTATCCAAGAGCAAGTGACGACTGCTTCTCCATTGATGTGATTAAAAAAAACTGTTTATGAGAAAAGCTTCAAGAGTATTGATGCTCTTGAAGTACCATTAACACATTGCGAGAACGATGGCAATGAAGATACTGATCTCGTGGAATATGCCAAGTGTGTTAACCCTCATGAGCCCCTCTATATGAGAAGAAAAAGAAAAAGAAAGGGATCCTGAAATGGCTTTGTTGCAAGGGTGATTTACCCCCTTGAATTCAAAATGAAGAAGAAATTTGCGTCAAACTAAAGGACGTTAAACGACAACGCTATTGGAGGGCAACCCAATATTTTAATTATGTTATTTTATATTATTTTATTTATCTTGTTTTGAACAATCTCATTGTCTTGTTGTTTCTTGTTCTGTGTGTTTATGTTAAGTGAATTGTGAGCCAACTTTTGGGTGAAAATGTGTCGTGGGATGTTGAAATCAGTAGAAAAAGTCAAAACCTCGGATACGAATTAACATCGCGGCGCCAGAACATTAGGGTTGCGGTGCTCGAAAAGCATTGAGCAAAGGATTTTTTATGTTGATTTAGCGCCCTTACGCCCAACATTAGAGTCGCGGTGCCTGCAGCATACGTGATCACGCCGCGACGTTGAATGGTGAGAGCAGCGGCGCCCATGTGGATTCCAGGTTAAAACCGAGAAACAAGAACATTATTCTCATAACCCTTCTATATTCTTCTCTTCACCAAACCCAAAATAAATTCGAAAAACCCCCATTGTATCTCAAATTACAAGCTTTTCGCATCACAAAAATCTTCTCTTTCCTCAATTCTTTCATTAATTCTAAATCCACACTTCCCCCAAATCCCCCTTCCAAACCCTAAAATCCCAATCCTTCAAGAAATTATTCCCTAAGTTCTTCAAATCTTCAATACTTGAGGCAGTGAAGCACCACCTAAAGTCTCTCTCGCCATAAGGTAAGTATTGCATTCAAGTTTTGAATGATTTTTGTGTGTTCTTTTATGACTTTGGAGAAATTCTTTGTTAGGAGGGTTAATTGTGTTCTTGTGAGGAATAGTGTTATTGTGGAGTGGTTGAATTGTAGTTATTGATATTGTGGGTTGATTGAATGTATTGTTATAGAGTCGAATTATTGTTGGGAAGTGAAAAATTAAGGGGAAGTGTTGCCGGATTTTTTTAGACAACTTCAAAGTTGCTAAACAAGGCATAACGGGTCCACGACGAGCTACTTCCAAGGCATCCTCTTCTCGGGACCCTGTGAATCCACCACCAAGGGCCGACTACGATAAGAAAAGATTTACCAACAAGGATTCCCAAGACAGGTATAACAAGCTATGTAATCGTTCCCTGGTACCGGAGAGGGGGATGGAATTCCAGACTGCGCCATACGAAGATGATGTATATGAACCCATCATGGCCATGATTGCTGATAGACGTTGGGGTGAATTTGTCAATCCTTATTTGGCAAAGCCAAATACTCAACTAGTCTATGAATTCTATGCCAACTACCCAGAGAAACAAGACAACATTTGTTTCATACGAGGGAGAAGAGTACCAGTTGGGGTTGAAGCAATTAATGTCATATGTGGGGTCACAAATTTTCTGGAGGAAGAGGAGGAGGATGACTTCAGTGTTTGGAAGAATTCAGAAATTGACTGGGTGGAGGTGGCTGAGACAGTAGGATATCCAGGGTCCTGTTTAACATATACGTATGACGCCCCCAAAGGCATGCTCTGCTACCAATTCAACAAAGTTGCCAAAGCTTGGCTCTACTTTGTGAGTGCCCTCATGATTTCCTTCACACACTTCTCTGATATACCAGTGGATCGTATCAAGCTGGTGTATGCTATCATGAAGGAATTTTCAGTAGATGTGGGTCGAGCTGTCAAAAAATAGCCTCAATTGGATATGCAGACTGAACACAACAACAAGGTTGGGGCATGGATCATTGATCATTGCACTATGTGTCGCACATGGAGTGCCTGAGAGTAGCAATGATGTAAAAGGCAGAGTGTAGAATTCCCTAACCCGGACAATGGTCAATACATACTCAAACCCTACACCAGAACCTACACATGGAGAAGGAAACCGCAACCAGCCAAAGCGCCAGCAGAGGGAGCACGATGAAGAAGCCGGATAGCCTGGATAAAGCAGTGAGCCACCTCCTTTGGCGATTGAGGATGGCCACACCTAGAGGTTGGATCAACTTTTCCAACATAATCAGTACATTATCCAGCAGAACCAATATATCATCCAACATCAGCAGTACATGGACACTTACATGCAATAAGGACATGAGTATGACGTCACTAGTGTAGATCAAATAAACTCATTCATGCATAACTAGTCCATGGATGACGACAAAACCGAGTCCTCTCTTGGATATCCTCCAATATACCAGCCGCCTTATCATCCACCACCGCCGCCACCAACATTCTGAATCTCTTAGTTGCAGTTTCGGTAAGTCTTCTTACTCTTGCTTTACTTATCACATTGGGGACAATGTGTTGAATAGGTTTGGGGGGGAGTCTTACTGATTTATGTTAATAGTGTTAATTGTTTATGTTAAGTTATTTGTTTGTTTGAGTGTCTTGTGTCAATGAGTCAAGTCAATAATAATAGCCCATGAGATTGAGTGAACACATGTGATAGAGTTGGATGAAATTGATAGCCATGAAATGCATAAATCTGTGTGCTTAAGTTGGATAAGTCTTGAGTTGCTTTTAATTATTAATAAATATAAATCTGATCATGATTGTTGAATTTCTTGTACTCAAATATTTGTTTATGCATGATTAATTTTGGTTTGGGGAAAGATGGTGGAAAGTCCTAGAACTTGCTTGCTTGCTATTTGAGACGAAATCATAGATGATGCATGCTTAGGAAGATCATTTAGGCCATCTTTGGAACGATTGAGCCTTTCAAGCCAACCTTGACTAATGTAATCCATAGTTACCCTTTTTGAGCCTTAAGTAACCCTTCTTTGATTGCCACCTATTATGAGCCTACTTGAAACCCTTTACAAATATTTTCCTTCTCTTGAATTCCATGAGCATATAAGTATATGATTGGGAGATTGTTACTTTGTAATTGGTATTTTAAATTGAGTGCTATCAATAGAAAAGCAAAAAAAATGAATACACTACACTTCCCTTGTACATACGTTGAAAAATAAGTTTGGGGGTGTAGTTCGAAAAGAAAAGAAAAATTGGGGATTGCTTTTGGTTTATAACGTGAGTATAGAGTTGGGTTGATTGGTTTATATGCTTATGGTAACTTTGAGCCTAAATGACATTTCATCTACCCGTGCCTAAGCTTATCGTCATAACCTATAAAAGTCCTATTGATTCTTGAGCATGTGTTGTCTAAATTAGTGGAGAATAGCAAGTTAGCAAGCCTATAGAATTTTGGCCTGATCGAATGTCGGTGAGAATTCATTGTGCATAAACTAATATTGAATACTTGTTTATTTCAATAATCATGGTTGAGTGATCCTATGCATTAATAACTCTAAGCAATTTTGAGAAATATCCGGCTTGAAATTCTAGATAGCAATTAGTGGCTAGAATGTTCCTGAATATTATATTGTATGTTGTTCATGATCTTCGAGGCATAATCTATTGTGGTTGACTTGATTCAGTTTTAGAGTTTGTGTGTTTTTCTTTTTAGGGTGTCTAGAGTTCTTTACTCGAGGACGAGTAAAGTTTAAGTTTGGGGGTGCTTGTTAGGTAGATTTTAGTACTGTTTTAGAGTGTGTTTTAGGGAGTCTTTTGTTTGTCTTATGCATTATTATGCGTGTTGTTTTGTGTTTTCAGGCTTTAAACGATTCAGAAAGGAATAAGGCAAATCCAAAGGAAATAGGCGGTTAATTAAAGAAAAAAATGCATAGCTGGTCACGAGAAATGAGTCAAAGAAGCCCTGGGAAACTTGGAAAGCAGTCTAAACAAATTCCGGACGAAGAACGCTGAAGAGCCACGACGCAACACAATATGGAGCCGCGGCGCGCAACATTAGAGCCGCGGTGCCCCACTGGCAGAAAGTGAGCGACTTTCAGAAGCAAATTAGTGCCGCGACGCTCTAATAGCTGAGCCACGGCACCGACTACGTCATGGAAGCGAAAAACCTAAATTTAACAAAGGCAAAAAGGTCTATTCTGGGGTTTTTTCGTGATATAATCTGGGGGAGGCAAATTTGAGAAGGATATAACACTTTGGAGGCAAGAAACAAGAGAAGAGGAAGACATTAGAGACATCTATTGTTCAAGTTCTTTTTCTTTTCTTTACTTTAATTCAGTTCATGTTGGATATTAAGTTAATTAGTTTTCTTAGAATGTCTATGAGCTAATTACTTTTATTAGGGTTTTTCGTCGAATCACTTGAAACTCTATTATGAGTTAATGCATTGCTAATGTTCTTCTTCATCTATTAAGATCTCTTCAACTTGTGTTTATTGAATGAGAATTAATTGGTCATTAGTCTTCATTACCTATATGATTTTGAATCAAGATCTGAGAAGAGAGATTTGAATATGCTATAGTTGATTAGACGTAGGTTTAACCTTGAACGAGAGTATCACGATTGCATGTGTAGCGTTTTAAGTTATTGATCTTAATCCGCCCGTGTGATTGAACTTATCATAGAAATATAGAAAGTTCTCACTTAGGTTGAGTTTTTATATGTCCTAACTGGAATATAGAACACCTCAGTTAACCTGCTATCTTAATAAGAAGAAGAATCGCTAGTCTTGCATTAATGAATGATAGAGCGGTAAGTTGAGGAGACTGGAAACCCGAATTTCCTTTATCACTGAATTAAACTTCGTGTGTTTTCATTACTACCTTATTTCTATAATTTACTTTAGTTTGTTAATTCTGTAGTTTAGAAATTATCATCTATATTCGTTAGCCAAATAGAAACCAAAGATTAGTTAATTGGTACTTGATAAATCAGCCTCTGTGGACGATACTCGATCTTACCGAAATTATTACAAATTGCGATACGTACACTTGCGTAGCATCTAGAAATACCGCAACATTGGTGTAGATTGTGGAGATACATTTAGTTCGGTGGTCAAACAGGCGGCCATTCGCACTGTTCTCAGTCTGGCTCTATTGAAAGCATGACTCATTCATTAGATGAATGTGAAAAATGCTTTCTTACATGGTGATGAAAATAGTATACATGCATCAGCCCTTGAGTTTCAGGGGCCCCGATCGTTTGAACCATGTCTGTTTGCTGAAGAAATTATTGTATGAGCTTAAGCATGCCCCTCAGGCTTGGTATAAGAGATTTGCAGATTATGTGTCTACTATTGGATTTTCTCACAGCAGATCTAATCATTCTCTGTTCATCTATCGTTATGGTACTTCTCTGGCATACATTTTGTTATATGTGGATGATATTATATTGACTGCCTCTTCTGATAAACTGCGCAAGTCTATCATGTCTCTTCTCAGTTCTGAATTTGCTATGAAAGACTTGGGGCCATTGAGTTATTTTTTTGGTATAGCTGTCACACGTCATGCAGGTGGTCTATTTTTATCACAGAGGAAGTATGCGGCTGAGATTATTGAAAGAGTTGGCATGTCATCTTGTAAGTCCTCTTCTACTCTGGTTGGTACAAAACCGAAGTTTCGTGCTAACTCTAGCACACCTTACGAGGATCCCTCTCACTATCGCATTCTTGCAGGGGCTCTTAAGTATCTTACTTTCACGAGGCCCGATATTACTTATGCAGTGCAGTAGGTGTGTTTATTTATGTATGATCCGAGGGACGAGAACATGCATGCGCTTAAACACATTGTGTGTTACATACAGGGCACTCTTGATTATGGTTTGCATTTATAGACATCCTTCGTCTCTACTTTCGTGTCTTATACAAATGTTGATTGGGGTGGATGTACAGATACCAGGCATTCGACATCTGGTTATTGTATGTTTCTTGGTGATAACTTGGTCTCGTGGTCGGCAAAATGCCAGACTACTTTATCGCGATCCAATGTGGAGGCCGAATATCGAGGAGTAGGCAATGTAGTGTTTGAGTCATGTTGGCTGCATAATCTTCTATTAGAGCTTCATTTTTCTATTCAGAAATCTACCTTGGTCTACTGTGATAATGTTAGTGCAGTCTATCTCTCTGGAAATCCGATCCAACATCATCACACTAAACATATCTAGATGGATATTCACTTTATTCCCGAAAAGGTAGCTCGTGGACAAGTACGTGTCTTGCATGTCCCTTCACGGTACCAAGTTGCTGACATCTTTACTAAGGGTCTTCCCTTAGTTATGTTAGAAGATTTTATGGACAATCTCAGCGTACGACCACCACCCGCTATGATTGCGGGGGTGTGAAAGATACGGTATACACGGTTTGACCGTGTATATCACTTAAGGTGGATTTTGTATAAAATTTATCATATTTGTAGAATTCTTGTACAAGTGTAATTATGGTAGTAGTTTTGTATTAGAAAAAGGTAAATTTATTTTTCATAATTACATATTGTATAATAAATATATATATACTTCTTCGTTAATGAAAATAAGAATGTACTATTTCACATTGTAATTTTCGGAAGAAGGGGTTTCGAATCCTCGGCTCCCTGTAAATCTACCTCTGCTTATACTTTAACGACTTATCGGACTATAAGCCTAAATTTTCACAAGCTGAGTTATATTATTATTAAAGCACGAGACACTGCCATGATTCCATGAATTGACTTTTTATCTTCTAAAAATAGATTTCATATTAATATTTTTTAAAGTATTTTTCTATAATTAGGCTTTGATATTAAGTAACTTTATTTACTAAATCCCTTCTATTAATATTAGATAGGAAGTTTTAATATTTAAGATTTTAAAAGTAATTTAACTTTTACCTTATATACTTATACAACAATAACATATTCAGTGTAATCCCATACAATGAGCTCTTATATACTTATAACAAAATTAAATATTAATCTGGCTAGTAAAATAACACCGCATAATTCATTGAATGAATAATTATAGACGTATAATTTAAAATTCCAAATTTATTTCCAATTCCAATTTTAATGCTTTCTCTTTCGAATAAATAATTGTTCTTTACATAAAAATACATGAGTAAATTATTTGAGTTACAACTACATATTTTTTCATCGCATTTTAAGCAAGTGATGTATGTTAATTGAGGCACAAAAAGGGTTTAGGGTGTGTATGGAGGAAAATGTTTTATTGGAAAATAAGTGGATTTCTTATTTATTTTCTCATGTTCGTTTGGTCAGTGAAAACTAAAAAGTTAAAAAAATTCTTTTTTAAAAAATAAAATGTGGAGGGTGGTGGGGATGGGGATGGGGGCTTGTGTAGAAATATTTTTTTAAAATTGTTAAAAACTTTTTTTGAAAAAAATTAATTTTTTTTGGAGGGTGGTGAAGGTGGGGAGTTGTGTAGAAAACCAAAATTGTTTTTTGGAGGGGGTTGGGGGCAGGGACGAATTTAAGTGTAAAAAATGGGCCACGTGAATCCATGATCACTCGACTAAACTCAGTATATTATGTGTATAATTATTATAAATATATCTAATACAAATTTAAGGAATACATGGTCAAACTAAACCCAGAGGAGCATTGGTTAGCTGTTGACCTTAAGATCTTAAGGTCAAGAGTTTGAAACCATGGCTAATGCCTTTTCTTTTCCTATGCTTTATTTTTCCTATCTAATGCAAATAAAATTATAGTGCTTGGAATTTGAAGGTAAATTTTGAATCCCTTAAACCATTGAGCCAACTTCTAGTCTTGTGTTACGGGATTCAAAATTTATATATGTCCATAAATAATAAAAATATTATATAACGTGTAATCATTTACGGGTGAACACCCTTTCACTCATTTAGACAGGTAAACCATCCTCTTGAAATTCTGGATTCGCCTCTAGGGGGTTGAATTGGGTGGTGGGGGTGCATGGTGGGGTGTTGAGAGTGGTTGAGGTTTGATGGGTGGGTTGGGTGGTGATGGGTAGTTGGTTGAATGATGTTTGTGAGACTTGTTTTTCCTACTTTAATTTAGGAAGTCATTTTTCTCATTTTTAAAGAGTTTGTTTTCCTAAAGAAAATATTTTTCAATTCTTCAAGTATTCCACGTTGGTAAACGAAGGAAGACGTGTAAGATGAAACGAGTCAGAAATCGCCGCGGAGCCGTGAAGGGCCGCGGTGCAACACCGTCGGAGCCGCGGCGCTAATTGGTGGTTGGGCGACTAAAGCCGAGGCGCTAATTCGCAGAGCCGCGGCGCTTCAGAGGCAGAATGGTGCGACGGGAAGATGAAAAGTTTTGATTTTTGGGCTGGTTTTGGAGTATTAAATCTCCATTATTTGGCACATGAATTGAGCCATTATTTGGCTGAATGTAACCCCTCAATAAGTGTCATTACATTTCTATTCAAGGTCATTAGTTGGCTAGTTGAGAGCTCATTTCCTTACACTATAAATTTAGGCCTTTGGCTCAATTGTTCAACACTTAGAAATTTTCTGAAATCTTCTTCTTCCTCTCTAGCAAGTTTTCTATATTCAAAGTTCTTCGAGAGTAACTCTTGAGTTTCTTTTGCTCATTTGTTAAGTTGTTGATGTATCTTGGAAGACTATTGCCCGACAATGTAAAAAGATATATACGGGGAAATCTTGTCTAAAAGACAGAGTGTCATCACTCGACTCAGCAAATCACAAGGAATTTGTAATCGTTCTTATTTCGAGTTTGTTGTAATCTTGAATAGTTTATCCTTTCTAGCATTTATAATATTAACTTACTTCCCGTTTCCTTAAATAGTTGTATCCCACAATTTTAAGACAAGATTTGTTTTGTAAGTGCTTAGAAAGATGACTGGAAGAGAACAACTCGCTTCTGATTCTGTTGCTGCTGCTACTCAAGGCAACCCCTCTGCCTTCCCCACTGCTCAAGGCACACCCAATGCCTTTCCAATTGCTCAAGGGAACATTACTGTTCCTCCACCCTCTGGTTTTCACAACGAACGCCCAGAGAAGTTTATGGGCTCCAACTTCAAGAGATAGCAACAGAAAATGTTGTTTTATCTGACTATTATGGGAATGACTCATTTCCTAACAGAAGATCCTCCACAAGCTGGAGATGAAGTGGACCCTCAGCCTAATGAAATGGCTGGAGGGGGCCAAGGTATCCATGTCATCAATGGCATGAAGATGGTTCTTGATGCTTGGAGTCATATTGACTTCATGTGTAAGAACTATATTTTAAACTGTTTGTCATATCCACTCTACAATGTGTATTGCGCCGTAGGCACCGCCAAAGAGTTATGGGACAAGCTGCAGAAGAAGTACAACGCACAAGATGCCGGTACGAAGAAATTCATCGTTGGAAAATTCCCTAAATTTCAAATGGTGGATAGCAAAACTGTGATGTCCCAAGTCCAGGAATTTCAAATGATTCTACATCACATGTATTTGGAAAGTATGAAACCAAATGAGCAGTTTTTTGTTGCATCACTGATTGAGAAGTTACCTCCCTCGTGGAATCAGTTTATGAGTTACTTAAAACTCAAGACAAAGGAAATGACATTTGAGGAACTTATTATCAAACTCCAAATTCAGGAAGATAATAAGAAGGCCTTGCCTAGGGGAAAACAACCCGCTGAGGCAAAGGCAAATCTGGCTGAGGCCAAAGGGAACCCAAGCAAAAAGCGCATGTTCCAGAAAGACGACAAGACTTAGGCGGCGGAGAAGTTCAAAGGGAACTGTCACCATTGTGGTAAACTTGGTCATATGATCAAGGACTTCCGCAAGCTCAAGACTGAGGCCCCACATTATTTATGACTCGAACAATTGGGGCCCCGCACGTCGGAAACGTCGTTTCCACACACGTGCACATGTAGTGCCAAGTATCGCAAATTTTATTAGTAAAAGAGATATTGGTACGTAAGTAATACGTTTGAGACATAGAATGATGGATGGTTATTGGCCAAATGATAAGTATTCCACGTTAGTAAACGAAGGAAGAAGTGTAAGATGAAACGAGTCGTAAATCGCCGCGGCGCTAATTGGTGGTTGGGCTACTGGAGTTGAGGCGCCGCGACGCTAATTCGCAGAGCCGCGGTGCTTCGGAGGCAGAATGCTGCGACGAGAAGATGGAAAGTTCTGACTTTTGGGTTGGTTTTGGAGCATTGAATCTCCATTATTTGGCACATGAATTCAACCATTATTTGGCTGAATGTAACCCCTCAATAAGTGCCATTACATGGCTATTGAAGACCATTAGTTGGCTAGTTGAGGGGTCATTTCCTTATACTATAAATTGAGGCCTTTGACTCAATTGTTCAACACTTAGAAATTTTCTGAAATCTTCTTCTTCCTCCTTAGCAAGTTTTCTATATTCAAAGTTATTCAAGAGTAACTCTTGAGTTTCCTTTGCTCATTTGTTAAGTTGCTGTTGTATCTTGTGAAACTATAGCCCGACAACGTAAAATGATATATACGGGGAAATCTTGTCTTAAAGATAGAGTGTCATCACTCGACTCAGCAAATCACAAGGAGTTTGTAATCATTCTTATTTCCAGTTTGTTGTACTCTTGAGTAGTTTATCCTTTCTAGCATTTATAATATTTACTTACTTTTCGTTTCCTTCCATAGTTGTATCCCACAGTTCTTAGTTCTAACTGAGTCGTTGATCTCATAACTTTTTGCGTGTTCACTGTGTAACATCAAAAATGCCATTTGCGCTTAAGGTGCCTCCTAGTGTGCCTAGATATTTTTATTTTTTAAAGATATATTATCGTAGTTTATAATATGTTATTTGTAAGATTAGCTTAGAATATAATTATGTCATGTATTAATATTCCTACATACCTAAACCAATTTTTATTATTTTCTTCTATGAATCTTGCACAAGTTTTATTTATATATATAGACACACTTGCAGATCGAGCTTTGAGACTTATATATTGTCTGAAAACAGACAAATCGATCCACCATATGTGTCTATCTTTTAAAACACTACTTGAACTTGAAGGCTGAAGCATCTAAATCAGTGCTCATTTATATATGAATTCTCCTTTAATATTTTTCATAAATTTGTGACTTAACATTTTGATGAACAAGCTATTATCGCATATTCGGAAATAGAAACCATTGGAAGCGACTGTAATAAGACGCTAAAGCAAAAACACATATTTATCAAATTAATTTTTTTTTCGAATATTTATTGAACAATGTTAGAGTTTGCTAGTTTCACAGCGTCTTTGAGAAACTCCCTGATAGAGTTTGTAAAAAATTGTGTACTTTGAATAACAAAGTGTTACAAGATGGAAAAAAGGTATTCAAACATTTTGAACATGGCTTATGAATTTGTATAGTTTTAAGTCTTGATTTTTAAAAAGTTGTTCACATACTTCGAGGAAATGTTGGTGGTGGGAAACAAAATTCTTAATAAATAATAGTGCTTGATATTTGGCTCTAAAACGTTATATTTTACTATTATATGTCTCACATTTTAGTGCTTTTAAGTATAGATTATATGGCATTATATATGCTTAATATTGATAATTGAATGGATAGGAATTGATTTGAATGCAATTGTTGAAAAAACTGATGATTCGAAACAAAAAAAAAAAGAGAATTTTGGATGAAGACATTTTAGCATCTCGGGGTGCTGCACCGTGATCCTAAGGCAGCCAAGACTTAGAAAAAATCGTAAAGGTTGAACACAGATTCCACCGTGCCGCTACTAATGCTCACGCCTCCATGCCCATAGCGCCCAAATGTTGCCTCTGGAGTCGATACTCTACTGTAGCGCCGCGCCCTCATGGTTCTCAAGGTTCTATAATGGTAAGTAACAAATTTAATTTCATGTGAGAATCTAGACAAGTATTTTGGTCCAAGGACATTCTTACAATGTATAAAAGTATATTCTTTTTTAAGGGTCGGGGGTTCAATTGTGGGAAGCGAGAGACACCCTGCTAGAGCGTCTTTAGAGCGTGGATTCGCTAAGTTATCTGTTCTACAACTTTTTCAATGTAATTTATGATTTTTATGAATTTATTATCTTGATTATGTATTGAAGTGTGTGACATTCTGATTTAAAAGTTTAAGCTATTAGATATAACACACTTTTAATATTTGATTATATTCTCAACACGCCCCCTTACGTGCTGACCTGATTTTTTTTCATGGTCCAAACACATAAAAATTCTTTTTGATAATGAGTGGCGGTGAGGTTCGATTCCAGGACCTTTGACCTGCTCTGATACCATGTTGAAGTGTGTGACCATCTGATCTAAAAGCTTAAGTTGTTAGATAGAACACACTTTTAATATTTGATTATATTCTCAACATGTTAAATGGTCACACACTTCAATATTTGATTATATTCTCAACATTATGTGCGGCTAATTTTCTTATTTCTATGGTTATGGAATTTTCATGAATGTATGTTCTAGTCTTGATTTTATTTTATTGAGTTATTTCATTGTGTTATTTATTCATATCCCAAGCAATGATTATTTAATTTTCAGTCCAATGATTAAATATTATCTTTGAATCATGAATTGAACTTGAACAATGCAACAAGATTAGATAGAGCAAGTTTTTGAACCTAAGCATTGAGGAAGGGCTTCTTAGTTAGAATAGAATATATCTAATCATCTCGCTTAGTTATTTTACATAAATTACTGGTGTATCTTTGTCAACCTTAATTCTATAATAATATCGGCGTTAAATTAATCTGAATAGGCAAGTAATAAGTGATTTTTTTTGGAGACTAACATTAACTCTGTCAATTAATAACCTAAATAAATTAATGGACAAAGGGTCAAATAAACTCTTCTACTTTATTTTACTAGTCAACTTTATCCCCCGTTAGTGATTGTGAACAAATATACCCATATCGTCCGCAAAGTTTACACATGTATTCATATTTGGATGAAAAACCCCAAATCAAATTAAATTACCCAATTTTAAAAAATTTAGTCAATCTCTTCCCTGACCCGCCTCTACCCAGCCCCTATTTCATCATCTTCTCCAAGAAGAATGTTCAAAAAATTTGATCCAATTTTCTTCAATTCTCAATCAAATTAGCTCAAATTTGAGATGCAACTTCCTCAAAATTCAGTGAATAAATCTCAACCACCAATTTGTTCTAACAAACATTGAATTAATAAAATTCATTTTCATACATATTATGGGTCAATTACACGACTCCCACGAGCAAGTAATCTACACCAATAATCATTTTTAATAATGTCACTGAAAAGGAGCTTAAGAATATTGAATGTCATTTGCTATTAAACCAACGTAGCAAGCAATAATTATTATAAGAGCGCTCTTGTTTAAGCAAACCCCAACAATACAACACGGGTGTGACATAAGCTTCTTCTTTTTTTCATTCTTTTTCAATTTTAACTCCTTCCCTCTATAGAGCAGAAACGTTTCAAATTGAAACCTTATGGAAAGATAATATAATATTTTCTGAATATTTCATTAATTGTATATCTCTTAAATTAGGTAAAATTGTATTCTTATTATAATTAGGTCTTCTATTTTAGGTAGAATTATATTTTCTATTGTAATTAGGTTGATTAGTTACCTAGTTTAAATATTCTTGTACTACTATATATATTGTACATTATTGATGAATACAATCAAGGAATATATTCCCGTTCGAAGCCATCTTATGACGGCATTGCCACCATCATTCAGTAATGCACGTTGTTACCTCCATTTTATGAGGCCCGTTCGAAGCTTATTTTAGAGGAAACCTGGAAAATCAAAAGCAGCACCACTCAGGCCAACATTGCCGACACTGCCCTCACCACCACCGTCGGGTCCTCCGCCGACGACAGGGCCTCCAACTCCGGCAACCAAAACCGCCGGCGCGAGGACCCGTATCAGCCCGCATCCACCGCCAGAGTAGGCAGTCCGGCAAGGGCCGCGGATGATGGAATTCTGGCAACAACGACGGCGGGAAGGGGCAGTCCCCGCCGATAGGAAACATCCAGCAGCGACCGCTGCAGTGGCAGCAGCCTCCGCCGTGGGCTGCCTACCTCACCGTGGGCCGTGTATGCCCCACCATCATGAGCCTCTCCTCCTAGACCATATCTGACATCCTCGTAGGCTCCACCTCAGAACCGACAGGCCCACCCTGGCATAGTCGGTCCACGTCCCCAACAGGCCTACACAGGCCCCCCCGCTTTCAACTTATGCACCGACTGACATTGAGGAAGCTATGAACACAATGTCACTCAACGCTCCAGACGAAAATTGGTATATGGACACATGCGCCACATTTCACATGACGACATCATAAGGTACTCTATCGTCTTATTCCAATTTGAGTAATTTAAATCAGAATATTATTGTTGATAGTGGACAAGGCATTCCCATTCGCGGTTTTGGTCATCCATTCTTATCCCCATCACATCCACCATTAATCTTAAAAAATGTTCTCCATGCCCCTAAACTTATTAAGAATCTAATCTCTGTGCGACGTTTCACAACTGATAATAATGTTTCCCTTGACTTTGATCCTTTTATTTTTTCTGTGAAGAATTTTACGACAGGAGACGAATAATGAGATGTGACAGAACTGGAGATATCTACCCTATTTCAAACGCCATCAACAATCCAGCCTCAGTTCGATCAACCTTTGCTGCTCTTTCGTCTTTCTTATGGCACTCTAAATTAGGACATCCGAGAGATTCTATTTTACGCTCCCTTAGGAAAAATAATTTTATTAATTGCAACCGTATTTGTAGGACTCCTATATGTGAACCTTGCACTTTTGGGAAACATGTTAAATTACAATTTTCTGCATCCACAAATCATACTTTACTACCTTTCGATATCATACGTAGTGATTTGTGGACGTCCCCTATTTTAAGTACGGCTGACCATCGATATTATGTGTTATTTTTGGACGATTATTCCAACTTTCTATGAACTTTTTCAATTGGAAATAAATCCCAAGTTTACCCCATTTTTTCCTTATTTAGTGTTCTCGTAAAAACACAATTTGAAAAGAGCATTAAATGTTTTCAATGTGACAATGGCAGGAAATTCAATAATAATCAATTCCTTTCATTTTTCCTGCCCTCACACCTTCTCCCAAAATGGTAAGGCCGAACGGAAAATCCGAATCATAAATAACCTAATTCGTGCCCTACTTGGTCACACTTCAATTCCCCCTTAATTCTGGCATTACGCACTCTCCAAACAAGTCTCTAGCTCAATGGTTGTCCACTCAACTTCTGTTTCGTAGGAACTCTTCCTACCAATACTTGCATATCTTTGGATGTCTATATTATCCTCTCCATCCGACCACTCATAAACTCCAACCTTGGTCTTCCCTGTGTGTATTTTTGGGTTACCCCGCCAATCATCATGGTTACTCGTGCTATGACTTGTCAAGCCGTCAAATTATTATTTCACGTCATGTCCTATTTGATGAGTCTCAATTTCCCTTTGCCTGTTTAAACTCACCACCTCTGCATTCTTACGACTTCCTAGATGATGGCCTCAACCCTATTCTAATTCATCATTTATATAGTCCGTTGTCCCAGACCCCGGCACCCACCCCCACCTCGAACAATCTGAGACACACTGCCCACCTGGTTCTGCCAATGGTGGCCCAAAACATCCCGCCTCAGGGTGATTCCGCAGCCACCTCTTGGCGAATAGAGCATCAGCCAGCCGATCCCACCACCCCTTCCCTTCCTCCTCTTCCCGGCGGTCTCGTGGCACACCCCCTCCCATCCCGCATCCTAAGACATTCTCAGACCATGGAAACCTGTGCCATGCACGAAATTCATAAACCTAAAGGGCTGTTTAACCTATCCGTTTCAGTTGTCCCTTCCCCCTGTCCCTCAAAATCTGAAGGATATCTTATCCGATCCTAATTCGAAAACCGCAATGATTGACGATATAATGCTCTTATTGATAATAAGACGTGGGACCTAGTACCTCATCCACCTAATGCTAACATTATTCGTTCAATGTGGATTTTTAGACATAAAAAGAAATCTGATGGTTCTTTTGAGAGGTACAAAGCTCGTCTTGTAGGTGATGACAGGTCTCTACAGGTGGGAGTGGACTGTGATGAAATGTCCAACCTGGTTGTAAAGCCCGCTACCATTCGGACCGTCCTCAGCATTGCTCTATCCAATCTTGGCTCATTCATCAGTTTGATGTAAAAAATGCCTTCTTACATGAGGATCTTCATGAAACTGTATATATGCATCAACCTATGGGTTTCAGGGATCCTATTCATTCGGATTATGTGTGTTTGTTGAGGAAATCACTTTATGGACTAAAATAGCTCCTCGAGCATGGTACCAGCGGTTCGGCGATTATGTCTCCTTTATCATTTTTTCACACAGCAGATCTGATCATTCCTTGTTCATCTACAACAAGGGTACAGACATGGCTTAGCTATTATTATATGTTGATAACATCATCTTCACCACATCATCTTATGCTCTCCGCCGGTCCATTATGTCTCTCATTTCTTTTGAGATTTCTATGAAGGATCTGGGGCCCCTGAGTTATTTCTTGGGCATCTGTCACTCGACATTATGGCGACCTATTTCTGTGTCAGAAGAAGTACGCCGAAGAGATCATTGACTGTGCAGGCATGACATCTTGCAAACCATCCACACGCCAGTAGACACTAATTCCAAGCTCAGCACTGATTCCGGCCCCCCATATTCAGAACTGACTCACTATCGTAGCTTGGTTGAGGCCCTGCAGTACCTCATATTCACGAGACCTGACATATTTGATGTTGTGCAACAAATCTGCCTACACATGCACAATCCGACGGAAGCACACATGCATTCCCTCAAATGTATTTTACGATACGTTCATGGTATATTTCACTTCGGATTACATCTATACAGGTCATCGCTTAATGGTCTCACTGCTTATTCTGATTCTGACTGGAGCGGGTGTCCTGACACCCGACGCTCTACGTCTGGTTACTATGTTTTCCTCAGAGATAACCTATTGTCTTGGTCTTCCAAAAGGCAACCTACATTATCCCGATTCGGTGCCGAAGAAGAGTACAGAGGTGTCGCCAACGTCGTCTCTAAGTCTTGTTGGATCCGTAACCTTCTACTTGAGCTTCACTGCTCGATTCAAAAGGCAACACTGGTCTACTGCGATAATATTAGTGCGATATATCTTTCCGGCAATCCCGTCCAACATCAGCGCACTAAACACATTGAGATGGACATTCATTTCGTTCGCGAAAAAAATAGCTCGTGGTTAAGTTCGCGTCCTTTATGTTCCTTTCAGATATCAGATTGCTGACATCTTCACCAAAGGACTTCCGCGCATACTATTTGATGATTTTTGAGCCAGTTTTAGTGTTCGTGAACCTCCCGCTTCGACTGCGGGGGTGTAATAGAATATTTCTCGAATATTCTTTTATTAATTGCATATCTCTTATTTTAGGTAGAATTGTATTCCTATTGTAATTAGGTCTCCTATTTTAGATAGAATTATATTGTCTATTGTAATTAAGTTAATTAGTTAACTAGTTTAAATATTTTTATACTACTATATATATTATACATTATTGATGAATACAATCAAGTAGCATATTTCTTTACTTATGGAAAGAGAGCCTCCTCCAAAGCTCAAGCATTTTATTCCTATAAACAGTTGTACAAATTTCAAGAATCATCATACCCCTTTTTCTAAATTCAAATTCCAGGTTTACAAATCTTTCAAGAATCTTTACCAAAAAGCAAGTGTCAAACGGGTTTGGCAGTAAAAGGTTTGATTTTGATGGAATTGCAGTGACAAACTCATTAGTAAAAGGTTTAATTTATTGAGCATTCTTGTCGGAGAAGATGATGAAATCGGGACTGGATCAGAGTGGGCCAGGAAAGAGATTGAGTAATTTTTTAAAAATTAAGTAATTTAATTTGATTTGAGATTTTCCATTCAAATAGGAAAACAGAGAATAAAATTGCCTAATAAAACAAAGTAGAGAGGTTTGTCTGATCCTTTTTCCTAAATTAATTTATTTATCAATTAGTAAAGAACTCAATTCAATTGGTAGTTAATCAATAACCTTAAAATATTTTTTCTCAGTAAATTGCGACCTACATTTGCCTACTATTTCCCCTTAATTTCTTACCTTGCAATTTTGCTGTAGTAATAATTATAACACAATTAATTTTGGGAAATGAATTTTGAATAAATAATTAGCATTAAATCAATTTGAAAAATAATTACTCATAAATTTATATGGAACAATACTTACATGTGAGGAAGCATTTTCTGAAAAATTGCCTAAGCCAAATATTTTACAAAATTAAGAAGCCGCTCCAATTTGTAGCATCTCCCACTAATTATTTCTAAGTGTGGCTAGTGGGTCGGGCTCGGGACGGTCGGGCCGGGTTTGGCGGGATCGGATCGGGGGCGGGACAGGGGAAGGGGCGGGATCGGGTTGGGTTGGGATCCCTTCTAACAATTGATCTAGGAAAACATCCTTTCTCATTCTCCCTCCAATATTTCAGCAAGTCTTCACGTCCTTCTTTATTGAGAACTGTTTGGTACGGTACAACACCCTACAAAACAAAAACATCAAACTCGCTAACTTGGTTAGTAGTGTTACCACTATACATTCTATGTCTAAGGCTTTCAATACTAGCCGCAGAAACGACATGTCTTTTGTGAGGTTGTGTTGAAGAAGAAGAAGATGGTATGGAAGCCGGTAGGTTGTTAGCACTTTCTTGTTGGTAAAACCTATATATTTTTTTGCATTTGTCTTCTACGCTAGACAACATTTCTTCTTTAGTTTGTTCAATAGGTGGTGGGTGATTTGGATTTTTGGGACTTGGAGGTGGTAGTACTGCTATACAATCGTAAATAGTTTCAATAAGTGATTTAGTACCGTCTATTTTAATAGTCGGATTTAATACAACACCAATAATATTAATAGTGGGAATAGGAATAATTTTTTTTATTAATTTGATAAACATTTTTTTAATAGTTGCCTTATAAGATGGTTTATCCATATATTCATTAAGCAGTAAAAATATTAGAGCTATGTAAAACAACATAGTTGAAATAGTAGGATAATATATACCGGAAAATTCTTTTGTTGCTTGAAAAAAATTCTCTAAAAATACAATAAGTTAAAAAAAAATCCCCAATTGCTATCTACAACCATATCATCTGGATTTTGATTATGAGAGTTAAAAAATAAAGTTATAGGTTTTCTATAGTCATAAGCAACAAGTAGTTGCTCGTATAAAAAATTCCACCTAGTGGGTACTTCTTCTGGAATTTTTCTATAAGGTAGTTGGCAATCGTGACAAGTTTTTTTATATTCTTTTCTTCGTTGTATTCCATTATTTTTAAAAATAAAGTTTATAGAAAAATGTAATTTACTAAGAATGTCTTCAAAAAGTGATAGACCATCCTTTATAATTAAGTTATATATATGACACACACATTTTATATGAAAATGATCAGGAAAAGATGGAGTTAAACTATTTTTTTAAATTATAATAGCGTAATTGTTAGAAGAAGCGTTATCTAATGTAATAGTCATAATTTTATCAGTTATTCCGTAATAATCGCACACTTGATAAATATTTTCTGCAATAAAAGTACCAGTGTGCCTATCATCTATATATCTATACGCTAAGATACGTTTTTGCATAGACCATTTATAATCTATTCAATGATATATTACCGTTAAATAAGCATGGTTGTTAGTACTACGGCATATATCAGAAGTGATAGTCACTTTTCCATTAAAATGATATAATGAATAACGTAAATACTGTTGATATTCATGTGCGAATTTAAATACATCTCTCTTAACAATTGATCTAGGAAAACCGTTAAAAGCAGAATTATACATATCTCTAATGTAATGAATAAAATCGGGAGATGAAGGAAATGAAAAGGGCAAACCCTCCACAACAACTAATTTTGCTATTGCTTCCCTATCTCTATGTTTATCGTATTTAGAGCCTATAATTCCCCCCGTTAGGGTTAATTTGACCCTGTACTTGGTCCGGAACAGTATGTGAACATTATCCCGATGGAGCGGACGTTTGCTCACCCGATTTTGAAGCCTCGTATTGGGCATATCTAGCTGGATGAGCCCTTGCTACGTGTCTCATTAAACCCCCGTCCCACCGTGACCTTTTTCAGTTTTAAATTTTAAAACATCTTTACAAATTTTACATCTAGCTACTTGATTCTCTATTTCCCTATCAAAAAATGTCCATGCATTTGATTTTAATGTTCATTTTGCTAGACCTCGTCTCATACTAGGGGGAATAGGAGCCATTTCAGTTGAAGGTGCACTAGTGGGTGTGTTGTCATCTACATTAGTGGGTGTATCATCTAGATCATCATCTAAATTAAAGTCTTCTTGAGTTTTAGAAAATAGCTCATCGTCTAAATCTAATGGTATTGTAGGAAAATGTTCAGTATCAACAAAATCATCCTGTGTAGGAATATGATTCTGTCTAGAAATAGGATGACTAGCAGAAGTACCCTTGGCCTTGTTGCCCCTACTAGAAGAAGCATGACCCTACCCGTAAGCATACGTTTAAATCCTTCTATTATAAATTTATAATTATACTAATAAATAATTAAAGTAAATGAAATTAAGTGCGCTAAATAAAATAAATAAAAAATAATAATTTAATGAAGGAACGAATGTACCAAACGTCGACGTAACGTCGACGTATAATCGAGAGGTTGAAAATTGAAACTTTGCTCGATGGAAGATCCCAAGCTAGTTGCCAACTTCACTCCCAAATGAATAAATAAAATTGAATATTTAGTAGACAATGTAAACTTGTAGAGAGATAGATTGAGAGATTGTAGGAAGATTTATGAGAAAGATGATAAGAAAATGAGGTATTTCTAGTTGGAAAATTGGGTTAAAGTGTAAATATAATAACTTATGGGTTAAAAATAAATATTAAGGGGGTAGGGGGTGGGAGGAGGCCAAAAATGGATGTTGCACAACAGCCAAAATGTAAAATGGTCGTTGGTGCAACGGTTATTTGTGCAAAAAGGGAAGTTTCGGGCGGGATCGGGCCGGGACGGGTCGGGACGAGACCATATCCCGTTCCGGTTCGAGTCCCGATACCGCAATTATTTTTTTTTAAAAAAAGGTCAGTTTCGGGGCGGGACCGGGGCGATGTCAGGGCGGGACCGGGCCGATCCAGCCCACTGACCAGCCTTAATTATTTCATTAATAATGCATGATGGCATGACGCGAAGGCCCACACCTGAAATTATTAGTATAATTTTTTTTTCTTTATATGATTGTAGGATTTATATACTCTTGTATGCTTATGTCCCAAGTTCTAGATTTCAACACGCAGCTTCTTTGGATGCTTGTTACCTATAGGCTATAATATTGTACAATGTCATATTACTCTCTCAGTCCCACTTTATGTTGCATAGTTGATGTTTTGAAAGTTAATTAATTTTTTTTTATTAAATATTATGAATATAATATTTTTAAGTAGTTTTCAAATATAAACTTTTATGTTCAAATTTACGGTCAAAAATTAAAAGTTTGGATCTTAAAATTCCAACAGTGCGACAGAAATTGAGACATAGGGAGTATTACTTTAAATATAATATTTATCTTAATTAATATTTTAAATTTATTATATTGTTAAATCAATCGTTATGTAATAATAAAAAACTCATTTTATGTAATGATTGATTTGGATTAGTCGCATCATTATTTTCCCCCCTCATTTTACTTTTGTTTATTTTATTTAATAATTCTATTTTATCCTTTATCTTACTTACTTTTAATATAATCTATTTCATATCTTATTTTTCTTTATAATATTGTAAATTTAATCTTCAGATCATTGACATGTGATATTACATAACGATAAGAAATGATAAATCTATTTAAATATTGAATTTATCAAATTAATTAAATATACTACAATATATGTTGGGATTTTAAGGTGTGTGCGGAATGAGAAAAGATACTTTTTGAATTGCACCGAAAAGACATCTTTTGAATTGCAACTGTCCATCTCACCCATTCATTATCTCCAAATTTAGAGGTCTTGCCTCATTTTATACATTGAAAGAATTCTTTCTTCCCTCTAAAAAATTTTCTGCATTTATTTCAAAACGAAACAAAAAAAAAAGAGTTGAGTCATGTGATTTGCTCTGTTTCTTGAATTTGCTGAAGTTTTGTAATTTGAATTGTCACTATTGCAGAATTGTATTTCGTTCTGTTCTTGGAGAAATTAATCTGAAATTTTAGACAATAATAAGAGAATTAAATTTCTTAAGGACACACAAGATTATGAACTCAGAATTAAATTTTATTTTACATTAATAATTTATGTACTCATCTTACTTTATGTTTTTGAGAGACTAAAAATTTCGTGATTTTCTACTTCAATTTTATACTCAGTTTGAAGGTTAAAAATTTCACGAAATAAATTTATTTATTTTGTATATTAGATTTGAAGATATAAAAAATTTGCTATTTATTAAATTTGATGATTAAGGAAACAAGAAGATAACAATATACTATAAAATGATATGCAACAAGCATCCAAAGAGGCTGCGAAAATCTGAGTCTCCATTCCCTGCTTCTTCAACATTTCCCTTTACCTCTATGCAAGACTTATTTTCTGCAGTAGGACCCCTATTGATAGCAAACCACCTACTTTTACTACTGCACAGCTTTGATTATTCAAACTACTCCTACTATAAATATGTGACTACTAACACGTCAAGACTCGTGCACATTATTATCTTGGTTATTATCCTTTCAACCAAATATCCTTATTTTTTATTAGAGAGCAAACAGAAAGGAAATAATTCAAGGGTCTGCCTTCTTTTTTTTCCAAGGTGAGAAATTAAAGAATTATGGATTTTGAATCATTTTATGGCTTTTCTTCCATTTGGTTTTGCATAAGTTGTTGGGTGGATAGAGTTTGTAGCTTTAGTCTTGATTTCTTGAGCTGTTGTGTTGGTTAAGTCAAACAAATGATAGTGTATGTTTTGCAAACCTTGCATATTTCATCAATTTGAAAACTAGAGGTGTTAGTTTGCTCTCTGGCTTTTGATTCATTGATTATTTTTATTTTTGAGTTGTTTGTGATAGTATTAATGATGTTGCTAACGGCCCATTGTTCTGTTTTGGAGGAGAAGACATGATCATTTTCTCACTATTCCTTCTCAATTTTTGTGTACAAACTAATAAGGAAAGTAAGAAAATCTTTTTGGGACGAGAATTACTATTACTGATAAA
The DNA here is from genome assembly GCA_029783415.1 of Anisodus acutangulus. Classification (NCBI taxonomy): domain Eukaryota; kingdom Viridiplantae; phylum Streptophyta; class Magnoliopsida; order Solanales; family Solanaceae; genus Anisodus; species Anisodus acutangulus. The sequence goes on from CM056495.1 coordinate 15,290,041, forward strand.
GATTTTGTTTTTTTCCCTATAAGGTGGGAGTTTTGGGGTGGGTTGGGGCGCAAAACATGTTGATTCTCCCACTATCCTTCTCTAGTTAAAAATTTGCTTGAATTAGACCAATTAAGTTCATATTTTGCTTTTGCTTTTAATGCTATTGCTGGAAAAAATACTTAACTTTTCCTCTTTTCTTTGTGAGGGTTGGGAGAAAAGATGGGGTTGTATTTGCCTTTGGAGATTTTTAGTTTGCTTTGACTTATTGGACTATCCAAATTTGTAACAAAATCAATGGTTTGTATTAGCAGGGTTCATTGTCACTACCATCAGGCATCTGAGCTCTAACTGTTGCTTGTCCAGTGAATGGGACTCTCTCTTTCGATACACTTATCAGCATGGAATGAAATTCTAAGGCATAGTTATCTTATTTTCCCGGACACCATGGGAAGGGCTATCGCTAGATCAGTGAGCATCGAGAGGAAAAACAGAGAATTATCTTTGAGGACACTCAGTTTCAAAGAAAAAGATGCTAAGAATGTTATAAAGTCTGATTATTCAGAAGAAAGTGTAAAACATGAGAAACAAAAACTTAAAACTTATGCACCAATAACTAGGTTGGTTGTTGACAATGAAAAAATGGAAGTGCCAAGAATCTCAATTCCGGAGCCGTTTGTGTTCTCTTCTCCTAGACCTGTTACTGAACTTGATTCTGCTGCAACTAAGCTCCAGACGGTGTACAAGAGTTATAGGACAAGAAGGAACCTTGCAGATTGTGCTGTAGTTGTTGAAGAGCTCTGGTTTGTTTCTCCTGCCGCCTTTTCTGTCACGTAAAATCAGTTATGTTTATAGTAAATGTTTCTAATTTTCTACTTCTTATGGTTTTAGGTGGAAGGCCTTGGATTCTGCAGCTTTAAAGAAGAGCTCTATATCATATTTTGATTCTAATAAACATGAAGCCCCCGTGTCAAGGTGGTCACGTGCCAGAACAAGGGCTGCTAAGGTATGTTAACGAGAGCCAACTATAGGTCGACGTTACTGCAAGATTGTCCGAAAAAATTATTGACACAAGGTTTGTGAGCATACAGGTAGGCAAAGGTTTGTTGAAGGATGAAAAGGCTCAAAAACTAGCTCTACAACATTGGCTGGAAGCGGTAAGATCTTGTTGCTATCTGATATTTCATGTATATCAATTGTATGAAGTCTTAAACATATACTAGAGAACTTATTCATATCTACAAAGTCTAGTGTTTAAAAGATTTAATACAGTGTATGGTCAAGATTTGGAGGGAATTTTATGCAGCTTTTTATTGTGTCTAATAACAACGAATGAAACGTGAAAGATTTCCATTTATTTTTCTTTGGACTCAAGACATTAGCTCGAGATTTATTGCTTAGGATACGGCTTTTTAATTTGCTATTTTCTTAACTGCAGATTGACCCACGACATCGTTATGGACACAACTTACACTTCTACTATGATGTATGGTCCAACAGCAAAAGCACCCAACCTTTCTTCTATTGGTAAGATCATATGCTAGAAGCACAAGTTGTTTACGTATTTCATTCATGTGTCAAGTTTATGCTAAAATGATAAGCCTGCTTTGTTATTGAAGGTTGGATGTTGGTGATGGCAGAGAATTAAATCTTGAGGGTTGCCAGAGAGCTGATTTACAACGTCAATGCATCATGTATTTAGGACCCGTAAGTCCAATATAATCCATTTGATATCTACTTCCTCCTTTGTAATTATTGCGTGTACGTTAGATGGAATATAACATTTCCATAATTTTTCATGCTTTATTATTGCAGAAAGAAAGGGAAGCTTATGAAGTAGTTGTGGAGGATGGTAAGTTGGTATATAAGCAAAGCGGAATGCTCCTGCATACAACAGAAGGATCGAAGTGGATTTTCGTTCTTAGTACTTCAAGAATTCTTTATGTTGGAATGAAAAAGAAGGGTGTTTTCCAACACTCTAGTTTTCTATCTGGTGGTGCTACTACAGCAGCTGGTAGATTGGTTGTTCAGGATGGGATTCTTGAGGTATACTTCACAAATCATACAAAGATGTTATGTTGCTCGGACTCTTCAAAAATGTCCACAGGTGCATATCAGATCCTCCAAAAGTAGTGCATTTCTGGAGGATCCGATACATGTGTTGCAGTATTTTTGGAGAGTTGGAGCAACATAGCAAAGATGTATCTCATTTTCTTTTGTTTCATTTTATTGATTTTGGTCCCATTTTACCCTGCAGGCAATATGGCCATACAGTGGTCACTATCTTCCTACAGAAGATAATTTCAAGGAATTCATCCATTTCCTTGAGGAATACCATGTAGATTTGGCTAACGTTAAGGTAAGTATACTACCTTTGCTAGTCATTAATGCACATATTAAAGTCCAGTGTTGTGCCAATTTTGCAAGTAGTACCTATGCTAACGGGCAATTCATTTACTTTTACCTGCAGAAATGTGCAATTGATGATGATAGACCTTCATCTAAGGTTCTCCATGAGGTGTCTAACAAAGACATGGAGAAAACTTTATCACAAAATTGTGATGCAGATGTTGCTAAGGACGATGGCCCCGTCAGTGATGTGTCGAAAATAACTGATCATGAAGAAAATTTTAAGCCTATCAGCAAAGACCAGACAGAAGAAGCACCAGTTTTTGACTTGGCCAAACGTTTATCTTGCAAGTGGACAAGTGGAGTTGGTCCCCGTATTGGCTGTGTAAGAGACTATCCAATGGATCTTCAATCTCAGGCCCTTGAAACAGTTAATTTGTCTCCTAGGGTTAACTTGTCTCGGCCCAAGAACTATTATCCAATCCCTTCACCACGACCTAGCCCGAAAATTCGTGTATCGCCTAGGCTTGCATACATGGGAATTCCTAGCCCAAGAGTTTCTGTTACTACCAGTGATTAGGTTGTGTTCACAGGAAAAAGGTGAATGATTTATTCACTGATTCTATTGACCCTGACAAGTTCTTAAGTTAGGGTAGTTAATAGGCATTCTTTGGTTCCTTACTTCCTCGTTGTACGAAGTAGATTAGGTTCTTTTTAGGGCTTTTACTGTTAGTTATGGGGTTGTAGCTGCAGTCTATGGTTCCTAAGTTCTGTAAAAATTGGGTAAGCTAGCCACTTTTTGTATTCAAAGTTTAGCCGTCGTTTGTAATGTAATTGAGAAAATAACTACTTTTCAACTAGGAAATAAAATTTGGACAAAGTATCTCCAGTTAAATCACGAAAACCTCCACCACATTGTGTTGGAGTTGAAGAACTCCCATTACGTGAAACTTGTTGGAAATTTACTAATGTGGAATTAAATATATCCCATTATTTATGACTCAAACAATTGGGGCCCCGCACGTTGGAAACGTCGTTTTCACACACGTACACACGTAGTGTCAAGTATCGCAAATTTCATTAGTGAAAGAGATATTGGTACGTATGTAATACGTTTGAGACATAGAATGATGGACGGTTATTGGCCAAATGACAAAGTATTCCACGTTGGTAAACGAAGGAAAAAGTGTACGAAGTGTAAGATGAAACGAGTCAGAAGTCGCCGTCGGAGCCGAGGCGCCGGAGTGCCGTGGCGCTAATTGGGTCTTCAGCCACTAGAGTCGCGACGCTTCGGAGGCAGAATGCTGCGACGAGAAGTTGAAAAGTTCTGACCTTTGGGCTGGTTTTGGAGAATTGAATCTCCATTACTTGGCACATGAAGTCAACCATTATTTGGCTGAATGTAACCCCTCCATCAAGTGCCATTACATGGCTATTAAAGGTCATTAGTTGGCTAGTTGAAGGGTCATCTCATTACACTATAAATTGAGGCATTTGGCTCAATTGTTCACTACACTTAGAAAATACTACAGAATTTCTGAATTCATCTTTTTCCTCTCTAGCAAGTTTACTATACTTAAATTTCTGCAAAAGTAACACTTGAGTTTCATTTGCTCAATTGTTAAGTTGTTGTTGTATCTTGAAAGACTATTGCCCGACAACGTAAAAGGAGATATACGAGGCAATCTTGTCTTAAAGACAGAATGTCTTCACTCGACTCAGTAAATCACACAAGGAGTTTGTTTCATTCTTGATTTCCAGTTGTGTTGTAATCTTTTGTTTATCATTTCTAGAAAGTGTAATATTTACTTACTTCTCATTTCCTGCAATTGTTGTATCCCACAATTTTTAAGACACGATTTGTTGTAAGTGCTTAGAAAGATGACTGGAAGAGAACAACTCACTTCTGATTCTGCTGCTGCTGCTACTCAAGGCAACACCTCAGCCTTCCCCACTGCTCAAGGCACACCCAATGCCTTTCCGGTTGCTCAAGGCTCATCAAATGCCTTTTCTGCTATTCAAGGGAACGTTGTCGTTCCTCCACCCGCTGGATTCCACCATGAATGCCCAGAAAAGTTCATGGGTTCCAACTTCAATAGATGGCAACAGAAGATGTTATTCTATCTGACTGTTATGGGAATGACTCATTTCCTAACAGAAGATCCTCCACAAGCTGGAGATGAAATTGACCCTTCTCCTACTGAAACGGCTGAAGGGGGCCAAGGTATCCATGTCATTAATGGCATGAAGATGGTTCTTGATGCATGGAGTCATAGTGATTTCATGTGTAAGAACTATATTTTGAACTGCTTGTCAGACCCTCTCTACACGGTGTATTGCACCGTAGGCACTGCCAAACAGCTGTGGGAAAAACTGCAAAAGAAGTACAACGCACAAGATGCAGGTACTAAGAAATTCATCGTTGGGAAATTTTTGAAATTTCAAATGGTGGATAGTAAAACAGTGATATCCGAAGTCCAGGAATTCCAAATGATTCTACATCACCTAGATTTGGAAGGTATAAAACCAAATGAGCAGTTTTTGGTTGCATCACTGATTGAAAAGTTACCTCATTCGTGGAATGAGTTTATGAGTTACTTAAAACTCAAGATAAATGAGATGACCTTTGAAGAACTTATTATCAAACTCCAGATTCATAAAGATAATAAGAAGGCCTTGCCTAGGGGTAAACAACATGTTGAGGCAAAGGCAAATCTGGCTGAGGCCAAAGGGAACCCAAGCAAGAAGCGCAAGTTCCAGAAAGACAGCAAGACCCAAGCAGCGGAGAAGTTCAAAGAAAACTATCACCACTATGGGAAACCTGGTCACATGATCAAGGACTGCCGCAAGCTCAAGACTGAACAACAAGAGAAGTCCAAGCCTAAGGACAAGGCATATGTTAACGTCGTCAAAGACAGGCTTCTGGACGACATGATTGAGGAGTTCTCAGCGGTGGTGCTTGAAGCAAACCTTGTTGAGAATCCTATGCAATGGTGGATGGACACATGTGATACTAGACATATCTGTTCCAATAGAGATACCTTCTCCACTTATACACCAGTTACTAACAAAAAGTTGTTCATGGGTAACAACGCTTCATCTGACGTGCTGGGGTAGGAAAGGTAGTCCTGAAGACGAATTCTGGAAAGGAGCTCACTCTGAAGGAGGTGATGCATGTTCATGAGATTAGGAGAAATTTAATTTCAGATCATTTATTGGTTAATGCTGGTTTTAGGCTAGTGTTTGAGTCCAATAAATTTGTAATCACCAAGAATGGAACGTTTATGGAAGGGGCTTCGTCTGTGAAGGTTTCTTCAAAGTTAACACCATGAATGTATTACGAGCAAACAATAATATTGAAGATTCTTCTTACTTGCTTGAGTCCTCTAATTTATGGCATCATAGATTAGGACATGTTAACTACAAGTCCATTCAAAGGTTGGTAAAGTTGGAGTTGTTGCCTTCTATCGACGTAAACCCTCAACATAAGTGTGAAGTATGCATAGAGGCAAAACTCACAAACGATCCGTCGAAAGGAATACCGCTCCTCTAGAACTTATTCACACAGATATATGTGATTTTAAGTTTGCACAAACTAGAGGGGGGAACAAGTACTTTATGACATTCATTGATGATAGCACAAGGTATTGTTACCTTTACTTGTTGAAAAGTAAAGATGAAGCCTTTGAAGCGTTCCGACATTACAAAGCAGAAGTTGAGAACCAACTAAGCATGCAGATTAAATCCATTCGTAGCGATAGAGGGGGAGAATACGTAGCGCCATTTGAGGAATATTGTGCCGAATCGGGCATTGTTCATCAAACGACGGCTCCATACTCACCTCACTCAAACGGTATGGCGGAACGTAAGAACCGCACATTGAAAGAAATTATGAATGCATTGCTCATCAATTCCGATCTTCCCCAAACCATGTGGGGAGAAGTCGTCCTTACCGCTAATACGATTCTTAACAGAGTCCCACATAAGGGTAAGGACAAAACTCCATATGAATTATAGAAGGGAAAGAAACCACCTATAAATATTTAAATGTGGGGGGTTGTTTAGCAAAGGTTGAAGTACCCAAGCCAGAGCAGGTCAAGATTGGGCCTAAGACTGTAGATTGCATTTTCATCGGATATGCAAATAACAGTAGTGCTTATCGCTTCTTAGTGCATATGTCAGATATTCCAGATATCCACGGGGGTACAATCATGGAATCAAGGAATGATCAATTCTTTGAAGATACTTTTCCTAGAAAGAAAAAAGATATAACCTCTCGCAAATGAAGTTATGAACAAAACTCTCAGGAACCGGGATTCGTTTGATTGCCCGGATCTAGATGGTTCAGATCTAGTGGACTTCGAAGTGGCTGAATATCCGGAATCTAGTAGTCTAGATTCTCATAACTTGGAGACTCTATAGATGGAACCAAGGTGAAGTAAAAGGGCCAGGAAGGATAAATCATTCGGTCCTGACTTTGTAGCTTATATGGTTGATGACGAACCAAGGACAATTGCTGAAGCATTGTCAACTCCAGAGGCACCACTCTGGAAAGAATCTATTGAGAGTGAAATAGACTCCATCCTGCATAACTACTTGAGAGTTAGTTGATCTTTCTCCGGGAAATAAACCGTTGGATTGTAAATAGATTCTCAAACGGAAGTATAAAGCAGATGGATCTATAGATAAGTACAAGGACAGGTTGGTAGTCAAAGGCTATCGGCAGTAGGAAGGCCTTGACTATTTTGACACATACTCCCCGGTGTTTAGGATAACGTCCATACGAGTATTCATTGCGATCGCGGCGGTGCGTGACCTTGAGATACATCAAATGGATGTTAAGACAACTTTCCTAAATGATGATTTGAAAGAAGAAATTTATATGGAACAACCCGAGGGGTATGTTGTTCCAGGGCAAGAGAAGAAAGTCTGTCGACTTGTCAAATTTCTGTACGGGCTGAAACAAGCCTCGAAGCAATGGCACGAAAAATTTGATAGTACTCTACTATCGAATGGTTTCACCATTAATGAGTGTGACAAATGTGTCTACATGAAAGGTAACTCTGACTCGTTCGTCATGATATGCCTGTACGTAGATGACATGTTGATCACAAGGAGCAGTCCTAGCTTGATTCTAGAAACTAAGAACATGTTGAAACAATGCTTCGACATGAAGGATATGGGTATCGCAGATGTCATCTTAGAGATAAAAATCTCTAAGACGTCCGACGGACTGGTCTTATCTCAGTCTCACTACATCAAGGATGTTTTGAGAAAGTTTGATATGTTTGACAGTTCGCCCATGAAGTCACCACTGGATAGAAATCAAAAGCTTGATAAAAATCGTGGTGCACCCGTATGCCAAGAGTAATATGCACAGGTGATTGGTAGTTTGATGTACATAACAAACTGCACCCGGCCTAATATTGCTTATGCAGTCAACAAGTTGGTTAGATTTACCCGTAATTCGAGTAATGATCATTGGAAGGCGTTGAATCGGGTACTACGATACCTGAAATACACACTAACTTACGTGTTGCATTATTCGAAATATCCAGCTGTACTAGAGGGGTACAGTGATGCAAACTGGATATCAGATATAGAGAACACCAAGTCCACCAGTGGGTATGTATTTACAATTGGTGGTGGGGATGTGTCTTGGAAATCCTCTAAGAAAACTTGCATCGCCCGATCCACAATGGAATCAGAGTTTATCGCTTTAGACAAAGCAGGAGAAGAAGCTGAGTGGCTTCACGGCTTCTTAGAGGATTTCCCTTGTTGGGACAAACCCATACCTTATGTAATGATCCATTGCAACAGTCAGTCGGCTCTAGGAAGGGCACGGAGTTCTATGTACAATGGCAAGTCTCGTAATATTCGACGGAAACATAAGACCGTTACACAGCTGATCACCACGGGTATCATATCCATTGATTATATAAAATCAAAGGATAACATAGCGGACCCACTGACAAAGGGCTTACCCAAAGATCAGATGTTCTGCCTGTCTAGGGGAATAGGCTTAAAACCCAAGGTATAAGGACCAATACAGTGGTAACCCAACCTTACTAACTGGAGATCCCAAGAATTAAGTTAAATGGGAAAACTAAGTTGTAAAGGTTTAGTTGAGTGCTTCAGTGGAAGCATGAGCACTTCAGATGGTGATTTCTATAAAGGAACATCAATCCAAAGCCGTTCCCGCGATCGATGATAAGTGATATCTGCAGTGTGGGTAAATGTTAAGTTTCCAAAACCTTTAATGATCCTCACCGGTTGAGGTTAGGTTTGGGAAAACTTTTAATGGTTTCTAACACTTGTAAATTGGGGTAGCAGGATACCTTGTAGGAGACCACCTATTTAAGTGTGAGGACATGCCGCCTCAAATGAATGCACTTAAGAATCTAAGAAGTGTCCACGACCACAACGGAAAAAATATTACGAAGAACAGAGTAAGAAAAGTTGTTGTGTTGGTACCATTGACTTGGCTTACACTAAACATTGACGGTTCAAGACATCACTTTCATCGCGCAGTAAGTAAGTCTGATGGTATTCAACTATGGAAGGTTCAAAGCGGACGCTACCTATCCAGATGCAACATCGGTCCACTGAAAGATTGCTGGGAAAAGGCACCATGTGCGTGCACCAAAATCTCTTTCAAGAGGGGATTGTTGGAAATTTACTAATGTGGAATTAAGTATATCTCATTATTTATGACTCAAACAATTGGGGGCACGTCGGAACGTCGTTTCCACACACGTGCACACGTAGTGCCAAATATCACAAATTTCATTAGTGAAAGAGATATTGGTACGTATGTAATACGTTTGAGACATAGAATGATGGATGGTTATTGGACAAATGATAAATTATTCCACGTTGGTAAACTGAGGAAGAAGTGTAAGATGAAACGAGTCGGAAGTCGCCCCGGAGCCGCGAAGGGCCGCGGCGCAGCCCTGTCGGAGTCGAGGCGCCGCGCCGCCTCCCAGGGAGCGCCGCGATGCTAATTGGGTCTTCAGTCACTAGAGTCGCGGTGCTTCGGAGGTAGAATGCTGCGACGGGAAGTTGGAAAGTTCTGACCTTTGGGCTGGTTTTGGAGCATTGAATCTCCATTACTTGGCACATGAATTCAACCATTATTTGGCTGAATGTAACCCCTCCATCAAGTGCCATTACATGGCTATTGAAGGTCATTAGTTGGCTAGTGGTAGGGTCAATCTCATTACACTATAAATTGAGGCTTTGGCTCAATTGTTCACTACACTTAGAAAATACTATAGAATTTCTGAATTCATCTTCTTCCTCTCTAGCAAGTTTACTATACTCAAATTTCTTCAAGAGTAACACTTGAGTTTCCTTTGCTCAATTGTTAAGTTGATGTTGTATCTTGGGAGACTATTGCCCGACAACGTAAAAGGAGATATATGGAGCAATCTTGTCTTAAAGACAGAGTGCCATCACTCGACTCAGAAAATCACACAAGGAGTTTGTTTCATTCTTGATTTCTAGTTGTGTTGTAATCTTTTGTTTATCCTTTCTAGCAAGTGTAATATTTACTTACTTCCCGTTCCCTACAATTGTTGTATCCCACAAAACTTCCGTACAGTGTGATAGAGTTCAATACTTTTACAAGTAAATTCTAACACACAGTGTTGGAGTTCTTATGTGAAATTGCAATACACTCTCTTGCACAATGTGATAGAGATTCAAACTTTTAAATTCTCAGATTCTCTCTAGCTAACACCGAGTTAAATGACAATATTGGACTAGAGTTGGTGGGGTGCGCAAGGTCCATGCAGTAGAAAAATGCATGGGGGACGCTCGAGAACGTAGGTAGCAAGCTACCTTAACAGACTCTCCCCTTAATAAATTGAGTTAATATTGTGTGAGCCGATGACCCACGTATCAGATATTAAACTGATAAGAACAGATACTACACTTGATCTTAGTCAAGAGGCCGAGACAGGTATGCTTTTCTTTGTATCGACTCACTCAAATTATACTTGAAGTCCTCTGCCTCTCTCCGCTTCCACGATCAATGTGGGATTAAACTAGCAAGACAAAATAAAGTTCCTTTCATCAACGGACGCACTGGAAGCATTTTTGTAAGGTGATTGAAAATGGTAATGAAGTCTTTAATTTGAATATTTAATTAATGACCTACGTACGATTTTTAGTCCTAGGACCTATTCATTTTCAGGAATGCATCTTTTTTAGCCAGTTCGCAACAAACCTGGAATTCAGTTCTCTTCTTTAGGACTTATTAAACACACACTCCTGATTGTGTGTGGGCGCGCGTGTTCATTCTTTTTTCCCGTACTGGTTACACATGCCGTTGCTGTTTTATGCTCCTGCGGCTTTGAGTGGGGCTAGTAGATACTCCCTTCGGTCCCAAATGTCTGTCGCTTTTTGACAAACTGAATTTGTTTCAAAATACTTGGCGTTTTAGAAAAACAAGAAAGTCATTTAGTACTTCGTCTGTTCAATTTTATGTGATACTATTCCTCCGTCCCATTTTAAGTACTTGGCTTAATTGTGGTGTTTACCAAACACTAAAGTAAACCAGAGTGTGCTTAAAAACTAATCTAACCAGCTTTCAGTGGTGTGGGTATGACATTGTTTATTATACAATAGAACTACTTATAAAATTTAGGTGTTAAAAGTAATTAAGGATTGAAGCATGATGAGCAGCTCAGAGATTGGGTGAAGATAATATGATTTTGGATCGTCATCAACTTTCCTTTCCAACCCTGCTTGAAATATACGGATATTTTGACACAGCATAATGTGTTGATCCAAATATTTTATCATAGCAGTTCTTAAAAGTGAAAGCTTGCAATTATCTTTAATTGGATCCTGGAGCTCCTACTAATATTACAGTACAACATAGTAGGATAGCTTCATCAAAGAAGATAAAGTTCATTCCGACAAACATTGTAAGTTTTGTTAAGATACTTCACAGATAACATTGGATCTAGAATTGGTGGGTTGCGCCAGGCCAAGGCAATAGTGCAACACCAAGGCGACGCTTGAAAACCCCGATAGCAAGCTACCGCAATGAGCCTTCTTGCTATCCGCAACGAGCCTTTCCCTTAAAAAATTGAGTTAATATCGTGCGAATCATGACCCGCATATCAAATATTAAACTGATAAAAACAGATACTACACCTGATCTTAGCCAAAAGGCCGAGAAATGTATATTTTTCTTTTGGCCGAGAAAGGTATGCTTTTCTTTTGTTTGACTCGCTCAAATTATACATGATGCTGATGCTCCCTGCCTGTTTTCGTTTCCACTATCGATGTGGGAATAAACTAGCTAGCAAGACCAACACAACAGACGTGTTGAATCATTTTTAAGGCGATTCCATTAGCAAGAACCGGGAAACTCATACGAAATAATAATAATAATAATAATAAATAAAAATTCTCAAACTACTTCTTCCGTTCTTGTGTCAATTATTTCCTTCTTTTGAGGTGTTATTTAACTTGTGGCCAATCTCCGCTGTAAGCTTAAACAAATTTATTTAGGGTCTATTTAGAAATTATTAAATTAATTAGTAGGGTAATAATTACATACTATAGTAATAATTATGACATGTTTGTTTTTATTTGTCATTATTTATCCTAAAAAAGGTACAATTGAATTTGTTTAATGGTTTAAAGGACACATGGATTGATTTGACTAATTAGTTTGAATAATGAAATAAACAAGATAATGACAACCACGAAAAGCAAGTAAAGTGAAAATAATGATTGAATAGAAATAGACTTTATAGCCTAAATTCGGAAGGATCTCTCAATGAGGATGCCTCCGGAATAACTTCGGGCTTGAAGAACAATATAAATATCGACAATAAAATGAAGTAGAATATTGTTATTTTGCTAAATGTGTATATTGTAAATTGTTAAGCTCAAAATTGAATGCCCTTCAACGTGAGGGCTGAGTGCCTTTTATAGGGATGAATACTCGAGGTTTAATGGCTAAGAATCACTCCTTTATAATTTACATTGAATGAGGAATAAAGACATTGTATTACAGTGGAGTAACGACCGAAGTTGTCTCCGAAATAGATTCGTAATCTCGTGCCTTCGATATGAGGCGAACCACTCTCCTCCGGATCTTATCTTGGTCGAAACGTGACAGTTTTGTCCCTCCACGTGTCATCAGTTAGAACGGTCATGTGTCGTATCAGTTTTAGCCCTATATAGATGGTCCACATAATTTTTGGTCAAAATCCAATGTATGGCCAGGAAGTGCAAATGATATTCTCTTACTTAGGTGAATAAGGGCTGACTAATGGGATGGGACGAGATTAGGGGACGGGGATTTTGGAGGATGGTGGAGTGGGTCGGGATCGGGATTAGGGGGACGAGATTAGGGGGATAGAAAGTGGTCCCATCCCGTCCCACATCCCACTATTAGAGGGAACATGATTTGAGGGGACGGAATAGGACGGGAAGGGGGATTTGGGGGACTTTTAAAACCTTTTTTTAGACACTTAATTTTAAAAAATATATATTTAAATACTTAAATAATTGAAATATGACTTTTTTCTAATACAATTTCAAAATTGCAACTTTGTTTCGTAGTTCAAAAGTTGCAAATCACATAGTAAAATTGGCATTAATATAATTACATATGCAACCATACTTTTTCTAATTTTCTGACAATCTCTTGAGGATCTTCTGTTGGAATTGGAATTTATTGGTCAAATTGTTCAACGTCGCTTCCTACTCCCTCGGATAAGATTTCGTTGTAATTGTAATCGTCTTCTTCATTGATATCTGGTTGACCGCACCTTCTACGCTCAGCTCTTATCCAATCTCTAAATAAAAATGCAATCTCCAAACTGTCTCCCGCCAATGAGTGTTTGTGCTCTCCTATTTAAAACCTTCCAGCACAAAAAGCGCGTTCAGAAGCTATAAAAGACGCTTGATTATTCAACACATCTCGGACCATCTTTGATAGAGTCGGAAATGTCTTTTGATTCTCCCTCCAGTATTTCAGCAAGTCTTAACGTCCATTTTCATTAACAATTGATTCGATCGGTACAACACCATGCAAAACATAAACATCAAACTCGCTAATTTGTGAAGCACTTGAACCACTATACATTCTATTTCAAATGCCTTGAATACTTGAAGCAGAAACCACATGTTTTTATAAGGTTGAAGTGAAGTAGAAGAAGATGGTACAGAAGCCGGTTGATTATTTGCACTTTTCTCTTTGTAATACATATACATAGTTTTGCATTGTGTTTGTATGCTAGAGATAACATGTTCTTTAGTTGATTCTATTTCAAGTATTTCTAGGCATTCATAAATCGTTTCAATAGGGGCATTACAACCGTCTACTTTAATAGTAGGATTTAATACATGATCAATAAAATAAATAATGGGAATAAGAAAAAAATATTTTTAAAATTTTACAATCATTTTTGTAATAGCTGGATCGTAAGTTGGTTTTTTCTTATATTCATTAAATAACAAAAATATTAGAGATATATAAAATAACATAGATGAAATAGTAGGATAATAAATATCAGAAAATTCATTAGTAGCTAGAAAAAATTTCTCTAAAAATATAATAAGTTTCCAAATTTATCTCAATCATCATCTACAAGTATATCCGAAGGAATTTGGTTATGGGCGTTAAATACTAAAGTTAAAGGTCTTCTATACTCGTGAGCAACAACTAATTATTCATACAAAGAATTCCACATAGTTGCAACTTCTTCTAGAATTTTTCTATAAGGTAATTCTCAATCATAACATATTTTTTTAAACTCTTTGCGTCTTTGTATTTTATTACCTTTAAAAATAAAGTCGATAGCAAATTGTACTTTATCAAGAATAGAGCTAAAAAGTTTTAGATATAAATACGACATGCACATCTAACATGAAAAATATCGGAAAAAGATGGAGTCCATCGAGTTTTTAAAATGTTTACAGCATAATCATTACAATAAGCATTATCTAATGAAATGGTCATAATTTTATCAGTACTTCCATAATATTCACTATTTTCATTAATATTTCTTGAAATAAAAATTCTAGTGTGCCTTTCATCAATATATCTATATGCTATTATACGATTTTGCATAGACCAATTGTGATCTATCCAATGACATGTAACAGTTAAATAATCATTACCATTAGTACTACAGCCTATGTTAGAAATGATAGCCACTTTGCCCTTAAAATGATACAATGCATAACGTAAATATTATTGATATTCATGCGCAAATTTAAAAACATCTCTTCTAATAGTTGATCTAGGAAAACCGTTAAAAGCAGGATTATATGTTTCTCGAATGTAATGAATAAAACCATGAGAGGAAGGAAATGAAAAAGGCAAACCCCCCACAACAACTAATTTTGCTAAATTTTCCCGATCTTTATGTTTATCATATTTCGGAGCTATAACTCCCCCCGTCATCGGTTAATTCGACTCTATACTTGGTAGAGGACACTATGTGAACCTTGTCCCGACTCAGAAGACATTTGCACACCTGTTTTTTCAGCCAAGTATTGGTTATACCTTGCTTTGTGATCTTTTTCCACGTCTCATTAAACCTCCTGTCCCACCTTGACATTTTTCAGTTTTAAATTTATAAGCTTCGCGATAAATTTTACAAATAGCTAGTTGATTAGGAATGTCCCTTTAAAAAAAAATCTAATGCAAGTGATTTTAATTTTCGTTATTTTTGGTCTTTTCTCATGCTAAAGGGAATATGAGAGATTTCAGTTTCAGCCTGAGACTCAGTCTGAGCCTGAGGTGGAGCTGCACTAGTGGGTGTGTTATCTAAATTATCTTCTAATTCATTTTCTAAATCATAGTCTGGTTCAGTAGTTGGAGATGCAGAATATACTTCATGATCTAATGATTGCACATTTGCATTAATATCAACATTAAAAATTCCAGTTTCATCTACATGAGTGAAATTATCATAATTAGAATTAGTAGAAGATACACTCTTACCTCTGTTACCGCTACTACCTCTACCAGAAAAACGTCCACCTCGTTCCATTATAATTATGCAAATAAAGAATTAAAGTTAAAAAAATTAAGTATGATAATTAAAATTAATCAATAATAATTTAAATAAAAAAAGGAACGAGTGTACAAAACGTCGACGTAACGTCGACGTGTAATCAAGGTTGAAAATTAAAACTTTGCTCGATGATCCTCAAGCTAGTTGCCAACTTCACTCCCAATTTTAATTTTGATAGAAATTAGTAAATAAAATATAATATTTAGTGTGCAATTTAGACTTGTATATATATATATTAGAGAGATGGTAGGAAGATTTGTGAGAAAAATGAGGTATTTATAGTTAAGAAATAGGGTTAATGTGTAATATACTAACTTAGGGGTTAAAAATAAATATTAAAGGGGTAGATGGGTTTATGGGGTGTTGGGGGGCCAAAATGGTGGTTTGTAACCGTTGCCAACGCTAGAATTGTAAATGGTCATTTATACAATGGTTACTTTTTAGCAGAAATCGAGATGGGACGGAACGGAGCGGGATGGGCTGGGGCGAGATCGGGCCGGGGCAGGATTGAAATAGACGGGACATGTGCTTGTCCCATCCTGATTTAGAACCCGAATAGAGTTAATCCTTATCTCTTAATTTACCTGACGGGATCAAGACTGAATAGGATCGGGATAGACCGGGGCGGGATCAAATTGTCCCGACTCACTGACTAGCCTTAGTGAATTCGAAAAACTTCTTTCTTCATGGCAGAAAAAGCAAAACATTCCAACTTCTCTATAATCTGACGAAAGTCTTTTCAGCCCTGCCACTCTAGACACGTGTTGGCCAACAACAGGTTTAAGTGGACGGTTCGAATTTCAAATCGTCACCGTAATGATGACAATTTATAAATAAAAATCCTTCTGTCCTTCCTTTCTCTTCCACTTGCTTTCACAAAATCTGAATCTCTTTTTCTCTGTGAATTTTTCTTTCATCTACGCTCTTCAAATCTTCTCCTTTGTTTGTTATCATTTTATCATGTCAATATCTCATAGCCATTGCTAAATCGTCTAATATCCCTTCTTCCTCCACTACTTGTGGTGTTTCTTTTTCTGCGCCGCCGTCAATGGCTGGTGGCGATGAAATCGCCATTGACTGTACATCACCGCAACCCACCGTGTGTTCCATACTTCCAAACCATTGGTCTTTCAAGAACACTGTTTTTCTCGAGCCCCATCTTCAAATAATTATCTGGGTGAATTAGCTGAAAACTACCATTCTTCCATCCGGGCTTCCTATCTTAAACTTGTCCGGGAGGATCGCCACTGCGAGGGAACTTTCAGATCTTTATGCCTGGAGAAAAAGAAAATATAACTACCTTTAGGTCGGGTTTCTCGAACATATACACTTATTCGTTCACACTTGATCTCGAACCAGCCATCGACAAAGTAATTAGAGATTTATGCAAGTGCTACAACGTTTGCCTTGCTCAAGTTGGTCTCTCCGTATGGAGAGAATTAGCCTTACATTAATCCCGTAGATGCACTGTTTAATAATCCCATATCAAACTTATAAATCATTAAAAATATTAACGCCTTATTCTTGTTACTGAACATTTTTCATCACGAGAATGGACAAAAAATTATTTGACAATGTTGAATCGTTTTATTTGACCTCCTTGAATCTAGATCTTGGGATCTCCAATTTTTTAGGTAGAGTTACCTCCATGATGACTTATTTTTGATCATAGTCTTATTTCATTCGATAATCTCTCAACCGCCTCTCTATTTAAGCCTTTTGTACGTGAATCCGACACATTATCTCTTAAATTTACATAGTCAATTGTGAAAATTCCATTACATAGTAGTTGTCTAACAGTATTACGCCTTCATCGTATATGACGAGATTTACCGTTATATATGATGCTCCCAGCCCTTCCTATTGTCGCTTGACTATCGCAATGTCACTACAAGAAAAGACTTATTTTGTGGAGGTTTTTTCTTAATTTTGTAGCGGTTTCCGACCTCCGCAATTGGAATTGTGGAGGTTTTAAGAAACTCCAAGGTTATGTGCGCCACGACACATTTTGTGGCGATTTAAAAAAATCTTCACGACGACCTCCGCAAATTGAAAGTGTAATTAGTGGGGATTTTAAATTCAACTAAGGATGGTCTGTGACCTCCACAACATGATTTTAATACTCCAAGATATTTAATTTATGGGGGTTTTTAATTATCGCAGTATGATTCGATTTAAAAAAAAATAATTAGTGGCGGTGTACAACCGCCACAATATAAGCTTTATATTTAAAAACATTTTAATATGTTGGGGTCTACAATCTCCACAATATAATTTCATTATTTTATAAAATTTAATTTGTGGGGGTCAATTACCGTCACAAATTGATTATTGAAATGTGTTTTCTTCTCACTAAAAAAGTTCATTGATTAAATAAGACCAAGCTTGTATAACAATATGCATATCAAATAAATAGTTTACTTAATAATATATAACATAAATCAAATTTCATAAAAATAATCCATAATTGCAAAAGTCGCAAATTAAAATACTTTACTACCTAAGAAGCTGAAGCAATATAAATTAGGGTTGTCCAGTGGGTTGGGTCGGCCCGAACCCGACCCGGCCCACCCCGTCCCGATCCCCCAAAATAAATAAAAAAAATTCGGGGTCGGGGTTTGAACTCGGGACGGGGCCTGGGTTCGTCCCGATCCCGACCCGACCCGCCCCAACCCCATCATGTCCCGATCTCGACCCATCCCCCTTTGCAAAAATAGTCGTTGCAACAACAATCAAATTTTGATTTTGACCGTTGTGCAACGGCTATAACGGCCATTTTTGTCCCCCTACCCCCTTAATATTTATTTTTAATCCCTAAGTTAATATATTTACACTTTTATCATATTTTTCAACTATAAATAACTCATTTTTCTCACAAATCTTCCTACCATCTCTCTAATCTCTCTACAATTCTACAAATCTTTCTACTATTAAATATTATATCAAAGTTAAAAATTTGGGAGTGAAGTTGGCAACTAGCTTGAGGATCATCCATCGAGCAAAGTTTTAATTTTCAACCTCGATTACACGTCGGCGTTTGGTACCTTCGTTCCTTCTTTAAATTATTATTGTTACTTAATTTTAATTATTGCACTTAATTTTATTTACTTTAATTATTTATTTATATTATTATAATGGAAGGATCGAAACGTATGATTAGGGGTAATGGTAAGGGTGCTTCTTCTAGTAGGGGTAACAAGGGTAAGGGTACTTCTTCTAGTAATCCTATTCCTAGTCCCGATGATTTGATTGATTTCAGTCATATTGATGAAACTATTTTTTTTAATGATATACCATTTGATGATGAAGTAGATAAACCAGACTTTAATTTAGACGATAATATAGATGACACACCCACTGGTGCACCAACCTCCAGCTCAGTCTGAGTCTCAGCCTGAAACTGCAACTTCAATGCCTCTTATTCCCCCTAGTATGAATCGAGGCCCCATAAAATAAAAATTAAATCAGATGCATGCCATTTTTTTATAGAGACGAAGATAATCAACTAGCTAGATGTAAAATTTGTAAAAATATTTATAAATTTAAAACCGAAAAAGATCAAGGTGGGACGGGATGTTTACTGAGACATGTACAAGGAGAGCACATAGATAGGTGGAATCAATACCTAGCTAAAAAATCGGGTGTGACAATGTCATATGAGTGAGGACAAAGTTCCCATAGTGTCCCCGACCTAGTACAAGGTCAAATTAACCCAACGACGGGGGGAATTTTTGGTCCTAAATATGATAAAAACAAAGATAGGGAAAATATGGCAAAATTAATAACGGTGGAGGGTTTGCCTTTTTCATTTTCTTCCTCATGTGGTTTTATTCATTACATACGAAAAACATATAATCCTGCTTTTAATGGTTTTCCTAGATCAACTGTTAGAATGGATGTTTTATTCTGGATGTTTTAAATTTGCAAGTGAATATCAACAGTATTTACGTTATGCACTGTATCATTTTAATGGCAAAGTGGTTATCACTTTTGACATAGGCCGTAGTACTAACGGTAATGATTACTTAACGGTAACATGCCATTGGATAGATCAAAATTGATTTATGCAAAAACGTATTTTAGCATATAGATATATAGATGATAGACACACTGAAAGTTTTATTGCAAATAATATTAATGAAATTTGTGATTACTATGGAATAAAAGATAAAATTATGACTATTACATTAGATAATGCTTCTTCTAATGATTATGCTATAAGACTTTTAAAACTTAGATTAACTCCATCTTTTCCTGATCATTTTCATATAAGATGTGCGTGCCGTATTTATAACTTAGTTGTAAAGGATGGCCTAAAACTTTTTGAAAGCATTCTTGATAAAATACAATTTGCCATAAACTTTATTTTTAAAGATAAAAAATACAAAGACGCAAAGAGTATTAAAAAATATGTCATGATTGTGGATTATCATATAGAAAAATTCCAGAAGAAGTTTCGACTAAGTGGAATTCTCTGTATGAGCAACTACTTGTTGCTTACGATTGTAGATAACCTATTACTTTATTATTTAATGTCCATAATGAAAATTCAAGGGATATGCTTGTAGTTAATGATTGAGATAAAATTTTAGAACTTAATGGATTTTTAGAGAAATTTTATCAAGGTACTAAAGAATTTTCCGATATTTATTAACCTACTATTTCAAATATGTTATTTTATATAACTCTAATATTTTTGTTACTTAATAAATATATATAAAAACCAACTTATAAGGCATCTATTGAAAAAATATTTAAAAAATTTAAAAAATATTTTTTTTCTATCCCCACTATTTATATTTTGGTGCTATATTAAATCCAACTATTAAACTAGACGGTTGTAAAATACTTGTAAAAATGATTTATGATTGTGTAGAAGTACTTCCAACAGACCCAACTGAAGAACCAACTGACACACCAACTAAAGAAGCAGTTACGTCTAGCATACACACCGAATGCAAAAAAATATATACGTATTACCAACAACAAAATGCAAATAATCAACCGGCTTCTGCTACTACATCGCTGCAACCTTATAAAAACATGTGGTTTTTGCTGATAGTATTCAAGGCCTTAGAAATAAAATGTGTTGTGGTTCAACTTCTTCACAAGCTAACGAATTTTATGTTTATGTTTTGCAGGGTATTGTACCGTACGAATTAATTACCAATGATGAAGGACAAGAAGACTTTCTGAAATACTGGAGGGAGAATGAGAAGACATTTCCGACGCTAACAAAGATGGCTCGAGATGTGTTAAACATTCAAGCATTATCAACAGCGTCTGAAAGCGCCTTTTCCGCAGAAAGATTTCAAATTGGAGAGCACAGACATTCATTGGCGGGAGACACATTGGAGATTGTAGTTCTATTCAGAGACTGGATTCGTACAGAGGGTAGAAGGTGCGACCAACCGGAGACCAACGAAGAAGCAGACTACAACTACAACGAAATCTTATCCGAGGGAGCAGGAAGCGACGTAGAAGAATTTGACAAACAAATTCCAATTCCAACAGAAGATCCTTAAAACATTGTGAGGAAATTCGAAAGAGTATGGTTGAATATGTAATTTTTTTAATTGCAATTTTACTATGTCATTTGCAACTTTTGAACACCACAAAGTTGCAATTTTGAAATTATATTACAAAAAAATTATATTTTATTAAATAATATAAGAGGCACAAAAACAGTCTTGTGATGTTTTTATTACACTATCTTGTTCAATTATTGAAGTGTTTATATATATATTATTTTTTAAAATTAAGTGGAAAAAAAACTCGAGTCCCGACCTGACCCGCCCCAACCCGACCCCGTTCCGGCGGGATGTGGGACGGGACGGGACCTCCCACTGTCCCGCCTATCCCGGCCCGCCAGGGCCATCGGAACCCGAGTCCCGACCCTCTCCCCCGTCCCATCGGGTCCCGTCCCGCTGGAACCCACCTCGCCCCGTTGGACAACCCTTTTATAATGTATGCTAAACATTACTACTATTTCATAGAAGCAAAAGTGGTTCCATACTGAAATAAATAAAATTCTAAATATTTGCTTGATCATTTCCATTGATATCACCCAATGATCCTCTTATATTTACGGGTGAAGTAGATTCATGAACTACAAGTAAAAGAATGTTATTCACTAAAAATCAAAGAAAGAGTTGGTCAGTGAATTTTGACAAAATCAATCAAGCAGTTTCATATGGCTTATCCAAAGAGATGGCAAGTGATGAAATTTAAGTACATTTTTGAATTAAAGTTACCATAAAAGCACTTACCACAAATTTTAAGCTCACATGTCATACCAACAAACCCATTATGCAATAGAAATCCAGCTAAAAACAGAAATCAATCACCGAAAACACAAATTATGAATTAAAGTTTAAAAAAATCAGCTAAAGTATTTATGTAGAGAGTTACAAAATTCACAGGAAAGCTAATACACTTCCGGAAAAGAGTATTTTTAACACAGAAAACGGGAACCAATTACTGAAACACACAAATAATGAAGAAATCCAATAAATTTAGTTGAAATATGTATGATGAAGTTGCAAAATTCACAGTAAATGAGATGTTACCACTTTCACTGAACGTTAATGTACTTGATACTGTGCGGGATCGGTTCTCGATGAAGGGCTTTAGCATACGAAACCCTAGATACCTTCTCGTTCCACAACTTACCAATATTCTATGGATGCTCCCTTAAAAAAGAAGAGTAATCAAAGAAAACGTGAATTAGATCTGATCATCAGACACTGTGTGAGGCAAAATCCTAGATCGAATAAAAACCAGCTAGATCTAACAAAAAATTATAAGTGCTAAACTACCAGAAACGCATACCTCAAAACCAGTACGATGAAACCGATTTCCCACCTACAAAACGCAAAGAGACAGAGAAAACACAAGTTCTTCATTAGAGAGGTTAATTTTAGTAGAGAAAACTCACTCTAAATTACACAAATAAGCAGAAAATTACTTACTACTATGTTCAAAATTACAGAAATCCTCTAAAGTTAATATATAAGATCAGAAGTAACAACTTAACTGGTAAAGTTACAGCAATCCAAAGTAACAACCGCAACTCAAAGGCACCAAAAATTTCACATGCACCAAAAATTCTTCTTCAAAATACACAAATAAGCATGAAAACAAATTTAGAACTCACATGCAAGATGAAAGAATCAGCATTTTCCCGGTTAGATCTGAAGAAATAGATGTGGAATCCGAAGAAATCGATGTGGAAAAGGCAAAAGAAATGAGAAGTTTACCTTGTGGATTGAGAGAAAGCTAAGGAGTGAGAGTCCCCGCAAATTAGAAATAAAACGAGGGAAAAGGCAAAAAAGAATGAGGGAAAAGGGTATATCTAGCGCTAATTTTTTTCATGTATAGCGGGGGTTACAATCCCCGCAATTTCACCCCCACAATTTAATGTTAAATTAGTAGCGTTTACGCTAAACCCCACATTTAATATAATTTTGCGGAGGTTATAGTAACCCCGCAATTAAAACCACCAAAATCGAATCATTTGTGCATACTATTTTTTCGAACTCCGCGCATAGTGAAAACTTAGTACATCGGGCTGTCTTTTTTTTATATTGGAATAATTATGCAAAATTATAAATTTCTTTTAACAATTATTAAAGTAACACATTGTTAAATTAGTTAAGCCTACTGGATGAACTTTATTTTTAAAGTACTTATTACATGACTAAAGCAAGCCAACCAAACCTGAGCTTAATCGAGTCGGGCATTGATCAAGCTTTAATCGAGTCGGGTCGTGCTGAGACAAATTTTGACCGAAATCAAGCCGACTTGAGCTGAACTAAATATGTGCGAGATGATGATCCGCTGCGCCGATTTGAGCTTGTTACTCAAGCCTACATATACAACAAATAGTAGTACTTATGATCAATCTAAAGCATATTATTTCACAATAATCATAAATACTTGGCCTTGAGCTTATAATTAGTTCTAAAAAGCAGCAAAATCAAGAATTTTATCATTCTTTTCAATCTGAAAAGGTTGGTGAGGAGGGAAAATAGTATGAGCAATTCCCCCATTAGAGAGTTTATATTCTCTCTCAAGAACAGAGATATAATCTCCAACATATTTAACCATAAACCAAGGAACAAAAGATATGATTTTGTTAGCATGAAAAATGTCTTTATAAAATTCCTCTTGGAGGACAGCACGCTTTTCGTTATCAAACGTTTCTAAAAACCAATTTTTGAAAAGCTCCCATCTGGGTTTATTAAAATCATCACTTATCATTTTTCTTGCGGGTGATCCCCGACTAAAATCAATTTGTTTGGTACTATCCATTAAATACTAGGATAATCCATATCTGACTCAGTTATTTCTGGGTCTTCACGAACACCTCTGGCAATATGATCATTACCAATTATAATTCTATCGACTCTATTATTCTCAGTATGATCAGTCGTAGGAGGATTTATAAAATCCGGAATACGAGAAGTAGAAGCTCGTGAAGGAGACCTAACAATATAATCAGTAGGATTCTTTGAATGCTTTAAATTTAAGCATTAAACTTCATGGCTATCATTATATGCCTGGTACTAAAGTAATATGTATCTGTTATAGAATTTACTTCAACCCTTTATATACAATGAATCCTATGTGCAAAATTATGAATTTAAAAAATGAGACTATTTTAATAGAAACTAATTTTGGTAAATCCAAGATTACTACTAGAAGACCTATTAAATGGGACGAAATGGATTTTCCCACCGAATGGGTCATAGAGAGAGCTGCACCTCCCCAGAATAGTAGTAATACTGATCTTACTCATATAGATCAAGCCCCTGATGGAACTGTCAAGTTAAAATTTTCTAAAACTACTTACTTGACAAATGATTTGGGTTCTCGATATAATAGATCAGAAATTTCAAACAGGTCTTATATTTCTCCTACTGATTATATTGTTAGGTCTCCTTCACGAGCTTCTACTTCTCGTATTCCGAATTTTATAAATTCTCCTACGACTGATCATACTGAGAATAATAGAGTCGATAGAATTGTAATTGGTAATGATCATATTTCCAGAGGTGTTCGTGAAGACCCAGAAATAACTGAGTCAGATATGGATTATCCTAGTATTTAATGGATAGTACCAAACAAATTGATTTTAGTCGGGGATCACCCGCAAGAAAAATGATAAGTGATGATTTTAATAAACCCAGATGGGAGCTTTTCAAAAATTGGTTTTTAGAAACGTTTGATAACGAAAAGCGTGCTGTCCTCCAAGAGGAATTTTATAAAGACATTTCTCATGCTAACAAAATCATATCTTTTGTTCCTTGGTTTATGGTTAAATATGCTAGAGATTATATCTCTGTTCTTGAGAGAGAATATAAACTCTCTAATGGGGGAATTGCTCATACTATTTTCCCTCCTCAACAACCTTTTCAGATTGAAAAGGATGATAAAATTCTTGATTTTGCTGCTTTTTCTAAAATGGTGGAAAATAATTCTGCTTTTGTTACCACTAGGCACATTAATACCATGCTCAAGCAGAATAATTACACCAATGTTTATATCAATGTTTTGGGGAACAAGTTACCCTTTTACATAATAGAATTGATAAATTAACTTCTGAGGTCATGAAGGCCATCCCAGCAGTGGCGGGATCTTCCCAGCAGCTTAATATTGCTACTCCTAGTGTGCAGCCTCCTCCAGAGATCAAAGACTTTAAGCTCAGAGCTTACTCAAAGTTGGAAAAATTACTAGATGATAAGTTCAAGGGGTTAAAAATCAGCCCTTTAACTAAGGACCATGAGTTAGACCTCTCTGGCGATGATTATAAGCAGAAGATGTCTAAAGAAGTTAATAGACTTGAAAAATGGGCCAGAAAACCAGTACAAAGGATGTACTATTATCCTAGGCCTACTCCCCAAGATGTTCTGTTTGAGGAACATGATATTGTTGATAACAATAGTTATAGTGGAAAAAATATCTATGAATGGAATATTGATGGTTATACGGAAAGACAGATTTATACGGCTGTCCATAGAATGCTTATGTATAGTACAATTTGCAAGGCTAATAATAATGTTGATAAGACTGTGGCTGAAATGATTATATCAGGTTTTACAGGACAACTAAAAAGATGGTGGGATCATTATCTTACACCGGGACAGCGAAATAATATTATTGGAGCTGTTAAAACGGAGCCAGGAGTGATAGATCCAGTTCCTAATGCTGTTTATACCTTAGGGATCAACATTATAGAACACTTTACTGGTAGATAGTCTGATGATTCTGAAAATATCAGAACTTTACTCCAGAACCTTAGGTGTAAAACCCTTACCTCTTTTCGGTGGTATAAGGATGTCTTCCTTTGTAGGATAATGGAACTACCAGAATGTAATAGCTCACGCTGGAAATCCAAGTTTATAGATGGTTTTTAATTTGGACCATCCTCCTTATATATGGTTTTTAATTTGGACCATCCTCCTTAAGGAAGATACAGAATTTGCCGGAGGGAAGAGAAAAATAATGCACATTGACATTATCCAGACAAAAGAGAAGAAGCATCGAGTAGAGGTGGTGCGGGAAGCTGTCCTTAAATATCTTACAATTCGTTCATTTGATTCAAATTTCAACAGGCAAATGGCAGATTCTTTAAGGAGGAAATTAACAAAGTTTACTTCTTTATTTTATGTCTTGACAATTTAATCACACATTACTTTTCCAACAGAGAGCACACTGTTATTTAAAATATTTAGTGCTTGTTCTGACTTATGAAAACGAAAAAAAGGGTCATACACTTTTTCCCTATTTTTGGTCTTTAATTTTTGCTCCTCAAATGAAATTTATGTCTATTAGACAGATTCTTTAAGGAATTTGACACAAATTATGATGGATTCCTTAAAGAACCTATGTCCCAATAGGCGTAATTTACATTTGTGGGGCAAAAATTAAAGACCAGCCCATTTGAAGGGCAAACTGTAATATTAAAAGAAAAAAATAGTTCCTATCTCAAATGATGTTTGTTTAATATTATGTCCGAATAAAAAAGAGTGTTCACTTAGTCATTTGCACACCCTTAAAAAATACTAGTAATTTCTAAGCAAAATATGTAATTTGACTAAAATGTCTCTAATTAAATAGGTATTGGGATTTGGTTACCTAATACTTAATAAGGACAAATTTGGAAAAGTAAATTTAATTCTTTCTTATTTTAATAAGTGAACACTCTTTTTAAATAAAAAGTAAAAGCTAAGTAAACACTTTTTTTATCCGGAGTAACTTAGTACAATGTCCGCTCTACACAGCCAGAAAGCCCAAATATTCGAAGTTACAACCAGCTAGGCTTGCATGCTTGGGACTTCCAAGCCCGAGTTTCTGTTTCTAAAATAATTGTGGGCTGATTTACACAATCTCTATTCGTGGGTTTTCGTGGTCCCATTTCATCGGTTCACTTTTTAGGTTATCATTTAGATTTCGTCCCTATATTCAAAAGTTATGCAAATACATTCTTATATATTTGCTTATATATTTTTTAATCTTACATACAAAATATTAGACCGTCGTCTAACATTTGAATAACTTACGAACTTTTAGATCATGGTCTAACATTTTTTCATACATTTTTCAATTCACTCAAAAGGAATCTTTAGACCATGGTGTATAAGAAAAATAAAAAAAGAGTCATTTACTAAGCAACTATCCAAAAAACGAATAACTTATGAAAATTTCTCCTAATCGGTTAGGTTGCGATGTCATAGAAAAAGGTGAATGATTTATTATGATTCTTCTGATCCTCTCATATATATCTTTTGTTATGTTAGTTATGGTATCTAATAGCTGCATTCTTTGGTTCTTTTATACTTATATTGTGAGAGATCAGATCAAGTAATTCTTTTAGTGCTCTTGGTTCCTTAATTATTTGGTGTACAAAATAAGATTAAGTTCTTCATAACAATCTTCGTTATCAAATGTTCTTCATAATAATCTTGAGGCATTTTTTTGGCCTCTCTATTGCTTTGAGTTGTAAAGAATATAGCTGAGTGCTAGAATTGGTAGGCAATAGTGCTATGCAAAGAGGACACATGAGCAAGTGATTTTTGTTGATCCTCTTTCCCAATTAAATACCACATTTAGTTTTACCCAAAAGGCCGAGAAAGATATGCAGTGATTGAGACACCAAGTGGTATCATCTCAATATAAATAAATATATGTAATAATTATTATTCTAAAAAGCAAATGTGTATATAAAATACATCGTTATCACTTGATAAATAATAGTATAAATTAAACGTCAATTGAGATAGAAAGTTAACCCTTAAAACATCATTCTTTCCTACCCAAACTTGTGGACAAGTTGATTTATGACAATATATCGATATCACTCCTACAAAATCATACATACCCCACTGAATACATACTTTTCTTTGGCTTGACTCTCTCAACTAGCAAGACCAAATAGATTTCTTTTATCAACGTATCACTAGAAGCATTTTTTTTTTAAAGCTACGCCAAATTGTGCTATTTAGATGACAACTTACTGAACTGTTGTAGAGAGTCATGTGAAATTTTTAGAATGTTTAGTGCATTTAAGAATCAGATTCCTTTGCACGAGATGTTCTCCTCCCAGCCAAATAAGCAAAACCCAATAAACTCACAGAAATTATAATATACATCCTCCCACTTTTACTTGTCCATTATATTAAAAATATTTTTTTACTTTTGCTTGTCAACTTTAGCATATAACAAACACATAATTTTTTCATATTTTACTCTTTACATTAATCACTTATTCCCCAAATCATTTCCAAGACTTATTAAGACTATATATATCAATTAATATGAATATTATGATAAATTATACACATCATTTATTATTTCTTAAATGTAGAGTGTAAAGTAAAAATGAACGGATCGAGTATAAAAAAAATTCAAGACTGAACCTGCTACTAGCATTTCAAATGACCTTTTCCTTTTCTTTTGATCACCTTAGGATTCTTCTTTGAGTTTTACTTGTGGTGAATCTCTGGAAAAATAAGCTTTGTCAGATTAATTTAATCCGTCTTCTTTTAATATTTAAGAAAAATATGATCAAAATCCAAAAGAAAATAAATAAATCAAACGCTCAGTTGCGTGCACAATTGAGAATGATTACAAACATTTGTACATGTTTAATACTATATAGTTTAACCAAATAGTACATGTCTTTGTTCTTTAACTCGAACCAGTTTGTACCAAAATTTTGAAAACAACGGGAGAGTAATGTCTGAAGGTATTATAATATCCAAGTGGTATATAGTAAATGTTACTATTACAGAGGTAAGGGCATTTAATTTTCTGGTCAAAGCCTCGAATAGATGATCATTAAATACATGAGGAGTAGATTACAATTCTTATGGACTTGAAAGAAGTGTCTGTCTGACTATATAGACATGCCTAATTTTTGTGTACTTACGATGTTTCTTTGCAGTGAACTTCTGATCAATCGTGTAAGATGTTCCACAGGCAAATGACAGATTCCTTAAGGAGGATGGTCCAAATTAAAACCCAGTCCTCTGCTTTAACGAAGAAAAAAACATTGTTTCTTTTTAATAAATAAAAATCTCTTTGTGAAGGGGAAAGTCCCGAAGCCGAAATCCTCCCACCTGTACCAGAGGCCCCTTTGCCAGGTGGGATGTAAATCGATGGATATGCGTGAGTGGCAGCCCTGCAAGGGAGAGGACCAACGGGACACGAACCCAGCAACAACCTTTGCAATATTTCAGCAAAGACTGTCACCACACGGATTCGAGACGTCGGAGTGATTGTACCCCAATCACCTTGTCACTTACCAACTCGCTTGTGCCCCTAGGGGCAATAAACAAAAATATCTTGTTTTGACTTCTGAAAATTATAAAGGAAAAAGAAAATCAATATTTCAAATTTGGACGCTATTCTTAATTCCTTTTTTCCAATTAAAAAAAGAAACAAAAGTGAACCAGTATCTCAAAGTTAAAGCCCTATAGCTGGTTTCATTTTATATTTTTGTAGGATTAAAATAAAGATTGTCGATCAAGGTCACGTTTACATCTAGACAGATGAAAAAGGCCTTACAAAATACAAACTAAGCATAAAAAAGAAATAAAAATTCGAAGATGAATAAAGAGCTGTTAGTTTATAATTTTCCTCAAGTCTAAGATGCGACCTACAGAGTTGGAGAAAAGTTTAGATGGCGACACTGTAAAGAATTGTGGTCCTTATATTTCTGTAGTCTAGCTCATAATATGGATAGGAACAAGATGAGATTAGATTCCAAAAAATAATCTTTTATTAAACATCACAATATTAGTTTTCATTTTTTCCCTCCTTTGTAAATCAACTCTTCCGCTTTTTATGTTCTTCTATCCTGTTGTAATTTCTACACCTAACTTTTGGTTACAATTAATTAGCTTATTCTTTTGTGGGATATAATCCCTTGCTCAGTGTACGGAAAAAAGATATTATCTCCGTTTCAATTTATGTGGCATAATTTGGATTTTGGAGTCAATCCTTTTTATTTCGACCATGAGTTTGGACATGGAATCTTTAAGTTTTTTAGAATAAAATTTATATATTTGAAAAATATGGAAAAATACTATAAATCAAAATAATTGACAATTTAAAATATTTAAAAGACAAATGAATTACGGTCAAAGAAAAACTAGTTTGAATCTCGAAATCTGAAAGTGACTCATAAGAGAGTGATCCCTTATTTGTTCTTTGTAAGTATCACTTGTTTATAATCGTATACTCATTATCCACGATTAATAATTCCAGGGGAGAAAGATGAACAATTTTGCATTGCCAATGCTCTCATTAGTGAAAATGACAAAAAATTGTTGTTTGGGGTTAGGTTTAAGTAGTCCCTCAAATATATTTTTGATTGGTTTTGATTTTTAAAGTAGTCACTTATGTTTTTGTCAGTGAAAATGACAAAAATAATCCCTCTGGCTATTAGATTTTATGAAAATAATAAAGATTTAAGGGGATTCCTATTGACGAACGAATATAGTCCGGACCAGGATTCAAAATCCAGTCTAACTTTAATAGTTTTATGATAGAATTCTAGTCTAAGTATATTTGATAAATTATGATTATGATAGTTTTATTAGAATAGAGTTTCATTGTTAAACTAGGGAAAGGAAAAATTTACTTCTATATAATGAATGAAAAGCAAGAAAGAATTCTCTCAATATTTTTTTTTTCTCTAAATTTCTGTCGCTTCTCAAATTTAACATGGTATAAGAGTCACATTAAAAGAACACGAAAATCTTAAATAATGGTGGGTGACAGAGAAACCGGCGATAAAAATGAAGGAATCGCCGGTGAAAAAAATAAAATTCAAAGAAAGACAATCTCCCCTTATGACATTACGTCAAACGATAATTCCAGAATTGTGGTGACACAAGTGCAATTGAAGGGAGAGAATTCTGAAGAATGAGCTAGATCCATGAGGACGACCCTACGAGCAAGGAAGAAATTCAGCTTCGTTGATGGTACAATCAAGAAGCAGGATGAAGAGTCGCCGGACTTAGAAGATTGGTGGACTATACAATCTTTGTTGGTGTCATGGATTCGCAACACCATCAAACCAACGCTTCGCTCAACGATTTTGCATAAAGAGGAACCGAAAGAATTATAGACGAGCATTTGGGAGCGGTTCGCTGTTATCAACGACCTTCGGATGCAAGAACTGGAGGCAGAACTTGTGGAGTGCAAGCAGAAGGGAAGGACCATAGTGGATTACTATGGAAAACTAACTATGTTGCGGGAAGAATTGAGGGGATTCAGTAGTGTAATGTTAAGAGGTTCTAGGGTATGCTGGGATTTGAGAAAAGCAGCACCTTACGATGTTCATGACCAATTCCAAACTACAAATAGATTCCGACTTGAAAGTGCGAAAAATGCATGTGCAATCTGGGGATGATCTTGGAAACCAAAAGAGAAGAAGTAAAAGTGCATCTTTTCCTCATAGGATTGGATGAGGCAATGTATGGAACGGTAAGACTGAATATACTGGCCTAGGAACCATTGCCATCATTAAACAAAGTCTACTCGAAGCTAGTGCAAGAAGAGAGTGTGGGAGGACTCACACGAAAAATGGAAGAACGGAGTGAAACATGGCCTTTGCAATCATTACAGTGACCAAGGTCAAGGGAAGAATGATGGTGCATTCTGCACACATCGCAAGATATCCGGACACATTGTGGAAGGATGTTTTCAACTCATTGGGTATTCGGAATGGTGGCCAGGAAATAAAAAAAAAGACGAAAAATCCAGAGAAATAAGATGAGGACAACAACAACAATAGAGGAAAGGCCCTAGATCTGGTCGAGGAAGAGGCAAATACTAGGGTAATACTGTTGTTGTCAAGGATACACAAGCGGAGATAGAACAGATGAACACAGGCGGTATAGGACCTCACAATCTGAGTGAGGAGATCTAGAAAATGGTGATTCATATGTTGAATTCATAAGGAATAAATCAGAATGACAAGATGGATGGTAAGACCGAAAACTCATCCTAGATTATTGACTCCGGAGCTACCAATCATGTGACATGTATTCCAGAGAAACTGAGCGATCAGCTGGACGTTCCTGAGTGTCCGGTAGGGCTTCCAGATGGAAGTAGCTCGGTGGCTACAAAAGAAAGAACAACCAGGCTGAATGACAATATATGATTGAAGAATGTTCTTTATGTTTCGGATTTGACATGCAATTTAATTTTTGTGTCATAACTGGTTGATTATTTAGATTGTGATGTGACATTTAATAGAATTATGTGTGTTATACTGAATTCCACCATGAGGAAGTTGATTGGAAATGGTGAACGTCGAGGTGAACTTTACTATTTTTGGAATGTGCCGCTGATATGGGCTATGAAGGTAGAGGTAGTTGATTGGTTCGATCTTTGACACAAACGGTTGGGTCATCCTTCAGCACAAATAACAAAGTCTATTACGTCATTAGGCTTAAATGAGAATGGTAATAGATTGGATAGAGAATGTGATGTATGTCAACGAGTAAATCAAATGAGAAGTATTTTTCCTTTAAGTGAGAATATTGCTTCGGATACTTTTGAGATGATCCATTGTAATTTATGGGGACCATATATGACCCCTTCCTCTAATGGTGCTTCATATTTTTTTACTATTGTGAATGATCATTCACGAGTCGTGTGGATCTTTCTCTTAGTTGATAAGAAGAAGTGTCCCAAATCTTGAAGAATTTATTTGCTCTTGTGAAAAGGCAGTTCGAAAAAAGGGTAAAGATAGTTAAAAGTGATAACAGAACTGAGTTCACGTGCATGAAATCTTACTTCTTCGAACATGAAGTTCTATTTCAAACATCTTGCACAGGGACACCTCAGCGGAATGGAAGAGTCAAAAGAAAACACCGTCACATTCTTAGTGTGGCATGAGCATTGATATTTAAGGGTCATCTTCCGATTAAATTATGGGGAGAATGCGTTGTGATTGCGGATACTTGATCAATAGAACACCATCTTCAATTTTGAATAGTAAAACTCCTTATGAAATTTTATATGGGAAGGAGCCTCATTATGATCACTTAAGGGTGCTAGGGTCACTATGTTATGCACCCACGAAGGGAAAAACAAGATACAAGTTTGAGAGTCGGAGTCGTATATGTATCTTCTTGGGATAACCCTACGGACAAAAATATTGGAGATTGTATGACTTAGAAAATGATGAATATTTAGTCTCAAGATATGTGGACTTCTACGAGACTAAGTTCCCTTTTACCATAGGAACATGTGACCTGGTCGACAACATAGAAGCGATCCCGAACGAAACAAAGGACCAAAGAAGAACAAACATATAATGTAGGTGCGAACAAAGTTCGAATAGAAGAAATTCGAACATCGAATACTGAATCAGCCAGAATTAGACCAGATAGATGCTAGTTCGAATAATGAAAATGTGGAAGAAGTACAGACGAAAGGTACCCGAGCCAATGAAAAGCCACCGAAGGAAAAATTGGGTCAAGGTAAACGTCAGAAGCATGACTCGGTTTGATTACGTGACTACGTTACTGAAACATTCCGGAAAGAAAGTCCATCAACGAGTTCGCCCGATCCTTAACAACCCTCAGGTGCACCTTATTCTTTAGCTCATTATATATCCTGTGATAATTTTTTCTCGCAACACCAAAGCTTCCTTGCAGCAATTATCACAGGAATTGAACCAAAATCCTTCTCGGAGGCTATGAAAAAGAAATATTGAAGAAAAGCCATACAACAAGAAATCCAAGCATTAGAGGACAATGACACATAGACATTGGAAACATTGTCGCATGATAAGAAATCACTTGAATGTAGATGAGTATACAAGATCAAATACAACTCGAACGGAACAATTGAACGATATAAAGCTCGGTTGACCATCTTCGATAATAAGAAGGAGGACAGTATTAACTATAATAAAACGTTTGCTCCGATTGGGAAGGTAGTGATCGTTCAGACCTTCTTAGTGGTAGCAACCGCTCGAAATTGAGAGTTGCATCAAATGGATGTTCATAACGCCTTCTTGCATGACGAACTGGCGGAAGAAGTTTATATGCAATTACCACCAGAATTCCTTGTGTGTCTGGTCCAGGGTATGTATGTCGACTCCGAAAATCTTTTGTATGGGTTGAAACAAGCTCCACGGTGCTAGTTTGCAAAATTGTCAAGTGCCTTGATGAAATATGGATTCAAACAATCATACTCCGATTATTCTCTTCACGATGCATTAGGAAAGTACACAACTTAATGTCTTAGTTTATGTGGATGACTTGATTATCTCCGAAAATGACCATGGTGCCATTGCACGGTTCAAAGACTATCTCTAAGCCTATTTTCACATAAAGGATTTGGGCCCCTAAAGTATTTTCTGGGGGTTGAAGTTGCGTGTGGACCAACCAAATTATTCCTTTGTCAATGAAAGTATGCCTTAAATATAATCTCTGAGTCCGGGCTAACGAGAGAAAAATCTATTAAAACTCCCATGGAACAGAATCACAATCTGTCGTTGGCCAAATGGGCTAATTTGGAAGATCCGGAACCATACCAACGTCTGGTCGGCATATTGATATACCTCAATTTTACGCGATCGGAGCTGTCTTATTTTCTACGTGTTCTGTCCCAATTCATGCACCAACTGAAGGAACCGCAGTGGAGAGCCACCCTCCGGGTGGTAAGATACTTGAAAAAGATTCTTGGATAAGGAATTGTGTTAAGTAAGGATTGTGATCTCCAGTTGTATGGGTGGTGTGATGCGGACTGGGCTGAATGTCTGTTGACCCGAAGATCGCTCACCGGATGGTTTATCTCCCTTGAAAATTCACCGGTATCATGGAATACCAAGAAGCAACATATTTTCTCTCGCTCGTCAGCAGAGGCGGAATACCATTCAATGGCAATGACAGTGTGTGAATTGAAATGGTTGAACGAAATCCTTCATAGCTTGGGCGTCGAACATAAATCTCCGATTAAAATGTATTGTGATAGTCAAGCAGGATCGTATATTGCACGAAATCCTGTGTTTCACGAACGAGTATAATTCTTCCGAGTTATGTGCCAATCAACGAACAATTCGCCGACGTGTTTACAAAGGTTTTGGGTAAATCACAACATGAACATCTTATTGGCAAGTTGGGCATTCGAGATCCTCATACTCCAACTTGAGTAGGGTATTGGCGGACGAACCTAGTCGGGACCCGGATTGAAAATCTAGTCTAACTCTAATAGTTTTATGGTAGAATCATAGTCTAAGTATATTTGGTAAATTATAATTATAATAGTTTTATTAGAATAAGTTCCCTTATACTAGAGAGAAGAACTTACCTCTATATAAGGAGGTCATTGTGATGAATGAAAAGCAAGAAAAAAATTCTCCCAATATATTTTCTCTCTAAATTTCCGTCGCTTTTCAAATTTAACAATTCCACATATAGAGGTCCAGTTATTGTAATTTCTTTATTTACGGTCTATTTTTATGTCTGGTGTAACTTTTTTGAGATGCAACTTTTGATATTTCTTTTGTGCAATATTTGATGGTGTAGTTTTTTTAGATTTGACGGGATGTCCTTGTATTCTTGTTAAATACTTATTTTTCTTTCACATTTCTCTTAAGTCTAATTATCAAAGTTTCTTAAATATTTGATGGGGAATTAAAATTTAAAGGACTAAAACTACTCATGAATATCTTCCCTAAGACTACTTTAAACCTACCCTAAACATAAGGGACTTTTTATTAGTTACTGCTCTCTCCATGTGCAACAACATAACATTGTGTAAAATAAGCAACGGAGTCAGGACTACGTACGTGGGGCTATAACATTATGTTGAATAGCTCATCAAAGGTTTTCAAATTTCAAAAGAAGAAGCAATATAATAGAGGATATAGATTTCAAATTTGAGATGTGTGGTCAAGTAATTGTACGTCAACCTAGTATCACAAGTATGGAGTATTTATTTATGGTTGCACGTAGGGGCAAATCGACATGTTCGACAATATATGCGGACATTTTAATTGTCTTCGATTACCACTCTTTCAATTCTTCTACTCTTTGATCATATTGTATAGGAGTAACTATTAATCCAACAATTAATTTTAAAAAGTACATCTTTTGTGACCATTCGACCTTAATTACTCATCTTATGAAAGTCTCATATCATTTTTTTATTTTCGTACTTTAGGTACAATTGCATCCAACTCATCATTCATCTACTTAAAATTTTACAAAGTAAGAAATTACTCCAATAATTTATGTACACAATGAATGTCTATAGTACTTTAGTAGAGAGATTCAAAATATGTTCCAAATTTCAAAAACATTAAGAGTTGCGTCAAGTAACGGTCAACCTAGAATGACAAGTTTAGATAATTCTTGGAATACTCCATGAGAGCATTTATTAAGGAGTGCATGTGACTCATATAGTACTAACCCGAGGTATAATGTTATCAATGTTCAGGAGGTGAATTATTTTTGCTTAAAGACTGTTCGGGGAAGTGCATTAGCATGACCTACAGCTATGTATGAACTAGGATTGATTATTGTAGGGAGTATTAGCGAATTTTCTCAGAATATTCGCCGTATATTTTGTAATTATGATAAATGTATATTTAAGGTAACTTAGGATTCTAATTGTATTAGGAATCAACCTTTGTAAGGTAAGTTAGGATTCGTACCATATTAGGAATCAACCTTGTACAACTATATATATTGTGAATAATGAAAGAAATTCCTAAGGGAAATTATTCTATCTTTCATGGTATCATGAGCCTAAATCCTAAATCCTCATTCCCGGCCGAAATCAGAATTTTTTTCTGCTTTCACTTTTTTTTCTGGTTTCTTCCTCCATATTTCGGCCAAACCAGAAAATTCTCTTCCCTCGACAGGCGGCAACCATGTCTTCCCCCACAAATTTCGTTTCATCCACTAGCACACTTGAAAACCCCTCTCAACGTTCAGTATCTTCTTTTCATCCGCCATTCGCCGTTAACAACATCAAGAATTTTATCCCTATAATTCTTGACCAAGAAGACTGTCAATATTCCATGTGGATGGAACTATTCTACATTCATGCATGTGCATACAATGTGCTCGATCACATTTACGAATCTGTTCCTCGTCCCACCGATGTTACAGACTCAATCTGGCGTCGTCTTGACACCATCATCAAACAATGGATCTACGACACCATCTCCAAAGATCTGTTATGCACTATCATGAAAACAGGTGCTACGGCACGTGAACTTTGGGTCCGGCTAGAAGAAATCTTTCAGGACAATAAAAATACTCGGGCTGTGTATTTGAAAGAACAATTCAACAATACTCGCCTCGAGAATTTTAACAACATGTCCGAATATTGTAAGCAACTGAAACTCATAATCGATCAACTATCCAACGTCGGGACTTATGTTTCAGAAACCAAGATGGTGCTTCAACTTGTTGCGGGTTTACCGAAAGGTGAATATGACACACTCGCAACAATGATTCAACAAGCCGACCCTCTCCCAAGTTTCAACAAGGCACGTTCACAACTATTGTTGGAAGAAACTAGACGTGCTAAACAAGAGGAACATAATCAAAAGGCGTTAGCCGTTGACGGGATGGCAACACCTGCGCCAAAGCAAAGAACCACCGGGCCCAAAGAGCAGCAGCAGCAACAGAGCGGCGGAGGTCGTGGCGGCAGAGGTCGCAACAACAAAGGCAAGGGCCGCGGAAAGGGCCAACGCAACCAGTGGACTGGACAACAGCCAACCACTGGACAGCAGCAGCAGTGGTCCAACCAGCAGCAGCAGTGGCCCAACCAGCAGAACTGGGCCTCGCCTGCATGCCCGCATTCGATCAGAGGGCCCGCCAGCAGCCTTGGTCGATTGCTCGTTGGGCCTCGCCACCACTGTGCAGCCCACCACAGAAGAAGAAGAATCGCAGAAATTTATTGCCCCAAAGAAGAAGAACACTGCAGCAGCCTGGCCCCGACTGATTTGGGTCAGACATACACCACCGTGAACCTTCAACAGCCCGACGACAATTGGTACATGGACACCGGAGCCACATCTCACCTCACCCGGTTGTCAGGTAACCTATCTCAACTACGTCGGCTAAAGTGTCCTCAATTTATTACTGTCGGCAATGGTAATCACATTCCAATTGAAGGTTACGGTAACACACACACCAAACATCCACACCCACCTTTCTCCCTAAACCACATCCTATACACACCTAACATCATTAAAAACTTAATCTCTCATTAGAAAATTCACTAGCAATAATTACGTATGCATCGAATTTGACCCTTTTGGTTTTTCTGTGAAGGAACTCAATACGGGGAAAATTCTTACACGCTGCAATAGTGTGGGAGACCTCTACCCATTCACTCAATCTTCCGCTGTCAGACCGCAAGCACCTCTATCCCTTGCGGCGATCTCTCCCTCAACTTGGCACAACCGACTCGGACACCCCGGAGACCCAGTTTTTACTTTTCTTAGGACTTCTAAGCTTATTCAATGTAATAATGAGAAAATTTCCCAACACTGTTTTTCTTGTCCACTAGGCAAACATACTCGTCTTCCCTTTATGTCATCAAACAATGTTACTTTTTCTCCCTTTGATATTGTTCATGCTGATTTGTGGACATCTCTGATTGCTAGCTCTTTGGGTCATAAATTCTATCTAGTATTCTTGGATGATTTTTCACAGTTTGTCTAGATTTACCCACTGAAATTCAAATCTGAAGTTTTTGCAAAATTCCTCGAGTTTCAAAAATTCATTAAGACACAATTTGAAAAACCTATTAAATCATTCCAATGTGATAATAGACGTGAATTTAATAACTCGGCATTTCACAATTTCTGTTCTAAACAAGGCATGGTTTTCCATTTTTCTTGTCCCTATACTTCTTCCCAAAACAGAAAGGCTGAAAGAATTATACGTACCATCAATAACATGGTACGCACACTTCTGTTTCATGCCTGCCTACCACAACCTTTTTGGGTCTATGTTGTCAAAATGGTAGAATCCCTTCTAAATATTTTACCAACTAGCACACTCCAAAACAAAATTCCTACAGAAATCTTATACCGTAGGCAGCCATCATATGATCACCTACGTATTTTTGAATGCTTATGCTACCCCAACATAGCCTCCACTACACCCCACAAACTTGCCCATCGCACTCTTCCATGTGTCTTCCTTGGTCTATCTCCTAATCATATGGGCTACTTGTGCTATGACATTGCTACTCGCAAAATCATCGTCTCCCGTCACGTTACCTTTAACGAGACAACCTTTCCTTTTTCAAATCTCCGGAAATTTTAGACCACCGATTACATCTTTCTCGATGAACCGAGTTTGTCTCCGGTCATCCAAAATCTGTACCAGCAGCAGCTCACTGTTCCGACGCCACTGCTGCCTCCAGCAGTGTCATCTGACCCTCCCGCAGCAATGCTGCCACCCAGTCCAGCTCCCACACCACCCATGCTGCACCCTGTCGAGTCTAATGCACCACCCACACTGCCTCCAGTCCAGCAAATCCAACAACCTGTCGAGTCTCCTGCTTCTGCAGCAACACTGCTGCCAACCAGTCCCGCAGCCCAGCTGCCTACCAGTCCAGCAACCAGTCCCGACCTCCCACTGCTGCCCCCTCACCGCATGGAGACTCGTGCACAACACAGAATCTTCAAACCCAAAGTTCACTTCAATCTCTCCACACAAACCTTATCACCCATTCCAAAGAATCCAAAACTAGCTAAACTGGACCCCAATTGGAATGCGGCCATGTGCGAGGAGTTTAACGCTTTAACCAAGCAGAACACTTGGGATTTGGTACCTAGACCAGCTGGTGTGAATGTTATCCGGTGTATGTGGCTATTTTGTCACAAGTTCAGAGACAGTGGTGACTTAGAGAGGTATAAGCAAGACTAGTTGCAAATGGCACTAATCAGCAGGAGGGTATTGATTGTGGTGAGACATTCAGTCCGGTTGTTAAACCGACCACTATTTGGACTGTTCTCAGTATTGCTATGGGCTTGCATTGGCCGATTAATCAGCTTGATGTCAAGAATGCGTTTCTTCATGGGGATTTGAAAGAGACTGTGTACATGCATCAGCCTCCTGGTTTTGTTCATCCGGCAGCTCCACAGTTTGTGTGTCGTCTCAGGAAGTCATTGTATGGATTGAAACAAATTTCCCACGCTTGGTATGATCGGTTCGCCAGGTATCTTCTGCAAATTGGTTTTGTATGTAGCAGGTGTGATACCTCTCTCTTCACTTTTCACCGAGGTAGCAGCACTGCATATTTGCTATTATATGTCGACGATATTATTCTTACTGCCTCATCTGACGGGTTGAAGAATGAAATCATTGCTCTACTCAAAACTGAATTTGCTATGACTAACTTGGGGAAGCTAAGTTATTTTTTTGGGTATATCAGTGACTAGATCTGCTGCCAATATGTTCCTATGTCAGCGAAAGTATGCAGAAGAGATAGTGTACAGGGCCAAGATGGCAAATTGTAAAATTATGCCAACTCCGGTGGACTCAAAATCCAAGCTTAGTGCCAATGACGGTGCGACAGTTTCTGATCCCACTCTATATCAGAGTCTAGCATGTGCTCTTCAGTATATTACATTCACTAGGCCTGATATTGCATATGCCGTTTAGCAGGTATTTCAGCAGGTGTGTCTGTTCATGCACGACCCCCGAGAGTCCTATTTTGCCGCCCTCAAATGTATTATCAGATATGTTAAGGGCACACTTAACTTTGGCTTACATCTATACCCCTCTGCCCCAACCAAATTGCTAGCCTACACGGATGCAGATTGGGCAGGATGCCCCGACACACGTCGCTCCACCTCCGGGTACTGTGTATTTCTTGGGGATAATCTTATCTCATGGTCCGCCAAGCGGCAGGCCACGTTGTCCCGTTCGAGTGCTGAAGCAGAATATCGCGGAGTTGCTAATGTCGTCGCCGCCGAGATCCGTTGGCTCAAATCTTCTTTTGGAGCTCCAGTGTCCATTACGCAAGGCGTCTATAGTCTATTGTGACAACATATCTGCTATCTATATGTCTCATAATCCAGTCCAACATCAGCGGACTAAGCATATTGAGATGGATATCCACTTTGTGCGAGAGAAGGTTGCTCGTGGTCAGGTCAAAATTTTACACGTGCCTTCCTCGTATCATTATGCAGATATTTTCACAAAGGGACTACCGCGATGACTCTTCACCGACTCCGATCCAAATTTTTAGCATTCGGCCTCCTCCCGCTCCGTCTGAGGGGGAGTATTAGCGAATATTCTCAGAATATTCACCGTATATTTTGTAATTATGATAAATGTATATTTAAGGTAACTTAGGATTCTAATTGTATTAGGAATCAACCTTTGTAAAGTAAGTTAGGATTCGTACCATATTAGGAATCAACCTTGTACAGCTATATATATTGTGAATAATGAAAGAAATTTCTAAGGAAAATTATTCTATCTTTCAGGGAGAGGCGAATCCATGATTTTAGGAGGATAAATGCATATTCAGGATTTCAAGAGGATAGATGCATCATTAGGGCGAAAGGATGTTCACCGCAAAAAAATATATGATATATATAAGGTAATGTTTTTATTTTTTAGGCAAATATATAGATTATGAATCCCTTGAGCACAAGACTATAAGTTGGCTCAATGGTTTAAGAGATTCAAAATTTAACAAAAGGTCAGCAAAGGATTCGATCCCTCGACCTTGAGGACACAGGCTCGACGCCTAACATGTACTCTTACTCAGTCTGGTTTGATCATGAGTTCCTTCAGTTAATATTATATATATATATATATATATATATATATATATATATATAAATATCAGAATTATACACATAATATGTCAAGTTTAGTCATGTAACCATGAGTTCACGTGACCCATTTTTTACACATCAAACTTTCCCTGATTGTAGGCACGATGGACAAATGTGATGGTTAGCCAATTTAATTAAAGGTGGTTTTAAGATTTTAAGTCAATATATGTGAAGATAAAGTATTATCTTCTATTTGTACTATGTCGTTTAATATTTTTAATTCAGAAAATAAGTCAATTAGAGTATATTTTAATGAACGTTCAAGGTCAAGCCCCCTTGTTTTTTTTAAAAAAAATTATCATCATCTATCTAGTGATTTCAACATGTTTTTTTCAAAATTATCAAAAAAATTTGGATCCGTCCAGAACATAGGTTTTAAAAAAACGAAAGAGAAATCTTGGAGGGTAAGTTTGGATAAATATAACCCAATAATTGGACACTTGAATTTGAATCCAATGACTGTTGATCCAAAATCCAATAAACAGAGCAGAGGACAGTCCCTAGATGGGATCCAATGCAACTCCATTCTGTCTTTTCATAGTATTACATTAACTATACTTTTATTTTTCTATTAAAAAAATCATTATAATTGTTTGTTGTCGGGGCAGATTTAGTTTTAAAGTATCGGTGAACTCAGTAATTTCAATGCATACATATAAAAATTTACTAAGATTATAATATTTATAAAATATAAATCTATAACTTTAAAAATATATATAATAAATCTAATATTAAGAATACTAAAATTGAATTCATAAAACTTAAATTTTGAATCGTTTTATATTGGTTGTTTGTACAACAAAATAGCTAAGTGTGAGAGAAACGGGTCGTTCCTTTTTAGGGCTAAATGACTAAATCCAAAACCACTTGGGTCCCATTCTTGTAATTTCAAACATAAACCAGTGTCATTTTTTTGTTCTCACCTCCCCAAAGCGGGAAAACTGGAACACATACACGACCATACTGTCTTGTTCTCCTCCTTTTTTGAATTTCAAAACCTAACGGCTCTTCGCACAATGCAGTTTATCAGCATAAACCACAACCAGTCCCCCCCCCCACCACCACCACGCCACTCCACCCCACTTATCCCATAACTAAAAAAAAACCATTAAAAGTTGCAATCTTTTTCTGTTTTCAAGTTATTTTGAAAGGCAACAAAAAAGTCGTTTTTTCCTCATTAATATAATGTGTGTGTGTTAAATGCTTTTTCCCTTCAAATTGAAGCATTAGTTTGGGTAGTTAACAAGAACTTTCTCTTTCTGCTTTAACTCTCTTTTGTTTCTTTGTTTTGCATTGATATCTACAACTATTCTTACTTAAAAGTAGTACTACTACCACTACAAGTTTTTGACTTCTTGAAAGTTGAAACCTTTGTTGTCCGAAAAATTTGGTCTTTCATTTATCTTTGAA
Source organism: Anisodus acutangulus (assembly GCA_029783415.1). Classification (NCBI taxonomy): domain Eukaryota; kingdom Viridiplantae; phylum Streptophyta; class Magnoliopsida; order Solanales; family Solanaceae; genus Anisodus; species Anisodus acutangulus. Next base: position 15,333,184 of record CM056495.1, read on the forward strand.
TAGAGTCTGAAGCAGAACAGCAAGATGGGTGCTTCTGGAAAATGGGTGAAGGCTTTGATGGGGTTCAAGAAGTCTGAAAAACACGATTACGTAAGCTAAAAAATGCGCTAAAAAATCAATCTTTATGGTTCTTGTTTACTATTTTCTGTTCAAAGAATGATTCTTTTGTGTGTGTGTATATTTGTTGTATAGGAGAAGATGGGTGGAAAGGGAAAGAAATGGAAGCTATGGAGGAGTGATGTTGGAGGGTCTTCATGGAAGGGTTTGAAGCATAGAAATGTTGGTGGTGGGTCAGAAGGGTCAGATTGTTCATCAGTGAATAATGATGCTTATACAGCTGCTGTAGCTACTGTGGTTAGAGCTCCTCCCAAAGATTTTAAGGCTGTTAGGGAAGAATGGGCTGCTATCAGGATTCAAACTGCCTTTCGTGGATTCTTGGTAATCATTTGTACTCTCTTCCTTCCTTTTTTCAGCAGTAGCTTTTTTATCGGACAATCTATCTACCTCTTAAGTTAGGGGTATGGTGTACGTACACTCTACCCTCTCCATACCCCTTTCTCGGGATTACTCTGGGTATGCTGGTATAGCTTTTTTAGCTTTGTTGTTTTTTTTTTCTTGTCTGTGTGCTTGAGATTTATGTATTCTGAGATGTTTCCCCTGCTTCTTTCATTTCGTACTTGCACACTTCCAATCAAACTCCTGTCATATCTCAAAAGCTGCTGGTGAAGTAGTTTTATCCTAAAATAATTTAGTATTTTGCTCGAGTACCTTAGAATCATGATGGCCTTTTCCCGACATGATTGTGTTGATGACGCGTGGTATGTTCTAATTTACTATTAGGGAGTGTTCGTTATGGAGCAAAAAGTGTTCCAGAAGCTAATATTTTCATGTTCAGTTGGTCATTATTTTTGATAAATACCCTAAATCATTAACCCTTCATATTAGTCACAAACTTAATCCTGGAATATTTCACCTTATCCCATGAACCAAATGACCCCTTAGTGCCCTGAGGTTCGAGTTAACCAGAAAAACGCTGAAGAGAGATCAGGGGAGAGTTCTATGTGACAAAATTATAGTAACACATATATATCATGGTTCACAGATTTATTAAGTTAAACTAGTAGTAGGCTCAGAAATTTTCTCTATTGTTTTTTCTGCATGTAAGCATGAGCTCTGATAATTCTGTATAATCCCAGCATGATATGACATCTTTTATTTAATGGTTTTCTAGCCTAGAATACATGTTTTAACTCGGAATGTGTATAGAAATATCTGTTTTGACAGCATCTGATCCTCTCTACTGATAAGATTATCATTTATGATCTGTTTTTAGTATTCTATGTTCCTCCGAATTGATCTTGATTTGATGTGTCTGAATGACATTTTTTAGGCAAGAAGAGCATTAAGGGCGTTGAAAGGATTGGTAAGGCTTCAAGCTCTTGTTAGGGGCAGACAAGTAAGAAAGCAGGCAGCAGTGACTCTTAGGTGTATGCAAGCTCTGGTTCGGGTACAAGCCCGAGTTAGAGCTCGCCGTGTCCGTATGTCCATCGAGGGGCAGGCAGTCCAGAAGATACTAGAAGAACACCGTGGCAAACTTGACCCCTTACAAGAAGCTGAGGTAGAAACCACTTGTCTTTCTTTTTTGGTTAGGATTTCTAAGTGTGTTGTTCTTTGTACTGGTTAAGTTTCCTAAACACATTTCTTCTTTTGTTAATCACCAGGAAGGATGGTGTGACAGTAAAGGGACTCTCGAAGAGGTCAAAACAAAGATACACATGAGGCAAGAGGGAGTCTTAAAGAGAGAAAGAGCACTTGCATACTCTCAAGCTCAAAAGGTAAATAGTGGAGTAATTATTTAGGAGTAAACAAATTTGACATCTTTTTGACCTGTACTAATTGATTGGATGGATGCTTTTCCATTGCAGCAGTGTAAATCAAGCCAGAATTATGATTCTAGAACTACTATCTCAGTTCCATCACTGAAAAGTCTTGATTATGATAAGAGTAACTGTGGATGGAGTTGGTTAGAACGTTGGATGGCAGCAAGGCCATGGGAAAACAGATTGATGGAACAAGCATATACTGATTCTCTCGAGACCACACCAAAGTCCAAGACTTGCTTAGAGGCTACTATCAAGGACAAGGATAATCAATTGATGAAGACATCTGAACCATGTTCTGTCAAAGTGAAAAAGAACAATGTCACCAAAAGGATATCAGCAAAACCACCTACCACTCGTTCTTCTTCAAGCCCGAGTTCTGAATTTAGATATGATGAGAGTTCAGCATCCTCTTCATTCTGCACATCAACAACACCGATATCTGGAAACACAATGTTGGCATCAGATAGAACTACTGAAGATAGCAATAGTAGTCGACCACATTACATGAGCCTAACTGAGTCAACCAAGGCCAAGCAGAGAAATCAGAGAATGCTTAGACAGTCCATGGATGAGTTCCAGTTTCTTAAGAACTCCGGCTTACTCAGTGGTAATGGTGACTCAAAGAGTTGTGCTGGTTATGATCCTTCACTCAATTTCACAAGGCCTCTCTGTCTTCCTACTAGAATGGATAAATTCTCTAGATTAGGGGACAAACAGAATTGTGTCTTTGAGTAATAATAGTAGAATGTCTAGGCTTGTGACAACCAATACAACAGCTTGTTGTTGTAGAAAAAAAATCAAAAAATCTGGTGGGCTATGTTTAATTTGTTCTGGACTTGGTTTGCGGTTGTCATTCGTAGAATGTTAATTATATAAATCATTTGCTCTATTGTCATAAATTTACTGAGATAAGTTGATCCTGTCTTGACTGTGCGACGACTATGTATGATATTTGATAGAAACCAGAACCTTCACCAAGTGATCCACATCTTTTTTATGTCATAAAATGGAGTTACAGGCAATATGAAGTTGCATTTGAAATAGTGGAAGTTACACGTATGTATTTTAGTTCTGTTTCACAGATGGGACTGGATTTCTCGTCTCTTGTATCACATAGTATCATTAGAGATGACGTTGAAAAGTTTCATTTACGCTTGATGGCTTGAACCTTGACACCATGCTTAAAGTTAAGGACTATGCCATACTCGAGTTCCAACGGGCTTTCCATGAGGGGAGAGTGTCGAAAAATGTACTTGTGATATAAATGAATCAGTGACAGTTTGATTTCCTGTAATGAGAATTTCTGGCCTATGCACGCTCGTGGCCCTATTCCGAATGGAATATTTGCATAAGGATGCCTTTGTTTTTCCTCTGCACAGTTTGGATCAAACCTCTCTGGTTTAAATTTCTCTGGCTCAGGGAAGTTCTTTGGGTCCTTAGCAAGAACTCCAAGAGCCAACCAAACCCATGTTCCCTGCTTAATTGTAACAAAAATGTTAAATTACCAAACATGAGATAGAAGAGAAAGATAAGCATTATAGGAAAAATAGTTATGAACCTTCGGAAGTTTATAGCCTCCAATCTCCACTTCAGCTGACGTTTCTCTGGCAACTAAGGGCGAGACAATGTAACACCTCATTGCTTCTTTGATTACCTGAAGTTTATAAGAAATTACAAGAAGAATGAGAATGGTTTTGTCCTATTTTTACATTTTCTTCCTGTAGTTTATAAGAACTTCTTAGAAGATTAAGATATAAAAAGTTGGCATTTACCTGATCAAGGTATGGGAATTTCTGCTGAAGATCATTGGCAGTGGGTATATGACCATCAGGGCCAAAAGCATCTATCTCTTCAAACAACTTCTGCTCAACCTCTGGATGGAGAGCAACCAGATAGATGATAGAAGACAAAGTAAAGGATGTTGTTGCCGAGCCCGCCAACAAGTGCTCATAAGTTACAGCACTGATATAATCTGAGGTGCAAACATTCTTAGCTAACTTCTCTGACTCCCTTGCCTGCAGTATAAGCGACAAGAAGTCTTCCGAGCCACGATCTTTTTCCTCTGTCCTCTTTGCCACTATCTCATCCAACCTCTTGCTTAAATTCTTGTTTGTTCTTTCCACTTTCCAGTCCATAGTGCCTGGGATTCTTTTGAGCACTTGGCGGAATGGCTCTTGAAGAATCGGAACAAGCAAGCCTAGTATGATTGAAACAGAACCTGATAAGTCCATTTTGAGTTGTGTTGTGGAGTAAATGTGCTGCTTGATGAATTCTTGGACTTCAGTATCCTCTTGATGATGGTTCATTTTGTCTGATATTGGTTTTGAGAGTCCAAAATCCACACCAAAAGCAGCTTGTCCAATTACATCTGTTGCTAACTTGAGGGAGAGATCAGAGAATGTGACATCTCCCTCAGAATCAAGATTTGTAGTTGCAGACTCTATAAATGATTGCATGATTGGCACTAACTTAGCAAGGTATGATGGCTGGTAGACTGATAGAATAGTGTTTCTCATTGTTGACCATCTTGAGTCCCTGTAATTAATACAACTTTAGCTTTCTTCTAGTTGAATATTAAAATTTCCATTATGAGGAACTAAAGTCATGTATTTTGTAATATAGTACTCCCTTTGTTTCAATTTGTTTGTCTTACTTTTCTTTTTCTTTTTAGTCTGTTTAAAATAGAATGATTCTTTCCTAATTTGGCAACCCCTTAATTTCAACATCCCCACATGACATGTTTAAGATCACAAGATTCAAGTACATTTTAGTACATTATATTTAGTTTAATGACACAAGATTCAAAAGTCTTCTTTACTTTCTTAAACTCCGTTCGCAGTCAAACTAAGACAAACAAATTGAAACGAAGGAATTATTATTATTTTAGTTTGAACTTTAGAAATGGCTCCCCCTTGAATATGCCTCATCAACCTATAGAGATTAGAGACTGGTCAATTATTATGCAAAATTCTCTTTACTTGAACTACTTTACCTAGTAAAAAATAGGCCTTTCTGATGAAGAGGGGATGCTGCAATGGGAGATGGGATGCTTCTATTTGGTATGTCCTTGAATTTCTTTATCCCAACTTCTCTGCACAGCTCTGCATCTGCTACAATAACTAATGGCTGTCTGCCCATGTGAAATCTGCCCAAGAATAACAATTAAGGTAAACCATGTAAATTTGCATGAATACTCAGATTAACTAGAGAAAATCAATGATCAAGAAATGAAGGCAAACCTGAAGATAGGACCATATTGTTTGGCAAGTACAGAGAAGACATCAGGGCCATATCTAGCCATCAAAGGAAGGTGTCCTACAAGGGGAAAAGCTGGAGGACCAGGTACCTTTCTCACACGCCAATAAGGTCCATACAAGTAGACCAAAATCCCAGCTAGTAAGGCTAAGACAGTGCATATAGTTGTTGAGGCTATGGGTAATAACCTTATTACTACTTCTCCAGAGTCTACTATTGATTCTTGAATTGCTGTGCTTAGAAACATCATTTTTTTGTTTCCTTGATGGAGAAGGAGATCAAATGGACGTTTGACTATATATGCACAAATATTATTCTATATATATACATGTATATCTAGGAGAAATAGAATCTTGAAATTGATGGGGTTGAGCCGGCCTAGTTTTTTTTATCTATGATCAAATCATGTCATAAGTTGTGACCGTGTGGGTCTTTGTTCTTAATGATATCTATGCCTAACCCCCTGTTTGGATGGTTGTTTCCCATGTTGATTAATGTACTGTTTTATGTGAAATCATGTTTGTTTTCATTATTCTTAAAATTATGTTGTATGGTGTTGTAAACTCGTTGTAATTTCATGGTTATATAATCATGAAAAATTACGATTTTTTAAATCACAGATTTGATGGTTTTTGCGTGGTTACGTATTTCATTTCCCCATTATACCCACCTCTCACCCCACCCACATCCACCCTCAGCACCCACCCAACCACCCCCACCCCACAACCATCCACCCCACCTCCATCACACCCAAACCCACCCCCTACTCCACCTCACCAATCCCACCCTACCACCCATCACCTCACACCACCCCCACCTCCCACCCCCACAACCATCCACCCTCCATCACACCCAAACCCACCGACCCCACCCCACCCTTTGCCACCCACCCCCACCTTACAATCCACCACCACCCACCACCCCACCCCTAACCTACAACCATCCACCAATGACCACCCCATCCATCACCTTCTTATTTTTAAAAGTTTCTATTTTATCCTTTATATATATATAAAAAACTAGTTTGTAATTAAGGGTCAAGGGTATTTTAGTAACTTATATGTTATTATTATACAATATCATATAATTAAATCAAACAATAAAAATGTTATTAAACCACAACAAACGATTAAGTCTATTCAAACATTGTATTCATTAATACAGTACAATACAATACAATATGATACTGTAGATTATGAAACCATGGGTAACAACCATCCAAACAGAGTGTAAATGGTGGGGTCTTATATATATGGTTCCTGTTTCATTTTTTTCTTCCACTTTCAAGTTTTGATATTTTAACGTTGCATATTACACTACACTAGGCAGGTGAAGGAAGGAAAAATATAGAGACAGTGCCTAGTAAGCTACTAGAAAATGCCAAACTTCATTTGGATTAATACATAAAATAAAAAAGTATTATACTCTATTCTTGTCCGGGAAAGAGCAGAGGTAAAGATTCTCTAAATACAATGTTTGCCGTGATGCTTTTATATTGTCATTGTCCTCTTTTGAGTGGAGTGATAAGGCAGTGAGCCAATTTGGTATAGAATAATGCCTCACTCTTTTCACATGAGCTTAATTAACCGTCCTCAGCTACTCCACTAGGTTTAGTGTGCGTCTTTTCACTTGAGCACTAGTTTTGGTCCAACTAGCAGAACCATAGGCTAGTGGACTGATAATAGGGAAGCAAGAAACCAAGATTTTAATGGTTATAGAATTTATTTGTCTTGAATGGTTGTAGGACTGATTACTATAGTTTCATTATTGTTTTCCTTGGTAAAAAGGTTTAAACTTATCCCTGTACTATTCGAAATCGTGCAGTTTTGATATCCGTTATACTTCGACTACTTTACACCTTTACTATTAATAAATCGTCTCGTATTTTTCCTTGTCATTACGCATTAACAGAGTTCCAGTGTGGAATGGGTGAATTCCACCTTATCCAACTTCTTTGAGAAAAAGGATCAGATTTACCGCTCAACTTCAAATTGCAGTTAGAATTACTCTCTATTTTGAACTCCATTAAGGTCAAGGGAAAATACGAGATTGTTTTCCAACTCTCCTAATAACAATGAGGATCGTATTAATTAGACTAACGGAGTACAAAGGTATTCAATTTCTAGTAGTACAAGGATAAATATGTCCCCACATGTAAGGTCCAGTTGTTCGGTCCAGAGTTTTTTTCCACCGACATTCAGTGAAAATTTGTGTTATAAAACATGAATTTCCCGCTTCATTCCCATCAAACCAGCTCACCCAAAAAATGTATGATTGGAATCAAGTTCTCATTGAAACGCTGGGAAACTTTTTTATTTTTTCGCATGATAACACTATTGTTTAGGTTTTTTCTCCGATATTCGGTGCAAAATAATCATTGAACATTTTTCAGTGAAAAATAAAAATCTGTTAGTAGTAAGTGCGGGCAAATGCCAATTTAATTAGCATAAACGAACCTCTTTGGTTCCTTGAGATTTTACATATCAACTTCAAGATTCAATTGGGTCTCTCTTAACAGGGAAGAATGAAGAAGTAAATAAACCAGTAATTTACTGTTACCGGAAAGCTTGAGGTGGCAGGACTCCAAAAAATTTTTGTAAGTGTCAGGGCTCCTCTTTTTTTTCTCATTTATTTTGGGTCCAAATATTACTAATAAGGTGATTAGCAAACGGACGGGGGCTTACTGTATTTTTAAAAACTTTGGAGTTTCAAAAGAGGCATTTTTTCTTTTTCTCTTTTTTCTTCGTTCCTTTTTCCTCCAACTCCAACGATCCTTGAGCTTCCTCCTTCTCCCACGGCTCCATCTCCAAAAACATATCTGAAGGCAATTTTGGGAGTGGAAAAAGTTATTTCTAGAGCCAAGATTTGAGGATTTCAACTGAATAACAGTTGTAGGTTTCAGAAGCCCTAATTTTTCCAATTTTGATTTCTTTCGAGTTTAAAATTATATTTTTAATGTCTTATTTTGTGATGTTCTGAGTTTACAGTCATGGCGGAGCTCTAATTAGATGATACTGATTATTTGTTGACTCCAATTTACAGTCCTTGTCAATCCCTAATTATTTTTTATCCTATTTTTTTGTTGAGTTCAATTGTTGTGTTTCACATGTCTTATTTGTTGATTTTTTTGAGTTTATAGTCATGGTGATGAATGGAAAACAATCCGGATCACTTTGGAGAGTCGACTACAGGCCTTCTTCATCTAAACAAAAGGTTAAAAATGAGGTTATTGACCTAGATCACGACGTAGGTGAAGTTGAAGCCCCACCAAAACAACTAGAGAAGTTAATTAATAGAGAAAAGAAACAACCAAAGAAGTTAATTAATGGACGAAAGAAACAACAAGAGGAGTTAATTGATAGACGAGATGAAGAACCAGATGAGTTAATTAATAGACGAGATGAACCAGATGAGTTAATTAATAGATGAGATGAATAACTAGATGAGTTAATATATAGACGAGATGAAGAACCATATGAGTTGGTTAATAGACGAGATGAAGAACCATAAGAGGCAGACTCCTCGTCTCTTGATAAGTTTCTCAAGGAGATTAATGAATTTGAATCTGAAGAAGAAGAAGTAGCCAATTGTGGTCTTGGACTCAAGGAATGTCACGAATGAAAGGTTTTGGAAGATGAGGAGGACAATAGTAATCGTGTATCCGTGCCTGAAAATTTCAAGTCCATTGTCGTAGAAAATCTAGAAAGGCTCGGATTGAACTCATGTCTTTTGGAAGACGTTGATTTCCCAACCAGGATCATAGTAAGGTCTACTATGAAGTCGTGGTTTGACTTTAAAGTTCTATTGCGAAGGCATAAAGTTCTAAATCTGTTTCATACATCTTGTTTTGGACACTTCTTGGACCTACCCTCACACTGGGATACATTTAGTGGAAAGTTTGTTCATTCGCTTCTTCTACATTAAATTACCAATCGAAAGAAGAAACATGAGATGTGATTTTTGATTGATGATATGCCATGTTGTTTGGGATAATAGAAGTTTGCATTGGTCACTGGGTTGAATTTCGGGGCCTTCCCTAGAGGGAAGGAGTCGAATAAGGTACATAGAAAATGAGACAAGATAAAAATTAAATCAGGTAATACACAAGATTTGCTCGTGAAGAACTTGGAAAATGAAATATTGTCCAAATTGGACAAGCTTAAGGTGTCCTTGCTGTGGTTTGTTCACTTTATTATATTGGCACATGACAATTCTAAAATAGTTGAGAGAAGATGGATAAGCTTGGTTGAATTGTTGTCGCGCTTCAACAAATATCCTTATGCTTTGATCTGACATTGGATTACTTGAATAAGGCGGACACGTTCAAATTATTTATTCAATTAAAAAATGATCCCACTACAAAACCAACTTACCGTCTTTACGGATTCCTCTGGGCATTGATCGTAAGTTATCCATACCAATATCATTTTATTAAAGACCATTTGTATTAGGTTGACCCTGTTATTTGTTGCATTTCATTACACGCATGTATATGAAGCAATTCCCTTTGTTGGACGTAATGGTGCCAAATCAGGGGTTGTTCCTCTTCCAACTCCAAAGATGCTAATATGACGCACTTCACGCCAATATGAACCTGATCCATTCAAAAAAGAAATACATGGTGAAGAGGTAATAAATTGAACTTAAGTCTATTATAATGTTAGTATTGGTACACTATAAAATACTTATTCAAAAAGAAAATACATGCTGAAGAGGTAACAATTTCAACTTAAGTCTACTAGGTTGTCAATATTAGTATATTATAAACTACTTATTCAAAAAGAAAATACTTGTTGAAGAGGTAACAATTTGAACTTAAGTCAATTAGATTGTCAATATTGATACATTATAAACTACTTATTCAAAAAGAAAATATTTGCTGAAGAGTTAACTATTTGAACTTTAAGTCTATTAGAATGCACTATTGGTACATTATAAACTACTTATTTTATGAACTGATCTTGCTGTTCTTTTGTTGAACTTAAGAGGGTGTGTCTTTTTCTTTACCCAATCGTTGGTGAGACGGACAAGGACCACATAAGAAATCTTGTACCTTATGACGACGATAAGGTGGATGAGGAAATAGATGCATTGAGGGAGGAGATTGATGATGTGATATGGATCAATAGGCCAGTAGAGCCCCGCCAATGACGTCTAGTAGAGTGGGAGCATGTGAATTCTGTAGGTAGTGGATGTCAATGACGTCTAGTAGAGCGGTAGCATGTGACTTCTGGAGGTAGTGAATTTTGCGAGTGTGATCGGGGGACGAATGTCGTTCTAGATAGAATGGCAGCAATTGAGAAATCAATTGATGAGTTAAAAAAAATACATCAGGCTATAATATAATTTATAATATTAGGACAATTTGTAATATTATCTTTATTTGTACATGTTCAGATAGATGGCTTTAACTAGTTGGGCCATAAAAATTGTGTTTTGATGTTACGTATTAACTTTGTTGTTGCTTTCATTACTGTCAATTTAATTTTAGGTTCAGTTGTACATGTCTAAAATAAATGAGTTTTCAGTTGCATCTATTATAAATTGAATGTAAATAAATACAAAAAATAAAAAATATACCCAAATTCCACAAGTGGATATACATTGAGTGCAAACGTCAAAACTTGGAAAATGCATCGACAAACGCGTACAACAGGTCTATGAATTTTGTCTAAATACTTTCTGCAATATTACTCATAATTACACCTATGTAACACTTTTCAAAGTGGCTTTTCAACTACTAAACAGATAAAAAAGAAATTTTATATTAAATTCTTTGATTAGAAGTGGAAAAGACACTTGATTTCACTCTCTATAAATAAACCCCTCATTCAAAAATTCTTCTAAACACTAATAGTAAGAATGACAGCACCCCAAAACTTTCCAAATGGCATTCCAAATGGACATGTTAACCCCCAACCCCCCCCACATAAACCCGTGACCCTCGTGCGGATAGACTACTCTGGGAGGTACCTATTGCTAGTGGAAGTATCACACGACTCATAAACTGTGTTAATCGCCTTCAAGATGACTTGTGATATGTTTGTCACATTGCTGTGACGGAGAGAGAAGAGAACCAACAACATCGTTGGAGAACCAATAGGATTCCCACTGAACTCCTCGCTGAGCGTGAAGAGGTGCTGGAAGACTACTACACCTCCCCTCCTTCACCACCACATTCCCCTAAAGCTTGCCCCCCCCCCCCCCCAACAAACCCCAATAATTGTGGTTTCTACTTCTCTTTTGTTGTTGTTTTTGCATGGCATGTAAAAATGTTATTGTTTTGCTGTTTTTGTTGTTTTGGTTGCATGCCATGTAAATTACCTTCTATATCACCGTGTATAAATATTAAGATATCGTCTTGCTTTTATCGATATTCACTTTTTTCTACTCTATTTCTTTTTACTAGTTAGCCAAGGGAAAATAACTGTCATGCGTAGACACTAAACTTTATTTTATCTTCTACTATGCGTTGTTGAAAAATGAGAAAAATATGCACTGATAATTTAAAATTCCACACATAGACACTATTTATTTTATCTTCTACTAAGCGTTGTTGAAAAATGAAAAAATATGCACTGATAACTTAAAATTCCATGCAAAGACACTAGCCGAAATTGTATCTTCTACTAAGCGTTGTTGAAAAATGGGAAAATTCGCACTGATAACTTAAAGTTCCATGCGTAGACACTAGATCTTATTTTATCTTTTTCTAAGCGTTGTTGAAAAATAAAAAATACACACTGATAACTTAAAGTTCCACGCAGAGACACTAGACGGAATTGTATCTTCTACTAAGTGTTGTTGAAAAATGAAAGAATTATGCACTAACAACTTAAAAAGGCGCATTGGGACTAGACGAAATTGTATCTTTTACTATACGTTTTGAACAGTGGGAAAGATATGTACATTAAATGAGAAAATTGTGCACGTTAAAATTGATGAATTAATTCTTGAAAATTATATTTGTTGACATTTAAAAGGGTAATTAACGAACATATAACGTTATATCAATATAAACACCAATATTAATGGAAAAAAGGATTACTATGCACTGTTAACTGCCACACATAGACACTAGACATAATTGTGTCTTCTACTAAACGTGTTTGAAGTTGTTACATTAAATGGAAAAATTATAGTTATGTCACCAATTTAAAGTTGTTATATTTGATCATCACAATCAATATCAATGAATATATCAATATTAAACGTCATATTAATATAAACACCAATATCAATGAAAATATATATGATGTTCACATATAATTATGTCATCAATTTCAAGTTGTTTCATATGATCATCACAACCAAAGACTTTCACTAGCATTTTATTAACATTACTCAATTAGTGTCATTGTTTAGATCATTATAATGTTGTTTCACTAATTGCATGATGACTACATTTTGTATAGTCAACAATATAAGTTTGAAATTTTAGAATTAGTTCAATTCTTATTTAATAAATATTTTTTGGTTGAAAAAACATGTGTAACATTATATATTCTACTGTTATGTTGTAGGTGAATTATATACTAAACGTTCAGAACTCGCACATAACTCCAATGGTAACTTTTTCAAATCCAATGTCCAAATAATGATAATATTTCCATTATAAATATCCTCATTACCAGATTTTTTACCAAAGAGTAAATAACTGATATTTTATTCTAATGCTAGAGAAGATTATTAGAAGCATCCTTCATTAATTACTAAAATGTCATAGAATTCATCGTCTAATACGTATGCCACTCTAAAGGGAATATGCAGGTGTGGTGATTTATCTTGCATTAGGATTTCAAAGACACCACAAAATTCTGGATGGGAGTTTTATGGTTGTGCGAAGAAAAATGTTAGTATTTAATTTGCTTACGTCTGTTTTAACTTGATACACTACTAAAAAAAATTATTTGTGAGAAAAAAGATGGTGGTTGCGATTATTTTAGACGGGTCGATGATGATACCCCATTCATTGGGGAGGAGAAATTTAATTTACACAATAGGTTCCACAAAGATGAAGAGCCATTGGGAGCAGTCAGAAGCCTCCTCTTCGAAGCAGAAACATCAATGGACTGATTTAAAGATCAAATAAAGGAAGATCAGGCTGAGAAAGATTAGGTAAAAAAGAAATTGAAGACAACAAAAATGGAGAGGGTATCAGGCAAAAAAAGAAATTGAAGGCAGTTGAAGTTGGGAATCAAAAGATGAAGAGGATACTGTTGCGTTTAGTGTCATTTTTAATTATCAAATGGGTCGTTTGTGGTTCCTTTTGACTGCGTTTCCTTTTTTAATAAATTATCAACTTATTTTACGTTATGTATAGATCGAATGCATTCGTTCAAAAGAGAAGTCATAATGGCAATGTCTAATGTAGACCAACAACAATTATTAATGGACTAGCAATAACTATAAATAGACCAACAACGGTTATACATTTACTGAAGACATATCAAAAACAAAAGGGCAATAGACCAATATACCAACAACAGATATACATTTTACTGCAGCCATAACAATCAAAATGACAATAGATCAATAGAGCAACAACAAATTTAATGCTCAACTTATGACAAATTCTGCTCAACTTGTGATGAATTTTATGACAAATTCATATTACAAGTGATTTTCTTATGTCCATGTTATTTTGCATAAGGAACATTTATTTCTTCTCTTGGCTGATTTCCTGGTATAACTACGTTCTCCCTCCAAGAAACTCTTTTTACGCTTATTACCATTTTGACCAGGTTTAGGAACGTATTTAGGTGAGAGAATTTCTGAGCCCTGCATATATGGAGGAATCATGCACTTACTTTCCTAAGGAATTTGGATAATATCAGCTTCGTATGTTTTGTAGTATACATCTGATGAGTAATATGCAGAATAGTGGTTATAAACGGAGTCTCCAAATGTATTTGGGTACCTCTTACTAAGAATTGTCATGGCATGTAGGCATGGGAGCTTGTCCACATCTAAAACTTTACAAGAACATGACATAGTCGACAAGTTGATAGTTTCATGGTCGTCGTGTCCGCACGCGGTGTACTCGTTTTCATTTACGCTAATCACAACTATCTTTTGCTTCCTTTCATTCTCTTTATTATCTTTTTCTCAGCGCAAGGCATGGCACGGTTGTTTCATAAGAGCAAATTCTTTGCTAAGGTACGCCTTTCATTGAATTTAATAGCAAACCTCGTATTAATGGTGTTGAAAATGGCTTATGGGGAACTATCTCTCTATTAGAAATATTGAATTGAACGATTAACTTCAAATCTATTCCCCTGGAAAAATGCCCTGCTCCATTTATCAAACCCAACTTCATCCCTAAGGCAATCAACTACATCCGGTGCAACACGTTGAATTTCATTAAAGTGATCATTGAATGCACCCGATATACACTTTTGCTGCAATGTAAAAGTATTTCTCGAAGGATCCATTATAGAACCTCCCACGTATTATTTCACAAAAATGTCTCGTGCAAACATCGTGCTAAGCATAGTATCGTATTAACTTCTTGATGTTGTGGTGTCGATCAGATATTATGTACAAATCTAAGTTGTTCGACACAATTTCAAGCAATTGTTGAAAAAGGTAATTCCAAGAGGCATCACACTCCGAGTCAACCACATAGCAGTCAACTAGAAAAAACATAGTTCTCTACATGTTTGCCACAACAGTCAACAAAACACCTTCATACTAGCCTTTTAAGTGCGTGCCATCAACTCCTATGACATTTCTCATGTATTTAATCCCCTTATCCACGCTTAAAAAGCCAAGAAGTAATATAAGAATCTCCCTTCATTATCAAGTTGTAAGTCTGTTTTGCTTACGAGGTTTGTGCTATGTACCATCTAACAGTAGGGAATCAATTTTGAATACCCATCCCCCTTATCGATTCCTTAGCAATTACGCCTATCTGATAGACCTTTCAATATCTAATTTCACAGCCAAAGCATTCAAGTACTTCCTTCTAGATTTGTTTAGGAGTGATCCCTGCGCCTTCTTCAAATCGACCCAAATGTGCCTCGCTATTACTATAAATGGTTCCTTTGAATGTCTAGTGGAAACGTATTGTATGATGCATATGTGCACGTTACAGTACACAATTATAATAAACCTAGAACTTGTTACGTATTATTGGCGCGATGTCTCCACTTGCAAGAATCATCAATACATCTAGCCACATATTTGTCCAATTTGTTCTTCCAGACATAGAAATTGAAGCATGTCTTCAAGACAACAATCTTAAGTGATTCCACTAGAGTACGCTTGTCCTTGAAAGTGTCTCTACTCTTAAAACATGTTCCATCAACATAGCGATAGTTGCTGGAAGCTGAATTTTCCAAATCATCTCCATGAACATTATCTGGACAGTAATTATCCATTATAGCGATTGGACAAGTGAAAAATGATACCCTATTGAGCAGATGTGCATATGAATATATTATTGCGATCAAGCTTTGGCATTATCTATTGTCGTCGCATGAGCAGTAAGAGATCGGACACATATTGTGAAACCATCTCTACATGTGATTACTAGAATATTTCCCAATATTCTTTCATTAATTGTAGTAATTATATATCTCCAATTTTAGGTAGAATTATAATCCTTTTGTAATTAATTTAATTAATTACCTAGTTTGTATCAAAGTAAATATTCTTGTAACCTTATATATATTGTAAATCATTCATCAATAAACATTAAGGAACATATTCATTTATGGTATCATAGCCTAAAACTACAAACCCTACCCTAGCCGCTGATACACCTTTTGGGCCACCACATTTTTTCCACGTCAGCACCTAGCCCACGCCGGAACCCTAGACGCCAACCTCTCTCGGCCGCCCACCCCCTCTTTTCCCACGACGGAATCCTAGTTTTTTCCGATCATTCTCCATTCATCTTCCTCCTAAATTTCCTCTTCCATGGCTGACAAAACTAAATTTCATCATGCACTTGCCGTAAACTTCATCCATGTGACTCTTCAGATGGAAAAAGGTCAATACTCCTCTTGGGCAGAGCTTTTTAAGATCCATTATCGTGTTTACGAAGTTATCGACCACATTATCCCTCCGACGCCGAAGTCTACAGACGTACCATCAACTTCGACTTCTGATGATGCACTCTGGTCTCGTTTGGACGCATCCGTCCTCCAATGGATATACGACATGATATCTAATGATCTGGTGCACACCATCATTGAGACCGATGCCACTGCCCGCCAAACGTGGGAACGTTTGGACTATATTTTCCATGACAACAAAACTCAATGAGCGTTATACCTTGAAAATCAGTTCAAGGATGTTCATTAGGACGATTTACCAAATGTGTCTGCCTATTTTCCACAACTCAAGATGCTTGCCGACCAACTCTCCAACGTCGGCCCACCAGTCACTAATCAGCGATTGGTCATACAACTTATTACATGTTTGAACGAATCATATGACGGCGTTGCCACCATCCTTCAGCAATGCACGTCGTTACCTCCGTTTTATGAGGCCCGATCGAAGCTCATCCTTAAGAAAACTCAGAAAATCAAGCGCAAAATCACTCAGGCTAGCATTGTCGATGCCACCCTCATCACCACTGTTGGGCCCTCCACCGACGGCAGGGCCTCCCGGTCTGGCAACTAGAACCGTCGGCTAGAGGTCCCGCAACAGTCTGCTTCCTCCCGTAACAACCGCTGGAGCGTGCTGTTCGATAATGGTGGCGACAGAAGAAATTCCGGCAACAACGTCGGCTTGAAGGGGCAGTCCCCGCCGGCCGGAAATAGCCAACAGCGACCGCGGCAGTGGCAGCAGCCTTCGTCGTGGGCCCCGCTATCATGTGTCTCCTCTCCTTGCCCGTATATGACATTCTCATGGACTCCACCTCATAACCGACAGGCCCAACCTGACATACTTGTCCCACGTCCATAACATGCCTACATAGCGCAGCCCCCCCCCCCCCCGCCATCGACTTATGCACCGACTTACATTGAGGCATCTATGAGCACAATGTCACTCAACACTCCAGACGAAAATTGGTATATCGACACAGGTTTCACATCTCACATGACGACATCACATGGTACTCTCTCGTCTTATTCCAAGGCATTCCCATCCGTGGTTATGGTCATTCCTCACTATCCCCACCACATCCACCGCTAATCTTAAAAAATGTCCTCCATACCCCTAAACTCATTAAGAATCTAATCTCCGTGCGACGTTTCACAACTGACAATTGGGTTTCCCTTGACTTGATTCTGTAAAGGATTTTACGACAGGGAGATGAATAATGAGATATGACAGCACCGGAGATCTCTACCCTATTTCAAACGCCGTCAACAATCCAACCTCAGTTCCCTCAACCTTTGCTGCTCTTTCGTCTTCGTTATGACATTTTAGATTAGGACATCCGGGAGACTCTATTTTACGCTTACTTAGGAAAAATAATTTTATTAATCGCAACCGTATTTCTAGGACTCCTATATGTGAATCTTGCTTTTTGGAAAATATGTCAAATTACCATTTTCTACATCCACAATTTGTACTTTAAAGCCTTTCGATATCATACATAGTAATTTATGGACATCCCCTATTTTGAATACGGCTGGCCATCGATATTATGTGTTGTTTTTGGACGATTATTCCAACTTTATATCGACTTTTCCAATTGGAAATAAATCACAGGTCTACCCCATTTTTTCTTCATTTAGTACTTTCGTAAAAACACAATTTGAAAAGAGCATTAAATATTTTCAATGTGACAATGGCAAGGAATTCGATAATAACCAATTCAAATAGTTTTGCTCCAAAAATGGTCATACCTTTCATTTTTCCTGCCCTCACACATCCTCCCAAAATGGTAAAGCCGAACGAAAAATTCAAACCATAAACAACCTCATTCGTGCCCTACTTGCTCATGCCCCAATTCTGGAATTACTCACTCTCTATGGCCACTTATCTCCTAAACATAATCCCAAATAAGTCTCTGGCTCAACGGTCGCCCACCCAAGTTCTATTTCGTAGGAACCCCTCCTACCAAGACTTGCGTATTTTTGTATGTCTTTATTACCCTCTTAATCTGACCACACAGAAACTCCAACCTCGTTCTTCCCTGTGTGTGTTTCTGGGATATCCTTTCCAATCATCGTGGTTACTCGTGTTATGACTTATCGAGCCATAAAATTATTATTTCACGTCATGTCCTATTTGATGAGTCTCAATTTCCCTTTGCCTATCTACACTCGCCACCTCGATATTCCTACGACTTCCTGGATGATGACCTAAACCCCTCTTCTAATTCAACATTTACATAGTTCGTCATCCCAGACCCCGACACCCGCCACCACCTCGGCCAGTCCGGGACTAGTTTTCTACCCGGTTCTGCAGACAATGGCCCAGAATAGCCCGCCTCAGGGTGATTTCGCAGCCACCTCTCGATAAACTGAGGTTCGGCCAGCTAGTACCGCCACCCTTGTCCTTCCTCCTCTTCCCGACAGTCCCACATCAAACCCCCTCCCGTCTCGCGTCCCGAGACACACTCTCTGACCACGGGTTCCATGCACGGAGTTCATAAACTTAAATGGTTGTTTAACTTTTCCGTTTCAATTGTCCCTTCCCTATCCCTCGTAACCCGAAGGATGCCTTGTCCGACCCTAATTGGAAAGCCGCAATGATTGACCAATATAATGCTCTTATTGATAATAAGACGTGGGACCTAGTACCCCCGTCCACCTGATGCTAACATTATTCATTCTATGTGGATTTTTAGACATAAAAAAAAATCTGATGGTTCTTTTGAGAGGTACAAGGCTTGTCTTGTAGGTGATGGCAGGTCTCAACAGGTGGGAGTGGACTATGATGAAACGTTCAACCCGATCGTAAAGCCCGCAACCATCCGGACTGTCCTCAGCATTGCCATATCCAAGTCTTGGCCTATTCATTAGTTTGATGTCAAGAATGTCTTCTTACATGGGGATCTTCATGAAACGGTATATATGCATCAATCTATGGGTTTCAGGGATCCTATTCATCCAGATTATGTGTTTCAGTTATGAAAATCGCTCTATGGACTGAAACAAACTCCTCGAGCATGGTACCAGTGGTTCACCGATTATGTTTCCTCTATTAGATTTTTACACAGCAGATCCGTTCATTTCCTGCTCATCTACAACAAGGGTACATACATGTCTTATCTATTATTATATGTTGATGATATAATCCTCGCCATAGCATCTGATGCTCTCCGCCGGTCCATTATGTCTTATTTCCTTTGAGTTTGCTATGAAAGATATGGGCTCTCTGATTTATTTCTTGGGCATCTCTGTCACTCGACATTCCGGCGGCCTATTTCTTTGTCAGAAGAAGTACGTCGAAGGGATCTTTGACCGTGTAGGCATGACATCTTGCAAACCATCTCACACGCCTATAAACACCAATTCCAAACTCAGTGTTGATTCCGACCCTTCATATTCAGACCCGACTCACTATCGTAGCATGACTGGGGCCCTACAGTACCTCACATTTACGAGACCAGACATATCCTATGCCATGCAACAAATCTGCTTGCACATGCATAGTCCGACGGAAGCACACATACATGCCCTCAAACGTATTTTACGATACGTCCAAGGTACACTTCACTTCAGATTACATCTATACAAGTTTTTGCTCACTGGTCTCACTGCTTATTCTGATACTGATTGGGGTGGATGTCCTGACACCTGGCGCTCCACGTCTGGTTATTGCGTTTTCCTCAAGACAACCTACAATATCCCGATCCAGTGCAGAAGCAGAATACAAAGGTGTTACCAACATCGTCTCTGAGTCTTGTTGGATCCATAACCTTCTACTTGAGCTTCACTGCCCGATTCAAAAGGCAACACTGGTCTCTTGCGATAATATTAGTGCGATATATTTTTTCGGTAATCCCGTCCAACATCAACGCACTAAACACATTGAGATGGACATTCATTTCGTTCGCGAAAAAAATGACTCGTAGTCAAGTTCGTGTCCTTCATGTTCCTTCTAGATATCAGATTGCCGACATCTTGACCAAAAGACTTCCGCGCATACTATTTGATGATGTTCGAGCCAGTCTTAGCGTTCGAGAACCTCCCGCTTTGACTGCGGGGGTGTAATAGAATATTTCCCAATATTCTTTCATTAATTGTATAAATTGTATATCTCCTATTTTAGGTAAAATTATAATCCTTTTATAATTAGGTTAATTAGTTACCTAGTTTGTATCAAAATAAATATTTTTATAACCTTATATATATTGTAAATCATTAATCAATAAAATTAAGGAACATATTTTTTTTAGTGTTAATAAAAAATTGTCCACCAGTCACTAGATATGTTCTTTCAATCCTGGGGTGGTTAATTATTTTATGTCGGGTCAATTCGTTTGGTTACATTTGTTATGCTTTCCAAAAGAGATAAATAATATTCGGACATCACTCTGAGTAGGATTCCCACTTTCAAGTTTTGTCTGGATCGAACGTTATACTAGAGGTGGCAAACGGACGGATTGGATTAAATTTAAATGGATCAAAACGGGTTAAGTCAATAAACGGGTCAAGACCTAATCTGCCCAAAATTTGCTTGGGTCGATATGAATTGGATCTAAATGGGCCAAACAACTAGTCATAACTTAACCCGCCCAAAATAATCCAACCTCCCCTTCTTTATATTTTACTTAATTTAATTGATCCATTTATATTTGGGAGATCACAAGGCCACTGTCATTTAACACTCAAACAACAAAGTTGTATTAGATCTGTTATTGGGTAAAAAGAATATATTTACGTATAGTTAGCTAGAATGCAGAGGATATGATAATATTACTATCTATTAGTATAGCTGGAGAAATTTGCATAGAAATTATAATAAAAGATGAAACAGTTCTATAATAGCTTGAACTCTCCTCCGATAAAAAATATATAAAGAAGTGCCCTTTGAAACTGATGGCGTAAATGAGATAAACTTTCTCTTTTATAGGAGTAATTTAAATGAATTTAATCATCTGAACATTTTATAAAACCCTAACCCAAAAAAGCATGGTTCAACAATATAAACGAAGGGAAAAAAGGAATGTATAAATGAATGCAATGTACAAATATTATACCAATAAAAAAGCAAGTAGTACAATTAAATGAAATGAAAAAAAAAAAGAAGGAATGATTTAAGGATTAAGAATGTGGCAGCGGTGAAAAAAATTCTTAAAAACTGCTCATGGGAGCACAGCTAACGGGTCAGATTTTGACCCGTTGGATTACACTATTCTTACCCGTTTTAACCCAATAATTTAATAACCCATTGGGTCAAGTCAACAAACAGGTCATGACCCAACCCGTAGAAATACAGTACAAACGTGACTTTATTTCTGTAGAGCGTGAAAGATCATATACATAGAAACCAAATTTGATACCTGAAAGTAGACTATCATCTATCAACTCAAGCACTACTTCCTGAGATTGCAGTAGCAAAACAGTACAAGCTGCATAAGTGCATCTTGTCGCATAAGTCACGATATCATTTTTTTTTTTTTTGATAATCCAGATTTTCAGGCTTGCGCCTGACTACTTCACTGGTATTACCCAGACGTCCTGGAGGTAATAGCACCGGTCCTTCAACAACTATCACCAGGTAAATCGCGGGATGTGCTCCGGTGGCCAGTTTTCTGAAAGCGTACAACTGATCAATGAGACAAGGTCAAATTCCCCAACATGCAGAGTTTCTTCGTGCTTGCGGGAAATCAAACCCACGCTGTCCCATGCCAGAGCGCCTTATAGCGCCCAGGCTTTGCCACTGGATTATGCCCCGGAGGACTCACGATATCATATTTAATAGTAGCTGGTTACAAAGGAAGTTAATCATTTATTAAAAATCAACATAGTTAATATTATATGTTTAGTATAAAATTTAGTACACCAAGTACTAAACAGATATAAGTCATGAGTAAATCTTATGCGGGGTAGAAGATTGAAACAATAATACATTAGTTACATGGATTGCTCTCTATCACCCTTTCCTAAAGCAACTTTCAGAATTCATCTTATCCGCAATTCCCTAGAAAGCAAGAACGCAAATGCTGATGCTGCTCACCTGCTAGGCTCTTCTTCTCAATATCTGTTTTAACAAATTATATATAACATATATTAATTTTTAATACGACGAACCAGATACCAAAATAATAATATCACTACATAGCCAATCCCTACGTCACTTGGCATGATAACTAATCCCTACCTAACTAATTCGTACATTAATAAACAAGAAAGGTAGGCCTCTCTAGGCTTTAGGAGGAACATAAAGTATAAAACACTGGCCCTTAAAAAGTTAATGCGCACCAGACAATGCGCAAGCCCGCATAAACAAGACACAGTTACCATTCAACCATAATTAAGCAACAAACTCTGTCCGTAAGAGAAACATGGTATGTACCAAATATGGAAAGAATTGTCAATTGTATGATTATCCAGAGGGCATAAACTTATTATTAGTTACCGTTCAGAATGGCACAGAGCTCAATTCTGTACAAAATTGCAAGATAAATCACAGAACTACTACCTACAACACGGCAGTCGAGACACATACATATCATTACATCTTGAACCATTCAAAAGATATTACCGTACATGTATATGAATAGCCAGTCGTCATTCCTCTGCACTAACTAAGAAATCTAAGAAACAAAAAGCTGTTAAGTGGCATTACTTGTAAACGATATATACACCGTGCGCTCTAGAGATTGCCTCAAAGCTTCATGAAAGTAGATCTGCATTTTAACCTGAAAAACTAGAAGGAAATATTAATTCTTCACATCACTTTTCGATGAAATTAGCACTCAATCTATTTAGCAAATTAGCGTTAGGCCTCCAGACTCTGCCATTCCCTGTTATAGGAGAGAATAATAAGTGCAAGATATCAGCTAAAAACATATTTGCAAGCAGTAACTCAACCAAAATGCACACTCAATATAGGATACTGGAACTGAGCAAGGAGGCCAGAAGAACAACAAAACTTCAGCTTTTAGGGATTGGACCTAAAGAAAACCAATTTGATCTACAAGGTCTTCTAATTGCTCACCCCATTCAGTTGTTTCTGAAACAAGATCTTCAACTTCCACGTCAACTTCAGGTTCATCAACAACCAGTACTTCCTCTACTCGATCCCCGGATATAAGATCTTCACTGAGCAACTCTTCCCATATATTCTCAGGCACTGGTTCCATATCGGTTCCACTAGCTGTCGCAACAGAAGCCGACCTCGCATTGCTGCTTGATTCATTGTCCAGTGCAGCAGAGAATAATGTTTCAATATCAGTTCCGATATTTGTAAGGTCAGCTTCACCCTCTTGGTTTGAGTAATTCGTAGGCTGATCACTTCCACCTATGGCGACTGATACTACATCTTGAAGGTTCTCAGTACTAGGAGTCATCGTTAGTCTCCTCTTTTGTCCAACTTCAATGCGCGGTTTATCTTTTCTCTGCACATGTTTGTCCAAGTACTGCTGGAGAAAAGTCGGATTGCTGAAAATCTTGGCCAGGAAACTCATCATCTGCTCTTGTTTCCTCTCCGTGCTTTCGATTTTTTCTCCCATTGCAATAATCTGATTTCTAGTACTCTGCTGTTGCTGCCTAAGTTTAACTATTTCAGTCATCAACAGATTTTTATCTCGCTTTAATCTTTCAAGCTCTTCCTCCATCCCATAATAACCTATTTCGATCCAAGGTCCGGATCCTTGTTGGTTCATGCTTTGACCGACATTTCTCCTCCTCTTTATGGTCTTCAAAAGATGCTTCTGTCCTCCCAGAAAACCTTCATTTGCAAATTCCCATCTGTCAGGATCCACCTTTCTAAAACCCTGCATTTTTCATCAAGTTAGAGACAAGAATATTTATAGTAAAATACAAGAAAGTATGCTTAATGAACCAATATTGGAACAGAAGAAACAACCACCTAACTTGCTTCTTTCTTTGAGTATTCATCGTACAACCATCAAACACAAGCAGTAGAACTCATCAGAATGACCAACCATCGGCGCATAGACTAGCTGAACTTCTGCCTAAGCTAATGGATCAAAATACATATCAAAGTCATTCAAAGCATGATAATACTGTGCACTCAGCACAACCAAATTCCCAACAAATCAATAAAACAGAAATATAACATCATTTTCTTTAGTGTGAATTTTGGAACTAATTGGTTACTTATCAAGAAAAAAAAGGATGAATTGTTGAAATAAAAATGATAGGAGGTTACGTAGGGCACAAATCAGGTTAGAAGGTTAGTAGGTAGTTGTGTGTCACGCTTCGTATTACCCTTGTAGTTTCTTATACTTCGATTCCTGTTATTATTTGTTGTGTCTTGTACTTCGATTGACATATGATTTTGTTGTAGTTCATTATTGTTCTCTTTTCTAGACTGCTTTGTCATTCTTTATTTAGCATTTCATGACTTTGTTCCTGCTAATTATCTCCTTTTACTCTTTCCTATGGTTTGCTTTTCTTTGAGCCGAAGGCCTATCGGAAACAGCCTCTCCACCTCCACTCACGGTAGAGGTAAGGTACGTACACTCTACCTTCTCCAGACCCCACTTTGCGGGTTTACACTGGGTATGTTGTTGTTGAAATAAAAATGATCACTTTTATTACACACAAAGGCCATAAGAAAATCACTGATTCATTTCAAACCAATAGTGTAAATAGAATTTAAAACCATTACAGTTGAAGTTCAGCCATATCTTTCCCAGTTAATAAACCATTTGAGTATTCTATAACTGACAACCAAAAATTTACAAGTCTGACCAATCATAGGTTGTGGTTGTTCGCACTCTTCAAAAATATCGACGGATGTGTGTCCAATTCTTCAAAAGTAGTACACTTTGGGAGAATCCGACACAGGTGCATCAACATTTTTGGAGTCCAAGCAACATAAATCATAGGTGTAGCTAAAATCCAGAATTTAGACCCCTTAGATTGGAAAAATTCAACCATTTCAAACGACAAGCAACAGTAATCAATGTAAATTCTAAGGATCACCAAGTTAGTCTTTTCTAAGATGACAAATGTTTTTACCACAAGCATATAGTTCGTCATTCAACCTACTACTTTCAGATCTACACAGAAGATCACAATTAATCAACACACATCTTCTTGACATATAATTGCAACAATAACATACCAAGTGTAATCACACAAGTGGGGTCTGGGAGGGTAAGAGGGTAAGATATACGCAGACCTTACCTCTATCTATCTTAGAGGTGGCAAATGGACGGGTTGGATTAAATTTGGATGGGTCAAAACGGGTTAAGTCGATGAACGGGTCAAGACCCAACCGGCCAATATTTGCTTAGGTCAATATGAGTTGGGTCTAAATGGGTCAAACAACGGGTCATAACCTAACCCGCCCAAAATAACCCAACCTCCCCTTCTTTATATTTTACTTAATTTAGTTGATCCATTTATATTTGGGAGATCACAAGGCCACTGTCATTTAACACTCAAACAACAGAGTTGTATTAGATCTGTTATTGGGTAAAAAGAATATATTTACGTATAGTTAGCTAGAATGCAGAGGATATGATAATATTACTATCTATTAGTATAGCTGGAGAAATTTGCATAGAAATTATAATAAAAGATGAAACAGTTCTATAATAGCTTGAACTCTCTCATCCGATAAAAAATATATAAATAAGTGCCCTTTGAATCTGCGGACGTAATTGAGATAAACTCTCTTTTATAGGAGTAATTTAAATGAATTTAGTCATCTGAACATTTTTAAGCTCTCTAGACTTGTACTCCCTCAGTTCTAAATTACTTGTCATGTTTCGCTTCTTAAGAGTCAATTTGACTAATGTTTCAACTCAATATTAAATAAATAAAATTTGAATATTCAAAAATTATATGAAAAGTACTATACTTTTCTCATGTCAATTTAATTAAAAGAATAATTTAAAATGTTGATCATAGTTTACATAATTTGACTCTCGAAAAAACGAAACATGACAACTAATTTGGGAGGGAGGAAGAATTATATTTAACTCCAATTTCAACTTTAGATGTGTCAGATGAATTTGACTCTAGAAATACACTTAGTTTTTAAAATTGAATTTACACGAAAACAAGCTGATCAAGAAAACAGAAAATTAACTGAAAGGAGGAAAAACTAATACTCCTAAGGTATTTTATAAAATCCTAACCCAAAAAAGCATGATTCAACAATATAAATGAAGGGAAAAAAGGAATGTATAAATGAATGCAATATACAAATATTATACCAATAAAAAAGCAAGTAGTACAATTAAATGAAATGAAAAAAAAAAGGAATGATTAAGGATTAAGAATGTGACAGCGGTGAAAAAAATTCTTAAAAACTGCTCATGGGAGCACAGCTACCCGTTGGGTTACACTATTCTTACCCGTTTTAACCCAATAATTTAATGGGTCATTTTGAGTTCAACCCATTGGGTCAAGTCAATAAACGGGTCAGGACCCAACCCGTAGAAATACGGGACTGGTTGGGCGGGTTGGGGTCGATTTTGCCACCCTAATCTATCTCTATACCTCGGCTCAAAAGAAAAGACAGAGGTGTGACATAATTAGGTATTGAAGACATCACTCGTAATGTAATGCACAATAAAATGTAGCAAAATTAAAGAGATACTTACATATGTGTTAAGCTGGCGAATGAAACTGGAGAAATTACTGTGCTTGAAAAACCTAGGGAGCAATGTAGTGGAGAATTTATGAGAATCCCAAACAATAAAACTATTCCTTGCTCTGCTCCATGAAATCACTTCATCAGTTGAAGGGTCTTCCACTACTTCATAAGTCTTGCTTAGAAATGGTGGTGGACCCACCTCATGCAGCCCCTCCATAGGCAGCACAGTAGTTCCCTCCATTTGCTTATGGATAAACAAGTTGTTTTGTGTTGGCTGATATAAAAATGGGAGGTGGTGTAGAAAGTTCTACACAAAAACAGATGGACGGACAAGGACAAGTCATGTTAGATATTTTACAAGTTTTGGAAGTTTCTAACAGAGTTAGGCGTCTGACAAATGTTTCAGTCTACAGGTGTATTGTGGCAAACTTCCAGAAGCTTCTCGAGAATTCTACTCGTTTTAGAGATTTGCCTCTATCGCAACTTCATGTCAATTCAGTTGGGTTGACCAATTTAGACTACATTTTGATTCACGTGGCTTAAAAACCTAAAACTTATAAGTTAATTTTAATTTTTAATTTATTTTATATTTTTTTAGTCTAAAAATAAATGCTTCAAAGCATTTTTTATCTTATCTAAACATCTCAAAAAATTATATTAAGCCTTCAAAACTGTATCATATTTATATAAAATATGTATTACTATTGAATATGTATATAAAAAATGTACAATATCTGTATATTTAGTAAGTATACATTTATTAAACAGAAATTATATGTTGATTATATATTTACTATGCATAAATTATACAACAATGATATACCTTTTATACATATACCTTAGAAATACATACTCTATATAATAATGATATTATTTCTGTACGGGTGATACATTTTTTCTATATATATAAAGTAGTGATACATATTTTATATAACAATGATATATTTTTTATGCGTATAATATATTTTCTATATATATACAGTAGTGATACATATTCTATACAAGAATGGTACAGTTTATATACATATGCTGGAATTAGTTGAAAAAATGCTAGAAAATGAAATTATTTTGAAAAGGCTAAAAAATAACCTTTAGATTCTTGGGCCACCGGATATTAATAGTTTCATCCGAATGACTATTTGTGTCCTTATCCCTAATTTTAATTAAGAGAGAGATTTGCATTAGTAGAACTATTGAGGTCATTATTTGTATTTTACTAGATATCTTGTTCGCTCTTCACGCGGTCTCATACAAACTAATTTTTTCCTATTATTCACATATTACAGAGATTTCAGTTTTCAAATCCAAATAGATAAGATTTCAAGTTTTAATCCATCTTATTATTCACACTTAATTTTACATTTTTTCCAGCTTTTAATTACCTAAGCAAATTCAAGCAAGTACGACTCTAGCTATCTTCTGAACAAAATCGCACGAAAATATTCAAATGGTCTTAATGTCTCATGTAATAGATCTTATGTCAAAAGTTATAGCATTAATGCTCTCAATGGCTTTATTTCATGTAATAGATCTTGTGTCAAGTTATAGCATCACTGTTCTTATATGTCATGTAAAATACATATAGTAATATAAAATAAAAGAAAAAAGGTTAATAAACCAACAACAACAACATATCATTCAGTGTAATTCCACAAGTGAAATTTGGAAAGAATAGAATGTACACAATCCTTATTTTTACCTTTGTGGGCTAAGGAGGTTGTCTCTAATAGATCCTCGGCTCAAAAGAGAAGTTTTCGAAGTAGAAAAACATGACACCAATATAGCAAGATACAAAGAAATGAACAACAGATAGTATCACACATTGGAGAATAAGAAACTATGTGATTACTAAATACTACTACTAATAAGGAGGAGAGGAGATAACGCTAGCCCCTGCTCTCCACATAAAGTGCGGAAACACTCGGCTACCTATCAACCTTCTGCTCTAATCTTCGACCTTCATACCTTCCTATCTAGGGGCATTTCTCAGTAAGCTGAAGTTTTTCATATCCTGTCTAATCACCACACCCCAGTTTTTTCTGCCCAACCTCTACTCCTCTTAGCTCCTTTTACAACTAATTACCTCTCACACCTCCTTACTAGTGCATCCGCACACCTCCTCTTTACATGCCTAAACCATCTCAGCCTTGCTTTCCTCATCTTGTCCGCCACGGGGATCATTCCCACCTTACCCTGTATAATTGTTTATAAGTTTTATCCGGCAACCACAATTTGGTATTATCTTCATTCTACATATCTTATTAAATTATTCACGCGTTTTGCCCCACTGACAAAACTTGCCTATGTTGTTAGTGTTGGTACTCTATTGTACTTTATAAAGCAGTACGAGAAGTAAATAACTATTACAAGTGTTCGAAAGGATAAATAAATGGTCAATCTTCAAAACTGCCGCAAGCTTGTTGTGTCTTGAATCTTGATAACCTTGTAAGTCCAATGTTGAGAACTGTCGCAAGCTTGTTGTGTCTTGAATCTTGATAACCTGAAATCAAGAAACAACTAAATCTGGATGGTTACAACGTTGTGTGTTGAGTCGAAGTGATTGCACTATATCCTTATGACAAGATTGCCCCGTATATATGCTTTTACGTTAGCAGGCCATAGTCTCCCAAGATAAAATAATACTTTAATCTCAACGCTACAAAGCCAATAGGTTGAGCCTGACGAATAAAACAAATATGAATCGACTTGTTGAAGATATGGAAAAGGAAGGACGAGTTTCTATCTTCTCTTCTGTTTTGTCTCTGTGTATATAGTGTGTCTCTGTAGTGTATATCTTGTGTATATGAGGGTCTTAACTCACTGTTTTTTATCACAGTTTTGCTCACTGTTTTTAGCTGTGTTTTGTGCTATTTTCTGGCTGTTTTGCTCACTATTTTATGCTGAATTTCAGTCACGTATGTCTCTGTGTTTCAGTCACGAATTGAGCCAAATGAGGCATCAATATATAGCATGGAGGAGGTTGCCCAACAGCCACAAACAAGGCTGTTAATAGCCATTAGTGAGGGCTGTTAATGACCATTAGTGTGGCAGGTTTAAGGCTGTTCATGACTATGAAGAGGGGCGGATTAATGGTCATGAAGGAGGGTTGTTTATGGAGTAGTTAACAGCCAAGTAATGGCTGGTTAATGCTCCAAAAAATAGTTCAAATGGTAGGCAGAAAGTTTTTCCCAAAATCAACTTTTCAGAAACTCTAGGGACCAAACTGTAAATATTAAGCAATTTGGGGTCCAAAAAGATAATATCAGAAAGTCCCCACAGCCCCGACCTACGACCCACGACCCGAGATCGAGACCGGATTGGACGGGAAGGGCGCGCGGCGGCGACGCGCGTGTCGACTTTGCCTTGAACGTAAGCACATCTAAGTCCTCCCTCCTTTAAACACATGGGATACCCCTTGGGGTCCCAACCCCTTTACCACATTAAAGACTTATATAGAGAGCAATTCTTCCTATTCCCACCGATATGGTAGATTTGTCCCACACCATATTTCCATGCCTCAAACACCTTACTTTGTGGACCAATATCTCTTTCATTTCTCAATGAAATTTGATCATTCTTGGCCCTACGGTCATCTACTCACTTCGTAGATCATTCATGTGCGAAGAGACAAAGCCTCCAACATGCGGAACACTAGTGTTTAATTCATTAAA
Source organism: Anisodus acutangulus (assembly GCA_029783415.1). NCBI lineage: Eukaryota > Viridiplantae > Streptophyta > Magnoliopsida > Solanales > Solanaceae > Anisodus > Anisodus acutangulus. The sequence goes on from CM056495.1 coordinate 15,363,647, forward strand.
TATGGGTGGACGCACCTCCCCGCCAAAGGAAAATTTCCAACAATCCCCTCTATGAAAGAGAGATTGTGGCACACGCACAAGGTGCCTACTTTCAGCAATCTTTCAGCGAAAAGATATTGCATCAGGAGAGGTAACTTCCGCTTTGAACCTTCCCTAGTTGAAACCATCGGACTTACTTACTGCGCGGTGAACGTGATGTCTTGAACCGTCAGTGTTTAGTGTAAGCCAAGACAATGATAACAACACAATAACTCTTCTTATTCATTTTCATTCTTACGTTTTTGTCCGTTGTGGCCGTGGACACACTTGGATTCTTAAATGCGTTCATTTGAGGCGGTCTTCCTCGCACTTAAATAGGTGATCTCCTACAAGGTATCCTGCTATACCCCACTTTACAAGTGTTAGAAATCATTAAAAGTTTCCACAACCTTAACCTCAACCATTTGAGGATTGTTAAAGGTTTAGAAGCTTAACATTTACCCACCATTAGAGATGGCAATGGATCTTGGACCCGGTGGATCCATATCCGTTTTATAGGATATGGATCTTTAAAATTTGGACCCGACGGATCCGTATCGGACCCGGATCCTTTTCTGATGGATCGGATCTGGATCTGGATCTTATATTTGAGATCCGTATCCGATCCAGATCCGATCCGTGGATCCATTTTTTATTAAATATATCCATAACCTAGAATGTAATTTTATAAGTATTTTTTTAATAATTTATGTATTGGGTAAATGATTGAACCAGGATAAGGCACAAGTCACACATCCATGTAATTTGTCTTTGAAGTTTCATTTCTTTTACCTATATGCTCTCTGCAGTTTTCTATATTTTCATTTCTATAAAAAGAAAAAATTATCACTCTTCTTTAAATTTCTCTTTCTTGAATCTGCTAGCCTTAAGCTTTAAGTATCTTTCTCTCATTTGTTTGATCAACAAAAAAAACTGGGACTTTTGATATATGACTGACATTGTTTTATGTTGTTTAATGAAGTCAATCAGTAGAACTACAAGTGGAGCATCACTAAAGCCTCCAAAAATTAGCTCAAAGTTGCAACCTGTTCAGCATCACTAATGAAGTCAATCGTCTTTATTTTCTTGTGATGCTAAAACTTTGTTCAGTATTTTGGAAGAATGGTGTCATGTTTGTGTAGGTTGATTGAATGAATTCAATCATTTTTCAATCAGATTGCGTTTCATTTTTTCATAAAAGTTTCAACATGTGGGAATATTATTCAAGCCAAAAAAATTTACATGTAGATCCAGATCCGATCCGTGGACCCGGGGGATCCGATGAATCCGGATTTGGATCTGATTTTTATGGACCCGATGGATCTGGATCCGGATCCGGATCTGGATCTAGGTATGAAAATGGATCTGGATCTTGTAGGATCCGGTTCAGATCCGATCCGTTGCCATCCCTACCCACCATGCATGTAGCACTTTAATGTCTATCGCGGAAACAACTTTGGATTCATGTTTCCGTACAGAAATCATCATCCGAAGTGCTTCTTGCTTCCACCGAAGCGCTCAATTGAACATTTTGCCGCTTAGTTTTCCCATTGAACCAAATTCTTAGGATCTCCAATCAGTATGGTTGGGTTTCCACCGCAAAGGTTCGTATTGTTTGGGTTTTAATCTCATTCCCCTAGACAGACAGAACACTTGATCTCCGGGTAGTCCCTTAGTTAGTAAATAAGGAAGTGACACCCGTGATGATCAACTGTCATACGGTCTTATGTCTCCGACAGATCCTGACAGATATGTCCAGACGTCGTCATCTGTGTCCTTTCTGAAGCCGATCGGCTAGCCACAGTGTATAACTGTTGAAGGCACGAGTTTCTCCCAATAAGGGACGTCCTCTAAGGAGTCATGAAGTTACTCAACTTCTTTCATGCTTTGTATAAAGAGATAAACTCTGATTCCATCATGAATCGGCCGATGCCGATGCAAGTTTGCTTAGAGGATTTTCCAAGACCCACCATACACATTTACTTGTGGCTTTGATGTTCTTCATATCTGATGTCCAGTTTGCATCCCTTTGTTCTCCCAGAACCGCTGGACATCCAGAATACCATAATCCGTAGATAAGTGAATAATTCAGATATCGTCATATCCGACTTAATGCCTTCTATTGATCATGTATTAAAATCATCAGTAAACCTTAGTTCAACTGATCTGTTTGTAGGACGATATCAGGTCGGTTGTAGTGTGTACAATACATTGAACTATACGTGACCTGTGCATATCGATCATTGTCTATGGGTGGACCATGATTCCAATTAGTTCTATGATTCATATCCATTGGTGGCTTCAATGAGACTGTCAACTATCGACCAATCCGTTAGATGTCTTAGAAATCCAATTCCTAAGATGTCATTTGTGATACCCATATCTTTCATATCGAGACTTTGTTTCAATATGACTTTTACTTTCAGACTGTTGATTCTCCAACTGTTGGCTTTCTAACTTCAGAGTCAATGTTTTTGTGGTCAGATTCATTATTTCTGTTTTATCTGAAACTTTTAGGACCAAAATGAAAGTTCAGGAAGAAGCCCAACAGTTCAGCAAGCCAACTCTGATCTTCTTCTTCCAACTCTCCGGTTTGGAAGGCTATTTCAATATCCATGCCACGCATGACTGCAATGGCCCACGATGTTAAACTACTCACAGGGGAGCACTTGTACAAGTAGCCGAGGCCTTATACTCGACAGTAGATCCATCTACTTTGTACTCACATTTGATTATCCATTTTCACAACCCAAAGGTTCTTTTCCCGGAGGAAGATCAACCATTACACAAGTATGGTTCTATATGATGGAATCTATTTCTCTCTTTGTAACTTCTTTCCAAAGCAACGCTTTTGGAGATGACAATTATTTGTTAATTGTCCATGGTTCATTCTCAACCACACAAGTTAGAAGGACTGGAACAAGTCTTTGTCTCCTTCTTTGCTCCGTCTCGGTTCAACATCTAGAATCCCTGAGTTCTGCAGATCTGGAATATTAAATTCCAGATAGCCAGCAACTTTTGAGTCCTGTAGATACGAAACGTCTAGTTCCAGACAGTCAGGCCCTCGCGGGTTCTTGTTAACCTTGAGCAATTACTTCTCTTTCCTTTTCAAGGAAAGTTATCTTCAAAGAATTCAGCATTCTTTGACACCAAGAGGCAATAAGCACTACTGTTATTTGCAGATCCAGTGGATATGCAATCTACAGTCTTAGGTACAACTTGACATATTTCGATATTCCAACTTTTATCAAGCCACCCCACATAATTTGGGCGTATGACTTTGCGCTTGGCTAACACCGTTGGACTGGGGTGAGTAATGAGCAGTCATTTAATAAATGATGCTTTACATTCTCCCCCTCTATCACTACGAATTTCGCAATACATAGGCTTAGTTGATTTCCAACTTCTGCTTTGTAGCGCTTTTCCGCTTCAACAACTTCATCTTTGCTTTTCAACAAACAAAGGATTACATACGTTGTACCATCATCAATGAAGGTCACAAAGAACTTGTCTCCCCCCTCTATTTTGTATACACTTTAAATCACCCATAAAGGTGTAACTAAGTCCTAGATGAGCGGTGCTTCTTTCACTATTCCCTTGACGGAATTTGGAAAGGTGATTTTGCCTCTTCGCCTACCTCACATTCATTTTGAGGGTTTATGTCGAAAGAAGGCAATAATCTCAACTTCGCTAGCTTTTGAATGACTTGTTATTTAACGTGTCTTAATCTATGATGGCATGGATGCACGGATTACAAATATATCATTCATTTGGCGACAGACATACTATACCATTCTTAGTTATTACAGACCTGTTGGAGTAGTCTCAAACCAGCTTGACCAACAGCGTCCCTTAAACCAAGTTAGGAACATGTATCACCTCTTTTTAGAGTGATCCCATTCCTTGAAGTCCTATTGAGGACAATCTCTCCAGCTCCTTTGATTTTAGAGGTGGCGTTGCTTCACATGAACAACCTCTTGCCCGTGGTTAGGGCGCAATCGGATCATATGTGATCTCGATACTCTGGCCCACTCTAGTTGCTTTGGCAGACTGAGTGTCCAATTTCTTTACTGCCTTTCTTTAGGCCTTCAGATCATTAAGACCTGAAAACTCTGGCCCACCTTACTAGGTGTCCATTACTTTTCCTATGAAATGAATTCTGGCACCACTCCAGTCGCCCGTAGGCTTTGTATGACTGAGTGTCCAATATCATCATATCAAAGGAATTTTGGCCCACTCCAGTCACCCGGAGGCTTTGTATGACTGAGTGTCCAATATCATCCTATGAAAGGAATTTTGGCCCACTCCAGTCGCCCGGAGGCTTTTTATGACTGAGTGTCCAAAATCATCCTGTGAAGGATCTTCTGCCAAATTGTATGACAGGCTCAACGTCTTTAGCTTTTAGTCTTCTTCTGTTATGATTGGTGCCCAGACAATAGTTGGCGCTTACTTAAGTGTGGTAACAATTTTTTTCATCAAGGATCTTTCTCCCTCGTATGTGCGAACATACTTTACACACTTTAATAATTACACTTAAAAGAACGGATCTTTTTAAGTCATTTACAAAATCCAATCTTTAAACGGGAAAGAAGATGAGATTAAACTTCTGATTTTAAAGCGTAAGGAATATAAATTATTTTCATATTCCTCCTTACTTTAATTCATTTTTAATCAGACATCATTTACTCTTTATTCTTGACAAGTAAGAAAAACTACTTATCCCAATTTCGAATTCTGGACCACTTCAGTCACTTCATCAGACTGAGTGTCCATTTCCTTCTTACCATTATTCGGATGTTTTGTCTGGAACAGATATAGGCCTTCTGCTGCAAGATAGAAGCACATCTTCATTCTTCTCCTCTTGTCCCAGTTGACATCCTCAGTCTCTCATGAGCGCTTGTTCCCACCACTCTTGGTAGCGGTGACGCCATGAACACGTTCATCGTCACCACTCTCTTCTACCAGAAAACCATTGCCATATCTAGATTTGGTCACATAATTTTTGACCGACATCTTTCGAACACTAATAGTAATACAATACAATCTTGTCTTAAGTTGTTGGTACTCTATTGTACTTTATAAAGTAGTACGAGAAGTAAATAACTATTACAAGTGTTCGAAAGGATAAATAAATGGTCAATCTTCAAAACTGCCGCAAGCTTGTTGTGTCTTGAATCTTGATAACCTTGCAAGTCCAATGTTGAGAACTGTCGCAAGCTTGTTGTGTCTTGAATCTTGATATCCTGAAATCAAGAAATAACTAAATCTGGATGGTTACAACGTTGTGTGTTGAGTCGAAGTGATTGTACTTTTGTCCTTAAGACAAGATTGCCCCGTATATATGCTTTTACGTTAGCGGGCAATAGTCTCCCAAGATAAAACAACACTTTAATCTCAACGCTACAAAGCCAATAGGTTGAGCCTGGCGAATAAAACAAATATGAATCGACTTGCTGAAGATATGGAAAAGGAAGGAAAAGTTTCTATCTTCTCTTCTGTTTTATCTCTGTGTATATAGTGTGTCTCTGTAGTGTATATCTTGTGTATATGAGGGTCTTAACTCACTGTTTTTTATCACAGTTTTGCTCACTGTTTTGAGTTGTGTTTTGTGCTATTTTCTGGCTGTTTTGCTCACTGTTTTGTGCTGAATTTCAGTCACGTATGTCTCTGTATTCCAGTCACGAATTGAACCAAATGAGGAATCAATATATAGCATGGAGGAGGCTGTTGCCCAACAGCCACAAACAAGGATGTTAATAGCCATTAGTGATGGTTGTTAATGGCCATTAGTGTGGCAGGTGTAAGGTTGTTCATGGCTATGAAGAGGGGCAGATTAATGGTCATGAAGGAGGGCTGTTTATGGAGTAGTTAACAGCCAAGTAATGGCTGGTTAATGCTCCAAAAAATAGTCCAAACGGTAGGCAGAAAGTTTCTGCCTTCCGTCTTTCCCAAAATTAACTTTCCAGAAACTCTAGGGACCAAACTGTAAATATTAAGCAATTTGGGGTCCAATAAAATAATATCAGAAAGTACACACAGCCCACAGCTCGAGACCGGACTGGCGGCGCGCGTGTGGGCTTAGCCTTGAACGTAAGCACATCTAGGTCCTCCCTCCTTTAAACACATGGGATACCCCTTGGGGTCCCAAACCCTTTACCACATTAGAGACTTATATAGAGAGCAATTCTTCCTATTCTCACAGATGTGGTAGATTTGTCCGACACCATATTTCCATGCCTCAAACACCTTACTTCGTGGACCAATATCTCTTTCATTTCTCAACGAAATTTGACGATTCTTGGCCCTACGGTCATCTACTCACTTCGTAGATCATGCATGTGCGAAGAGACAAAGCCTCCAACATGCGGAACACTAGTGTTTAATTCATTAAATATGGGTGGACGCACCTCCCCGTCAAAGGCAAATTTTCAACAGTTAGTTGTCACAAGTTTTGGTAGACAATCATAACTTGATGCTATTTTCATTCTACCTATCTTGTTAAATTGTTTACAAGTTTTGTTGGATGGACAAATTTATTTGTGTTGTTTAATTGTTCGCAAGTTAATTTTGCCCGACCAATTATACTTGGTACCGTCTTCATTTAACCAATCTTATTAAGTTGTTCACAAATTTTGTTAGATGGGATATGCTTGATATTATTTTGATTCAATCTATCTTATTAAATTGTTCCCAAATTTTATTGAATGAGCTAAAATATATAAATATTCATTATATCATTTATAAGCATCCTAATTTAACTGTAATGAAAAATATGTTCATCAAACATTATTTCAGAATTAATTATCCATAGAGATTCGACCATTTTGGTGAATAACTCATCTCACCCATATAATTCCAAATAAATTGTAAAGGTTGCACTCTTCTAAATTTCATAAGTTTGAATCTATCAGTCTCGTGTATATACATAGAGAGACATTCTATGACCATACATAGACACACACACTTTAATTAAGTTAGCATTTAGCATTCCAACACATTTAGCTTACTAGTGTGGCAGGAAGTTGATACCCATTCTAAAAGAAGGAAAAGGAGAAAAAGGAGAAAAAAGTGATCTTAATATAATTCTAATCAGCGGACTAAAGAAATTTCACCCGTCTAGTCATAATAATTTATAGTTATTGTTGATATATACTCGATATACAAAAAATATATAATAAGTGCATAATCAATGGATTATGCACATATTATATAGTTTATACATTAATTATGCACTGCATACTAATTATGCAATTTGTAAAACATGAATATATGGATTATCTTTTTTATGAGCTTTGTTGGGATGTTGTGTAGGGTAAAAAGAACCTTTCCTCTCTTTATTTGAATAAAAAGTACAATTACCCATGCAAGACTCTCGTGTTACTGCATGCTGAGTCCGGAACTTAAATGACCCAAAGAAGACTCAATGCAATCAAAACATCCAAAAAAAAAGTTTATATAAGTATCTTTTGTGCAGGAATTTATTGTGCAAAAGGATTTAATCATAACGTCGGGGATAAGTCCTTTTACGCAGAAATTTCCTGCGCAATATGGGTAGTAAACTATTTTTCAACACTTGGTATTATATCAAAGATTTGAAATTTACATTTTTTTCATACTTTGACCATAGATCAGTCATGTCTCAAGACTCCAGAATGTCAATAGCTTGTATTGAACCTGATATTTTCTTATGCAAATAATAATGTAGGCTCAATACATCAAGAAAATATAAACGTTCGGATCGTCGTTTTAGAAATTGTAAACCGCCCGAAGTAAATTTTATTTGGAAATTTGTTGTTGTTGTTGTAGGTTTAAGTGTTTTATTTTTTAGGGTTTTGATTTAAGAGTTTTATTATTTGATCAAGGCATAACTTTATTTTGAATATGTCGAGATTTCTTTTTCCTAATTAATTTAGGATGTCACACGAGTTAGTAATAAATGATAATATAGACTAAGCTAACTAATTATCATTAAGAAATTGATACACAAAAAATATAATATTAACTTAAACTATACAACTTAATTACATATACATAGTCTCTAACGGGTCCCACATGTCATAGACTTTAGAGTAACCTTAGGCCTGAGACTAATACGATCCCCACCACCATCGACATCGTCTCCCTCCATCTTCTTCCTTCTAATAGTAGGGCGCTCTAAGACATGATCATCTGCCACCCTTTTTCCATCCCTTCTTCGGAGTACAGACTATGATGTGCACATGACCGCCTTTAATTGACATGATAGAAGCGAATGTGTTGCGATCAGTAGGGTCATACTCATCAACATCATCGTGCTCGTCAAGAGATGGGACCACATGCGCAGAAGAATAAAGCTGCAATAATATATAAACAACTAGTATTAATTTAAAATTATATTTAATACATTAACTTTTGTTAAAAATCAAATATGTGTGTCGACGGGCTCTTGAGAGAGGTCTGATGTAGGATCAAAGATACTCTAATAAATAGGATCCTGAATGGCTGGAGCTGAAGCTGGAACTGGAACTAGACCGGGGTCCTATCCGATGTCCAAATAAATGTTAAGAAAATTAATGTTATATTAAACTTATATTGAATAAAATTGAGCTTTACTAAAACTCTAACCTGTGGCTCGGCAGGCTCATGAGTGCGTAAGATCGACGAATCCTAAGATATGAAAAATTATGAAATAATCAGTATAAGTATTAACTTTTTAAAACAAGTAATTTAAACACTAACCTCTGAGATAAGAAATTCATCGAAGTCTATGAATGACAAGTCATAGCTTAGCTCCCTGCCACCCTCTACATTTCGAATTGGTCGCTCTCCACGTATTGTTGTGTCATAAGAAGCCCAATTTATGTCATCACGTACACCAACACACGCATTCTGACGTGGCTGGAATGAAGACTCATGTGTATCTAAAAATAGGTATGCCGATGTATATGTAGGTGCCCACGATCAGGAAGAAGTCGACGGATGCTCACCAAGCTCATTTACTAGATGGAGTCCTCTGCCATCACCTACTATGAAACCACGTCCTCGGCTATGATCCCCTTAGCCATCATCTCCTCTGTCACCACCCCCTCCGCCACCACCGTTTCTATCACCATCACATCTACGAGGTGCGCCACCATGACGTGCCCATCCATATGCTGCCTAATATGCGCCATCTGGAACAGGATCATGCATACGTCCGACCTCTTATGTCTGTCGGATACCCGACTCGGCTACTTGAATGATCTGGCCAGCAAATCCTGATGTCTCGGGGATCAAAATATGTTGTAATCCCAATTGGAGCACTTGATGTATGGTCACTAGCTGCATTTGTTTGCAAATATTAATAATTGAATAAAAATTTAATGTACTAATTAAGACAATTAATTAAGTTTAAGTGCGATAAACTTACTAACACCTCATATTGTCCCGCTAGTGTTGTTATCCTCGACCATCTGAAACATGTATATCAGGGTTGCCAATCAAGCTGCGTGTGATCTACCAGTACCACTCCATGTAAACCTCGATCGGAGTCGTATTACTGACCTCCGCTCTACTCTGCAGGCTTTGAGCCCAATGGTCGATCTGGGTGTGCATAAAGGCTCAGTATGCAATAGTAATGGTCAAACGCTCGTTCCGCTGATAGTGGCGGTGCTTCCAATCAAACGGGTCATGTATATTCTCTACATGCATAAACTGTCGTAAGACGCGATGGGGCACGTGATCTTCAACGATCTCCATGTGTATCAACGAACACCGCGACATCCACATGGCCTGACCAGCCCTGTAAAACTCCGATAATTGATCCAAAAAATGATCATACGGCGTCCATAGTAAAGCCTATAAAAATGGCTACAAATTAGTAAACAATAAAGAGAAAAATAATTTTAAAAAATAAGGTAATAATGTAAAATCAAATATTTTTATCCTGCCATATGTCATTATGATCAAGCTGATCCCTGAATGGAAGAATATTGTGGTGCGTATACATATCTCGAGATATACCTCCCGTCCATCTCCGTGGGTAGGGCATGTCCTCATCAATGAGGTCAGGCTGAGGTTACGTCGGTACGAGCTGAAAAGGCATCATCATATCCCACACCCATAACTAAAAGGTATATTAAAATAATAAATTATTAGCGTTGTTTCAAAAAGCTATATTTAGCATAAAATTACACACTTAAATACATTATCTGGAAGAGAGCGAAAATCCACCAACATCACTCATAGCGCCAACAAACGCTTGATATAGACATCGATATATGTAAGTCAAAACAGCACCGCCCTAACTGTAATCTCCTAATCGGTCCAGATCGCCCAGAAATATCAAATACCTTAAGCTCACATGGAGTCCAATGTGTTCGGGAACATGATGCCTCGAAATATGATAATTAAATATAGATCTGTGTTGTCTACAATAGGATCTGCCTCATCCACGGCGCGCAAGTAATCACAGAGGGAAGACATTAGCACTCGACTCTATCCATAGATATGACCGGGCTGAGGCGCGAATCAAGTGAGCCTAGTCAACTCACACCCTAATGTCGGCTCCTAAGGATCAGCTTCACTATGTAATGGAGCTTCATCTACCGGCACTCTAAACATGACCTCCATATCATGAAGCGTGATAGTGGTCTCACTAGTGCAGAGATAAATGGTGTGAGTCTCCGGTCACCATCGCTCAATCATGGCCATCACAAGAGCCCGATCATGTTGTACCTGACTAACAACAACGCAACGATATATACTGCCCCGCTACAGTATCTCTAAGATGCGGGATGTGGGGGCCGATCCTGTAAAAGATCCCACACATGTCCACCGTACGGGAATGGGACAATGCCCCTATAGTATCTGCCCAGTCCATAATAGCTCAAACCTATAATTATTTTATAGAGCAAGTACTGAATCATCGATGGGCCCGGGTGAACGCGGGGATCCATGGAGGTGTCATATCTATACAAACAATGTTTAAATTATTCATTATCCTATAAATATTAATTATTTAATCATTTATCGATAAATTATATTAACTAACTTATCCTTTATCAAAAAATTATACTAACTAACTAATCCTTTAATGGAAAATTATATTAACTATCTAATTTTTAGGAAATTATAATAATGATGTTTAATAATAAACTAATGGTTTAGTTTATCATTCGTTGTTCATTTTATGATAAGTTTGAAGTTTATCTTTTATTCTAAATTTGTGAATTAGAATAATTATGTTGTATTATATTTTTATGAATAATTAAAAATTACTTAATTAATTAATTACTTAACTAATAATGTGTATACAAATAACTAAACTATTAAAGTCGACGATCAGACAATCTAATCTTTTATTGAGAAATTACATTAACTAACTAATATATTATCAAAAGATTATATTAATGATATTTAATCCTGTACTAAGGATTAACTATTACTAATTACTAATTAATAATTAATTATTATACTAACTACAATTAATGAAAAATTATATTAATGATGTTTTTAATCCTAAACTAACGATTTTCAATCCTAAACTAAGCATTAAAGTAATGACCAACTAATTAGTTTAACAGAAAATTATATTAACTAATTAAAAATTAACACACAAAATTAGATAACTAATTAGCACATTAATAATTAATATGGAATAAAAAATTTACAAATAAAAAAATTAACAAATAAAAAAATTATTAGGAGATTACTATATTTTGTCTAATAAAATAATTAAGAAACAATAAACAAATAATTAACAATTAGGAGATTACTATATTTTTCTAATTAAATAATTAACAAATAAAAAAATAACATCACATGCAGTTCGCTACTTCCCATATTACGCAAAAAATATTTGCGTAAAATGATACTCTTTCAAAATCTGAGACTATGAAACATTAATTATGCTTAGATTATAATATATTTAACAAAATAATTAGAAAGTTCATATCAAAATACCTAAATTGAAGGTTGTTTTTGAGTTTTGGAATCGAATTCTAAGTCGCTTTATTCCGAAATCCAAGCTTCGAATCTCGTTCATTGACTTGAATATACCGAGAATCTAGACTTTTGAATTGAAATTTGAACCAAAATCGACCTTTTTCTAATTTGGGACCTTGGTTTTTTTTTATCTTTCATGACAATTTGAATTTAAAAGAAGAATGGGGATCAGTGGGGAAGAAAACGACGGAGCTTGTTTATTTACCCCTACAACGCAGGAATTTTCCGCGCAAAAGGACTTAACCGCGTCGTTATGAAATTTTTTTCGGGGGTATTTTGGTTGCATTGGGTCTTCTTTGGGTCATTTAAGTTCCGAACTCTAGCATGCTGACCACATTTCAAATTACACAAATACAACTTTTAACAATGATAATTAAAAAGATTACAAGTCCTTTCTAAAAACTTCATAAATACAACTTATTCAAAATTTTAACTTTTTAATTACTATAATATAACTTTTTTACATTCCTAAAATATTAATAATACTTAATTTTAGGAATTACTACCATTAATGCATATTCATTTTTTACTCTTTCTTTCTTTCTTTCAAAATCATCCCCACCCCCACCCACCCACCCCCCCCCCCCCCCCAAAAAACATCTATGAAAATGGCATGAGAAAAAAATGTAATTTTCCAAATAAACAACAAAAAATCAACTTCAAATCCATATTCCATCTATCGTTTTAAAGTTTTTTTTCTTTCGTTTTCTCCTCTATATTCTTCCTTTTTTTTATTTTCACTTGATGACTGATGTAATTATTTTTTTGTGACTAAGAAAAATTATTTGAATATATTAATATTAAGAAAAGTACATGAAAAGATATAGTTATGGTTTATGAAAATATGGTATATATGGAGATAACATGAGAGAGAATTAATGTAACTTTCCAAATATATTAATATTAGAGCATAAACACTATTTTTATATTTTTTTATTGTACATATATATATATGTGTATGTGCCTGATTACATATGTATTTTATATCACTAAAATAGTTGATATACTAGTGTTATATATTGTATATAGTATACTTAATATTAGAAAATGTATACAATAATATAATATACTTAATATTATATGTAGAGGGGCGGACTCATGATTTGAAGACTATACACATTAGTTGAGGGATGTGACGCAATACCTCTTTGGAATTTTATTAACTTATAGAACCGATGTACATGTATATAAATAATAATTAAATAATATATTCAAATGCAACTAGTTCCGTGGAGTGGTGGTTTGGACACCCCTTAACATGCCATAGGTTGCATGATCAAAACCTACCAACAAGGCCTTCTGTAAATGCATGTTTTTCAATTATTATCAACTAAAAATGAAAATGCAAAAATATGTATACTTCAGCCTGGGTTTGAACTCGGTTTCAGTGACCAAGAATAACAGCTTAAGGGCATGCTGACAATATGGACCAACCCAACAAATACGTTTGAGAGGTCTTTTTACATTTATGATAGATATTTGCGATATACACACATATATACATAGGCTTTTTCGAAGTTACCGGGGGCACGTGCTCCCCCTCTAAAGGGCTAGGCCCTCTTTTATATGATGTATATAGTATATTTTATATATATCAATGTTATATGTTGTATATAGTATACTTAATGGTTAAATAATGTATACAATAGCACAAAATACTTAATATTATACCAATATTATATGTTGTATAAAGTATACTTACTATTATATAATTTATACAATAGCACAATATCTTAATATTATATACCGTATATAATATTACAATATACTTGATATATTAGTTTTTATGATATAAAAGTTACAAGAATAGTTTTCATGTTGAAGTGCAAATAATAGGTACTAATTAATATGAATATTCATGCACTTTTCTTAATAGTAATATATTCAAATAATTCCAATAATTTCTTTTAGCCACAGAAATATGATTGCATAAAAAGTAAAAGAATAAAAATATTAATAGCAATATATTCAAATAATTCCAATAATTTCTTTTAGTCACAAAAAGATAAGTGCATGAAAAGTAAAAAAATAAAAATAAAAAGGAGGGGGGAAATGTAAACTCAAAACGATCTATCAAACATATACATTTGATTTATTTTGTTTGTTTGGGAAATCATTTTTTCAAGTATGGTATATACTACATATTCATTTGCAAATATCCCTATATGTCTACTATTTTAGTTTGAGAACAATCTATTTATAATAAAGGTCATTTCTAAATTAGAATATATATATATATATATATATATATATATATATATATATATATATATATATATATATATATATATATATATATATATATCCTTATTGTAGGAGGATTCCACATTGTACACACTATATATATTTGTATTAATGAGAAAACTTCTCGAAGGAAGATTAATACAATCTTACATGGTATCAGAGCCAAACCCTAAAAACACCTATTCCTCTCTTCCTCTAGTGTCGCCACACTCCCCTCACCCTACCGATTCACTGACGGCACCCATCCAAATTCTTGATTTTTTTTGTCTTTTTTGTGAACCACCATGTCTCCTCCCACTTCTCCTAATGCTTCCGCCTCCTCCACAGTCGTCATCAACAACCCCCTCCTTTCTCCACCTCTTCTTTCCATCCGGCGTTTACCATCACAAATATCAAGAATTTCATTCCTTTAATTCTTGATCAAGAAAATGGTCAATATTCTTCGTGGGTTGAACTTTTTTATATTCACGCATGCACGTACAACGTGCTTGACCATATTGACGACTATATTCCTCGCCCTCTCGACATCCAAGACACAACATGACATTGCCTTGACGCTATTGTCAAACAATGGATTTATGGCACCATCTCTAAAGACTTGCTTCATACAATTATGAAATTAGGTGTCTCGGCTCGTGAATTATGGGTACATTTGGAGGAAATATTTCAGGATAACAAAAACACATGTGCCGTGTATTTGGAGGAACAGTTCAACAATACACGTCTAGAGAATTTTGCCAATATGTCTTAGTATTGCAAACAATTGAAGCTTATTGCAGACCAACTATCCAATGTGGGGACACCGATTTCCGAAATGAAGATGGTTCTCCAACTTGTTGCAGGTTAATCGAAAGGCGAATACGATACTCTAGCAACCATGATACAACAAGCCGATCCTCTATCCAGTTTAAACAAGGCTCGGTCACAATTGTTGTTGGAAGAAACACAATGTGCCAAACATGACGAACATAATCAGAATGCGTTAATAGTTGAAAATCAGGCGGTTACCACCGCCCCCGCCGTCGGACAAGCAACAACAACAGGGCAGCTGAGGTGGTGGTAGAGGTGGCAGAACCCGCGACAACGGGAAGGGTGGCCGATGCCGCGGACGTGGAGGCCGCGGTGGCCAACAACAATAGGCCAGCAGTGCACCAGCGTGGGTTGGCTCAAGGAAGTGGCCCAATACTCGGCCCCAGTTTATTACCAGCACCCGACGGACCATTCCCAGAACCCAGGATAACCCAGCATTATGGGACAGTTCCCAAGTCTACGACAGGCGTCAGGTTTTCCCCAACAGGCCAATATCACACTGGCCCAATAGCAGCAACTCGGCTTAGGTTTGGCCCCCGCTGATTTGGGCTAGCCTTTAACACAATAAGCCTTCAGCAGCCCGATGAAAATTGGTACATGGATACGGAAGTCACATCTCACCTCACCCGCTCTTCAGGTACTCCCTCAAATCTGTCTCGTTTAAAGTATCCTCAATTTATTACGGTTGGTAATGACCATCGCTTTCCAATTCAAGGTTATTGTACAACCCACACCTAATAGCCTCACCTTCCTTTCTCCCTAATTAACGTCCTTTATGCTCCCAATATCATTAAAAATTTAATATATGTTAGGAAATTCACTCGTAACAATTCTATGTTTGTTGAGTTTGACCCATTTGGTTTTATGTGAAGGATCTGCTTACGAGGACACCCCTTATGAGATGCAATAGTACATGGGACCTCTACCCATTCACATCTTCCGCTGCCAGTTTCCGCTCACACATCTCCATAGCTGCTATCTCTCCATCAACTTGTCATAATAGACTTGGACACCAGGCGCTCCTATTTTTAATTTTCTTAGAAGCAATAATTTTATTCGATGTAAGAATGGAAAACTTGTCCAAAACTGTCTTTCTTGCCCGTTAGGCAAACATGTTCGCCTTCCATTTAAGTCATCTTTAAGTGCTACATTTTCTCCATTTGATTTGTTCATGCAGATTTACGGACATCTCCATTACTAGCTTACTGGGTCATAAATTTTATCTTATTTTATTAGATGATTTCTCTTACTTTATCTGGGTTTACCCACTAAATTCAAGTATGAAGTTTTTGCCAAATTTCTTGAGCTTCGTATTCTTATCAAAACACAAATTGAAAAAGCCATAAAATCATTCTAATGTTATAGCGGTCGTGAGTTTAATAATTCCGCATTTCATAACTTTTGCACCAATAATGACATGATTTTTCATTTTCGTGTCCCCACACCTCCCCCAAAATGGAAAGGCTGAATGAATCATTCGTACTATCACTAACATGGTTCGTACGATCCTATTTCATGCCTCTCTCCCCTCTTCCTTTTAGGTTTATGCTGTTAAAATGGGCGAATATATTCTAAATATCTTGCCCACCCAAACTCTCTAAAATAGAACACCCACCGAAATTCTATTCCGTAGGATCCCATCTTATGAGCACTTACGATTTTTTGGCTGTTTATGCTACCCGAAATTTGGCTTCACGACCCCACATAAGCTTGCACCCCGCACTACTCCTTGTGTGTTCTTAGGTTTCCCGCCTAATCATAGGGGATATATGTGCTATGACTTATCTTCCCACAAAATTATTGTGTCTCGTCATGTCACGTTTGATGAAACAATTTTCCCTTTTGCAAATATCCAAAAATTTAGAATATGGATTATACGTTTCTAGACGAGTCCGAAGTCTCCCCATTCTACAGCTCATTTCTCCACCCTAGCTAGCCAATCCGACCCAAAACCCAATACCGGCAACCACCACTAACCATCCCGACTCTGATTTCCCACCAAACACAGACAACCTACTCACTCTCAATCACAACCCCATCATATCACTTTTTCCCGTCCACACCCAAACCCGACACCTGTTACCGTCATCACTTCAAAACCGCTACCAGTCACCACCACTGACTCAACCCGTGATAGCCCAGTCCCTACCCTCACCCGTGGCAACACACACCCAGAACCACCCTGTCCTAACCACCAATACCCACACTGCCTCACCTAACCCTGACCCGACACCCACCAACAATACCCAACCTGCCCCTGCCCCCACGCACCTATGGAAACTCATGCCCAACACAGGATTTTCAAACTCAAAGTCAAATTTAACCTATCCACACAAACCATATCCCAATTTCTTTAAAACCCAAAGTTAACCAAGTTTGACCCGAATTGGAATGTGGTCATGTGTGAGAAATTTAATATTGTAACGAAACATCACACTTGGGATTTGGTTCCTAGACCGGAGGGGTTGAATGTGATCTGATGCATGTAGTTTTTTCGTCACAAATACAAAGACAATGGTGACCTAAAGAGATATAAGGCGAGACTTGTGGCTAATGGTACTAATCAACAAATGGGTATTGATTGTTGTGAGACGTTCGGTCCGATTGTTAAACCAGCTACCATTTGCAGAGTCTTGAGCATTATTATGGGTATGTTGGCCGATTCATCAGCTTGATATAAAGAATGTTTTTCTACATAAGGATTTGAAAGAAATGGTTTACATACACCAGCCGCCAGGCTTTGTCCGTCCGGAGGCCCCTCATTATGTAGCGTCTTCCTAAGTCACTTTATGGTTTGAAACAGACCCCTAGAGCGTGATATGAACGCTTTGCTAATTACATTATGCAGATTGGGTTTGTATGCAGCTAGTGTGATAATTCTTTCTTTATTTTTCATCGAGGTAGTAACATTGCTTATTTGTTGTTATATTTGGATGATATTGTCCTTACTGCCTCATCTGATGTGTTGAAAAATGAGATCATTGCACTGCTTAAAAATGAATTTGCTATGACTGACTTGGGAAAGTTAAGTTCTTGGGGATTTCAGTGACTAGATCTGCAGATACTATATTTCTATGTCAGCGTAAGTATGCAGAAGAGATTGTGTACATGGCTAAAATGGTGAACTGCAAGATCATGCCCACTCCAGTTGACTCTAAATCAAAGCTCAGTGTTGCTGATAGTGTTCTAGTGTCCGATCTCACTCTTTATAGGAGTCTTGCAGGTGCACTTCAGTATCTTACTTTCACCAGGCCTGATATTGCTTATGTTGTTCAGCAGTTGTGTTTGTTTATGCATGCCCCCCGGGAGCCTCATTTCACTTCTCTTAAACGTATCATTCGATATGTTAAGGGCGCACTTGATTATGGATTGCATTTATACCCCTCTGCACCGACCAGGTTGCTATCATATACAGATGCAGATCGGGCAGGCTATCCGGACACGCGACGCTCCACCTCCGGCTACTGTGTGTTCTTAGGGGATAATCTCATTTCATGGTCTGTCAAGAGGCAAGCCACACTATCCCGTTCGAGTGCAGAAGCAGAGTATAGAGGCTTTGCAAATGTTGTTGCTGAGACTTGCTGGCTCTGAAACCTTATTTTGGAGCTTCAGTGTCCCTTGCGTAAGGCGTATATGGTGTACTGTGATAACATATCCGCGATATATTTATCTCATAATCCAGTTCATCATCAGCGAACCAAGCACACTGAGATAGATATACATTTTGTTCGTGAGAAGGTTGCTATCGGTCATGTTAAGGTGTTGCATGTGCCTTCTTCGTATTAGTATGCAGATATCTTCACCAAAGGTCTTCTAGACATCTATTCCTCGACTTCTGATCTAGTCTTAGCGTCCGGCATCCTCCAGCTCCGACGGGGGGGGGGGGGATGTGTATTAGTGAATATTAGAAAATATTCTCCATATATTTTATAATTATTAGTGTTGTATAATTATGGTAGAGATATGATCCTTACTGTATGAGGATTACACATTTTACACACTATATATATTTGTTTTAATGAGAAGGACTCACGAATGGAGATTAATACAATCTTACAATATTAATAAAAATCTCGATTAATTTTTTCTACACAGACCCCACGAAGCCTAAGAGAGATATTTTGGGAAGAATTTATTATATTTAATAAGTTACCATTTAGTTATGCAAGAGTTTAGGAATAGTCATATATTTATGGCTGATTGTTTTGTAATTGAGGGAAATTGATAGCATTTAAGGTATATCATATAATTTACTTAGTGATATCATATGTAATTTTAAAAATAATTATAATTTGTATAATTTACTTTTACAAAAGTTGTACTTATGAAAGTTACTTTTTATAGACAAGTCATACAAAATTTAACCCATACCCTAAAAATTCAAAAATCCCCATTGAAAACCGAGCAAAGCAGGTGAGTAAAGCTCCCAAAAATCTTTCATCTATCTCCCTTATCTTTCCATTCTCTTGCACTGACTCCACCACCGACAGATCTTTCCTCAAGCCAAAAAGTTCAACCTAAATGTGCATTTTTGACAGTATACCAAAAATAGGCCTTTTTAAAAAATGGGTTGCTAGTCTACTAGTTGAATAATTAACTTGATTAACAGTCCAATCTTTTCCGACTAGACTTATCTACCAGCCCATTCTTTTCATTAGCCCAATCTTTTTTTTTTGATAATCCAGGTTTCCAGGCATGCGCCTGACTACTTCACTGATATTACCAAGACGTCCTGGAGGTAATAGTATCGGTCCTTCAACACTATTACCAGGTAAATCGTGGGATGTGCTTCGGTGGCCAGTTTTCTGGGAGCGTACAACTGATCAATGAGACAAGGTCAAATTCCCCAACATGCAGAGTTTCTTCGTGCTTGCGGGGAATCGAACCCACGCTGTCCCATGCCAGAACGCCTTGTAGCGCCCAGGCTTTGCCACTGGACTATGCCCCGAAGGACTCATTAGCCCAATCTTTAAATGATGAATCTAAGCTGAATGCAAGTATGTCGAAGAGATAATACATAAATAAATAGAACTACAAATCTCAAGATTAATATGTCCATCGTGATTTGATAAGATTTATTATAAAACTAGAGTTCGTACATATACGGAGAAAATGACAAAAATGATCCATTATATTTGAGGGTAGGTTTAGACTATTTTCTGAAGCATGCACTAAATATTTTTTTTCCTTTAAATTTGTCAAAAGTTAATATTTTCTTTATTTATTAAATATTTGACAAATTTATATTCGTTAGATTTGACAAAAATAGTGAAATTTATTTTGACCGTAAATACCTAAAAAGTCCATCAACTCTTAAAATATGCCACACAAAAATATTCACTAGACACTAGAAAACTCAGTTTTCAGCTCCGGTTCTAGCTATCAATTTCGGATTCAATTTTTAGATTTAGTTTAATCTTCTAAATTTCAGCATTAAATATATACTTTCAGCTAATCAAACACAATTTCAATGCACATCCCAGTATTCATGATACAATTTCATCTTAAAGATATTAATGTTAATTAAATAAATTGCTTAATTTCCTTCACTGCATTTCATTACAATTGTTTAGCCCAGACTACTCTTATTCCTCTTAGGGGTTGTCAACGAGACTTATTTAATATTCTCAGAGGTAGTTATCTCGTTTGGGTTTACTACGTCGTATGGCAAGATTTGCGGATAAAGATGATGAGGCACGTGGCTAGAGCCAGGCTTACAACAGTCAATCGGCATGCTCCATTGATTCATGCGTTAGCGGATTCACTTCAGACTCATATTTAGTTTTACATATTTTTATTATTTCCGAAGAATGCCCGAATGACTTATGTATTCACAAATTTTAGTTAGAGGTAGCATTTCAGCTTTCAAACTATAATATCTAAAGACTTTAGTAGTAGTTATTCGATGATACATTCAGTTCAGACCTTCAACTAGTAAGTGCAAAATTTACTCAACGAATACTATTAGAGGATGTGGTGCAATGATGTTATTCCTTTCTTAATTAGAGGTCTCATATTCGAATCATGAGTATAAAAAATCTTTGGTAGGGAGCGCTTCCGTCGAATGAGCCCTACGCGCTTCCGTCGAATG
Source organism: Anisodus acutangulus (assembly GCA_029783415.1). Classification (NCBI taxonomy): domain Eukaryota; kingdom Viridiplantae; phylum Streptophyta; class Magnoliopsida; order Solanales; family Solanaceae; genus Anisodus; species Anisodus acutangulus. The sequence goes on from CM056495.1 coordinate 15,384,774, forward strand.
AGCCCTACGCGGAACAAATTCGGATTAATCGAACTCCAATACGAATACCGAACACCGAATAATATAAAAAAATCCACTCAACGAATAATAAAGGTTGGGTCCAGTTACATTCTACCCAGTTTGGAGGTGTGAGAATAGTCCTATCTAAAAAGCTAGAAGTAGAGTATGTTGGAAATTTGTCTTTGGTGGGGAGGTGAGTCCACCCGTATTTAATGACTTAAACACTAGGGTTCCGCATGTTGGAGGCTTTATCTCTTCACACGTGCATAATCTACTAAGTGAGTAGATGACCGTAGGGCCAAGAATCGTCAAATTTCGTTGAGAAATGAAAGAGATACTGGTCCACGAAGTAAGGTGTTTGAGGCATGAAAATATGGTGTGGGACAAATCTACCACATCGGTGGAAAAAAGAAGAATTGTTCTCTTTATAAGTCTCAAAATTGGCTAAGGGTTTGGGACCCCAAGGGGTAACCCATGTGTTTGAAGGAGGGAGGACCTAGATGTGCTTGGGTTCAAGGCTAAGCCCACACGCGCGCCGCGCGCCCGTCCGGGCTCGGGTCACGGGTCGTGGGCTTTAGGCTTATTCTGATAGACCCCCCAATTATTTAATATTTATAGTTTGGTCCCTAGAGTTTCTGGAAAGATGAATTTGGGAACGATGGAAGGCAGAAAGTTTCTGCCTACCGTTTGGGTTGATTTTTGGAACATTAACCAGCCATTACTTGACTGATTAACTACTCCATAAACAGCCCTTCTTCAATGGCCATAAACATGTCATTACTTGGCTGTTTAATTCCCTCATTCAATGGTCATTAACAGCCATGTCTTGACAGTTGAGAAGTCTCCCCTTATGCTATATATTGATGTCTTTTGGCTTAATTGTGTGAGAGAGAAGGAACACTGAAAAAAAATGAGACAGCATATATACACAGAGACAAATAAAAAGTCAGTCCAAAACGTGAGCAGAAACGTTGGGCCGAAAATAGAAAACTCTTCCTTCCTTTTCCGTTCTTCAGCAAGTCGTTTCGTATTTGTTTTCTTCGTCAGAATCAACATATTTGCTTTGTAGTGTCGATTAGTTGTTATTTTATCTTGGGAGACTATTTTCCGTTAACGTAAAAACATATATACGGGGCAATCTTGTCTTAAAGACAGAGAGCCATCTCTCGACTCAGCACACAGTTGTAACAATCCAGATTTAGGATTTCTTGATTTCAGGTTATCAAGATTCAAGACTCAACAAGCTTGCGACAGTACTGAACATTGGCTTGTTTGTTTATCCTTTCGAACACTTGTAATATTTATTTACTTCCCGTACCGCTTTGCTTATCTAACAGTTTTAAGACAAGATTTGTATTAGTGTTCGAAAGGTGTCGGTCAAAAGTGTTGTGACCAAATCTGGATATGGCTGTGGTTTTCTGGTAGAAGAGACTTGTGATTATGCTGTTGAAGGTCAACATGTTCATGGTGTCACCGCTCCTGAGAGTGGTGGGAACAAGCGCCTACGAGAGGCTGGGGATGTCAACTGGGATAAGAGGAGAAGGATGAAGATGTGGTTCTATCTTGTAGCAGAAGGCCTATATCTGTCCTAGAAAAGGATCCGAATCAGGGTAAGGAGGAAATGGACACTCAGTCCGATGAAGTGACTGAAGTGGGCCAGAATCCGAAATTGGAATAAGTAATTTTTCTTCCTTGTCAAAAAATAAGATTAAATGATGTCTGATTAAAAATGGCTTAAAGTAAGGAGAAACATGAAAATGTTTTCATGAAATAATTTATATTCCTTACGCTTTAAAATCAGAAGTTTAATCTCATATTCCTTCCCGTTTAAAGATTGAATTTTGTAAACGACTTAAAAAGATCCGTTCTTTTAAGTGTAATTATTAAAAATGTGTAAAGTATGTTCGCACATACGAGGGAGAAAGATCCACTGACTGTGCGAAAATTGTTACCACTCTTAAGTAAGTGCCAAGAATTGTCTGGGCACCAATCATAAGGGAAGAAGACTAAAAACGTTGAGCTTGTTACACTATTTGGCAGAAGATCCATCATAGGATGATATTGGACACTCAGTCATACAAAGCCTACGGGCGACTGGAGTGGGGACAAAATTCCTTTGATAGGATGATATTGGACACTCAGTCATACAAAGCCTATATGCGATTGGAGTGGGGCCAAAATTCCTTTGATAGGATGATGTTGGACACTCAGTCGTACAAAGCCTACGGGCGACTGGAGTGGGGGACCAGAATTCACTTCATAGGAAAAGTAATGGACACCTAGTGTGGTGGGTCAGAATTTCCAGGTCTTAAATGATCTGAAGGCCAAAAGAAAGGCATAAAAGAAATTGAACACTCAGTCTGCCAAAGTAACCGAAGTGGGCCAGAGTATCCAGATCACATATGATCTGGTTATGCCCTAACCACAGGCAAGAGGTTGTTCATGTGAAGCAACGCCACCTCTAAAGTAGAAGGGGTTGGAGAGGTTGTCCTCAATAGGACTTCAGGGAATGGGATCACTCCAAAAGGAGGTGATACATGTCCCAAAACTTGGTTAAAGGACGATGTTGGTCAAGCTGGTTTAAGACTAGTCTAACAGGTCTGTAATAACTAAGAATAGTACAATATGTCTGTAGCCAAATGAATGATATATTTGTAATTTGTGAATCTATGCCATCATAGATTATGACACGTTAAATAGAAAGTCATTCAACGAAGTTGAGATTGTTGCCTTCTGTCGACATAAACCCTCAAAATAAATGTGAGGTAGGCGAAAAGGCAAAATCATCTTTCCATTCCGTCAAAGGAATAGCGAAAGACGCACCGATCCTCTAGAACTTAGTCACACCTACTTGGGTGATTTGAAGTTTATACAAAATAGAGGGGGGAGACAAGTACGTTGTGACCTTCATTGATGATGGTACAACGTATAGTATCCTTTATTTGTTGAAAAGCAAAGATGACGTTGTTGAAGTGGATAAGTGCTACAAAGTAGAAGTTGAAAATCAACTAAGCCTACGGATTGAGGAATTCGTAGTGATAGAGGGGGAGAATGTGAAACATCGTTCATTAAATGACTGCTCATTACTCACCTCAGTCTAACGGTGTTAGCCAAGTGCAAAGTCGTATGCCCAAATTATATGGGGCAAGGCGATCCTTACCGCTAATGTGATTCTCAACAAAACTCCGCATAAGGATAATGATAACTCTCCGTGTGGAACATGGAAAGGATATCACATAAAAAATGTTGTGATGTGGGGTGGCTTGGTAGATGTTGGAATATCGAAACAAGTCAAGTTGGACCTAAGACTGTAAATTGCATATCCACTGGATCTGCAAATAATAGTAGTGTTTATCGCCTCTTGGCGTCAAAGAATGTTGAATTCTTTGAAGATAACTTTCCTTGAAAAAGAAAAAGAAGTAATTACTCAAGGTTAACAAGAACCCGCGAGGGCCTGACTATCCGGAACTAGACGTTCCGTATCTACAGGACTCGGAAGTTGTTGTCTATCCGGAAATTAATATTCCAGATCTACAAAACTTAGGGATTCTAGATGTTGAACCGAGACGGAGCAAAAATGGGACAAAGACTTGTTCCAGGTCTTCTAGCTTGTATGGTTGAGAATGAACCATGGAGAATTAACAAATTATTGTCATCTCCAGAAGCGCTGCTTTGGAAAGAAGCTACAAAGAGAGAAATAGATTCCATCATATAGAACCATACTTGTGTAATGGTTGATCTTCCTCCGGGAAAAGAACTTTTGGGTTGTAAAAGTGGATACTCAAAAGTGAGTACAAAGTAGATGGATCTATTGACGAGTATAAGGCATCGACTACTTGTATATGTGCTTTCCTGTGAATAGCTTAACATCCAGGGCTATTGCAGTCTTGCGTGGCATGGATGTTGAAACAACCTTCCTAACCAGAGAGTTGGAAGGGAAGAATCAGAGTTGGTTTGCTGGACTGTTGGGCTTCTTCATGAACTTTCATTTTTGTCCCTGAAATGTTTACATTTTGGTTCTGGAAGTTTCAGATAAACAGAAATAATGAATCTGACCATAGAAGCATTGACCCTGAAGTTAGAAAACCAACAGTTGGAAAACCAACAGTCTGAGAGTGGAAATTATATTGAAACAAAAGATTTGGGTATCACAGATGACATCTTAGGAATTGGATTTCTAAGACATCTAACGGACTGGTCTAACTCCAAACTCAGTTGTGAGATAGTTGACAGTCTCGTTGAAGCCACTAATGGATATGTATCATATAACTTATTGAAATCATGGTGCACCCATATACAATGAGCGATATGCACAGGTCACATGTAGTTCAATGTATGTTACACACTACAACCGACCTGGTATCGGCCTACAAAGTAGATCAGTTGAACTAAGGTTCACTGATGATTTTAATAAATGATCAATAGAAGGCGTTGAGTCGGATATGAAGATATCTGAAATATTCGCTTATCTACGGATTATGGTATTCTGGATGTTCAGTGGTTCTGGGAGAACACAGTGATGCAAACTGGACATCAGATCTGAAGAACACCAAAGCCACAAGTAAATTTGTATGGTGGGTCTTGGAAAAATCGCTAAGCAAACTTGCATCGGCCGATTCATGATGGAATTGGAGTTTATCGCTTTATACAAAGCATGAAAGAAGTTGAGTAACTTCATGACTCCTTAGAGGACGTCCCTTATTGGGAGAAACCCTTGTCTTCAGCAATTATACACTGTGGCTAGCCGGTCGGCTTCAGGAAGGACACTGATGACGGCGTCTGGACATATCTGTCAGGATCTGTCAGAGACATAAGACCATATGGCAGTTGATCATCACAGGTGTCACTTTCTTGATTACTAATCAACGAATATAGCTGGACTACCTGAAGATCAAGTGTTATGCCTGCCTAGGGAAATGGGCTTAAAACCCGAACAATACAAACTTTTGCGGTGATAACCCAATCATACTGACTGGAGATCCCAAGAGTTTGGTTCAATGGGAAAACTAAGTTGTAAAAAGGTTCAGTTGAGCGCTTCGGTGAAAGCAAGAGCACTTCGGATGATGATTTCTGTAGGGAAACATGAATCCAAAACTATTCCCGCGATAGACGTTAAAGTGCTACCTGCATGGTGGGTAAAGGTTAAACTTCCATACCTTTAACGATCCTCAAACGGTTGGGAAAACTTTTAACGATTCCTAACACTTGTGAAGTGGGGTATAACAGGATACCTTGTAGGAGATCACCTATTTAAGTGCGAGGACAGGCCGTCTCAAATGGACACACTTGGAGAGTTATTGTGTTGGTATCATTATCTTGGCTTACACTAAACACTGACGGTTCAAGACATCACGTTCACTGCGCAGTAAGTAAGTCCGATGGTATTCAACTAGGAAAGATTCAAAGCAGAAGCTACCTCTTCTGATGCAATATCTTTTCGCTAAAAGATTGCTGAAAGTAGGCACCTTGTGTGTGCGCCAAAATCTCTTTCAATTGGGGATTGTTGGAAATTTGCCTTTGGTGGGGAGGTGCGTCCACTCGTATTTAATGACTTAAACACTAGGGTTCCGCATTTTTGAGGCTTTATCTCTTCACACGTGCATAATCTACTAAGTTAGTATATGACCGTAGGGCCAAGAATCGTCAAATTTCGTTGAGAAATGAAAGAGATATTGGTCCACGAAGTAAGGTATTTGAGGCATGGAAATATGGTGTGGGACAAATCTACCACATCGGTGGGAAAATGAAGAATTGTTCTCTTTATAAGTCTCAAAATTGGCTAAGGGCTTGGGACCCCAAGGGGTAACCCATGTGTTTGAAGGAGGGAGGACCTAGATGTGCTTGGGTTCAAGGCTAAGCCCACACGCGTGCCGCCGCCGCCCGCCCGTCCCATCCAGTCCGGTATGGGCTCGGGTCTTGGGTCACGGGTCGTGGGCCTTGGCCCTTGGGCTTATTCTGATAGACCCCCAAATTGTTTAATATTTACAATTTGATCCCTGGAGTTTCTGGAAAGATGAATTTAGGAACGACGGAAGGCAGAAAGTTTATGCCTACCGTTTGGGTTGATTTTTGGAGCATTAACCAGCCATTGCTTGGCTGATTAACTCCTCCATAAACAACCATCCTTCAATGGCCATAAACATACCATTACTTGGCTGTTTAATTCCCTCCTTCAATGGTCATTAACAGTCATATCTTGGCAGTTGAGAAGTCTCCTCTTATGCTATATATTGATGCCTTTTGGCTCAATTATGTGAGAGAGAAGGAACACAGGAAAAAATGAGACAACATATATACACAGAGACAAACAGAAGAGAAACAGAAAGTCAGTCCAAAACGTGAGCAGAAACGTTGGGACGAAAATAGAAAACTCTTCCTTCCTTTTCCATTCTTCAGCAAGTCGTTTCGTATTTGTTTTCTTTGTCAGAATCAACCTATTTGCTTTTTAGTGTTGATTAGTTGTTGTTTTTATCTTCGGAGACTATTGCCCGTTAACGTAAAAGCATATATACGGGACAATTTTGTCTTAAAGACAGAGAGTCATCTCTCGATTCAGCACACAGTTGTAACAATCCAGATTTAGTATTTCTTGATTTCAGGTTATCAAGATTCAAGACTCAACAAGCTTGCGACAGTTCTGAACATTGGGTTGTTTGTTTATCCTTTCGAACACTTGTAATATTTATTTACTTCCCATACCGCTTTGCATATCCAACAGAGTAATCATCGCATTTGGAATAGTCCTATCTAGTACATTCCTTGTTAGATTTGCTAGATCACCGCACCGACCTCACCTAGTCCTTTCATCGCCTGGCAGTGGGGGACGGCCTTTGCTTGGTTTCCTGCATATGCGTAAGTTTGATCTTGCAATTAAGTAGTGAACAATCAACATCAAATTAAAGGCTCAACATATTAAGTTTGACACAAGTAATTTTTGGCATTTGGTTTTGGGTGAAGAAATATAAATAACTAGTGGTTCACAGACGATTGGTTATTTACTCATTAAATACAATGATAACGAAGTGATGAGATAGAAGTTTTCACGGCCAAAAGACTAGTTGAAAACATAGGGTCACAAACTCAACCATCAACAATGATGAGTACATTAATATCCAATTAGACTTTCACTCTTAATCTATCAATGAAAAAGATAGGTAAAAACAACGTGTCATATTGTGTGAATATACCTTCATGGCTGCATTTCTTTAACCATTTATGACTACATTGATGAGTGTTAATATTTCAAAGCCGACCTCTTAGCTATCTATTTTCTTTATTGTTAGATTTGTTTTTCTAGATCTTAGCTCAATACTCCCTACATTTTAATTTATGTGATATTTTTCAGTTTTCAATATTCAAACTACATTAATTTTGATAAATAATTTAAATTATATTTTCCATCATATTGACATGAGAATAATTGCATCTTATTGTACTTTTTGTATATGTTTTGAATATCTAACAGTAAAATTGTGTAATTCTCATTGTCTGGAGTCTTTTCATTAATACAATATATATAGGTGTTTAAAATTGTAATCATAATTGTATGAGAATATCTACTTTATATAATTACACTAAAATAATAATTACAGAATATATACGTATTCTCTATCACACCCCTCAGTCGGAGCGGGAGGAGGCCGAACGCTCAGACTGAATCTGAAGTCAAGGAACAGCTGCCGAGGAAGTCCCTTAGTAAATATATTTGTGTACTGATATGAAGAAGGAACATGTAACACCCGAACATGTACCATGACAACCTTCTCACGAACAAAATGAATATCCATCTCAATATGTTTGGTTCACTGATGTTGAACCGGGTTATGAGACAAGTAGACAGCAGATATGTTATCACATTACACAATATGTGCCTTACGTAAGGGACAATGAAGCTCTAGAAGGAGGTTTCTGAGATAATAAATCTCGGCAACAACGTTCGCAATGCCTCTATATTCTGTTTCTACACTCGAACGGAAAAGCCCGGCTTGCCGTTTGGTAGACTACGAGATGAGGTTATCACCTAAAAATACACAATAGCCAGAAGTAGATTGACATGTGCCAGGATAGTCGTCCCAATTAGTGTCCGTGTATGATATTAGTCTGATCGATGCAGATGGATAAAGATGCAATCCATAGTTAAGAGTACCCTTAACGTACCGAATGATACTTTTAAGAGCGGTAAAGTGAGGCTCCCTAGGAGCATGCATGAACAAACACACCTGCTGAACATCATAGGCAATATCGGGCCTAGTGAAGGTAAGTTACTAAAATGCACCAGCGAGACTCCTATAAAGAGAAGGATCAAGCATCGGATCCTCATCATCGGCGCTAAGCTTCGACTTCGAGTCGACTGGAGTAGGCATGATTTTGTAGTTTTCCATTTTAGCCTTGTAAACAATCTCTTCGGCATACTTATGCTGAGACAGGAACATTGCATTCTCGGATCTGGTCACAAAAATCCCCAAGAAATAATTCAATTTACCAAGTCTGTCATGGCAAATTCGAATTTGAGCAGGGTAATGATATCATTTTTCATCACATCAGATGAGGCAGTCAGGACAATGCCATCCACATAGAGCAAAAGGTATATGACATTACTTCGATGAAAAATAAAAAGTGAATTATCACTTTTGCTGCACACGAACCCGATCTGCAAAATGTAAGTGGTAAAGCGGTCATACCAAGCTCTGGGGGCTTCTTTCAAGCCATAGAGTGACTTTCGAAGCCGACAGACATACTGAGGAACCGAAGGATGCACAAAGTCAGGTGGTTGATGCATGCATACGGTTTCTTTTAAATCCCCATGTAAGAACGCATTTTTCACATCAAGTTGATGAATCGGCCAGTTCTTTCCCATTGCAATGCTCAAAATAGTTCGAATAATGGCCGGTTTACCCACTGGACGGAAGGTCTCACCGTAATCAATTCCCTCTTGTTGCCCCGTGCCATTTGCAACAAGTCTTGCCTTATGGCGTTCAAGATCTCTACTATCCCTGAATTTGTGATGATATAGCCATATACAATGAATCACATTAACCCCTTCTGGTTTCGGGACAAGATCCCAATTGTGCTGTGTAGTGAGCGAATCAAATTCCTCACGCATGGCCGCATTATAATTTGGATCAAGTTTGGCTAATTTTGGGTTCTTGGGTATAGCTGATATGGATTGAGTGGATAGGTTAAAGTGGACTTTCGGTTCGAAAATCCCTTGCTGGGCACGAGTTTCCATGTGGTGCATAGGAATGGGGACTGTTTGTGTGGGCTATGGCTGATGTGGGCTAGGGCAGTGAGAAGGTGACGGGAACAACGGGTAGGAGGGGTGATCGACGAGGGTTGGGGGTTGGTGACGGTAAAGGGTGGTAGTGAGGCAGTGGGGTTGTCGATGGTGAGTTCGAACAATGGGGCAGTATGGAAGTGACAGGAACAGTGGGCAGGGGGTGGTCAACTATATCGGCGGGGTGGTCAACGGTATCGGCAGTTCCAGGGAAGATGACGGGGGTAGTGGGCATTGAGTCGGACTACTAACTCCATGGATTACATTTTTAATCAGAGGGGAAGTGCCAGAATCGTCAAGGAATCCATAGTTAGTGACTTGAAATTTTGGGACGTTTGCAAAAGGGAAAATGTTCTCCTTAAATGTGACATGGCGAGAGACTAGGAATATATTTGTGGACAAATCATAGCATAAGTACCCACTATGATTTGACGGGAAATCTAAGAAAATGCAAGGAGTAGTCCTATGTGCTAATTTATGAGGAGTCGTGGAGGCTAGATTAGGGTAGCATAGACAACTAAAAGTCTGAAGGTGACAATAGGAAGGGATCAGACGAAATAGAATTTGATAGGGGTTTTATTTTGAAGGGTACGTGTAGGTAATATATTAAGAATGTATTCTACCATGTGTAATGTGTAGACCCAAAAGGGAGGGGGAATAGAAGCATGAAAGAGCATGGTATGGATCATATTGTTAATAGTGCGGAGGATTCTCTCGGCTTTACCATTTTAGGTGATGTATGGGGGCACGAGAATTGAAATACCATGACATTATCCACACAAAATTTATGAAATAGGAAATTGTCAAACTCATGACCATTGTCATATTGAAACGATTTTATGTCCTTCTCAAACTGTGTTTTAACATATGTTTGAAATTCAAGAAAAATGGAGTAAACTTGAGACTTATATTTGAGCGGATAGACCTAAAGAAAATGAGAGAAATCATTTCACAATACCAAATAATATTTATGAACCGATTTGCTAGTAATGGGAGATGTCCATAAATCCGCACGAATGATGTCAATGAAGAAAAAGTAACAGTCAAAGACGACTTAGAAGGAAGTCTAACATGTTTCCCTAAAGGACAAGAATATCAATTTTGGGTAAATATCCCTTTATTATATTGAATCAAATTTTGACTTCTAAGAAAATTAAAAACTGATGCTCCCGGGTTCCTAACTCTACTATGCCAAGTTGATAGAGAGATTGCAGCTAGAGAGGTATGTGGATTGACACTTGCATCAGAATTGGATGAAAAAGGATAGAGGTCCCCCATACTATTGCATCACGTAAGAGTTGTCCCCGTATATGTCCTTCACAGAAAAACCAAAAGGGTCAAACTCAATAGATACAGAATTGTCACTAGCAAATTTCCTAACAGAGATTAAGTTTTTAATGATGTTAAGAGCATATAGGATGTTTTTGAGGAAAAATGAAGGGTGAGGTGGTGGTGTTTGAGTGGTGCCATTGCATTGAATTGGAATGCGATTACCATTTCCGACCAAAATAACTTGAGGATTGTTCAAATTAAATAATTGAGGAAGATTACCGGAGTTACGAGTGAGGTGGGATGTGGCGCCCGTATCCATATACCAGGTATCGTTGGGCTGCTGTAAATTCATAGTGTTGTAGGCCTGGGCAAGTTCGGTAGGGGTAAGAAGGTCGAATAGTTGTTGTTGATGTTGGGCCATTGAGACGTGGGCCTGTTGTGTCGGTCCCGTCTGGCATGGGCCTTGATAAGGGCCAAATATACTGGGCTGCTGCCACTGACCACTGCTTTGGGCCGGTGCCATCGGGTAAGGGCATAGAGGGGGAGGCCCAACTTTCGAACATTGGCCATGGGAGTGCGTCGACCCACTAAGTTGGATATTGGGCCTGCTGCGTTGGTCTATCGGGATTGGACCGTTTACTCTGGCCTTTGCATTTTCTGCCACGTCTTCTGCTGCAGCCTCGACCTCTGCCGCCACCTCGGCCACCCACGAAAGGTGACTGTCCATGTGTAGCGGTTGTTCGGCGGGTGTTGTGGCTGTCACCGGTGCATCAACCACCAATGCTTTCTGATTATGTTCATCCTGTTTGGCATGCCCAGTTTCCTCCAATAGTAATTGTGACTGAGCCTTGTTGAAACTAGGGAGAGGATCGACTTGTTGGATCATCATTGCAAGTGTATCATACTCACCCTTGGCAAACCATTAATTAGTTGCAAAATCATTTTTATTTCTGAAATCAGAGTGCCCACATTAGATAATTGATCTGCAACTAATTTCAATTATTTACAATAGTCAGACATATTAGCAAAGTTTTCAAGACCGGTGTTATTAAATTGTTCTTCCACATACACGACACGTGTATGTTTGTTGTCTTGAAAATTTTTCTATAGCCTTGTACATAATTCGTGAGTCGACACAACTGTATTCATAATAGTATGAAGTAGATCCTTGGATATGGTACCATATATCCATATGGTGGCATCGATGTGATCAAGAACGTCTTAGGCACAAGCATGTATTTGAAATAACTCAACCCACGAAGAGTATTATCCATCATCCAGATCAAGAATCAAAGGGATAAAGTTTTTTATGTTCGTCACGGCAAACGCCAGATGAAAGGTGTTGGGAGGGGAAGAGGGAGGAGGAGGATGTGCGATGTCTTGTGTGGAGGAGGAGGAATCAGGAGAAGCCATGTGGCCACCGAAAGCAAGGAAAGAGAGGGGGCGACCGAATTGATTTAGGGTTAGAGATGGTGTTAGGGTTTGGCTTCTGATACCATGTAGAATTGTGTAATTCTCCTTGTCTGGAGTCTTCTTATATATATATGTGTGTGTGTGTGTGTGTGTGTGTGTGTGTGTGTTTACAATTGTAATCCTAATTGTATGAGAATATCTACTTTACATAATTACACTAAAATAATAATTACAAAATATATACGTATTCTCTATCACTAACTTTTAATTTTAAAATATCGAGATGACGTAATTCAATATTGCTTTAAAAATTAGCCAAATTGACTCTCAATAAGCAAAAAATATCACATAAATTGAGACAGAAAGAATAGTATTTTTCTTGTAGTTTTAAACTTTAATTTTTTAAACGTTACTCCTACTTTACTATGATTGTTTTTAGCAACGTCTAACATTGTTTCGACAATTCAGTATACTCACTTTTTTCTAAGGGTGACCAGTGGGTCGGTTCGGCACGATCCCGACCCGAACCCGCCCCGACCCGGCTTCGATCCCCCTAAAAATAATTGACGGTGTCGGGACTCGAAACCGGGACGGGACCTGGGCTCGTCCCGCCCCAGGCCTGCCCCGCCCCGATTCCGATCCTCCCTCCCCTTTGCAATACTAGCCGTTGCAACAACGGTCAAATTTAGATTTTGCTCGTTGTGCAACGATCCAAATGACCATTTTTGTCCCCCACCCCATAAACCCCCCTACCCCCTTAATATTATTTTTAACCCCTAAGTTAGTATATTTACACTTTAACCCAATTTCTCAACTATAAATACCTCATTTTCTCTTCATTTTATTCACAAATCTTCCTACAATCTCTCAATCTATCTCTCTACAAGTCTACAATTACATTGCATACTAAATATTTTATTTTATTTGCTCATTTGTATAATTGTATCAAAGTTCAAAAACTGGGACTGAAGTTGGCAACTAGCTTGAGGATCATCCATCAAGCAAAGTTTCAATTTTCAACCTCGATTACACGTCGACGTTACGTCAGCGTTTTGTACCTTCGTTCCTTCTTTAAATTATTATTGTTACTTTATTTTAATTATCGCACTTAATTTCATTATCTTTAATTATTGATTTGCATAATTAAAATGGAATGATTAAGACGTACGATTATGGGTAAGGGTGTTTCTTCTAGTAGGGGTAACAAGGGCAGGGGTACTTCTTCTAGTCATCCTATTCCTAGACGGGATGATTTGATTGATTACACTCATTTAGATGAAACTGATTTTTTAATGATATATCATTAGATGATGAGATATATTCTGCAACTTAACCAGACTTTAATTTAGAAGATAATCTAGATGACACACCCACTAGTGCACCTCAAACTGAAACTAGAATGCCTCATATTCCCCCTAGTATGAGACGAGTCCCCACACAACAAAAATTAAAATCAATTGCATGATATTTTTTTTTGATAGGGACCAAGAGAATCAAGTAGTTAGATGTAAAATTTATAAAAAAAATTATAAATTTAAAATGGGAAAAGGTCAGGGTGGGACAGGAGGTTTATTGAGACATGTACAAGGCTTTCACAAAGCTATGTGGGATGAATACGAGGCTACAAAGTCGAGTGTGCCAATATGCTCTCAGTCGGGACAAGGTTCACATAGTGTCCCGGATCAAGTAAAGGGTCAAATTAACCTGACGACGGGGGAAATTGTAGGTCCTAAATACGATAAACACAGAGATAGGGAAGCAATAGTAAAATTAGTTGCGGTGGAGGGTTTGCCTTTTTCATTTCCTTCCTCTCCTGATTTTATTCATTACATTAGAAAAATGTATAATCTCGCTTTTAACAGTTTTCCTAGATCAACTGTTAGGAGAGACGTTTTTAAATTTTCAAATGAATATCAACAATATTTACGTTATGCATTATATCATTTTCCTGACAAAGTATCTATCACTTCTGATATAGTCCGTAATACTAACGGCAATGATTATTTAACCGTAACATGTCATTGGATAAATCATAATAGGTCTATGCAAAAATGTATTTTAACATATAGATATATTGATGATAGGCACATTGAAAATTTTATTGCAGAAAAATTCATCAAGTTTGCGATTATTATGGTATAACTGACAAAATAATGACTGTTACATTAGATAATGCTTCTTTTAATAATTATGTTGTGAGACTTTTAAAAGATAAATTAACTCCATATTTTCCTAATCATTTCATATAAAATGTGTGTGCCATATTTATAACTTAGTTGTAAATGATGGTGTATCACTTTTTAAAGACATTCTTAATAAAGTACAATTTGCTATAAACTTTATTTTTAGAAGTAATAGAATACAAAGAAAAAAAGAATATAAAAAAACTTGTCGCGCTTGTGGATTACCTTTTAGAAAAAATCCTGAAGAAGTATCGACTAGGTGGAATTCTCTATATGAACAACTACTTGTTGTTTACGATTATAGAAGACCTATAACTTTATTTTTTAACCCCCATAATCGAAATCCAACTGATATGAGTATAGATATTCAATCAACTAAAGAATTTTCTGGTATATATTATCCTACTATTTCAACTATGTTATTTATATAGCTCTAATATTTTTGTTACTTAGTTAATATATGAAAAAATCATCTTATAAGGCACCTATTAAAAAATGTTTATCAAATTAAAAAATATATTTTTCATATTCCCACTATTTATATTATTGGTGTTATATTAAATCCGACTATTAAAATAGACGGTTGTAAAACACTTATTGAAACTATTTATGATTGTATAGCAGTACTTCCACCTCCAACTCCAAAAAATCCAAATGAACAACCACCTAAGGAACCAACTAAAGAAGAAGATTTGTTTAGCATACACGATTAATGCAAAAAAGTATATATGCATTACCAATAAGAAAGTGCTAGCAACCAACCGGCTTCTATACCTTCTTCTTCTTCTTCTTCTTCAATACAACCTAATAAAAGACATGTTGTTTATGCGGCTAGTATTGAATAGAATGCTTAGTGGTACCACTGCTAATCAAGTTAGCGAGTTTGATGTTTTTGTTTTGCAGAGTGTTGTACCGTACCAAGCAGTTCTTAATGAAGAAGGACGTGAAGACTTGCTTAAATACTAGAGAGGAAATGAGAAGACATTTCCGATACTAACAAAGATGACCCGAGATGTGTTGAACATTCAAGTTTCATCAACAACGTCTGAAAGTGTTTTTTCTGCCGGAAGATTTCAAATAGGAGAACACAGACACTCATTAGCGGGAGACAGCTTGGAGATTGCAGTTTTATTCAGAGATTGGATACGAGCGGAGCATAGAAGGTGCGGTAAACTGGAGATCAATGAAGAAGAAGATTTAAACTACAATGAAAATTTGTCCGAGGGAACTGAAAGCGGCGTCGACCAATTTGACCAACAAATTCCAATTCCAATCGAAGAACCACAATACATTGTGAAGAAATTAGAAAATGTGTTTATAACTATGTAATTTTTTTAACTGCAATTTTACTATGTGATTTGCAACTTTTGAACAACACCACAAAGTTGCAATTTTGAAATTGTATTACAAAAAAATCATATTTCTATTAAATTATATAAGAGGCACAAAAACAGTCTTGTGATATTTTTATTACACTAACTTGTTCAATTATTTAAATGTTTATATTCACAACTTTTTTAAAATTAAGTGTCTAAAAAAAAAAGAAATCCGGACCCGACCCCGCCCATCCCACACCGCCAATACCGATCCCCCTTTCCGGCGGGATGAGGGACGGGACATCGGTTTGTTCCGCCAGGACCCGCCTCGTACCCGGCCACTGGCCATCCATATATTTGAAATTTTTTTAATCTACTAATCTCATTGTGTCCTAAATACAAATGGACATGATTTGTTATGATCCAAATGAAAATAAAAAGTACGCTTTAGTACTAAGGGTGCTTTTTGCATTTTATGCATATTTAATTCTCTTAATTCAAAAAAATGTTATCTTATATAATATCCAATCAAAATCCCTTACAAAGTGTGCGAGAGAAAGAGAGAGTGATAAAAAAGTATTATAAAATGAATTTAATTTATATACAATAACATCGTAAAAGTCTGGGCTTTTTACCATATTTGGCTGTTCGACATTCAAAAATAATTACAGCCGCTAGCTAAATAAATTAAAAATATATATTATTTATGTATATTATATATTAATATATCAAAGATATACATTTCCGGCTATATTTGGATGAATGACTATACAGTGTAAAAGTTCCTAATTTGTTTTTATATGATCAATATATTTTAATTTATGTGTGATAGGTAATCTATCTTTCTTCTTTTTAGGGTATTAATCCCACTTTTTGTTCATGATTCCTTGTATTTAACTTTTAAGTGACTAAGGTATCATTTTATTCACAAACTAATTAGAGAGGGATTATAATGCATGACTGTTTATGCGAGCAATAATAATAAAACGATATGTTTACTTAATATAAAATGGCATTTTTGTTTTTAAATAGTTTAATCCCCCCTTAGTAATATATGTATTCTTATTCCACAATTTATCTCACATTAAGTAATATTACATAAATTCTCACCTAACTTAATACAGAATCAATTACGTGATAATTATTTTTATCTTATATGGTCAATCAAATGTTGAATTATTTTAAGTGAAATTTTATGCAGAACTAATTATTCCTAACCATCAGTCAAACAATCCTTAATACTAGTATAAAAAAAGAGAATTATTACTGTATATCAAAATGGCATAAAAATTGGTGATCAAATATTGACTAACAAATATCTAGAAATATGACACCAGATTTTAGGTAACAACTATAACCCTATGCCCTACATCCTAGTAGAAAGTACCTAGATGTGTAGAACTTTTGGAGAAGTCCTATTATTTTTTATTTTTTTATTTTTTTTATATCCAGCTTCCCGACTTACGTCAGACTATTCCTGGAGATACTAGTCTCGGTTCTTCAACACTACTACTAGTAAATCGCGGGACGTGCCTGAATGACCAGGGTTTGAGAACAGATCAACTGATATTACCTACAAGGTCCTATCCCAGAAGAGAGTAAATTGCTCCCACCAGGGTTCGAACTCACGCTGTAGGCCTCCAACTAGATTTTAAGTTCTCCTCCTTTGCCATCCAGCTATGCCCGGGGGACAAAGTCCTGTTATTTAGGTGTATTTGACTTGATATATATATATATATATTCTCTAAGGGATGGTAGAAATCAGAACTGGAAAAAAACACTTATAGGGACAGTACACACCAGTTTGGCATATGACCCTGTTTATTTTAATGCATATCCTAACTTGCCGATGAGAATTCGTTTAGTTCTTTAATATTAAGTATAAGTTGCATGGTTATGATTATATACCTGGAACTGAAGTTATATGTATTTGTTATAGAATTTATTTTAAACCCTTATACACCATGAATCCTATGTGTAAGATCATGGATTTTAAAAACGAAACTATTTTAATAGAATCGAATTTTTATAAATCAAAAATTACTACCAGGAGGCCTATCAAATGGGATGAAATAGATTTTTCCAAAGAATGAGTCATAAAGGAAGTTGTTCCTCCCAAGAGTAATTGTAATACTGATATTACTCATATTGAACAAACCCCAGATGAGACTGTCAAGCTAAAGTTTTCTAAACCAAATTACTTGACAAATGATTTTGGATCAAGATCTACTAGATCTGATGTTTCAAACTGTTCTTATATTTCACCAGCGGATTAGATTGTTAAATCTCCATCACGAGCTTCTACTTCACGTATTCAAGAATTTATAAATCCACATGTTCCAGATAATACTGATAGCAATAGAGTTGATATGATTATAATTGGTAATGATAATATTTCCAGAGGAGTTAATGAAGACCCAGATATAAATGAGTCATACATGGGTTATCCAAGTATTTAATGGATCAAAGTCCAAAAATAAATTTTAGTCGGGGATCGTCCGCACGAAAGAAAATCAGTGAAGACTTTTATAAACCAAGATGAGAACCGTTTAAAAAATGATTTTTTGAAACTTTTGAGAACAGTGAACGATTAGTACTTCAAGATGATTTTTAAAAAGATCTCTCTCAAGCTAACAAAATTATTTCTTTTGTTCCTTGGTTTATGGCTAAGTATAAGGAAGATTATATCTCTGTCTTAGAAAGGGAGTATAAACTCTCTAGTGGGGGAGTTGTTAATACTATTTTCCCTCCACAACAACTTTTCCAATTTGAAAAGGATAATAAAATTCTTCATTTTAGTGCCTTTTCTAGGTTATTTGATGATAATATTGCCTTAGTTACAACTTCGCATATTAATAACATGCTCAAGCAGAATAATTACACCAAACATATTGGGTGAACAAATCGTTCTTTTACATAATAGAATAGAGAAATTGACTTCGGAAATTATGAAGTTGGTTCCTTCTTCTAGCCATCATACCCCTGCATTGACTTCTAGTGTGCAGCCTCCACCTAAGATAAAATATTTCAAGTTAAGAGCATACTCAGAACTTGAGCAATTACTAGATGATAAGTTTAAAGGTTTGCGAATCAGCCCTTTAACGAAAGATTATGAGTTAAACCTTTATGGCGATGATTATAAGTAGAAGATGTCTGATGAGATTAATAACCTAGAAAAATATGCTAGGAAATTCGTACAAACAATGTACTACTATCCCAGACCTACTCCTCAAGACGTTTTGTTTGAGGAGCAAGAGATTGTTGATAACAATAGCTATAGTGGAAAGAGCATCTATGAATGGAACATAGATGATTATATGAAAAGGCAAATTTATACGGCGGTTCATAGAATGCTTATGTATAGCACGATCTGCAAAGCTATCAGTAACACTGACAAAACTGTTGCAGAAATAATTATATCAGGATTTACTGGTCAATTGAAAGGTTGGTGGGATCATTATTTGACCCAAGAAAAATGTAATAGTATTATTGGGGTAGTGAAAACTGAACCAGGTGTAGAACCTACGCAGAATGCGGTATATACCTTAGGGATTAATATTATAGAGCATTTTACTGGAAGATGGTCAGATGATAGTGAAAATATTATAACCTTACTCTAAAACCTACGATGCAAAACCCTCACATCATTTAGGTGGTATAAGAATGTTTTCCTTAGCAGAGTCATGGAATTACAAGAATGTAATAGCCCTCATTGGAAGTCTAAGTTTATAGATGGATTACCGGCCCTCTTCGCGGAAAGAGTCAGAAAATCTCTTAGAAAAGGGGGAATTACCATCAATTATGACATTTATATTTATGGGAGCCTAATAGGCACATGTATACAAGAAGGTTTAGTCTTGTGCAATGAGATCAAGCTAAATCAGCAGATCAAAAGACAGAACCTCAATGAAAGACAACAGTTAGGGAAGTTCTGTGGTCAATTTGGTATGGAAATACCCAAAGCCAAGGTGTCTCATAGACGTAAAGTTAAAAATCAGGAAAGCTTCCAAAAATGGAAAGCAAAATGCCTGGATAAGAAGGTAAGAAGAAAGAAAGAGTTCAAAACTCGCAAGAGTTTTATAAAGTCAAAAAATTCAAATGCATGTTGGAAATGTGGCAGGACAGGCCACTATTATAAGGATTGTAAAGTTAAGGAAAAGATTAAGGCCCTTAACATTGGAGATGATTTAAAAGATTCATTATCCAAGCTATTGCTCAACTCGGAACCAGAAGATTCAGGTTTCGAAACTGATGGAGCAAAGGATTCCTCCTCAGATGAGAAGATTAGACTTCTTAATAATGAAGATTATATTGCTTCGGAAGAAGAGTGCTTACTCTGTCAAATCGGACAACCTTGTTCTAGCAAACAGAATAAGGAGGATGCTGAGTTTATAATATATTTGCTCAATTTCAAGATGTGAACATTAATGTTCTTAAAGGTGATAACCTTATAGAATTATTAAAATTGATTAAGGATCCAGGTATGAGATCACATATTATAGATCAACTCCAGGATGCTCCAGAACCTTCACAAGGAAGAAAAGCTCTAGAACGATCAACTGTTTATACCATGTCAGAATTAAAAAAACAAATAAGGGAGAAACAATGAATTTCTAGTACTCACAGAGATTTGAGTAAGGAGATTGATAATCTCAAGCAAGAGATCTTGGCGTTAAAAAGGAGTAACGATATGCTTAACGCACGAATTACCAATATTGAAGGTAAAGCAAAAAAGATCACAGATTCAGAAATAGTAGATGATATCTCTACTTTAGATAATCTATTGATTACATGTACCAGTGATGAAACAGAAAACTTTCTACAAACCCTGGAATTAATCACTTCACAAAGGTTTTATATAAAAATAAACCTTTTAGTTGATTATAATTTCAAAAAAGATTTCACTACTCTTGTTGATAGTGGGGCAGACGTAAATTGTATACAAGAATGAGTTATTCCTTATACTTATTTTCATAAAACCACTCATACTGTTAGATCTGCTAATGGGCATAAATTACAAATTACGTTCAAATTATCAAAAGCTTATTTTTGCAATGATAAAACGTGTATAACAGAAAGCTTTATTTTGGTAAAAGATATTTCTAGACAAATTATATTAGACACACCTTGTATACAAAAACTATTTTCAATTACTAATATTGATAAGAAGGGTATCATAAGAACCTTCAATGGAAAACCCATTACATTTCAGTTTATAACTGAACCATTTCAAGAGTGTTATGTGAACTCAAGGATAGGCTGGTACATAAATACCAGCAAATCAGTTTTCTAAAACAAGAGATCTATATATCTACTATTGAAGAACTTTTGGAAAACCCCAAGCTACAGCAAAATTTGATTTGATACAAACTCAGCTTTCACTTCAAATTTGTAGTGACCATCCTAATGCTTTTTGGGATAGAAAAAAATATATTGTTTCTCTCCTTTATGAAGATGATTTTAAAGAGGTTAATATCCCTACAAAAGCTAGATCATGTCAAATGAATTCTGAATACTTGAAATTATGCAAAAAAGAGATTTCTTCTCTGTTGCAAAAGGGCTTGATAAAACCCTCAAAATCTCCATGGTCATGTACAACCTTCTATGTTAATAAACATGCTAAGCAGGAAAGAGGAGTTCCTCGACTTGTTATTAATTATAAACCTCTTAATAAAGTTTTGAAATGGATCAGATATCTTATTCCTAATAAAATGGATTTGCTTGATAGACTTAATAGACCTATTATATTTTCTAACTTTGATCTAAAGTTTGGCTACTGGCAGATTCAGATTGCAGAAGCAGATAAATATAAAACTGCTTTTAATGTTCCTATTGGACAATTCGAGTGGAATGTAATACAATTTGGATTAAAAAAAATGTCCCTTCTGAATTTCAAGACATTATGAATGATATATTTATGCCTTATAGCAACTTTATCATTATTTATATAGATGATATTTTAGTATTTTTCCAATGATATAGAAACTCATTTCAAACATCTAGATTTATTTAAGAAAATTATCATACAAAATGGTTTGGTCATATCAAAACCAAAAATGATCCTTTTTCAAATTAAAGTTAGATTATTGGGTCATAACATTGAAAAAGGAAAAATCATTCCTATTAATAGAAGTATTGAATTTGCATCAAAATTCCCGGATGTTATTACTGACAAAACCCAACTCCAGAGATTTCTAGGTAGCCTAAATTATATTAGTCCTTTTATAAAGGATTTGGCAAAGGATACATCAATTTTATGTGAACGGCTAAAAAAGGTTCCTACACCTTCGATAAATGATCATACTCAAGCTGTCAAAAGAATTAAAGTTAAGGTTCATAACATTCCTTGTCTCACTTTAGCCAATCCTACTTGGCCAAAGATAATAGAGACATATGCTTCAGATATTGGATATGAGGGTATACTAAAATAATACTCTCCAGTTGATAAACATGAGTATTTAATACAATTTTATTATGTCAAATGGAGTCCTAGTCAGAAAAAATATTCGACAGTTGCTAAAGAAATCTTAGCAATTGTAAAAAGTGTTTTAAAGTTTCAAGGAGATTTATACAACAAAAAATTTATTATAAATACTGATTGTCAATCTGCTAAGTTTATGTTTAATAAAGACCACAAACATGATGTTTTTAAACAAATATTTGCAAGATGGCAAGCGTTATTAGCGTCATTTGATTTTGAAATACATTATAAAAAGGGGACAGATAATAGTCTGCCCGATTTCTTGACTAGAGAATATTTGAGTTCATAACTCCATAGTTTGTTATACATATTTGTAGGATAATGAGGAACACCTGGCGAGGCGACGACCCCAATTATAGAGTTCTTGGTGGGAGAGGCAGAGGTACTGGACGAGGTAATACTATTGTCCAGCAAGGAAACAAAAAACTTATAGCACAAGATCAAAAGGGACTTCAAGCATTGATAAAGAAAGTCCATTATACCAATAATTCATGGATTTTATAAAATCTAAAGAAAATAATGATAAACCACAACCTTCATATGTAGAGGTTGCTAATGAAGAACAAGATGATAATGAGGGTTATGAAAAATATGAGAAGAAAGAAGTTATACTTCTTCTCGATTATAAAAATATTCAATGGAAGGATGAGCCATGGAAGCTCATGGAAAGGTATTTAGAGACTGGGCCATACCCTATCTTGACTTATAAATCAAGAATGAACTATGAGACCATACTCTCAACCACATGATCGACTGAAATTCAGCACTATTTTCCTATGCATACCAAGAAAGTTTATAACTTCTCTAAAATCATTATATAAAAAAAATTACTCCAGAAGACTGGGGGTTTAGCACTTTGAAGGAACGAGAATATTTCCACCCTGAGCAAAGAGTTCAGGTAAAATTCAATTATTGGAATTATATAGATAGTTTTTATAAAACTTTTTTATATGAAAACCCCCACAAAAAATATTCATGATTTATAAAGATATGTTCTCATGTTTATAAACAGAACATCCCTACTTGGTTTTGGCATTGGTGGATAAATTATGGTCCATCTGTTAATATATTGCCACAAACATTTAAAGGTTTATATACCGAATGGATTGACGTTTCTCCTAGAATTATAGAATGTGAGAATAATAAATCTATTATAAAAAGAATTGCTAATATGCATTTCTTCATCGAATTTTCCATTCCCTGGATTATGCGATGGTCGGTGGAAGTGGGTTATACCCCAGAACAAATTCCTTGCTTACAACGAACCTTTTATATAAGGTTTTGGAAGAAATTATTACAAAAGATCGAAGATGGTACTTTGAATGGGCAGGAACTAATAGACCAGATAACCTCAGCCATTGTTATACAAAATTAAAACAAGATCAACCAGGACCAGAGATTAATAGCCCATTTCAGCATATTGCCAGAAAACTCCAACTTAAAAAGGGAGTAATTTCAAAAGCAGAAATTATAGCATCTTATATGGCAGAAGTAAAAAAGGATTTGATAAAAAATCTGGATGAAGAATTCCCTTCAGATACTTCTATGGCACCTATTCATACAGAAGAGGAAGATATTCAGGACTCCCAAGACCCACATGAGGTAGACTTCGACATTGGAGAATACATTGCGAAGTTTCAAGATAAGATGGAGGAATTCTCCAACACAGAAAAAGACAAAGGGAAAGAAAAGGTGTAATACACAGGAAAGCAGCCTGTGGACCCACCATAAAAGCCACCGAACAAATGGAATCTACTTTAATAAAGTAGATAAATTATTGTACTATAGTATGGCCCATAAGTTTTGGCCAATTCTACTTTATTACTTTTTATCTTTTAACCTTGTCGGCCACATGTTGGGCTACTTTATTTGTCTGTAGTATCACATGATTCATTATATAAGGATCCTTAGTTGTAAGTAGAAGGCAGAATTTAGCCAACCACTCTCTTCTTCTTGTAAAAAACTCTCTTCAATAAAAGCTTAAGGTTTGCTTTACATCCCCCTGTGCTGAGCACAATCTCGACTTCTTAGCTAATTTTATTTTTTTATTTTTTTATTATATATTTATCTTCTGGGTTAGCCTATTATCGCCTAAATCCCTTTTGTTGAACTATGTTTCACTAGACTACTTGGAATCATGGTACTAATGCTTCAATAAAGCTGATGATTCATGTGAGAGAGTACTAAGGTTGGGCAGAGGACAACCTCGGCGGAATGTCTGAACCTCTGGTTGATGGTCCTGTTTTAGCCCGCTGAGCCGTGGTGGCGTTAGGGCATTTTTGGATCTGTTCTGAGTAAAGATAGCCCTGCTAGGTCCTGTCGACCAGTAAAAAGTTCCATTGATAGTGCCTCTCTGTGATCCCTCCGCTCTCATTTTGGTATATATATATATATATATATATATATATGGGAATTGCTCCCAATCCTTTTGTTTACTAATGTGTATGCATCCAAAGATA
Source organism: Anisodus acutangulus (assembly GCA_029783415.1). NCBI lineage: Eukaryota > Viridiplantae > Streptophyta > Magnoliopsida > Solanales > Solanaceae > Anisodus > Anisodus acutangulus. The sequence continues at coordinate 15,409,172 of CM056495.1, forward strand.
ACTTTTTCTACCTCGTGTTTGGATTCAATTGGCTCAAGAAAACCTCTAACTCATACTCCTAGAGATTTAGTGAAGTCGAGCTGAGTCTAATTGACTTGTCAATTCTAATAATATTGGAAATCTTGGTGAGAGATTTTATTGATAACCATGAAATTGTCACATATACTGTAGGGTTTTGTTGGGTTCAAAACACATAAGTAAGGCACAACGGAAGTTTAAATTGTTTTTTGTCTCTTACTTACCCCAACAAGTTTTCTGGTATGGTTATACAATAATCAAACCTGTAACATAAACCATAAACTTACATGTTAGAGTATCTGGAGTCTTTATCTACTATAAGGTGGACACGCGGTTGCCCTTCCGATTGCAAGCTCCAAGCTTCAATGTATTTCTCATTCGAAAAGCTAGGAAATCCGACAGAGGTTCGAGAGAGTTTTAATTCTAAGTCTCTAAGGCTAAGAATGATAATCTAAAATTAGTATGTGAATAATGAAGAGAATGCATCTATTTATAGTTGAAAAATAGGTCAAACCGGATTAGGGTTTGACCTTGGGCCTGGCCTAAAATTCGAGGCAGAGGCGTCGTCGCTCTAGTGTATGGGCGTCGCGGCACTCGACGTGCTCCTGCACTGTCTCAATTTATTTTCTGCGCATTCTTAATTAAATTCAAAATTCAATTTTGACTTAATTAAAATAATCATTATTCATTTAAATATCTCGATTCTAAATCGAACATTTAATTTCTCCCTCAATACATCTTTAGATCGAACGGATAATCGATATAATGTGACCCTACATGCCTTCTCATATCGACATTAATCAAATTAAGGTCTACGCGGAACTCCTAGACGGCGCCGCAAGACGAACTCAATATGTGAAGTACGTTTAAGCAAATCCAGTAAACTTAACCTTTATGTGGTAAGATAAAATTATTTCATTCACGACACACCCGATCAAGCTTAGGATTTGCCAAGTGTCTATCCAAATGGCTTAATCATTGTATCTCATCTATATTAGTTGACAACTAGACCATATTCTAAATACGTCTATTGCGTTGGCCAACGACTTAGTCAACCTAATATCACTGAGAATCTGAGTGTTCTCTCGAACATACATTCGAGGAATGAATCCTAATATTGGCTCAACTACCACCTTTAATCCATATCGTAATGTACCCAATACAAACCGTATCTCAACCTATAAGGCATTTGAGCTTAGGATGGGATCAAAGTACATTACTTTGTAAACAAGGCGCGTATTGACCTCAAGTCTAAGGACTTTTATCTCCCACACGATGATCATACTTTAGACAAGTATAACAAATAGTATATCAGCAGGGTATACCAATACTTCCAAAGTATCCATGTATCTATCACGAGTAGCCATTACTCATAGCAGGTGAGATATACTACATCCTCTAAGGATGTGATGCAGACCACATGTCGACTTATCACATATCATAGATATCCCATTCTCGATGATCATTGGTCGAGGCAATTTTAAGAGTTACGTTATAATATTAATATCTCACACTATTAATAACAGTGTAACCTCCATGGATGCATATTATAGAATATTACAAACAATCAATTAATAATTCAATAATTTACAAATGCCAAAATATTAATCTCCATTAATAATAATACGAATGTGTATAAAGTACATTTGTCCTAATACAGATTGTCTCTATGACATAAATATACTTTCAATCTCCCACTTGGCCTAGAGCCAATCTCCAACATATCTAATGCACATATTCTCAAAATGACCATTATGCTTGACTAAGATTAATGGTTTAGTGAATGGGTCAGCTAGATTATCATCTGTGGGAACATAGTCTAATATAATCTCTTCAGTCTCCACCATCTCCCTGAGTATATGGTACTTCCTTGGTACATGGTTGTTTCTGTTGGTTGATCTTGGTTCCTTAGCTTGCGCAATCGCACCAGTGTTGTCACAATAAACCGTTATTGGACAAGTGTCACTTGGAACAACCCCTAGTTCCTTCAGAAACTCAGATATCGAAACAACTTCTTTACCAGCTTCCGTTCCAGCAATGTACTCAACTTCTATTGTCGAATCAACAGTTGTAGCTTGTTTGGAACTTTTCTAGCTTACTGCTCCACCGTTGAAAATGAACATGTACCCAGATTGAGATTTGTAGTCATCAACATCTGTCTGGAAGCTAGCATCAGTTTACCCAGTAGCAACTAGCTTTTCTTCCCCACCGTAGACTAAGAAGTAATCTTTAGTTCGTCTAAGATACTTAAGAATACTCTTGACTGCCTTCCAGTGTTCCTCCCTAGGATTCTGCTGGAATTTACAAGTCATACAAAGTGCAAAGGCCACATCTGGCCTAGTATAGGTCATGACATACATGATCGATCCTATAGCCGAAGCATATGGGATCCTTTTCATGCGTTCAAGTTTTATAGTATTAGAAGGACTATCCTTCCTAGATAACTTGATGCCTTGTCCCATAGGTAGACCGCCTTTCTTGGAATTTTCCACAGAAAAATGTCTAAGCACTTTGTCTATGTAGACTGACTATGACAGCCCCAACAATATGTTAGGTCTATCTCTATAGATCCTAATCCCCAGAATGTAGCAGGCTTCACCTAAATCCTTCATCATGAGGTATTGGACAACCACTCCTTGACTGACTGCATGAGAGTCTTATTGTCTCCCATTATTAATATTTCATCTACATGTATGATAATGAAGGCAATACTCCCATCCTTGCATTTACTATAAACACATGCATCTTCTTTGCTTCTGACGAAATCAAATGACTTGATAGCCTTGCCGAAGCAAATGTTCCAACTCCTTGAGGCTTGCTTAAGCCCATAAATGGACTTTTGTAGCTTGCATATATCATTTGGTTTGGACTCAAGTGAAAAACCCTCAGGTTGTTTCATATACACCTCCTCAGCTAGATTACCATTGAGGAAAGCCATTTTGACGTCCATCTGCCAAATGTCATAGTCATAATATGCAGCTACTGCAAGCAAAATCTGAATGGACTTAATCTTAGCAACATGTGAAAAGGTTTCATCATAATCGACCCCAGGCCATTGATTATAACCTTTAGCCATCAGTCTTGCTTTATAAGTTTGTACCTTGCCATATGCATCAATTTTTTTCTTGAAGACCCATTTACATCCTATGGGTCTAACCCCCGTTGGCAAATCAACCAAGTTCCAAACTTGATTTATGTACATCAAGTCCATCTCAGATTTCATGGCTTCTTGCCATCTCTGTGAATCAATGTCCAACATAGCTTCGTTGTAGGTTCATCGTCATCAGGAATATCTATCTCATTTTGTGTTTAAATAAGAAGATTAAGTCTTTCAGGTGGACGATGAGTCATAGTGGTCCTACGGAGTTGATTATTCTGTGTTTCAGTGTTTGTTGCATTCTGATTGTGAGAATGTCTTTGTGTGTTGGACAATCCATCACCTTGAGAGCTTTCAGGAATGTCATTTTCATGTATTTCCTGAATAAAATGATGTACAACCATTGTATCATCTTCCATCAGCTGTGTATGAGAGCCTTGCATTTCTGCACTATCTCTCACAGCACTCCCACTAACTGAAGGGCGTACTCTAAGTACCCAATCTTCTCTAGATACTCCCACTGAATCCTTGTTTAGGTCATTCGATAAGGGTTCAACTTCTGTGTTATCTTGTGGTTCTTGAATTTCTTCAAGTTCTATCTTTGTGCAACTATTTTCCTTGTAGACATATTCTTCTTCAAAGAAAGTTGTGTTCCTGGAAACATTGACCTTATGTTCTCCAGGAAGATAGAAGTAGTATCCCTTAGTTTCATTTGGATACCCCACGAAGTAACATTTCTCACTTTTGGATTCTAACTTGTCAGTGAGCATCTTCTTAACATATGCAGGGCACCCAGGGTCTCATATGTTTAAGAGTTGGCTTCTTGCCACACCATATCTCATAGGGTGTCTTTACTACTGACTTGGAAGGAACCCTGTTCAGAACATATATAGAGGTTTGTATAGCATGTCCCCAAAGGTATGTTGGTAGAGCTGAGAATCTCATCATAGATCGAACCATATCCAATAAGGTTTAGTTTCTCCTTTCGGAAACACCATTCATCTGTGGCGTTCCAGGAGGTGTCCATTCTGATTGGACTATATGTAGCTTTAAGTAATCTAGAAAATCCTTGCTCAAGTACTCATCTCCTCGATCCGATCGAAGGGACTTGATGCTTGTTGCAAGTTGCTTCTCTACTTCCGACTTGTACTCCTTGAACTTCTCAAAAGCCTCGAATTTGTGCCTCCTAATACACATATCCATACCTTGTGAAGTCGTCAGTAAAAGTGATGAAGTATGGGAAGCCTCCTTTAGCTTGAGTCGAGAATGGCCCACATACATTAGTATGGACCAACTCAAGCACCTTCTTAGCTCGCACACCTTTCCCAGAAAGTGGTTTATTGGTCATCTTTCCTCTCAAAAAAGATTCGTAGTTACCATAAGACTCCAAGTCAAATGGTTCGAGGTAGTCTAACTTCCTCAACCTTGCTATCCTTGATTCGTTAATATGACCAAGTCTGCAGTGCCATAGGTAGGTAGAGTTTCTATTACTTATCTTGGCTCATTTATTTTGTACATTAAATATCTCTCGACTACAGTTTAGTGTATATAATCCATCCATAAGAGGAGCAGTTCCATATATAATATTATCAAAAGACAGTACTTGACTGCCATTATAAATATACGAGGAAAAACCCTCCATGTCTAAAACTGGGACAGAAATGATATTCCTCGTTAACGAGGGTACATAGAAGCAATCATTCAACACTAAACAATAGCCAAAAAGTAAATTTAATCTATAAGTCCCTACGCACTCAGCATCTACTCGTGCTCTGTTTCCAACGCGTAGGTCTACCTCCCTTGGTCCAACCTTCCTGCTATCAGTTAGCCCCTGCACATTTGTACAAATGTGTGAGCCACAAGCGGTATCCAATACCCAGGAATGAGAGTTATTTATAGACATATTTATTTCAATGACGTACATACCTTGTCCACCAAAGGCAGGAGCACCTGGTGCTTTTCCTCCTCCTGGTGCCGTGCAGTCCTTTTTCCAATGCCCCTTCCTGTGGCAATTGAGGCATTCATCCTTAGCCGGATTCACCTTTTTCTTTACACCTCCCTTGGGCTTCATAGCTGAGGGCGCATCGACTGCTTTTCCCTTCTTCTTCTGCCATTCCTTGCCTTTCGGCTTGGGTCGTCTAGAAGAGCTCACCATGAGCACAACTTTGCCTTTGAAAGTGTAAGACACAAAGGTCTTGAGCATGTTGTGTAGCTCCAGCAGAGTCGCCTTCATTCCATACATATTGAAATTCACTATGATGTTCTCAAAATAACGAGGGAGAGAGTTTAGGATGAGGGTGGTAGCGACATTCTTTTCAAGCTTCGTTCCAATTGAAGCAAGCCTCTCTATCAGCCCTATCATCTTCAACACATGCTGCGAGACCTGGCCCTCTTCATTGAGCTTACACTTAAAGAGTTCTATCAGTAACTCATAGTCCATAGTTTGGGATTGTGAGTCATAGAGACTCTTCAAGTGTTCGAGCATCTCATTGGGCCCCATATTCTCATGTTGTCTCTGAAGTTCCATAGACATGGAAGACAACATTACGCATTGCGCTGAAGTGGCATCATCTAGATGCTTCTGGTAAACATCCTTATCAAAAGAGGCATATTCAGCAGAGTCTGTCGCGGGGACTGTTGGGAACACCGTGTCCAACACGTATTCTATTTTCTCTTGTCTCAATACTATTCACAAATTCCTTAGCCAATCAAGGCAGTTCGGTCCAGTAAGTTTGTTCATCTCTATCAATATTTTCAACGATAAGCTCGACATCTTTTATAATCTGAAGAATTAGATAGACTGGAAATTAAACTCAAAATATATTTCCTATTATACACATTCATTTAGGCTAATCAACAAGGCATTTTGTTTAATTAGCTCCCACTATTTTGACATACTTCTACGACCCCATGATAGAATACGGACCTACTTTAATTGAGGTCATAATGGGCCAAGATCCAAGCCTATGCTATCTCCACGTTTGCTTTGGCTAATAACTTCAATAACACATCTTGGTAGGTTCTAAACCAATTGCAAAACTTATTTGCAACTCTTGGTTGATCAAATATTACATTTAATCTTGCGTTCTTAGATTAGTCCGACACTTTGGCGCCAAGATTTGTCTAAGCAAGTCAACCCCATTACACGACTGCGTTTATGCATCTAAGCAAATTTGACCTTTGTGAGCAAACACTTTGGTGTAAATATCCACAAAAGTTTATCGTTTACCTTTACATTAAAACACATCTATGAAAGAGTCTGGGTCCTCGTAGACTTAGAGCAAATGCTTTGGCATAAATACTCGTATCGCCGAAAAGGATTTTGCACTCTAACAATTATATTGGACGACGTGTTTTAATTTAGATTGTATTTATTTTTTTTTATTTTTTTTGGGAACATGTTAATTCAGGATTTTAACCAAAACCAACTCTTTTACGCCATATTCAATATGACATCTTAACATCATGCAAAATTAATGACACATATAGTTGGGAACCGTCAACCCAATATGCATGATATAAGATGGTTTAATCATATACTGGGCGCCGCCTGCCCACACAGTTATAGCGGACGTTATTCTAGAAATATAAATGACAAACATTTTGACATTTAGCACATAAATAATATATTTATCAATTATATTGTATAATAATAATCTTGGGTTAAACATTGTGAACTTTGGATTTTTTTTATTTCTGGATAGGTAGGGTCACGACGCTAATCATTAGGGCCGCGATGCCACTTAGGCAGAAGCCTTTCGGCTTCTACAAAATGTATTAGCGCTGCGACGCTCCACCATGGAGTCGCGGCGCTCCACCATGGAGTCGCGGCGCTCCACCATGGAGTCGCGACACCTATAGTCCAGTGAGTACAAGTTTTGAAATTAAGCATTAGCGTCGCGGCGCCTCCCTAAAACCCTAGCAAGAGCCGCGACGCCCTACAATAGGGTCGCGACGCCAATGTCTTGACAAACGTTTCTGTGTTGATTTTCAAAATCGTTCAACCCCTAAATCCAATTTAGGGATCAATTCACAAGTCCTTTATCATCACCCACCATTATCAATAACACCCATATCGATCATCATCCGTTCTTACCCGTTCTTAGTCGTGCACCGTGCAATGAGCCGGACAACGCACTTTGGCTTAGTTCGAGTTAGAGCGGAATGACTTCCTCGAGTTAGCGTAGGAGATAATTTAGGGTGATATCAAAAGGTCAACATTTGTTCAAGACATGTAGGATTTCAATAAACCTCATTTTAATCCAATTTTATGTTTAACCCATATTATTACTTTATTCAATTGTTATATAACCATTGAACCAGCCTGAGCTCTGATACAACTGTAGGGTTTTGTTGGGTTCAAAACACATAAGTAAGGCATAATGGAAGTTTAATCTTTTTTTGGCCTCTTACTTACCCCAACAAGTTTTCTGGTATGGTTATACAACAATCAAACCTGTAATATAAAGCATAAACTTACATGTTAGAGTATCTGGAGTCTTTATCTACTATAAGGTGGACACGTGGTTGCCCTTCCGATTGCAAGCTCCAAGCTTCAATGTATTTCTCATTCGGAAAGCTAGGAAATCTGGCAGAGGTTCGAGAAAGTTTTAATTCTAAGTCTCTAAGGCTTAGAATGATAGTCTGGAATTAGTATGTGAATAATGAAGAGAATGCATCTATTTATAGTTGAAAAATATGTCAAAATTGGATTAGGGTTTGACCTTGGGCCTGGCCCAAAATTCGAGGTAGAGGCACCATGGTCCTAGGGTATGGGAGCCGCGGCGCTCGACGTGCTCCTGCACTGTCTCGATTTATTTTCTGCGCATTCTTAATTAAATCCAAAATCCAATTTTGACTTAATTAAAATAATCATTATTCATTTAAATATCTCAATTCAAAATCGAACATTTAATTACTCTCTCAATACATCCTTAGATCGAACGGGCAATCGACATAGTGTGACCCTACAGACCTTCTCATAACGACATTAATCAAATTAAGGTCTACGCGGAACTCCTAGACAGCGCCGCAATACGAACTCAATATGTGAAGTACGTTTACGCGAATCCAGTAAACTTAACCTTTATGTGGTAAGATAAAATCCTTTCATTCACGATACACCCGATCAAGCTTAGGCTTTGTCAAGTGTCTATCCAAATGGCTTAATCATTGTATCTCATCTATATTAGTTGACAACTAGACCATATTCTAAATACGTCTATTGCGTTGGCCAACACCTTAGTAAACCTAATATCACTGAGAATCCAAGTGTTCTCTCGAACATACATTCGAGGAATGAATTCTAATCTTGGCTCAACTACCACCTTTAATTTACATCGTAATGTACCCAATACAAGCCGTATCTCAACCTATAAGGCATTTGAGCTTAGGATGGGATCAAAGTACATTACTTTGTAGACAATGCGCGTATTGACCTCAAGTCTAAGGACTTCTATCTCCCACATGCTGATAATACTTTAGACAAGTATAACAAATAGTATATCTGCAGGGTATACCAATACTTCCAAAGTATCCATATGTCCATCACGAGTAACCATTACTCGTAGCAGGTGAGACATACTACATCCTCTAAGGATGTGATGCAGACCACATGTCGACTTATCACATATCATCGATATCCCATTCTCGATGATCATTAGTCGAGGCTATTTTAAGAGTTACTTTATAATATTAATATTTCACACTATTAATAACAGCGTAACCTCCATGGATGCATATTATAGAATATTACAAACAATCAATTAATAATTCAATAATTTGTAAATGCCAAAATATTAATCTCCATTAATAATAATACGAATGTGTATAAAGTACATTTGTCCTAATACAGATTGTCTCTAGGACATAAATATACATTCATATACAATGCTTAATTGAATCTATAATTAGGGATCAAAAGGTTATTAATACTACAACAACATATGTAATCTCACATAGGTTGAGGAGGGTATACACAAATCTTATCCCTACCAATTTTAAAACAATTTAAAAAAATACGAAAAATAAATAAAAACAACGAATAATGGGATACAAAAAGCAGTAGAAAGGTTGTTAATGAAATAAAAAGAATATCTTAATGATATCTGAGTTGATAGTTCTTGGAAACCTGAGAATACTGCATCTATGCTTGTATTTCTACCTGTTCATTTTATATACAAACTTGATAATGCAATCAAGTTCGAACATGAATTCAAGTTTATCTTCAAGTTTATTGAGTTAAAAAGTTCATTAAAAGATCGTGTCACGCCGCAAAATTTATTAGTTTATGCCCCGGTCAGAAGGTAATAGAGTAAGAAATCGATTTGTTTACACGAGTCGCCCTCATTCCGTATATGAGTTCTTGTATCCTATTTCGTGGATAAATAATTAGATGTTTGATTAAGGTTTTAATAGTGATCCCAAACAAAGTTTTATTTATATCTATGTATGGATTCAATGGACTCATTAGAGATTTATCTAATGGTGTGGTCTAATAATAAAAAAAGTAGATGAAAATTATGGGAGGCAGAGCTTTTCATATCGGAGGAGTATTCACAGATGTACGGCAGAACACATGCGAGCCCCATCTAATGGGAAGATAAAATTTAATGAGGTTTTAGTTCATTTGACACGTACACATCATGGGCATCTCTCTTTCTATGTTCTATAGACTTATATGTAACTATTGAAAGTGAACATATTCTACATAATGTGAATACTTCACCAAAAATATTTACTTTTAGTTCAAAACGATCAATATGTAGAATCAGACAAGTAATTGTTGAGATTCGCGGAGGAATCTCAAATTTCAACAGTGAAAAGATTAAGAACATTAAGTAATTTTTTCTTACTTGTTTAAATTTTAGTTAGTGAAAGAATTACTTGATACATGTGCTCATAAGGGGTAATAATAAATATATATTGGAGGAATAACTATGGAGCATGCAAGCTGATCAGTACGATAATATTAACAACAATTTTAATATATCTAATATAATTCTATAAATGGAATTTGGGGAGTTAGGAGGTATGCAGACCCTACTCTTATCTTTATGGGGTAGAACTATTATTTTTGATACACCTTTAATTCAAAAGAAATATAATCAAAGCATGATAGAAAAAAGAATAAGAACATAAAATAGTGAGACTAATAAACAATCGGAGTACGTCATCATTATTTAATAAAATAACTTTATTGCTATCATTTTTGGATGTAGTTTAAAACTTTAAATATGTGAATAGAATTGCAGTGCTTGCTTTAGTTCCTATGTCTTTTCCTAGCTAGATGGGGATTGGTTCAAAGGTACAGTATCTAAAATGAGCAGCACATGGATGATGTATGAAGACAAGAGTGGTTACACACCGTACACATACAAACAAAAACACAAGACAGTCCCAAAATGACCTGTCTAGATTATTGATTTTCTTAGCAGTTTCCCTTCATCTTCCCAACCTTTAATTATTTGATATTTTCAGATTTTTTAAGCTTAACTTTTTTAGTTAACAGTGAAATGAAAGAGATTGATATATCGTTAATGTTTGGAAATAGTTGTTGGGTTGAGTCAACTCATATATAAGGGCAAAATGACGAATTCAGAATTTTCACTCATGATGTTCGAGAAAAACAATAAAAGTTAAACATAAAATATAATGTTGTCCATAGGAATTAAACATGAGACAACAATAGAGATAATTTTGAACATTATGAACCACTTGAACTAACCTTTTGCATTTATTCAGAGTGTTCAAAGGTTAATATATTGACATAAACACATAAAATATATCCTATATATACACTATAAATTTTTACCGAGGGTGTTCACCCTTCAAATCCGTCCCTGTATAAGGGGTGCTAATTTAGCCAATAGCTTGTCCTCTTTCTAAACAGTACTTATAACGTATAAATACACCATTTTCGGTGTTGAAAAATATTTTTCCCCATATAAGTATGACGGATAGGGTTTATATATATATATATATAAACAAATTATCTGCACCTTCCTAGAAATGATTTTTAGGTTGTAGATAAAGGGATTTTTATCTATTTCGTGAGCATTTTCGATGATCAATAACATAAGTCGTGATTGTTATAACGCTATTTCTACTAAATATAAATGCGTAATTTTCCTTGGTATTTACGCTTACAATACTACATATTATCGGTCTTACGTTGTTAGTAGATAATAAATACTTTATTCTTTTCCGGTAAATAAAAAGAGAATATGTATGTTCATGGTCATTTGAAATTTTTTGGTAAGTGGGGGAAATTGGGAATCTTTCTACTTTCCCATAACATAATTATGTCCATCCATTCGTTTTATTCATTCAAACTATGTGACCCCCCCACCCCAACAAATTCGTTACTCCTTTAAGCAGCTGATGATGTTTTATTTGATATTTTTCATGACCTTTTTATGTTTGATGCTAAAAATATTTTATCCGGTCTCATTTATATGATAATATTACTACTTCGGTGTTAAATAAGCAATATTTTTACTACAGATTTTTAAAACATGTAATGAAAAGTTTAAATTAAGAATTATAATTTATTGTACATTTGATGTAATTTCTAAATATATCAACTTCTTTTAAAGAAATTAAAGATTCAAGTACTGAATCCATATAAAAATTTGAATGCTTGGCATTCAGTGTCATTCTTTTTTAGGAAAGTAACAAAGGAAAAAAAAGGAGTCCTAATCTGACTCTATATGACGTGTGCCAATTTTGTAATAAATTATTCACTTAGCAATTGTGGGATGTAAAAGTGAAAATCAACACAGTTATTGAGTTGGTGCTGTCCAATTGGAACTTTTATAGTATATGTTTATATGTCGTGTGGTACACGAGTTCTTATTTAACAATGGGACCGTTCAATAAATAAAATTATTATCTTTCTCATTCAACAGTTTTCATGTGATTAATACTAATATAGGTCTACTCAAGCACGTCCAAATCAAGATTCACCTTTCGGTGACATGGGTTCAGTTTTACTCCGGCACACTGTTTTTGGAGAGGCACTGAACTAGTTGTGGAAATTAATCATTTTTTTTCTATGTAAAAAGAAATATGATTTTTTTTCTGCTAAAGCTTTGTACACCTCGTTCATCTTAAATTGAATATTTGATTTAACACTACAGTGATGGTGGTGAAATTGTTAGGATCCTTTCGTTCATAGTAAAAAAAAAAAAGTTCGAACTCTGGGAATATAAAATATTTTGGTTGCGAATGCTTTGCTCCCTTTAACGACGCTACCAGCACAACAAATTTGGATTAGTACTCGGCCAATGATTTTCAAACATCGGATGATTAAGCAAAAAAAGAAGAATATCTAATGTAATAGAATAACTAAATTTAACTAGAAAAATGTATCATGAATTACTCGTTACCATTTTTCTATAAATACAATTAAACGTGTCAAATGAGCGGATTGAATTGAATCTAGGAAGGTCAAAATAGATTGAGTTAATAAATCACCTAAATATTACTTGAGTTAGATCAAAATAGACAAAACAAAGGGTCACAACCCAATCCGCCCGACTCTTATCAAATTTGAATTAGTTATTTATTATTTTATAAGTTGTTTAATTACGTAACTAAACTTTTTTTATTATGACTATATATAAAACATATTGAACAAAAATAATCTGCTTAATTAAATATTTTGACAAGGTTTTTCATGGATCAAGTCGGACAACTTATCAGCTCATCTTTAGATAAGCTAAATTGAACGGAACAAAATAGGCTGAGTTAATAAATGAGCAGACTATTTGTTGGAAATTTAATTATGTGGGATTGAGTTTTTCTAGTATTTAGTGACTTAAACATGTGGGGCCCGCATGTCGGAAACATCGTTTCTCCGCACATGCCTAATCTACTAAATGAGTAGATACTATTAGTGTCAAGTATCGTCAAATTTTGTTAAGAAATGAAAGAGATATTTGTACACAAAGTAAGGTGTTTTGAGACATAAATAGATGGATTGTTTTGGCCAAATAACAAATATCTCACATAGGTAGAAGATGGAAGGATTGAGCACTATATAAACTCTAGTTTTGAGTAAGAGTTTGGGACCCCAAGGGGTAACCCATGTGTTAAGAAGAGGGAGGATCTAGCTGAGCTTGGGTTCGGGGCTAAGCCCCACACGCGCGCCGCCGCCACCCGTCCGGCTCGGGTTCTGAAATTTTTTTTTGGTCCCTGAAATGTAAACGTCCTCTTCAGCAGTCTATTCTATATTCATTTTCTTCGCTAGAATCAACCTTACTTGCTTTGTATTGTTGATTTTGCTGTTTTATCTTGGAAGACTATTGTCCATTACTGTAAAAGCATATATATATATATATACAGGGCAATTTTGTCTTAAAGACAGAGATCCATCTCTCGACTCAGCTTTTGTTAGGTTTAACCTTTCTGACACTATTTATACCAACAGTTTTAAGACAAAAATTTTTAAGTGTTCGAAAAATGTCTGTTTCAAACCTTGCTTCTGGTTCTAGTTCTGTTGCTGCCACTCAAGGGAATGTTGTTGTCCCTGCTCCTGTCAGTTTCCAAGGAGAACGCCCAAAAAAGTTTCTGGGTACCAATTTCCAGAGATGGCAACAAAAGATGTTATTCTATCTCACTACGTTGAGCCTGTCACGCTTTCTGACAGAAGATCCTCCTTCTGGTGGGGATATAGTGGACACTCAGTCTTACACAACGACTGAAGTGGACCAAGATATCCAGGTCACAAATGCCCTGAAGTTAACACTGGATGCCTGGAATCATAGTGATTTCATGTGCAAAAATTATATTCTGAACGGTCTATCGGATACACTCTATACTGTGTATTGCACCGTGAAGACGTCAAAGGAGTTGTGGGAGAAACTCGAGAAAAAGTACAACGCATAGGATGCGGGTACTAAAATGTTCATTATTGGAAAAATTCTGAAATTTCAAATGGTGGATGGTAAATCACTGATGTCCCAAATCCAGGAGTTTCAAATTATTCTTCATCATCTGGATTTGGAAAGAATGAAGCCAAACGAGCAATTTCTAGTTGTGTCTTTGATTGAAAAATTGCCTCCCTCGTGGAACGAGTTCATGAGTTATCTCAAACTAAAGACAAATGAAATGGGGTTTGAAGTTCTTATTGTCAAATTGCAAATACAAGAGGACAATAAAAGGGCTATATCTAAGGGAAAGCAGCCAATGGAGGCAAAGACGAATTTGGTTGATTCGAAGGGAACCACTAACAAAAAGTTCAAGTATTAGGGAGACGGCAAAAGCCAAACGATGGAGAAGTTCAAAGGAAACTGTCATCACTGTGGAAAGTCTGACCATATGATCAAATAGTGCTGCAAACTGAAGCGAGAGCAGAAGGAAAAGGCCAAGAACAAAGGCAAGGCCAAGGCTAACGTTGTAGAAGACGAGGGTGGTCCTTCGAACCTTGACGACATGATTGTGGATTTCTCGGCTGTAGTGCCGGAGGCAAATTTGACGGAGAATCCAAGGCAATGGTGGATAGACACGGGTGCAACCCATCACATCTGCTCTGACAAGAGTGCATTCTCTTCCTACGCTTAAATCACGGGAAAAAAGCTGTTCATGAGCAACGACGCTACCTCTGAAGTGCAAGGGGTTGGAAATATTGTCTTCAAAATGACTTCAGGCAAAGAGCTTACTCTGAAGGAAGTGATGCACGTCCCTAACATCCGCAAGAACTTGGTTTCATGGCCACTGTTGGTCAAGGTTGGCTTTAGACTAGTTTTTGAGTCAAACAAATTTGTAATAACTAATAATGGTATATTTGTAGGAATGAGCTTCGCGTATGACAGCCTCTTCAAAATGAATACTATGTATGTAGTCCGTTCATCTAATGAAATAAAGTCTTCTACTTACTTGCTTGAATCCTCTAATTTATGGCATCATAGATTAGGACACGTTAACTATAAATCCATTCAAAAGTTAATAAAGTTGAAATTGTTGCCTTCCTTCGACATAAACCCTCAACATAAATGTGAGGTGTGCGTAGAGGTAAAATTAACGAAATCAACTTTCCATTTAGTCGAAAGAAACACCGCTCTTCTAGAACTTATTCACACCGACCTATGTGATTTACAGTTTGTGCAAACTAGAGGGGGGGACATGTATTTTGTGACTTTCATTGATGATAGTACAAGGTATTGTTATGTTTACTTGTTGAAAAGTAAAGATGAAGCATTTGAAGCATTTAAAGGTTACAAAGCAGAAGTTGAAAATCAACTAAACCTACGGCTTAAGGCAATTCGTCGTGATAGAGGGGGAAAATACGTAGCTCCATTTGAAGAATATTGTGCTCAATTCGGCATTGTTCATCAAACGACCGCTCCTTACTCGCCTCGATCTAACGGTATTGTCGAGCGCAAAAACCGTACGTTAAAGGAAATGATGAATGCTTTACTTATCAATTCTAGTTTAGACCAAAACATGTGGGGCGAAGCGATTCTTACCGCTAATACAATTCTCAATAGAGTTTCGCATAAGCGTAAGGATAAAACTCCATATGAATCATGGAAATGAAAGAAACCCACTTACAAATATTTGAAAGTGTGGGCTGTTTGGCAAAGGTCGAAGTACCTAAAATAAAACAGGTCAAAATTGGACCTAAGACTGTAGATTGCATATTCATCGGATATGCAAATAACAGTAGTGCTTAACGCTTCATAGTGTATAAGTCAGAGATACCTGATATCCACGAGGGTAGAATCATAGAATCAAGGAATGTTGAATTCTTTGAACAGATCTTTCATCCAAAGGAAAAGAAATAATTTCGCAAAAATGAAGTTATGAACAAAATGCTCAAAATCAACAAGACCCGGAAATTTCTGATTATCCGGAACTAGACGTTCCAGATCTACAACACTCAGAAGTTACTGATTATCCGGAACTTAATGTTTCTAATTTACAGAACTTAGAGGTTCCAGAGGCTGAACCAAGACGGAGCAAAAGGACTGAAAATGACAAAACCTTTGGTCCAGATTTTCTAACCTATATGGTTGAAAATGAACCAAGGACAATTAAGGAAGCATTGTTAACTCCAGAAGCACCGCTTTGGAAAGAAGGTACAAAAAGCGAAATAGATTCCATCATACAGAACAATACTTGGGAAATGGTTGACCTTCTTCTGAGAAGCAAATCTTTGGGTTGCAAGTGGATACTCAAAAGAAAGTACAAAGCAGATGGAACTATTGACAAGTATAAGGCCAGATTAGTAGTCAAATTCTACAGATAAAAGGAAGGCCTCGATTACTTTGACACATACTCCCATGTGTCTAGATTAACGTCCATAAGAGTATTCATAGCCATAGCAGCTTTGCATGACCTTGACATACATCAAATGGATGTTAAGACAGCCTTCCTAAACGGAGAATTGGAAGATGAAATATACATGGAACAACCCGAGGGGTATGTGATTCTAGGACAAGAAAAGAAAGTATGTGGACTTGTAAAGTCTCTATACGGACTCAAACAAGCCCTGAAACAATGGCATGAAAAGTTTGACAATACTTTATTATCAAAAGGTTTCTCCATATATGAATGTAATAAATATATCTATATAAAAGGAAATTTTGACTCATTTGTCATGATATGCCTTTACGTAGATGACATGTGCATCACCGGAAGTAGTCTAAACTTGATCTTGGAAACCAATAATATGTTGAAACAATTTTCGACATGAAGGATATGGGTATTGCAGATGTAATCTTAGGAATTAAGATTTGTAAGACATATGACGGACTAGTCTTATCTCAATCTCATTACATTGAAGATGTTTTGAGAAAATTTAATTTAGTTGACAGTCCCCCCTATAAAGCCACCAATGGATATGAATCATAGAATTGATTAGAATCGTGGTGCACCTGTATCCCAAGAGTGATATGCGTAGGTCATTGGTAGTTTGATGTACATTACAAACTGCACCAGAACCGATATCGTTTATCCAGTCAATAAGTTGGATAAGTTTACTCGTAATCCTGGAAATGATCACTGGAAGGCGTTAAATCGGATACTACGATATCTGAAATATTCGCTGACTTACGGATTACATTATTCAAGATATCCAGCCGTATTGAAAGGATACAGTGATGCAAACTAGATATCGGACATAAAGAACACCAAATCCACCAGTGGGTATATTTTCACAATTGGTTGTGGGGTTGTGTCTTGGAAGTCCTCTAAGAAAACATGCATCGCCCGATCCACGATGGAATCAGAGTTTATTGCTTTGGATAAAGTAGGAGAAGAAGCAGAATGTCTTCATGACTTCTTAGAGGATATCCCTTGTTGGGATAAACCCGTACCTTCAATGATGATTCACTGTGACAGCCAATCGGCTTTAGGAGGGCACGAAACAGTATGCACAACGGCAAGTATAGAAATATTCGTCGGAGACATAAGACCGTTAGGCAGTTGATAACTACGGGTATCATTTTTATTGATTACGTCAAATCAAAGGATAATATAGCGGATCCATTAACTAAAGGCCTACCCAAAGATCAAATATTATGCATGTCTAGGGGAATGGGTTTAAAATCTAAACAATAAGAATCTTTATGGTGGTAACCCAACCTTACTGACTAGAGATCCCAAGAATTTGGTTCAATGGGACAACTAAACTGTAGAGGTTCAGTTTTAGCGCTTCACTTGAAGTAAGAGCACTTCAGATTATTATTCTTTAAAGAAATATAATTCCAAAGTTGTTCCCGCGATAGACATTAAGTGCTACCTGCAAAAATGGTAAAGGATAAGTTTCTAAAACTTTTAATGATTCTTAAACACATGCGAGTGGGTTATAGCAGGATACCTTATAGGATATCACATATTTAAGTGCGAAGACAGGCCACTTCAATTGTGCACACTTAAGAATCCAAGAGTTGTCCATGGCCAAAACGGACAAAACTATAAGAAGAAATGAGTAAGGGGACTTATTGTGTTGATATCATTTTCTTGGTTTATACTAAACACTGACGGTTCAATACATCACGTTCACCGCGCAGTAAGTAAATCCGATGGTAATCGACTAAGGAAGGTTCAAAGCTGAAAGCTACATTTCCTAATACAATATCTTTCCGTTGAAAGAGTACTGAACTTTGGCAACTTGTGTGCACCAATTCTTTTTCAAGAAGGGATTGTTGGAAATTTAACTATGTGGGATTGAGTTTTTTCCGTCTTTAGTGACTTAAACACGTGGGACCCACATGTCAGAAACATCATTTCTTCGTACATGCCTAATCTACTAAATGAATAGATGATATTAGTGTCAAGTATCATCAAATTTGTTAAGAAATGAAAGAGATATTGGTACACAAAGTAAGGTGTTTTGAGACATGAATAGATGGGTCATTTTGGCCAAATAACAAATCTCCCACATAGGTAGAAGATGGAAGGATTGACCACTATATAAACTCTAGTTTTGAGTAAGGGTTTGGGACCCCAAAGGGTAACCCATGTGTTAAGAAGAGGGAGAACCTAGGTGAGCTTTGGTTCGGGGCAAAGCCCCACACGCGCGCCGCCTCTGCCCGCCCACCCGTGCGGTCTGGCTAGGGCTCGAATCACGGTTCATGGGTCATGGGCTGTGGGCTGTGTTCCGAAATTTCTTTTTGGTCCCTAAAATGTTTTTTATTTATACTTTGGTTCTGAAAGTTTCGGAGATAACCAAACATTGTAATGACTCTGAAACGTTGCAACTAATCTGACTTCAACAGTCAGAAACGCCCTCCTCTTTCCTATAAATTAAACCCTTATGTTCAGTTCTAAATGAGACAGAAAAAAGAGAATACAGAAACACGCAGATCCTCTTCTCTTCATCAGTCTATTCTATATTCATTTTCTTCGCTAGAATCAACCTTACTTGCTTTGTATTGTTGATTGTTGCTATTTTATCTTGGGAGACTATTGTCCATTACCGTAAAAGCATATATATATACGGGGCAATTTTATCTTAAAGACAGAGAGTCATCTCCCGACTCAGCTTTTGTTCTGTTTAACCTTTCTGACATCATTTATACATACACTATTAACTCCCACATTTGACCGTATGGGACAGCCTATGCTTGCATCGTCTAATTTTATCACCCCTATACACAACATACAAATTTAAAAAGATAGAAGTTAAACTAAAAATAGGAAAAAGAAGACTAGGCCCTTGTATCATTTTTATGTCCTATGTTAGAATGTGGTAATGGTAATCCAAATCCCTCTATCATATTCCGTATTCCGTTCGCATATTACACCCTTCCAAATCCAAGATCAACGGATACCTAAGAATGATGATAGTTTATCCATGGAGTGATATGGTCATATGAAGGGAATGATTGAAATATTTTCATCTTTAAATAGAGATTTCAGATTTTAAAAACTTTATAAATCGAGAGTCTTCTAATATACAGAAAACTTCACTTCTCTTATTGAATTCAAGATAAGCCAGATTATTCACGCTAGGTAGATTACAGAAACTAAATGTTAACAATAATAACATACTCAATGTAATTTCATAAGTGTGGTTTGAAAAGAGTAGAGGATACGCAGACCTTATTCCTACATCGTGAGATAAAAAAGTTATTTCCGTTAGAAACCAAACAATAAGTAGAACAAAAAACTTATATGTCCTGAAATGGAAACATAGACATGGGCATGCGAGTGGGTAATTTAGTTGTTACAAGGCCAAATACATCGGCGATCCCTTGTGATCGTCAAGATCCTTCACTTAGACATCTCAACTAAATCTTATTCCATTTAGACACATGGCGTAGGGTCCAACTGTGTCATTGAGACACTTTTCGCTGAATCAGCCAAATCTGTGACGTGTGTGTAACACGCTTGCCGATGACATGACAAAATGATAAATTAAATTATGACATGTGTCATTTGATCCCATAATAATATAAAAATAAATATTGAGTAAAACTAATATTTCAAAAAAGAAAAGAAAAATCTATTTTCTAAACCCTACTCATTATTAACACACAAAAAACTCATTTACTAACAAAAGAAAAAAATTAAAATCATGTTCTTAGTGTTCTTCACCATTTTCATGTGTGTTCTTGTTCCAACCACAATTTTAATGTAATTTTTTTTAAAAAAACTCCTTCAAATTTGTTATGACTTCAACTAAAGATTCCCCACGAAGATCCGAAGACAACCCCAACATTAATTTCTCAAAATTTTCATCAAATAAAGTAATTCATTTTAAAATTTCAAGTTTTCTAAAGAACCCCTTTATGGTGTTCCATGAGTCTCTTTGATTTTTTTTTCCTAGGAGAAAGAGCAAGAAATTGAATTAAATTAAAAATGTAATTGATTTTTTTCCCTGGTAGTAATAGCTGTGGCGGTGATGGTAGGAAGATGGCAGAAAAAAGAATGAAGAAGAAGAAGGAAATAAATGATACCAAAAAATGAAGAAGAAGAAGGGAAAAAAAGAAAAAAAATATGATTTTTGGCCTTTTCACACATACGTATGGTGTGAAATTCACTCAACTTGTCAAGTCAGTGAAAAGTGTCTAATGACACGATGCGAGTCCACCTCATGTGTTTAAATGAAAAAGATTTAATTAACATGTCTAAGTGAAAGATCTTTACGACCACGGATGAATTTGACTTGGTACAAGTACGTGAAAAGTCCAAACTTTAAATTGGTTGTTTGGCCCCTCAAATGTGTGTGAAGTTTTGTCAACAGCTCTTTATGGTTTGGGACATCTACCAGCTCTCAGTTGGTACTACTCTACTCTAGGATTAAATAATGTAAATAGAAATTGAATGGTAGTATCCAAAGAGCTCCAGCTTGCTGGTGAAAGGTTCTTGCATGTACCCTAGGATCGCAAGTTCGAATCCCATCAATGGATATCGTCCTCCGGGGCATATACCTTATGGTAAAGCATGGGCGTTAAAAGCCGCGCGGGCATGTTGCAGTGTGGGTTCGATCCCCCCGCCAAGCCGAAAGAGGGGGTCAACCTTGTAGCATTGATCCGTTGGACGCAAACACACTGACCACGGGGTGCACATCCCGCGATTTACCTGGTGGTGGGGTGCTGAAGGACCGGTCCCATCATCCCCAGGAGTCTAGTACCAATACTTGTGCAGGTGCTAGCGATAGGGAGGCACAAGTCGCCTCGAGACCTGGGTAAAAAAAATAAAAAAATTGAATGGTAGTGTCCACTCAAGTAGCTAATGAAGTGGTAGAGGTTTTTTTTGGGGGGGGGGGGGGATGGAATGGCTGTTGAAATCTCTACTAATTTAAAAGATTTTTGGGGGTTATGGCAGACACCAAAATTTCCACCATCAATGGTTCACCATTGTAAAGCATTTTGTTATTTTCATAACTTTATATTTCTAGGTATCAACCCCCACCTTAAGGAAAAGGCAAAGTGGATGTTGGGTCTCATAAAAGCAAGGGGTAGGGTATGAGCATCCTTTCCTTCTTCCTCTTTTCTTCTTTTCAATTAATATAATGATTTTTGCCTTTTTTTTTTCTTGTGTTTTTGTTCTCTGTTTTTTTTATTATGTTGCTGCAATCGTCATCCTCAATAAAAGAGGCAAATTACGTGCGCTATGTGAGTAGAAAATAAGACTTTGAATTTAACTCAACTTAAAATTAGTTCGTGAGAATTGCCAAAAATCCCATAAAAGAAAAAAATTGACAAAATACTCTATTTGGTCGATGCTATTTAAGTTGTACTCGATTATTTTAACATTATTTAACTTGACAATTTTAATAAACATCAAATAAAAACACACAATATTAAAGATTGATAATATTAATATGATCTAAATAAGCGTTGGATCAATGTTATGACGTTAAAGGTTGTGATAGTTGTAAAGGAAAATAATTTTCATCCGAAACTGAGAAAAATATTTTTCCATTTTGCTAAAAATACTTGTTCTTTAAATGATTTTTGACAACTACAACCAAATGACTTATTTTCTTAAGAAATTAGTTTTCAAAAAATGTTTCCTTTTCACCAAGTACAGTACTAGCACTTTCTCTTGCCGGTAAAAGAATAGCACTCAAATGTCGTTTAGGTGGTCAATCTCTGTATAAATAATATATATAATGCATATAAATTAAACACTTAACAGAAAGTAATTCTTTCATTATAAACCCTGTACTAATAATTCCTATTTAACTTGTTTTCGAACCAAGCGACCCGTTAATATAAAAAGGAGAAGAAAAAAAAGTCTAAAATGGCATATTGTTCCAAGATAGCCTGCCAACTTTGATTTACTGAATAGTAGGGACGGCAGGTGGGTATAATTTTGCGGATTCCGCACCGCACCCGCCCCAATTGGGGCGGGTATGGGTATAACTTTGGCGGGTAGTAGGCGGGTATGGGTATTGAAAATGTACCCGTCACGGGTAGGCGGGTAGGTGGTGGATTTGCAGTCATATCCGCCTACCCGCCCGCCTACCCGCCCGCCTACCCGTCTACCCGCCCGCCTACCCGCTCGCCTACCCGCCTAGCTTATATAGCTAAAATAATATCTGAGTTTTGTCTACATTTGTAATATATAGTTATTTGGGTGGATAATTTTTTGGGTTTCTTAGAAATTTTATTTTCTTGATTCTTTGTTGTGCAATGGGGAAGAGGTGAAAAAAATGGGTGGCGGGTAGGCGGACGGGTAGGCGGGCGGGTAGGTGGCGGGTAGGCGGACGGGTAGGTAGGTGGCGGGTAGGTGGCGGGTATAGGAATATACCCGCCTAGGCGGGTATGGATGTTGAAAATTGTACCCGCCACGGGTGGCGGGTAGGTGACGGGTATAATTTTTTTTGACGGGTACGGGTGCGGGGGAGGGGGTACCCGCACCCGCCCCGCCCAATTGCCATCCCTACTGAATAGTATTGATTGAGACCTTAATGTATTTTTCGAAATATTTTTTTTTTTGGAATCTTTTTTAATGGCTTGGAGTGAGTATTCTCTCCGTTCCAATTTGTTTGAAGGTTAAACAGTTTGAGAGTCAAATATTTTTTTATTTAATTTTAAACATAAATTCGTCAAGTATTTTATAATAAAATTTATATATTTAAAAACTATATAAAAATACTATAAATTTAAATAATTAATAATTCACAATATATAAAAATAATTGAAAAATTTTATAATAAAAAAATAATTATTTGATTTCCAAACTGATCAACATTTGAATATATTGGGACGGAGAGAGTAATATATTAGGGTGATAATGATATATCTCAGCCGTCAGAGGTAGTATCCGAAAAATCTCCGTGCCTCAGGGAAACCCAAACATAAACACCACGTGTCGAAAGACAAAGTTAGCTGACTAGGACTCCAAGGTTGCGAGCTTCGCTGATTATTTTCGCAAGTGGAAAGGTTAAAAAGAGCCCATGGG
The DNA here is from genome assembly GCA_029783415.1 of Anisodus acutangulus. Classification (NCBI taxonomy): domain Eukaryota; kingdom Viridiplantae; phylum Streptophyta; class Magnoliopsida; order Solanales; family Solanaceae; genus Anisodus; species Anisodus acutangulus. The sequence continues at coordinate 15,432,651 of CM056495.1, forward strand.
GTCCACGGAAAAGAGAATCTATGGGGTTAAAATTATTTGCAACCCCTAATTTTACTTCAAAATATCAAACTTTTCTATAAACTTTTGATCCATATACACTCTCCCTCTTATTTCTTATCTTATGCAATATTTAGTTTATTTTTTATATTTTCAATTCTTTATTTATGTAATATCTTTTATGTTGTATATAATAGAGGTATATATAAATATGTATTTAAGTTCATTAATATTATAAATCGAATAAATTTTTATGATTTTGTTAGTATGACATTTTAATGCTTTTTTTTTTATAATTGTTACTTTTATATTTCATGCATTAGGTATGTATAGGGATGACAACGGATAGGATCTGGACCGGATACTACTAGATCCAGATCTATATTCATTTTTCATACATGTATCCAAATCCGGATCCGGATTCATCTGATCAATAAAAATCATATCCAGATCCATCGGATTCACCGGGTCCACGAATCGAACCTGGATCCACACGTAATTATTTTTTACTTGAATAATATTCCAACATTCAACATACAACCATTCCATGATAGTACGATACTGAATCAACAAAACACAACAACATTCATATTTAATATTAAAGCCAATGCATTCAGTTTTCAGTAACTAGCAAACTGGAAAGTTTCAATGCATTCAATTTCCGGTGCATTCAGATACTGAATCAACAAAACACAACAACATTCATATCCAATGCATTCAGTTTCCAGTTTTCAATTTCAAAATCGAGATACTTGAAAGTTCTTTTTCTCATAAATAATAGATGTGTGTGTAAATATGAATTGTATCGACGCTTCAATTTGTTGCAAAATTTAGTCTTTGTTCTCTGCTCTTGTTGGATTGATAAAATCGTACACGTATTTTCTTTTTCTGTTTGTGTTTGATTGTTAATATATCTTTCAAAATCCCAAAACATCAAATATTATATAAATGAAAAACTGTTAATATGGACTTTCCTCCATATTAAGTATTTGTAGGACTAATTTAGAAAACTGATTTATTCTTGATTTTAAGCTTTCCTTTTCTTCTCAAGCAAATACATGCAACAAATGATATTCCGTTTATTTTACTTTTACTAGCTACAATTTTCTAAAATCCACATTTCTAGCAAATTTCTTGACATTCAACAAACCTTAACTTTAACAGATGTATCCAGGACAGTCTTGATAAACCATCACAATACCAAAACTACTTAACTTTTGAATGTGTTCATACTCGAACAAAATCCTTAAACAAGAAAGATGTATTAAAGAGATGTCAGAACCCAGACCAAACAACTTCGTCTAAAATAAATGGTTAACCAATCTTCTTTTAGTTATATTTTTTTTTGTGTAGATTATGAAAACAACATAAGTTAAAAGAACCAAAAACAAAAATCGAACTCACTTTTCATTGTGTAGGGATGACAAGTAGAGACGACGACTAGAGTTTGTCTTACCGAAGGAAACGAAATGAATGAGGAGGTCTTTGCCCTTTCGTTGGCTTAAAGACACGCAGATGGGCTGGGCTTCGGTCCTTAAAGGACTTGGGCCTGGCCGAGAAAAATAAAAGAAGTTCTAGGTTATGGACTGGTCTTACTTATGGATGTATAAATATATAATGTATTTAATAAAAAATGAATCAACGGGCCGGATCTGGACCGGATACGGATCTCAAAGACAAGATCCATATCCAGATTCAATCCTTCATAAACGGATCCGGATCCATCGGGTCCAAATTTTGAACATCCATATCCTATAAAACGGATCTGGATCCACCGGATCCGGATCGATTCCAGGATCCGTTGCCATCTCTAGTATGTATGTGCATGCACACGTACGTGTCATTTAAGCTTCACTTGCCTTTTATTTACTATTGTCTACAACGATAAACAATTTTGGTTGTCATTAATGAATATTTTTAAAATTATAATTTTGAATTTATTTACATATAAATAGATAATATTTTATTTGTTATAAAATATATCTCTATTTTATATATTAATATATATATATATATATAGTTTTAATTATTATAATGAAAATAATTTTTTTATTATGTGCTAAGTGGTCGAAGTATTTGAGGAGGAAAAAAGAAGAGAATGAAAGAGGGGTAGGAGAAGACGAGGGATTTGATGACCAAATAATTTTGTTTGAAAAGATAAAAGAAATATTGATACATGACATTAAATAGTATTTGAATAATATTTTCACAAGGTTAATATGCTTATCTTTTTAGTAAACATGTGTGCGCCACGTAGTAAAAAAGATATATTTTGGATGTATTTTGAAAAAATTGAATAGGTAAAAGATCACTCACATTAAAAAGGCGTGTCACAAAATTTGACTTCAAAATTAGTGAGTAAATTATAGTATCAATTTAGTCATAGAAATTATCGACTTTTTTTTTTAGTAAATTTTCACTTTGTTTAAAAACAATACTTAATCATGAAAACTTTAAATTTAACTTAAAATTATATTTGAAATTTAAAAACAACTTATAATATATTTTTTAACTCACTTTTCAGTTTTGATTTTTAAAATTGTATTTAAATACCTCAAAATATAAGCATTACTCCAAATATTTCTTGAAAGAAGTATAACCAAACACAATTCAATCTTCAATTTTAATTATATAAATTTTAAATAAAATAAATAATATTTAAAAAATACGACCAAACATCTATTAGTAGTAATATATTATTATTTCTCAGAAAGGACATGTTACCCACAGAATGAGTCCATAAGAACACGTCAGCAACGTTTACAAATTTACGTAAAGGGGCTGCTAGAGTAATTACGTCAGCATATATAGAGCGCCCACCCATTGGGAGAAAAAAAGGCGTCCAAGTCAACATGACGTCATTTTGAAATTAATTCACACTCATCACTCCATGTGATTGTGCCCATTCCCCTATTATTTTACTCCAAATGTCTATATTACCCCTTGAATCTTTCAGATCTACTTTATCTTACCCCACAATGTTTTATTGAATAAAAAATAGGGAAAAGGGTTAAATTTGTTCTCCAACAATGTTTTATAAAATAACTTTGTCATCCGTTAAACTTTAGGATCAAATATACCCTCACCATTTATAAACTTATCAAATTTGCCCTCAATTAGGCAAAAATGTGTGTTGAACGCCACGTCGGATCCACGTGGAGGACCACCACTGCTTCACCGTGAAACCACCAACCACCATCGTCTCTGCCAACCACGACCACCAACGTCACTACAACCAACCTCCCCTCTCCCTCTTCTTTGATCGACCACAACCCACTGCTTCACCACCACCATACCATCGTCAAAAAACCCATCACGATTTGAGTTAAAATTTCAGCTCTGAAGAATGAGGCATCGGAGAAATTTGGATTTTATATAAAGGGTGGTTGTCCATATCTTCTCTGCAAGCACCACTGATGACCAAAAAACCAACGACCCTTTGAATAAACAAAAAGGGAATAAAAGAAAACATTTTGAAAGAACTTCATCAAAATAGACCCATATACTCTTCTTGCTCTTGCTCTTTCACTTTGTGTTGTTGTTGATGTTGTAAATGTGATGTGATGATTGCTTGATTTTCTTTCACACTATGCTCAATTATGGCATTGAGAAATATTCGACCCGTATCTTGGCAGGGCGGTGACGATATTTTCCATCAAGAATAGTGACGGTGGCTCTGGTTGTTCTCTATGGTGACGGTGAGCAGCGGTGCGGTTGTGGTGTGAAGCTTGTCGTTGGTGGGGTGTGACGGAGCTGGTGGTCCAGTGTCGCAGTGGTGGTGGCGAGGTTGTTTGGTTGGTGAAAATAAAAGTGAGAAAGGGGGAAAAGGGAGAGGGAAACGCAGAGAGGGTGGTTTCGTGGTGGGGGTCGGTTGTTGGGTGCTCCAGTTCACCAGAGCTGGAGCTTCTCGTTGGAGCAACAAGATACGGAGAACGGAGGGAGAAGAAGAAGTGAGGTGAGGTTTGGTGTGGGTCCCACATGCCATGTGTTTGATTGTCCTCCACGTGGATCCGACGTGGCGTCCAACACACCTTTCCGTCCAATTGAGGGAAAATTTAACATGTTTTGCAAACGGTGAGGGTATATTTAATCTCAAAGTTTAATGGAGGGAAAAGTTGTTCTATAAAACATAGTTGGAGGGCAAATCTGACCCTTTTCCCTAAAAAATATATACTCTTATCTTTTTAACTAACTAACAACAACAACATACCCAGTGAAATCCTACACCGTGAGGTCTGGGGAGGGTAGAGTATACACAGACCTTACCTCCACCATGGTAAGTAGAGCGGTTGTTTTCGGGAGATCCTCGACTTAAGACAAAACATAATCATAAGTAAGACAATCAAAACAAAGCAAGAGTAAAGCAAGAGAAGCAGTCCGATTCAGATAATGAATTAAAACAATATAAAGTGCATTCGAACAAAAGGGAGCAGTAGCTAACACAACTAAATAAGCTAAACAAAATACATTAAAGAACACATAACAACATAAATCAAACTACAGTGGATTATAAAACAATAATGTGTCTATAAGTGTGATAGGCTAATCAGATGTACAGTAATAACACTATAACTATCAATTTGTAAGCATAAGTAGGACTACGTTCGAGTACCTCCTATCTTTTTAAATATTGATACAAAAGTTAAATACACACATAAGATATCAAAAGAACCAATAGTATTTCGTGGCTTTCAACGTACTCTATATGTTTCAATTTATTTATCTGCTTTTTGATTTAACACGGAATTAAAAAAATAAAAATAGCTTTTAAATTTTATGATTATTAATTAAAAATATATAGAATATATGAAAATACTTTTTAATTTTATACTTTTAAATATATCGTGTGAAAAATTAAAATTAAAGAATTTCCGGAATAAAAAAATATTTTTTAAGCAAACTAAAAAGAAAAGAAGAGAAACAAATCGAAACAGAGTAAATATACTATACCAAAATTGAATGTTTTTTAAACTTGAAAAGTCTGTCTATCTCTTTTAAGTCGATAAACAAAAAAACAAGAGTTATCATATAAAATAAGCTAAGTAACATGTTTTTATTTTTAATTTCAATTGTTTGATACAATACTTTTTTATCATGTCAATTCGATAAGTTTCATATTAAATCTAATGATTATTCTTTAAATTATTAATATCAACATTTACATGAACTATTTATGTCATATAAAATTGATAATAGAATTAATAATCATTTAGTGTAAATAGGCAAAGTGAAAAGTGTCACAAGACAGTAGAGATAATTTCATTTTTTTAATTCTCCACGTTTAAATCCGACTGCATGAGCCATGAGGTCAACTTTGTTAATCTTAACAAATAATTAATTTTATGTAGCCACTTAATAATTGGGCGTGGAAATACATTAGCCTCCATTTGAAAGAAACAAACACTAAGGCACTACATGCAAAAAGTTTTCAATTGGATTTTGAGTTATTGCACAATACCACATTTTCTAAATTAAAAGGGAAAAAATTGACTAATTTGCTTTTTGAACAAGTGGAGTAAAAAATTGGGTGGCTTGTGGGAAGCGCATCGTTTTTGTTACAGTAACTTATGGGTGCCCCTTCCTTTTGATTCTAATTATACGATAGACAGAATAACGTGACATGTTCTCTAGAAAAATGCAAAAATAAGTTCGTAAAATAATTGAGATGTTACAAATTAATTCACACACTGTTAATAGCCTTAGCAATGATATATGACTAGGAACTTGCACGAGTGGATGTGTCGATTAGACATGTTAAAATAGTGTCCAATACCAAATAAATTGTGATAAATTTGAACCCTTTAATGTTAAAATTATGTGAATGTCTTCCTAATGAAACTCAACTTTTCATTGTACTGAAAAAATGTTTGAATTGGCACGGTGGTGGAATTAACTCATAAAAATATAATTCATCAAATTTGTTCAAGTTTGATTGGTCATTTGTCCATTTAAGCCAATAAAAAATTAAATGAGTTGAATTATAATCTACTTTTTAACTTATTTTAACTTAAATAACTTTTAAATGAATCAATTATTCATCTATTTATTAACTTAATTAAATTTAACTCAACCCGTTAATTTGAAACCACTAACAATTAGAGCCCTCCGCTTTGAATAAAAAAGAAAAGGGAAGAAATAGATGATTGATATCTTTCTGTTTTGTCGTCTAGTCCCCTAATTAGCACCTCATTCTCACTTCCCCTCTCGCGAGTCGCGAGTCATATGAGATTCTCACACATCACATCCCACCCACCATTCATAAGAGTAGGGGTGGGTGGGGTTATGGCAATCCCCATAAACACAGCATAACTTACGTAGTATGTTACTTTATGATGTAACATTTATTGCCACCCTTCCCAATTTTATATATCTCTCTTCTTCCTTCTCCCTTTCTCCCTAAATTCTCCCACTCTTCATTTTTCTCTCCTTTTTTTTTTCTTATTAACGTAATTATAATAATATTTTTTATCATGACAAGCAACAACTTTTATGGGCTGTTTTCCGGTGAAGGCGGCGTGCGGCTAGAACTCACTCCCACCACCAATTCGCCGCTCGCCATCTCCGTCGCCGAATCAACGGAGATGAGAATTCAACGTCTCATCACCGAAAACCCCGTCGTCATCTTCACCCGTTCGTCTTGCTGCATGTGCCACGTCATGAAAAAACTCCTCTCTGCTATAGGTGTTCACCCCACCGTAATTGAGCTAGAGGAGGACGAGATCACTGCCCTCTCGCCCTCCACCGGAGATGAGGTTATTCCCGTCGCCGCCGGCGAGGCTCCGACGGTCTTCATTGGAGGGACACGTGTCGGAGGGCTAGAGAGCCTCGTGGCACTTCACTTGAGTGGTCGTCTTGTTCCTAGGCTTGTGGAAGTGGGTGTCATCAATGATGTGGTATTGTAAAATTTAAGAAATTAATTTCATGCTTTTAATTATGAGGTTATAATTTGTACAATTAATCCAATTGTCCATAAAAAGAACAAAAAATTCCACTAGGGAAACGAAAATAATCAAGTGCTAGTATTAATTAGTTGTTTCTCTTTAGTTAATTAATTACTCCATTAGCTTTAATAATTATTTTATTTTTCGTGCAGTCTGAAGTTGTTATATAATATCTGTGTATTTTAAAGATTCAAAAAATATTGTGTTGCTTCTTTCTCTATTTCTTTTTTCTTACCCTATTTGAGACTTTGGGATTTACTTTTCCTCAAACTAATTGAATTGTCAAAATGACTAAATGGGGCAGCTATAAAATACGTACTATTTCCAGTTTAAGTCTTACTATTTGCTTTGAGTATCCCTACCATTGAGGAAGAATATTCTTGAATTATTTAACAATTACAACTGTTAAACAAAATATTCAATCACTTACCACAACTTTGGGATCAACGTTCTCCTTTTCATTTCCTTAGTTTGACTGATAATTTGTTCATTTTGTATTAATTGAAGTTTCAATCATCGAAAATCTTGGTACAATAAATAGGTGGTTTCCTTTGTATGCCGGGGTGGGGATGGGGGTTACTTTTACACCGATATATGTCGAAGTATTTCACAAGTACAAGATCATGTGATTACAGTTTTAATTAGCTTGAAATCTTCTTCCTTTTGTTTAATCTTTTCAGCAGTTGGAAAGGCGAAAATCTGGCTAAGTTCATCTTTTTGCATTTCATATTCAACTAATTTTCTCTGAACATGGTTTTAATCTCAGTTTCAAACGCTGATTAATTTATTAGGAAATAAAACTTGTGGATGTAGAAATTATTATATGGTCAGTCATGTATTAATTTTGAAATCAACAAATAGTCAAATTATTGTGGAAGAATAACGTTTTGAATTTTCTTTTCACATATATATAGTTAACAGGAAGTGAAGGTTAAATTAGAATGTACTAGCTGATAACTCTGAGATTTGGACTAATTCAATGCGATTAATCCCCGTTAAAACGATTCTTTTTTGACAGATTAAATAATCAAGACTAAATCTTTTAGACTTTTCAAGTAGTAACGTAAGCCATTTGCTGGAAAGCAAGGAAGAATGACAAATTATATTCCTTAATCCTGGTTACTTATATTGCTTAAGCCACACTTAGAGCCTGTTTGATCAAGTTTTTTTTAGGCTAGAAGCACTTTTTTTCTATAAAATAATTTTACTAGTAGATGTTCATTGATACTTGTCATTTTTCGTAATTTTACATTTAAAAGTATTTTTTTTTAAAATTAGTCAAACACAATTTGCTTATTAAAATCACTTTTAAATGAATTAGACAAATATAAATTACTTCTCATTAAAAGTACTTTTTTGAAAAATATTTTAAAAAAAATACTTTTTCAAAATAAAATAGTTTTTCACGGCTTGGCTAAACAGGCTCTTAATTGCTGGAAAAAGGGTTCAAAGTCGCAAATGAACCTTGACAGATTTGAATGATGCAGAGAGGGAGTAGAAGGAAGAAAAGAAAAGGGAACCTTGAAAAGTGTTTTTAGTCCGAAAGAAATATTTGATTATTTTTATTAATGCAAAAAGTATATATATAAATTACAAATTTTTATAATAAAAAATCTATTTCTATTCTAATCTCAAAATCTTATTATAGTAGTACAAGAATCCTATAACTATGGTAAGTGTACAAAATTAATTAAGATAATACTTACACTAAAATATTACAACACTTTATTTACAAAATCTTCCCATCCCATGAGCTTGCTATAAAAAAATCAGAGAGCCAATATACATAAGTATACACATGTATATTGTGTATACTTATGTATATTTAACACACCTCCGCAGTCATAGCGGGCGGTCTTCGAACGCTGAGACTGTCCTTAAAATCTTCAAAAATGACCGAGGGAAGACCCTTTGTAAATATGTCTGCAATTTGATACCTGGAAGGGACATGACAGACGCGTACTTGTCCACGAGCTACCTTTTCGCGAGTAAAGTGAATGTCCATCTCGATATGTTTAGTGCGCTGGTGCTGAACCGGATTACCAGAAAGATAGATGACACTAACATTATCACAATAAATCAAGGTAGCTTTCTGAATAGGACAATGAAGCTCTAATAGAAGATTACATAACTAACAGGATTCAGATACCACATTGGCTACCCTTCGATACTCGGCCTCTGCACTAGAGCGTGATAAAGTCGATTGACGATTTACAGACCATGAGACCAAGTTATTACCAAGAAACATCCAATAGCCAGACGTAGAACATCTGGTGTCTGGACAGTCACCCCAATCATCATCTGTATACGAGACAAATGTAGACGTCAACGAAGGATATAAATGTAAGCCATAGTCAAGTATCCCCTGGATGTACCGAAGAACGCGTTTGAGCACATTCATGTGCTCAATCCTGGGATCATGCATAAACAAACACACCTGCTGTACGACATATATAATATCTGATCTCGTGAATGTAAGATACTGAACGACCCCTGCAAGACTGCGATAGCGGGTCGGATCCTCATACGATGAACCAGCCGCAACCCCCAATTTGAGTTTAATATCAACCAGAGTGGAGGTAGACTTGCATAATGACATACCAACTCGCTCAATAATCTCAGTTGCATACTTCTGTTGGGATAAGAACAACCCACCTGCATGACGAGTGACAACAATCCCCAAAAAGTAACTCAAGGGCCATAAGTCTTTCATAGCAAACTCAGAACTGAGCATTGTCATGATAGACTGACGTAACGCATCAGAAGATGCAGTCAAGATAATATCATCCACATTTAATAGTATATAAGTCAAGGAAGAACCACGACGATATATGAACAATGAATTATCAGATCTGCTGTGAGAGAACCCAATAGTCGAAACATAGTCTGCAAACATCTTATATCAAGCTTGTGGGGATCGCTTAAGCCCATACAAGGACTTCTTCAACAAACAAACATAATGAGGATAGTTGGGATCCCTAAATCCCAAGGGCTGATGCATATAGACTGTCTCCTTGAGATCACTATGTAAGAAAACATTCTTCACATCTAACTGATGAATGTGCCATGCTTTCGAAAGAGCCAAGCTGAGCACAATGCGAATGGTAGCCGGTTTGACCACCGGACTAAATATCTCACCACAATCTACACCCACCTGCTGAGTCTTACCATCATCTACAAGACGAGCCTTATGCCTCGCAAAAGAACCATCAGAATTGTCCTTATGAGCAAAAAATCCACATAGACTGAATAATATTAACACCAGATGGACGGGGCACCAACTCCCACGCCTTATTATCAATAAGAGCATTATATTCGTCGGTCATAGCAATTTTCCAATTTGGGTCACTTAAAGCAGACACAAAATTACGGGGCAGGGGTGATTTAAGAACATTAGAATGGAGATTAAAATGACGTTTTGGTTTAACAATACCCCGTTGAGTACGAGTGACCGATCTATGACTCGAGGAAGAAATGGGTGGATTTTGGGAAATTTCTGGACACGGGACGGATCGCCAAGAGCGGCCCGCCGCCCGTAACTAGAAATCGAATAAAGGTTCGATGTCGAGATCGCCCGCTTCCTATTGAGCTGGATAACTGGCCCAATTACTAAAACTGGGGTAGAAACCGGCCCAATTAATTCACTGGAAACACTGGGCATCGATGACGTTGTAGGACCAGCAGCCAATGGGCCCGTTGGTGGATTTTGGGTGCTGGACAAGTCTGAAAAATGATGGATAATATATGGGGAGACAGTGTCGTCCAAAAAATTATACGAACTAGGCACGGGACTACTCACGTTAGCAAATGGAAACTGGGTTTCATAAAAAATAACATGACGACTAATGATGATTTTATTAGACGATAAATCAAAACATTTGTAACCACGATGATTAGATAGATAACTCAAAAATACACAAGGGGTAGAACGAGCCTGAAGTTTGTTAATTGTGGTGGACGGAAACAACATATAACATAAGCACCCAAAGACCCTAAGATGTGAATACGAAAGAGTCTTATTATATAAAATTTGACGAGGGGATGAATATGCCAAACCTTTGGTAGGAAGAATGTTAAGAAGATATGTAGCCATTTGCAGAGCCTGATACCAAAAAGAGGGGGGGTACGAAAGCATGAATTAATAAAGTGCGGACAATGTTATTAATGGTACGAATTTTGCGTTCGGCTTTTTCATTTTGTGAAGACGTATGAGGACAAGAAAAACAAAATTGATCCCATTATTAGCACAAAATTCCCGAAATACCCCATTATCATATTCTTTGCCATTATCACATTGAATATTTTTTATTTTCCGTTCGAATTGGGTTCTAATGAATGCTCTATATTTTAGGAAAGTGGAAAAAACTTGAGATTTTTTCGCTATATGAAAAGTCCATAAAAAATTAGAATAAGTCAAATTTCTCTGGGGTATTATCTCAATTCCAATAAAATGCAACCGGGTAATCATCTAGAAATAGAACATAATAACGATGACCCAAAGAACTGAGAACAGGAGATGTCCATAAATCACTATAAATAATATCAAATGACATTAAAGTATGAAAATTAGAAGCTACAAACGACAATCTAACATTTTTTTTCTAAAGAACAAGATTGACAATTCGGAGTACTACGCGTACCCTTCCAAGAAATAAAATTCTTTTTATCTAAGGAAGACAAAATAGACGACCCCGGATGACCTAGACGAGCTTGTCACAAGGAAGGAGCAAGGGCTGCAAAAGTTGATGGCAAGGTTGGACTCGAGAGACCGGAACATGGCGTGATAAGATAAAGATCTCCCCTACTATCACACCTCATTAGAGGAATCTCCGTCTTGAAATCTTTCACAGAAAACCCTATCGGATTAAATTCAACATAAACAAAATTATCATTGGTGAATTTACGGACATACCCCAATTTTTTAATCAATTTAGGGGCATGAAGAGGGTAGGGCCCGCTGCATGATTGGCCTGGGGGGGGGGGAAGAATACCTGCAGGCTGTCCTGATCTAGTAATGCTTCGGGAGCCACTGGCCCAGTTGGCATTGGGCCGATAGGGCGGATGTGAAGCCCACTGGCCAGTGGCTGGGACGTTGGATGAATATGGGTCGTTGGGCCACTGCCCACGGCCAAGGGACCCAAGGCTGGGACCAGTGGATCGGTGGTCCATTGTAGATGGGATGGGGCCCACCGCCACTGTTTCGGCCACCGTTACCACTGTCGAAACCACCTCATTTTCCCCTACGATTTTTGTCATTATTTTCCGACTATTTTTGCCGCCCCCTTGAGACCGGTTTTGGTTCGAATGGTCATCAAAATTCAGAGAATTAGTGGAGGACGTCATTATGACCATGGGACTAGCACTCGTAGCCGCTTTTTAGCCAATATGGCTTCTTCCAAAGTAAGCATGGAGCGGCTTGATAGAACTTCGGGAGAGGATTACTTTGACGAAGTAGAGTTCTAACGCCATTATAGGCCTCGAATAGGCCAGCAACCATCTGTAGAACAAGACGATCTTCACTAACGGGCGCACCAAGGTTGCGGAGCTGGTCCGCTAATTCTTTCAACCTTTTGCAATATGCTGAAACGTTCGGAAAATTTTCCATATTGACGTGGGAAAATTCATGCTCAAGGGTAACAACACGAGATTTCTGATTATCTTGAAATATATCACGTACTCTATTCCATTCCTCCATCGCCGTAGCATCTGGCTCGATAATCGTTTGCAAGAGGTCGGTAGAAATAATGGAGTAAGTCCAGTGAAGAACCATAGCATAAATGGTTGTCCATAACTTAGGATCATCCTCGGGTTTGGGCACCTCCGTATTCGTGGGAGCTGCAGGGATAATATGATGGAGGACTTGATGCGAGCGTGCGTGAACTTTGAACAATTCTGCCCACGTCGCGTATTGGACGTTTTCTATTTCAAGAATGATATGGATGTGATTCTTGATGTTAGAAATAGTGAGGGCAGGGTGAAACGTGTTCTTAGCCATAATAGCAACGCAAGACGTGAGGTAGGGATTGGGAAGAAAAAAATTGGGAAGAGGAGAGGAACCGTCGGGCACAAATTTCGAAAAAAAGAGGCTCGGATTTTGAGGCTTACTCTACGGAAATTGGAAGAAATTTGGAGAGGATTTTAAGACATACACTTCTGATACCATGAAAGAAATAATCACTTGATTATTCTCATTAATGCAAAAAGTATATATACAAATTACAATTTTCCATAATAAAAAACCTATTCTTATTCTAATCCCAAAACCTTATTCTAGTAGTACAAGAATCCTATAACTATGGTAAGTGTACAAGACTAATTAAGGTAATACTTACGCTAAAATATTACAACACTTTATTTACAAAATCTGCCCAACCCGTGGGCTTGCTATACAAAAATCCGAGAGCCAATATACATAAGTATACACATGTATTTTGTGTATACTTATGTATATTTAACATAGCCTTTCAGTATTTCCAAAAGTTATTTAAGTGTTATATGTGCTCTTTGAAGATGTGAAATCTTGAAAATAAATTACCCAAAGATTGTGGCGGAGTGACAGTAGGATTCTTTTATTTTTAATTAAAAGATTTTGATTTGTATCTTGAAAATGTTTTTTTTAAATAAAAAGCATTTACTCTTTTAATAAACTGTATGAATCTAAATTAATTGAGATCTCAAAGCAAATATTAAACATAAAGCGACAATAAAAAAAGAAGAAATTTTGACATGAAATAAGGAATGGCCAAAATGACATAAATGCATTGATTTTTATAAGATTCTACGTGTTACTGTTGTGTTGTCATTGGGTGACAAACGTCTTTTCACTTCTATATTACGTAGTTTTATTTTTTTATTACTAATTTGGGATAAAAAAACTGCATCCATGTTTGTCTGCAGCTAAGGATCTATATTTAGACGTTATGATTTTTGAGTTAAAAAATATCTTATGAAATAAGTATATATTTGACTCTATACATACTTATTTTTCACATATATAAGATTTGACATTAAAACACTAGGTTCTTCATTTTTTCTAATGCGTAAAATCCATTGTTGTATCCGCTACTAATAATTTGGTATCACAAAAAGAAAAATAGGCTACAAAAACTCTAAACAAAATTTATTTCTTATGAGCAAGAAAACTCCACTTCTCCACTAAGGAGAAATACATTTGTAGTTTGAGGAATCAAAATCTTGAAAGCTGTGTCTTGAAGGTAACCTGTGATTGAGTTTGATAGAGAATACATAAATATTCTTCATATATTCTGTAATTATTATTTTACTGTAATTATGTAAAGTAGATATTCTCATACGATTATGATTACAATTGTAAACACACACACACACACACACACACACACACACACATATATATATATATATATATATATATATATATATATATATATATATATATATATATATATATATATATATATATATATATATATTGTATTGTATTAATGAAAAGAATCAAGACAAGGATAATTACACTATTCTACATGGTATCAAGAGTCAAACCCTACCCTCTTCCAAAACCCTAAATCCGGCGCGCCCCTCTTTTTCACGCCGCCGCCGGCTCCAGAACCCTAAATTCGGTGCCTTTTTTTTTCACGCCTCCACCGGCAGCCCTTGCCCATGGATTCTCCCATCTCTTCCTCCTCCACCCACGACACACATCCTACTCCTTCTCCCCCCCCTCCTAACACATTTCATCCGGCCACTACCGTAACGAACATCAAGAACTTTATCCCTTTGATTCTTGATCAAGAGGATGGTCAATACTCATCTTGGGTTGAACTATTTCGAATACATGTTTGTGCTTACAATGTCCTTGATCACATCGATGACACCACCCTCTGTCCACCCAACGTCGACAACCCAACGTGGAAGCGCCTCGATGCAATCGTCAAACAATGGATATATGGAACCATATCCAAGGATTTACTTCATACCTTTATGAAGACAGATGCTTCGGCTCACGACTTATGGACGAGACTAGAAGAAATCTTTCAAGACACAAACATACACGTGCCGTGTATCTGGAGGAACAATTTAACAACGTCCGTCTTGAGAACTTTGCTAACAAGTCAGACTATTGTAAAGAACTAAAATTAGTTGCTGATTAATTTTCTAATGTTGGAAATCTGATTTCTGAAACAAAGATGGTTTTGCAACTCATCAATGGGTTGCCGAAAAGTGAGTACGATACATTTGCGACAATGATCCAACAAGCTGATCCCCTCCCTAGCTTTAATAAGGCCCACTCATAATTTCTATTGGAAGAGACTAGACGTGCCAAACAAGACGAATATAATCAAAAGGCGTTGGTAGTAGATGCACCACTGACCACCCCTGCACCCGCCGGACTGCCACAACCCGTGGACCACTAAAATTAGCGCGGTGGCCGAGATGGTTACTGAGGATGAGGACGAGGCAACGGTCGCAGCGGCAGAGGAAGGGGCTGGTCCAATTCCGGTGGATAGCCACGGCAGGCCCAGTCCCCATATCCGTGGGCCAGCCCAATGCCGTGGCCTACCTCCGACAATTGGGCCTCCCCCTTGACCTTACCCAACTGCCCTGCCCCAGAACCCGAGACCTGCTCCTAGCCCACACCACATGGGTCCACCACACCAGGCCCATTTCTCCATGGCCCAACAGCAGGCATACGACCCTATATCCCCTACCGAATTGAGTCAGACCTACAACACTATGAATATCCAGCAGCCCAAGGACGCATAGTACATGGATACAGGTGCCACATCCCACCTCACTCGTGACTCTGATAATCTCTCTCACATATTTAATTTAAATAATCCTCAATTTATTTTGGTCGTCAATGGCAATCGCATTCCAATTCAAGGCTATGACACCACTCAAACAAAACCACCTCACCCACCCTTTACCCTAAAAAATATCCTATATGCTCCTAACATCATTAAAAACTTAATCTCTGTTAGGAAATTTGCTAGTGACAATTCCGTATCTATTGAGTTTGACCCTTTTAGTTTTTCTATGAAGGACCTATGTACAGGGACACCTCTTACAAGATGCAATACTATGGGGAGACCTATATCATTTCTCATCCAATTCCGCTGCAAGTGTCAATCCACCAACCTCTTTAGCTGCAATCTCTCCATCAACTTGGCACAGCAGACTCGGGCACCCAGGAGCACTAATTTTTAATTTTCTTAGAATTAAAATTTTTATTCAATGTAATAAAGAGAAATTCACCCACACTTGCTACTCTTGTCATTTAGGAAAGCATGTTAGACTTCCTTTTCAATCTTCATTAAGTATAACGTTTTCTCCTTTTGATATTATTCATGCTGATTTATGGACATCTTCCATTACTAGCAAACTGAGTCACAAATATTATTTGATGTTTTTGGATGATTTCTCTCATTTTCTTTGGATTTATCCGTTAAAATATAAGTCCCAAGTTTACACATTTTTCTTGAATTTCAAGCATATGTTAAAACTCAATTTGAGAAGACCATCAAAACCTTTCAATGTGATAACGATCGTGAATTTGAAAACCTCCTCTTTCATAAATTTTGTGCGGACCACGGCATGGTGTGTCAATTTTCTCACCCCCATACCTCACCTCAAAATGGTAAAGCCGAAAGAATCCTACGCACCGTCAACAATAAGATCCGCACTATGCTCTTCCATGCTTCCATCCTCCCTTCATTTTGGGTATAAGCATTACATATGGCAGCTTACCTCCTTAATATATCACCAACACGAACGCTTCAAAATAAAAATCCAACTGAAATTCTCTTCCGTCAGATCCCCTATTATGATCACCTTCGAATTTTTGGTTGTCTATGCTATTCGAATCTCGCCTCCATATCCCCTCAAAAATTAGCACCTAAGACTACTCGTTGCATTTTCTTAGGTTTTCCGTCGAACCATAGGGGGTACTTATGCTATGATTTATCCACAAATAAAATCCTAGTCTCTCGCCATGTCACGTTTGAGGAGAACGTTTTCCCATTTGCAAACGTTAAAAAATTTCAAATAACTTATTACAACTTTCTTGATGATTCAGACACTTCCCCTCTCATTAGAAACACAATACATAGTGCTAGTATTCCGGCTCAACAATCAACGCCCCTGCCAGCCATCCCGTCACTGCCCTAGAACCCGTCTACTACCCCCCCCCATCCTATCGACCACCCCATATCCACTGTTCTCATCTCAACCTCACCGTTCCCATAAAATAGCCCACTGCCCTACTACCAAAATTCCCCGACGACATCTCCACAACCCTTGTCGACCACCCCTTGCCCCCGATAACCCAATTGCCCCCAGTCCTGTGACCAAAACAACCTCATTGCCCCTAGTTCTCGTCACCCAAACAGTCACGATTCTGACCCATCGCATGGAAACCCATGCCCATCATGGGATTTTCGAAACGAAAGTTCACTTTAACATATCCACTCAGATTATCTCACCTCTACCTAAAAACCCAAACTTAGCCAAGCTTGACCCGAATTGGAATGCGGCCATGCATGAGAAATTTAATGCGCTCACTATACAACACATTTGGGCTCTTGTCCCAAAATCAAAGGGGGTGAATGTGATTCGTTGCATATGGCTATATCATCACAAATTCAAAGATAGTGGTGAGCTTGAACACTATAAGGCGAGACTTGTGGAAAATGGCATGGGGAAATAAGAGGGAGTTGATTGTCGCGAGACCTTCAGTCTAGTGGTTAAACCAGTCACCATTCACACTGTAGCATAGCTATGGGAAAGAACTGGATGATTCAACAACTTTATGTGAAAAATGCGTTCTTACATGAGGATTTAAAAGAAATCGTATATATACATCAACCGTCTGGCTTTATGCATCCATCGACTCCTCAATATGTCGGCCATCTTCGAAAGTCACTCTATGACTTGAAACAAGCCCCCAAGGTTTGGTATGAGCGATTTGCCACTTACATCACGCAGATCGGGTTCGTTTGCAGCAAAAATGATAATTCACTTTTTATTTTTCATTGAGGTAATGATACTGCATACCTTTTGCTCTATATAGATGACATTGTTCTGACTTCCTCCTCTAATGTACTAAAATACGAGATCATTATAATGCTCAAATCCGAATTTGCCATGATAGACTTGGGTAAGTTGAGTTATTTTTTGGGAATTTCCGTGATCAGATCCGAGAATGCAATGTTTCTATGTCAGCAAAAGTATGTTGAAGAGATTATTTACAGGGATAAAATGACAAACTGCAAAATCATGCCCACTCCAGTGGACTCGAAGTCGAAACTTAGTGCCAATGATGGGGACCCGATGCTTAATCCTTCTCTTTATAGGAGTCTCGCTGGTGCACTTCAGTATCTTACCTTTACTAAGCCCAATATTGCGTATGCCATTCAGCATGTGTGTTTGTTCATACATGCTCCCAGGGAGCCTCACTTTACCGCTCTTAAATGTATCATTTGGTACGTTAAGGGTACTTTTGACTACGGATTACATCTCTATCCATCTGCACTGACCAGGATGATATCTTATACATACGCCGATTGGGGCAGCTATCCAGACACACGCCGATCTACTTTCAGCTACTATATATATTTGGGTGATAACCTCATCTCGTGGTCTGCCAAACGACAAGCCACACTTTTCTGTTCGAGTGCAGAAGCAGAATATAGAGGCATTGCGAATGTTGTTGCCGAAATGTGTTGGCTCAGAAACCTTCTTCTAGAGCTTCATTGTCCCTTACGTAAGGCATCTATTGTCTTCAGTGATAAGATATCTGATGTCTACTTGTCTCATAACCCGGTTCAGCATCAGCGAATCAAACATATTGAGATGAATATTCACTTTGTTTGTGAGAAGGTTTCCATGGGCCATGTTCGGGTGTTACATGTTCCTTCTTCCTATCAATGCGCATATATGTTTACTAAGGGACTTCCTCGGCAACTGTTTCTTTACTTCAGATCCAGTCTGAGCGTCCTGCTTCCTCCCTCTCCGATTGAGGGGGTGTGATAGAGAATACGTAAATATTCTTCATATATTCCGTAATTATTATTTTAGTGTAATTATGTAAAGTAGATATTCTCATACAATTAGGATTACAATTGTAAACATATATATATATATATATATATATATATATATATATATATATATATATATATATATATTATTAATGAGAAGACTCCAAACAAGGAAACTTACACTATTCTACAGAGTTTGTATCGTTTGAGGAAGAAAAGTAGAAAGCCAAAATATCAAATGTTGCTTATCTTAATCTAAGGGGATTCAGAGTATGACTGTACACAGAGCAGGACTTGATGATAAACTACAATTGAAAATCTTCTCAATCGAACTCACCAAAAAAATCAACAATTTCAAAGTAACGTAGGAGGATTACTTTATTTAGAAAACTAAGAAGAGAAAAGCAAAGGAAGAAGAAAAAAAGGATAGGAAAAGGAGGTGGATTTGTGACTTGTGAGGTTAAATTGTGCGGTCCTTCTTCGAACCCTGCTAACGCCAGATGCTTTATGCATAGGGCTGTCTTAGGTTAAATTATTCATTTCGGAGAAATTGGTCAAAAACGATCCAAATGAATAGAATTAAGGGAAATAATGAAATATCTCAAATTTGTGGTATCTAAACGATGATACACAAGGCTTATTTACTATTTCATCATTTTATGAAAAGACTTCCAATGTTTTCTTTTTCTTTTATTTTTGTCCAATTTTCACGTGGGAGCTGTTCTCTAATCCTTTTTTTTTTTTTAAGGTTAATAGGAATTTCATGGCTGTATATCTTTCTATAGTGGGAGAAATGACAAATGAGCATGAACAGATAGATGATGAATCGCCAAGACATAACACTGAGAAATATACTTTTACTGCTCTTTTCTCTCTAGGGTTAAACTTTGAAAGATGCGTATGATATAGTCTTGGTCAGCAATTTCAGTTTCTTTTGATAATTTACTGTGTATTTGATTCGATTAAGAGTAGTTGATTAAACTTACATGTAGATATTAAGGTCCATATAGGTTGGGTTTTGGAATCAGTTTTAACAGAAATCATTTTGTTTTTAGTTACAGAAAATCATAAAGATCAAGTGAAATTATTAGGATATTTCCAATAAGTTGTTTTTTTTTTGGCCAAGAGTTTTTGTGCCCCACGTGAGATGTGAAAGGTCCTTGATAAAATAGTCGAGATACACTCCCATTTTGTCATGAAATTTTTTCACTTTTTTCGATTTTGTAATTAGTGTTTAATTATGAAAATTCATAAATTCATTGTATTTAAAATTTAAAAAATACCTAAAATATTGTTTTCACTCCCCCTCCCCCCCCCACTTTTTTTTCTTTCGGTATATTCAAACTGAAAGTATATTTATGTCCTAGAGACAATATGTATTAGGACAAATGTACTTTATACACATTCATATTATTATTAATGTAGATTCATATTTTGGAATTTGCAATTATTGAATTATTAATTGATTGTTTGTAATATTCTATAATATGCATCCCTGGAGGTTACGTTGTTATTAATAGTGTGAGATATTAATATTATAACGTAACTCTTAAATAACCTCGACTAATGATCATCGAGAATTGGATATCGGTGATATATGATAAGTCGACATGTGGTCTGCATCATATCCTTAGAGGATGTATTATGTCTCACCTGCTACGAGTAATGGCTACTCGTGATGGATACTTTGGAAGTATTGGTATACCCTGCTGATATACTGTTTGTTATACTTGTCTAAAGTATGATCAGCGTGTGGGAGATAGAAGTCCTTAGACTTGAGGTCAATACGCGCCTTGTCTGCAAAGTAATGTACTTTGATCCCGTCCTAAGCTCAAATGCCTTATAGGTTGAGATACGGCTTGTATTGGATACATTACGATGTGGATTAAAGGTGGTAGTTGAGCCAAGATTAGGATTCATTCCTCGAATGTATATTCGAGAGAACACTCGAATTCTCAATGATATTAAGTTGACTAAGTCGTTGGCCAACGCAATAGACATATTTAGAATATGGTCTAGTTTTCAACTAATATAGATGAGATACAATGATTAAGCCATTTGGATAGACACTTGACAAATCCTAAGCTTGATCGGGTGTGTCTTGAATAAAAGGATTTTATCTTTCCACATAAAGGTTAAGTTTGTTGGATTCACGTAAACGTACTTCACCTATTGAGTTCGTTTTGCGGCGCTGTCTAGGAGTTCTGCGTAGACCTTAATTTGATTAATATCGATATGAGAAGGCCTGTAGGGTCACACTATGTCGATTGTCCATTTTGATCTAAGGATGTATTGAGAGAGTAATTAAAATGTTCGATTTAGAATCGAGACATTTAAATGAATACTGATTATTTTAATTAAGTCAAAATTGGATTTTTGATTTAATTAAGAATGCGCGGGAAATAAATTGAGACAGTGCAAAAATTCATCGAGCGCCGCGGACTACCAAATCGTCCACGTAAGGCTCGCATATGTTATGTTCAGTTACAAAACCTAGTTCTAATAATCGGATGTCTGAGTTAGCTTCATATAGAGTCGCCCATACCCTAGGGCCGCGACGCATTTGCCTCGAATTTTTTGCCAGGCCCAAGGTCAAACTCTAATCCGTTTTGACATATTTTCAACTATAAATAGTGGCATTCTTTTCATTATTCACACACCAATTTCAGATTATCATTCTAAGCCTTAGAGACTTAGAATTAAACTCTCTCGAACCTCTGCCCGATTTCCTAGCTTTGGTAAAGAGAAATACATTAAAGCTTGGAGCTTGCAATCGGAAGGGCAACCGCATGTGCACCTTATAGTAGATAAAGACTCTAGATATTCTAACATGTAAGTTTATGCTTTATGTTACATGTTTGATTGTTGTATAACCATACCAGAAATGTTGTTGGGGTAAGTAAGAAATAAAATTTTAAACTTCCGTTGTGCCTTACTTATATGCTTTGAACCCAACAAAATCCTACAGTGGTATCAGAGCCCAGGCTGGTTTAATGGTTATATAACAATTGAATAAAAGTAATAATATGGGTTAAACATAAAATTGGATTAAAACGAGGTTTCTTGAAATCCTACTTGTCTTGAACGAATGTTGACCTTTTGATATTACCCTAAATTATCTCCTACGCTAACTCGAGGAAGTCATTCCGCTCTAACTCGAACTAAGCTAAAAGTGCATTGTTAGACTCATTGCACGGTGCACGACTAAGAACGAGTAAGAGCGGATGATGGGCGATATGGGAGTTATTGATAATGGTGGGTGATGATAAAGGACCTGTGAATTGATCCCTAAATTGGATTTAGGGGTTGAATGATTTTTTGAAAATCAACATAGAAACGTTGTCAGGACTTCGGCGCCGCGGCCCTATGGTAGGGCGTCGCGACTCCATGGTGGAGCGCCGCGACGCTAATGCCTTGTTTCAAAACTTGAACTCAATAGACAATAGGCGCCGCAACTCCATGGTGGAGCGCTGCGGCGCTAATGCATTTGCAGAAGCAGAAATGTTTCTACCTTTGCAGCGCCGCGGCTCCATGGTGGAGCGTCGCAACGCTAATGCAATTGCAGAAGTAGAAATGCTTCTGCCCTTGCAGCGCCGCAGCTCCATGGTGGAGGGCCGCGACACTAATGCATTTTGCAGAAGCCGAAATGCTTCTGCCTCAGTGGCACTGCGACCCTAATGATTAGCGTCGCGGCCCCCACCTGTCCAGAAATAAAAAAAAATTGTTTTCTCAGAGTTCAGAATATTTAACCCAAAATTATTATTATACGGTATATTATTTGATAAGTATACTGTTTCTGTGCTAAATGTCAAAATGTTTGTCATTTATATTTCTAGAATAGTGTCCGCTATAACTGTCTGGGCAGGCGGCGCCCAATGTTTGATTAAACCATCTTATATCATGCATGTTGGGTTGACGGTTCCCAAATTATATGTGTCATTAGCTTTGCATGATTAAATGTCATATTGGATATGGCATAAAAGAGTTGATCTTGGTTAGAATCCTGAATTAAAATGTTTCCTAAAATTTTAAATACAAGTCTATACTAAAACGCATCGTCCATTATAATTGTTAGAGTGCAAAATCTTTTTCAGCGATACGAGTATTTATGTCAAAGCATTTGTTCTAAGTCTATGAGGACCCAAACTCTTTTATAGATGTGTTTTAATGTAAAGGTAAATGATAAACTTTTGTGGCTATTTACACCAAAGTGTTTGCTCACAAAGGCCAAATTTTCTTAGTTACATAAACATAGTCATGTAATGGGGTTGACTTGCTTAGACAAATTTTGGCGCCAAAGTGTCGGACTAATCTAAGGACGTAAGATTAAATGCAATATTTGATCAACCAAGAGTTGCAAATAAGTTTTGCAATTGGTTTAGAACCTACTAAGATGTGTTATTGAAGTTATCAGCCAAAGCAAACGCGGAGATAACATAGACTTGGATCTTATCCCATTATGACCTCAATTAAAATAGGTCCATATTCTACCATGGGGTCGTAGAAGTATGTTAAAATAGTGGGAGCTAATTAAACAAAAGGCCTTGTTGATTAGCCTAAATGAATGTGTATAATAGAAAATAGATTTTGAGTTTGATTTTCAGTCTATCTAATTCTTCAGATTATAAAAGATATCGAGCTTATCATTGAAAATATTGATTGAGATGAACAAACTTACTGGACCGAACGACCTTGACTGGCTAAGGAATTTGCGAATAGTACTGAGATAAGAGAAAATAGAATACGTGTTGGACACGGTGTTTCCAACAGTCCCTGCGATAGACTCTGCTGAATATGCCTCTTTTGATAAGGATGCTTACCAGAAACATCTAGATGATGCCACTTTAGCGCAATGTGTAATGTTGTCTTCCATGTCCATGGAACTTCAGAGACAACATGAGAACATGGGGCCCAATGAGATGCTCGAACACTTGAAGAGTCTCTATGACTCTCAATCCTAGACTATGGAATATGAATTGCTAATAGAACTCTTTAAGTGTAAGCTCAATGAAGGGGGCCAGGTCTCGCAGCACGTGTTGAAGATGATAGGGCTGATAGAGAGGCTTGCTTAAATTAGAACGAAGCTTGAAAAGAATGTCGCTACCACTCTCATCATGAACTCTCTCCCTCGTTCCTTTGAGAACTTCATAGTGAACTTCAATATGAATGGAACGAAGGCGACTCTGCCGGAGCTGCACAATATGCTCAAGACCTTTCAGTCTTCCACTTCCAAAGGCAAAGTTGTGCTCGTGGTGAGCTCTTCTAGCCTACCCAAGCCGAAAGGCAAGGAATGGCAGAAGAAGAAGGACAAATCAGTCGTTGCGCCCTCAGCTATGAAGACCAAGGGAGGTGTGAAGAAGAAGGTGAATCCGGCTAAGGATGAATGCTTTAAATGCCACAGGAAGGGGCATTGGAAAAAGGACTGCACGGCACCAGGAGGAGAAAAAGCACCAGGTGCTCCTGCATTTGGTGGACAAGGTATGTGCGTCATTGAAATAAATATGTCTATAAATAACTCTCATTCCTGGGTATTGGATATCGCTTGTGGATCACACATTTGTACAAATGTGCAGGGGCTAACTGATAGCAGGAAGGTTGGACCAAGGGAGGTAGACCTACGCATTGGAAATGGAGCACGAGTGGATGCTGAGCGCGTAAGGACTTATAGATTAAATTTACCTTCCGGCTATTGTTTAGTGTTAAATGATTGCTTCTATGTACCCTCGTTAACGAGGAATATCATTTATGTCCCAGTTTTAGACATGGAGGGTTTTTCCTCGTATATTTATAATGGCAGTCAAGTACTGTCTTTTGATAATATTATTTATGGAACTGCTCCTCTTGTGGATGGATTATATACACTAAACTGTAGTCGAGAGATATTCAATGTACAAAATAAATGAGCCAAGATAAGTAATAGAAACTCTACCTACCTATAGCATTGCAGACTTGGTCATATTAACGAATCAAGGATAGCAAGGTTGAGGAAGTTAGACTACCTCGAACCATTTGACTTGGAGTCTTATGGTAACTATGAATCTTTCTTGAGAAGAAAGATGACCAATAAACCACTTTCTGGGAAAGGTGTGCGAGCCAATGAGGTGCTTGAGTTAGTCCATACTGATGTATGTGGGTCATTCTTGACTCAAGCTAAAAGAGGCTTCCCATACTTCATCACTTTTACTGACGACTTCACAAGGTATGGATATGTGTATCTTATGAGGCACAAATTTGAGGCTTTTGAGAAGTTCAAGGAGTACAAGTCGGAAGTAGAAAAGCAACTTGCAACTTTCATCAAGACCCTTTGATCGGATCGATGAGGTGAGTACTTGAGCAAGAATTTTCTAGATTACTTAAAGCTACATGGAGTCCAATCAGAATCGACACCTCCTGGAATGCCACAGATGAATGGTGTTGCCGAGAGGAGAAACCGAACCTTATTGTATATGGTTTGATCCATGATAAACTTTTCAGCTATACCAACATACCTTTGGGGACATGCTATACAAACTTCTATATATGTTCTGAACAGGGTTCCTTCCAAGTCAGTAGAAAAGACGCCCTATGAGATATGGTGTGATAAGAAACCAACTCTTAAACACATGAGACCCTAGGGGTGCCCTGCATATGTTAAGAAGATTCTCACTGACAAGTTGGAATCCAAAAGTGAGAAATGTTACTTCGTGGGGTATCCAAAGAACGGTGTGGCGGAACGTAAGAATCGCACATTGAATGAAATGATGAATGCCTTGCTCATCAATTTCGGTCTTCCCCAAAACATGTAGGGAGAATCCGTCTTTACCGCTAATACGATTCTTAACAGAGTCCCACATAAGGGTAAGGACAAAACTCTATATGAATCATGAAAGGGAAAGAAACCCACCTATAAATACTTAAAGGTGTGGGGTTGTTTGGCAAAGGTCAAAGTACCCAAGCCAAAGCAGGTCAAGATTGGGTCTAAGACTGTAGATTGCATTTTCATAGGATATGCAAATGACAGTAGTGCTTATCGCTTCTTAGTTCATAAGTCAGATAATCCAGATGTCCACGGAGGTACAATCATGGAATCAAAGAATGCACAATTCTTTGAAAATACTTTTCCTAGAAAGGAAAAAGACATTAGCTTTCGCAAACGAAGTTATGAACAAAGCTCTCAAGAACCGGGAATCGTTGACTGCCCGGATCTAGATGGTTCAGATCTAGTGGACTTCGAAGAGGCTGAATGTCCGGAATCTAGTGTTCCAGATTCTCAGAACTTGGAGACTCCAGAGATGGAACCAAGGCGAAGTAAAAGGGCCAGGAAGGATAAATCCTTCGATCCTGACTTTGTAGCTTATATGGTTGATGATGAACCAACAACAATTGCTGAAGCATTGTCAACTCCAGAGGCACCGCTCTGGAAATAAGCTGTTGAGAGTGAAATAGACTCCATCCTGCATAACCATACTTGGGAGTCGGTTGATCTTCCTCTGAGAAATAAATCGTTGGGTTGTAAATAGATACTCAAACGGAAGTATAAAGCAGATAGGTCTATAGATAAGTACAAGGCCAGGTTGGTAGTCAAGGGCTATCAGTAGAAAAAAGGCCTTGACTATTTTGACACGTACTCTCCAGTGTCTAGGATGGCGTCCATATGAGTATTCATTGCGATCGCAGCATTGCGTGACCTTGAGATACATCAAATGGATGTCAAGACAGCCTTCCTAAATGGTGATTTGGAAGAAGAAATTTATATGGAACAACCCGAGGGGTATGTGGTTCCAAGGCAAGAGAAGAAAGTCTGTCGGCTTGTCAAATCTCTGTACGGGTTTAAACAAGCCCCGAAGCAATGTCACACAAAATTTGATAGTACTCTACTATCGAAGGGTTTTGTCATTAATGAGTGTGACAAATGTGTCTACATGAAATGTAATTCTTACTCATTCGTCATGATATGCCTGTACGTAGATGACATGTTGATCACACAGAGCAGTCCTACTTTGATTCTAGAGACTAAGAACACGTTGAAACAATGCTTTGACATGAAGGATATGGGTATCACAGATGTCATCTTAGGGATAAAGATCTCTAAGACGTTTGACGGACTGGTCTTATCTCAGTCTCACTACATCGATGATGTGTTGAGAAAGTTCGAGATGTTTGACAGTTCGCCTATGAAGTCACCAATGGATAGAAATCAAAAGCTTGATAAAAACCGTGGTGCACCCGTATGCCAGGAGCGATATGCATATGTGATTGGGAGTTTGATGTACATAACAAACTGCACCCGACCTGATATTGCTTATGTAGTCAACAAGTTGGATAGGTTTACCCGCAATCCGAGTAATGATCATTGGAATGCGTTGAATCGGGTACTACGATACCTGATATACACGCTAACTTACTGGTTGCATTATTTGAGATATTCAGCTGTACTAGAGGGGTACGGTGATGCAAAATGGATATCCGGTATAAAGAACACCAAGTCCACCAGTGGGTACGTATTTACAATTGGTGGTAGGGTTGTGTCTTGGAAATTCTCTAAGCAAACTTGCATCGCCCGATCCACGATGGAATCAGAGTTTATCGATTTAGACAAAGTAGGAGAAAAAGCTGAGTGACTTCACGACTTCTTAGAGGATGTTCCTTGTTGGGACAAACTCGTATCATCTGTAATGATCTACTGCGACAGTTAGTCAGCTCTAGGAAGGGCACGAAGTTCTATGTACAATGACAAGTCTCGTCGTATTCGACGGAGATATAAGACCGTTAGGCAGCTGATCACCACAGGTATAATATGCATTGATTACATAAAATCAAAGGATAACATAACGGACCCATTGACAAAGGGCTTACCTAAAGATCAAATGTTCTGCCTGTCTAGGGGAATGGTCTTAAAACCCAAGGTATAAGGACCAATACAGTGGTAACCCAACCTTACTGACTGGAGATCTCAGGAATTAGGTCAATGGAAAAACTAAGCTGTAAGGGTTCAGTTGAGTGCTTCGGTGGAAGCATGAGCACTTCGGATAGTGATTTCTGTAAAGAAACACTAAATCCAGAATCGTTCCCGCGATAGAATATAAGTGCTATATGCAGTGTGGGTGAAGGTTAAGTTTCCAAACCCTTTAATGATCCTCACCGATTGAGGTTAGGTTTGGGGAAACTTTTAATGGTTCCTAACACTTATAAAGTGGGGTATAGTAGGATACCTTGTAGGAGACCACCTATTTAAGTGCGAGGACATGCCGCCTCAAATGAATGCACTTAAGAATCAAAGAAGTGTCCACGGCCATAACAGACAAAACATTATGAAGAACTGAGTAAGGGAAGTTGTTGTGTTGGTACCGTTGACTTGGCCTACACTAAACACTGACGGTTTAATATATCACGTTCACCGCGCAGTAAGTAAGTCCACTGGTATTCAACTATGGAAGGTTCAAAGCGGAAGCTACCTATCCAGATGCAACATCGGTCCGCTAAAAGATTGCTGGAAAAGACACCATGTGCGTGCGCCAAAATCTCTTTCAAGAGGGGATTGTTAGAAATTTACTAATGTGGAATTAAGTATATCCCATTATTTATGACTCAAATAATTGGGGACCCACACGTCGGAAACATCATTTCCACGCACGTGCACATATAGTGTCAAGTATCACAAATTTCATTAGTGAAAAAAAATATTGGTACGTATGTAATACGTTTGAGACATAGAATGATGGACGGTTATTGACAAAATTGACAAAGTATTCCACGTTGGTAAACGAAGGAAGAAGTGTACGAAGTGTAAGATGAAACGTGTCGGAAATCACCGCGGAGCCGCGAAGGGCCGCGGCGCAGCCCCGTCGAAGCCGAGGCGCCGGAGCGCCGCGAGACCTCCTAGGGAACTCCGCGGCGCTAATAGGGTCTTCATTTACTGGAGTCGCGGCGCTAATTCATAGAGTCGCGGCGCCTCGGACGCAGAATGCTGCGACGGAAAGTTGAAAAGTTCCAACCTTTGAGCTGGTTTTGGAGCATTGATTCTCCATTACTTGGCACATGAATTCAACCATTATTTGGCTGAATGTAACCTCTCAATTAAGTGTCATTACATGGCTATTGAAGGACATTAGTTGGCTAGTTGAGGGGTCTTCTCCTTACACTAAATTGAAGCATTTGGCTCAATTGAAAAATACTGCAGAATTTTCTGAATTCATCTTCTTCGTCTCTAGTAAAGTTACTATACTCAAAGTTCTTCAAGAGTAACACTTGAATTTTCTTTGCTCAATTGTTAAGTTGTTGTTGTATCTTGGGAGACTATTGCCCGACAACGTAAAAGGTGATATACGGGGCAATCTTGTCTTAAATGTAGAGTGTCATCACCCGACTCAGCAAATCATAAAGCAATTTGTTAAGTTCTTGATTTACAGTTTATTGTAATATTTAGTTTATCATTTCTTACCATTGTAATAGTTACTTACTTTTCGTTCCCTACAACAATTGTATCCCAACACATAGAACAAATTTATGCATGCTTTCGTCATAGGAGTGGGCATAGAAATAAATTTCAGAGGGTCGTTTTATGTCATGTGAATATCAAATGCTGGTCATGTTTCACTCATCTAGAAGGGTTGTTGACACCCAAAAGGGGCCTTGATGAAGGTAGCACATCTCATCCCTCTTTCTCACTTTTTTTTTCTCATTCCGTGTTCAGTAATCACAATATTAGAATCCGACTAATTTGAATTCGCGTAGAGCCCATTTGAGAAAAACGTTTTCTATCAAGATTTTTTCATATTCAAGATTCGAATATGAAAGCATGGGTTAAAGGAGAAGAAAAATGTTGCAACATAGATTATTGCCATTTTCAGTTCAAAGATCTCCGCATCTTTTGTGGAGAGAGTTGAAACATATTACTATGTGACATCCTCCTAGTATCCCTAAATCTAATAGACTAACAAGTGTGGAAGGACATTCTCAACTTTAATTAGTAAAATATTGTGTTATCAATAAAGACGAACTCAAATATATTATTTATATTTATTTAATAAATTTTTTTAACACATATATAAAAAGTATAATCAAAGTTAACGAATTCAAATGAACTCATAACTTACTCACTGGATCTGCCGCCCCCGGTTGTGGAGGACAAGTTAGAAGCTTCGTGTGCGACACAAAAACATCTTAACCGTGTTTATATACTCAAAAGGGTATATGAAGGAAAAAACTAAGTGCAAAGATCTTTTCCCATTTAGGGTAAAAAAGGGAACCAAAATTAAATTAAAAAAATAGGAAGAAAAGAGTAATAGGTCTCTCTATAAGTGATGAATGATGACAATAGCAAAAACACAACCACCCACTACTTAATAGCCCCTTTAAACACTGCTCCCACAACACATAGCCCAACCAAATTTGCTAATGCACCTATGTGGAATCCTATATGGCACTAATTCATTGGCCCATATTAGGAGAATCTTTTACAACAGCCCAACCTCAAAAAAGAATCTACAATTGAATCTATCAAAAGTACCCACCAAAGTGCCACACCTTACCGCACTCAATCATTCAAAGTGAATAGTGTAATGCATTATTATTATTTTATTAAATATTTTAAGATATATTCTTTTTCAAGAAAAGAAATGGAACAGATCACAACCTAATGTTTTCTTGTGCCCCAGCGCAAATTTATATTTATAGAGGCAAGGTTTGGTTATCACATTTTAGTCAAAAACTTGTAAAACTGTGCTTCCGCCTTGTATAGGAGGTAAATTTATATTCAAAATTTAAACTTAATTAATTGGAGACCTAAAATTTGATCTTAAATTTGTTGTACTTTTAAATTTTAAGTTCAAAAATAATATTTGTAAGAAGATATTTCCTTAATAATTTTTCTTCCAAATATACAATATATATATATGGATTAAATCAAGACTATTCTAGAAGACAACTATTATACTTTACCTAATATACAAGATCCTAATTATAATTACAATAATTAGAATAATTACAAATCAATTACCATAATGAGGGAGGTGATTATGGGATCTTTCCATAATCACTCTAACAGTCCCCCGCAGTCTTAGCTAGATGTTCTCGGATGCTGAGATTGTCCCTGAAATCATCAAAAAGTACGCGTGGAAGAACTTTTGTAAAGATGTCAGCTATATGATAATGGGATGGCACATGGAGAACATAGACTTGACCACGGGCAACTTTTTCTCGGACAAATAAAATATCTATTTCAATATGCTTCATGCGTTGATGTTGAACAAGATTGCTAGATAAATAGATCGCACTCACACTGTCACAATAGACCACTGTTGCCTTTTCAACCGGACAATGGAGCTCCAGTAGCAGATTACGGAGCCAACAAGATTCAGCAACAACATTTTCCACCCCTCGGTATTCTGCCTCTACACTTGACCGAGATAGTGTGGACTAACGTTTGGAGGAACATGAGATGAGATTGTCACCTAAGAACACACAATAGCCGGAAGTGGAACGACGTGTGTCTGGACAGCCACCCCAATCCGCATCAGTATAGGCAGACAGATGCGAGACGGAGGTCTTATACAGATGTAGTCCGAACTGAAGAGTACCCTTAACATACCGCAGAATCCTCTTGAAAGCCCCCATATGTTCTTCCTTTGGGTCATGCATGTGTAAACAAACTTGCTGGACCGCATAGGAAATATCAGGCCTCGTAAAAGTGAGTTACTGCAATGCACCAGCCATGCTGCGGTAATGTGTGGGGTCGCTGTATAGAGTACCTGAAGCATTGCTCAACTTCGCCTTTGTGTCAACCGGAGTATGTGAAGGTTTGCATGAAGACATCACTGCTTTGTCAAGTATCTCCCCAGCATACTTCTTTTGACTGAGAAACAGACCACCTGCATAGTGAGTGACAACAATGCCAAGAAAATAATTCAACGGTCCTAAGTCCTTCATTGCAAATTCTGCTGCAAGAAGGGACATATGGACTGGCGAAGTGAAGTTGAGGATGCATTTAGGATAATGTCATCAACATACAGAAGTATATATGCCACAATAGTGCCCTTTCTATAAATAAAGAGAGACTGATCTGACTTGCTGTGAGAGAATCCCAATTTGGAAACAAATCCTGGAAACCTGTTATACCATGTCTGAGGAGCTTGTTTCAGACCATATAAGGATTTTCTCAACAGACACAAATGATCTGGAAGGGCAGGATCTCGGAATCCCAACGGCTGATGCATGTATACCGTTTCCTACAAGTGGCCATGTAAAAATGCATTCTTGACATCCAACTGATGAATGGACCATGACTTGGATAGTGCCAGACTAAGAACAGTCATGATAGTTGCAGGCTTGACTACCGGACTGAATGTTTCACCACAATCTACTCCCACCTGCTGAGACCTGTCATCACCAACAAGACGAGCTTTGTATCTCGCAAAAGAACCATTAGAATTCTTTTTATGGCAAAAAACCACATCGACCGAATTATATTCATATTAGATGGTCGTGGTACCAAATCCTACGTCTTATTTTGAAAGAGCAGTAAATTCACCTAACATGGTAGCCTTCCAGTTCGGATCTGATAAGACAACTTTTAGATTTTTTTGTATTGGTGAGGGATGGACTGAGGTGGTTAGGTTGAAATGGTGTTTATGGCGAAACATTTCGTGCATTGCACGTGTTTACATGGTCCATTTATGTGTTGGGATGTTGGATGGTTGGGTGTCATTGGGATTTTGGGCCGAAATAGTAGGTAGGGTGGTTTAGGTATTTTGGGCCGAGGTAGTGGGCTCGATATAGTTCTGAGCCGACGAGTTGCCGGAAGAGGGTGGGGTGACGGGTTGTGTTGTAGGGGTCTGTGATGGCCCTAAATTGTTACTTTTAGAGTTTAGATGATACCTCAAAATGGGATGAATTCTGTCGTCCAGAAAATCATATGAAGGTGGAGATGTCGCTCGAGATGTAGCAAACGGGACAGTTGATTCATCAAAGATAACATGACAAGAAATAATAATTTTTCATGTCGACATATCAAAGCATTTATATCTCCTATGATTTTGGGGGTACCCTAAAAACACGCAAGGAGTAGACCGAGCTTGTAGTTTATGAATGGTGGTGGACAAAAATAAGGGGTAACACAAACACCCAAAACTCGTAAATGTGTAAACGAAGGGATACGATTGTACAATACCTGATTATGGACACATTGGAGAGTAGGAAGAATATTTAAGATATATATAGCCATTTGAAGAGCATGATGCCAAAAATTTGGTGGTGTGGATGAATGCATAAGTATAGATCGAGTCATATTGTTGATTGTTCGAATCTTTCTTTCAGCTTTCCCATTTTGAGAAGATGTATGTGGACATGAAATAAGGACAGACATCCCATTTTGTTGACAAAAATTCTGAAACTGGGTATTTATAAATTTCCTCCCATTATCACATTGAAAACATTTAATGATTTTGCCAAACTGAGTTTTGATAAACACACTAAATTGTTTCAAAATGTTATAGGTATGCGATTTTTGTCCTAAGGGAAAAGTCCTCAAAAAATTCGAAAAATAATCAAGAATGAGCAAATGATACTTATGACCTGTAGCACTTAATACGGGTGAAGTCCACAAATCACAATGCAAAATATCAAATGACATAACAGTATTAGTAGTAAAGGCAGAAAATAGAAGTTTAATATGTTTACCAAACACACAGGTTTGGCAAACAGAAGAGTCCAAACGTCCATTACAAAAAAATAAATTATTCTTCCTAAATTGATAAAAAAACCGGTGCTCCTAGGTGTCCCAACCTATTATGCCATATACTAGGAGAGATGGCCGCAAAGGTGGAAGGTTTGGCCATGTGGTTGTCGGAGACAGAAGTGATGGGATATAAGTCCCCCGTGTTATTACATCTCATGAGCTGCATCTCCGTATGAAAATCCTTCAGAGAAAAATGAAACGGATCAAAATTCACAGAAACGTTGTTGTCAGTCGTAAAAAGTCTAATAGAGATCAAGTTTTTAATTAATTTTGGTGCATGTAAGACATTTTTCAAGCATAAAGGTGGGTAAGGTGAGGGTAGTGTTACCTGACCAATACTACGAATTGGAATTTCCTGCCCACTGCCGACAATAATATTTTTATTACCGCTCCTACTAAAATAAGATGAAATATTACTTTGAGATGCCGCCATTTGTGACGTAGCCCCTATATCCATGTACCACGATTCATCTGAAATATTCAGATTCATGTGACTCATGGTTTGTTCAATATCCGTGGGTGCATATCCAACAGAAGATGGCGCCTAAGCTGCAAAAACATGTTGTGGATGAGATCCGAGAATACCGGGTTGGTGATTGGAAGGAGGAGGTCGGGCCCACAAAGAGGTCGGGAATGGGCATGGAGGGGCAACCCACTGTGGGGCCCAGGCCCACGGTGGGTACTTCCCCCACTGTCCGCCGTTAGTGTCTGGAAAATTCCCACAACTGCCAGCCCGCCACTGCCGCCGGCTGTTTGTCCCCCGCCCCGTCCACGTCAAGTTCCGCTATTATTTCGATTTGAACCCTGTTTTTTACCATTATTTTGACAAGTATTTTGGCCACCCGAACCAGAATTTTGGGGTTCAAAATCAGTGGAAAAGTAGTTGGTAGAGACAAGAGCCATTCCACCTGTGTTTGTGCCCGATGATGCCTGCTTTGCCTTCCTCGTTTCCTCGAGGATTAACCTCGAACGAGCCTCGTAAAAGGGAGGTAACATATTGCTTTGCTGAATAAACGTAGCAACACCATCATATTGTTCATTCAGTCTCGCTATCAACTGAAGGACTAATCTTTGATTTGTCACGGGCGAACCAACGCTGGACAGTTGGTCCGCAATTACTTTTAATTCTTGACAATAGGCCGAGATGTTAGAAAAATTATCCAATTTAATATTTGTAAATTGGTGTTCAAGATAAACGGCTCTACATATTTTATTATCTTGAAAAATATTTTCTAATTTTTCCCACGCCTGTTTAGCCGTAGAATTGGGTTCTAAAATGGTATGAAAAAGATCATTCGAAATTGTGTCATAAATCAATTGAAGGAATATAGCATCTAAGCGAAACCATAATTTCTTGTCCACAGTAGTGGTATCCGACGGTGACTCGGACGGGAGGATATGGCCAATCACCTCATAGGCGCAACAGTGAATTTTGAATAGTTATGCCCATGAGGTATACTTCCCTTTCTCCATTTCAAGGGTGATGGAGATAAAGTTCTTGACGTTATTAACGGCAAGAGCGGGATGCAAATTTTATTTTTCGGCCATAGTTTCAACTTCAAATCAAAAGAAAAGAAGAAGGGAATGGTTTTGTGATGAAAGTATGTAGATGAACCCTAAGGTTTGGAAGAAAAAAAAACTTGGCCAAGTAGTGATTACAACTAGTATATGTTTTAGGGTTTAGGGGATGTATTAGGTTTAGAGTTTGAGATGACTAAACCTAAGTAGTGGCTGAAAAACAGTAGCAAAAGGAATAGAAGAAATCGTTTAGGAGATGGAAAGAAAAGAGTTTTAGGATCTTTTAGGCTCTTGATAACATGTAAGAAGATATTTTCTTAATCATTCTTCTTCCAAATATACAATATATATACATGAATTAAATCAAGACTATTCTAGAAGAAGACTATCCTAGAAGATAACTATTCTACTTTACCTAATATATAAGATCCTAATTATAATTACAAATCAATTATCATAATGAGGGAGGTGATTATGATATCTTCCCATAATCACTAACAATATTCATTGAAATTTATATAGATTTGCACGGACGAACAAATATTCCACGTCCAAAATAATGGATTTGAATGAACCATCACAGAATACTTTTACAAAAGCATGAAATCCACGTTATGTTGATCAATGAACTCATAAGCACAACATGGTGATTGCTACCACTTTACTAGTACTATTTTTGAAGCTTTATATTGTGCTCAAGGCGGCTTGTTACATCAAGAGTCAGGCTTTTTCTTTATCAATATAATTTTAATTACTGTTTTATTATTATTATATTTTGCTTGTTGATCATTAGTTGGATCAATTAA
This sequence comes from Anisodus acutangulus, assembly GCA_029783415.1. Classification (NCBI taxonomy): domain Eukaryota; kingdom Viridiplantae; phylum Streptophyta; class Magnoliopsida; order Solanales; family Solanaceae; genus Anisodus; species Anisodus acutangulus. The sequence continues at coordinate 15,468,643 of CM056495.1, forward strand.
ACCACATGTTCATAATTACGTCTATAAATTTAATTGTATTATTTTACGGATAATAATTTTCATTTTTGAATTTAGTAAATATTGATAGAAAATTAAATAATACATTTGTCACTTTTCACTTCCAAAAAGTCTATAAAGTAATATTTGACTAAAAATCTTTAGTGTTTCCTATTCCACCGACTGAGACACGTACGGTTCCCCTTATTCACCTCTTTCTTTGATTCTCGAAAAATTAAAGAAAATTTGAAGTTTATTGTATTATTTGTATAACTTCTAATATCTAGATTTTAGTTTAAAAAAATATGTAAGTTTTTGTCTGATTTAATTCAATAGTTGGGTAGGACGATCCTTGATAAATGAAAGCAACATTAATATAATGTCACAGATAGAATAGTAATGTCGAAAAAGACATGCAAATTTTGATACTGAATATTCAAGTTCCAGTAATTTATTATACTTTTGTTTTCGTTTTATTGCTTTTATAAAACTTAAACTGTTAAATAAAGCAAAAAAAAAGTTGCCTAAAACTAGGAAAGCTACACCTACCTACTTCCTCTTGCATTCTAATGGAGTATATTGCTATGCAGTAAATCTTTTCATCATCGGCATGACTTCATGTATAAAAGATTTTGATTTCTTTGTGTCTTGTGGGGTTTCCACTTTTTTCTTTTCATTTTTTATATATTATTGTTATATAACTTTGGTCCGTTTGTTCGGGACATTCAGGGGTCATTTTGTTTACCGCATTAACAAAAATAATGTCAAACATAAAAGTTAGTATAGGTTTTATAATGTTAGGTAGGTTATGTAAGAACAAAATAATCGTCACATAACTTAATATAATATTTTATTGGTGTCTCTGAATGCTACATTATTAATACCGTATAATTTGTGAAATATATTATTTTATGTAAAATGAGAATATATTTATTAGCTACCAATGAATGAGAGTAACCAAAAAAAAGGCAAGTTACATATTAGTTCGGTCAGCCACAAAAAATTACATTCGCTAGCTAAATATATAAATATACATGTTATGTACTAAAAATATATATTTTATATATATCATACATTAGTATACAAAAAATATAACTTTGTTGATTATTATTTTAGTGGACGGATATTGATATTAATTATCCTTAAAGTAAATAACCTCCGCATAACAACTCCCATGTTATTCTTTACCGCATAAACAATAATCACTTCATAACTAATATGTGAATCAGATATCCTATGTGTTTTAAAGTTGAAGTGGTCACCAGTTAATAATCACCTCCCTACACACATTATGCTTTGCAACCAATCATATCCTTGTTAACTTAATCTCGATTAAAAATAATTTAATTGCACTTAAGGACACTACTAAGTGGAACATAATTAATTTCCATGCATGTTTAGATTCATGGGGGTCGAGTGATGATGCCGTGATGCTATCCATTGTTTATTCAGCACTATTTTAATTAACTAAAATTGATTTATGCTAGTTGAACCTACTATATTATCATTACTGCTAGTGTACATCACTTCTTTTGCAAGTTGAAACTTGAAACATAGACTATTGCCATTTGTTTTGACAATATAAAAACTAAAATCTTAAGCAATTGACCCAAAGGCAATGAAGTAGGAGTACATTTTAAATGGTTTCTTTTTTGGCCCATGTTAGACTATTCAGGTTTTGGGCGATTGATGATTAAATGTCTTAGGTATTTTTTCACAATATCTTTAATATAATATTATCTTCGTTTCAATTTATGTGATATTCTTTTTTTTTAGTAAATCTCAAAATGGATGATATCTTTTTATATTTAGTAATAATTTAACTTTAAATTTCTCACTTTAATTCTAATAAGCTGACTTTTTGTTTTAAATAACAAATTTTAAAAGTTTTTCTTATCCTAAGCTTTATGCTCAATCAAATACTTTTACATAAATTGAGATGTATTGTGTTCCAATTACTGGGAGTGACTCCGTTAAAGGTGTGTTTGGATTTACCATTGTTTAAAGAAAAAGACATTTTACTGTTAATTGAAAAGGCCGTTAAGTTTCTACAAAAAGCTTTATAGTTTAATTTCATAGGGATAGTAAATTTTATCTTTATGCCTAAAATTTATACGGTAAGACGTGGCAACTAAATTGCTCAACTTTGTCTTATTTCTATAGGGTTTTGTTGGGTTCAAAACATATAAGTAGACACAACGGAAGTTTAAAATTTTGTTCTACTTACCCTAACAATTTCTTCTGGTATGGTTATATGACAATTAAAACTTGTAACATAAAATCAGAACACTTACATGTTGTATTATTTGGAGTCTTTACTTAGGGAGTACACACGACTATCTCTTCGGCTGCAAGCACTATGCTACGGTGTATTCCTCTGTCAAGAAAGTCAGAAAATCTTGGCAGAGGTTTGAGAGAGTTTCGTCCCAGACTCTAAGTCGAGAAAGTTTATAGAATTGGTATGTTAATTAACAATAGTGAGTGTTGTATTTATAGTTGAAATTAGGGCAACAAATCAGATTAGGGTTGGGCTCCAAGCCTGGCCCAAAAACTGAGGTGCAGTGGTCCATACGGAACTCCTAGACTGCGTCGTACGACGAACTCAATATATGAAGTACGTTTACATGAATCCAGCAACCATAACCTTTATGTGAGATGATAAATTCCTTTCATTCGCGACACACTCGATCAAGCTTAGGATTTGCCATGTGTCTATTCAAATGGCTTGATCACTTTATCTCATCTATATTAGTTGACAACTAGATCATATTCTATATATGTCTCTTGCATTGGTCAATGACTTGGTCGACCTAATATCACTGAGAAGTTGAGTGCTCTCTCGAATATCCAATCGAGGAATGAATCCTATTCTTGACTCAACTACCACCTTAATTTACATCATAATGCACCCAACACAATCCGTATCTTATCCTATAAGGATTTTAAGCTTAGGACAAGGTCAAAGTACATTACTCTGTAAATAAGATGCGTATTGACCTCAAGTCAAAGGACCTTTATATCCCACCCGTTGATAACACTTTAGACATGTATAACAAATAGTTTATCAGCAGGGTATACCAATACTTTCTAAAAGTGTCCATGTGTCCATCACTAGTAACCATTACTAGTAGCATGTGAGACATACTACATTCTTTAAGAATGTGACGCAGACCACATGTTGACTTATAACATATCATCGATATCCCATTCTCGATGATCATTAGTCGAGGCTATTTTAGAGTTACACTCTATCATCAATATTTCACTCTATTAATGACAACGTAAGCTCAAGGGATGCACATTAATGAACAATTACAAACAATCAAATAATAATTCAATAATTGCAAATGCCATAAATATTAATCTTATTAATAATACGAATGTGGTCAAGTACATGTGTCTCTAATAATGATTGTCTCTAGGACATACATACTTTCAATCTCCCACTTGGCCTAGAGCCAATCTCCGATGTATCTAATACCCGTGTTTTAAAAATGACCATTATGATTAACTAAGCTTAATGGTTTAGTAAATGGGTCAATTAGATTATCATATGTGGGAATATAGTCTAATCTTATTTCTTCAGTTTCCATCATCTCCCTGAGTATGTGGTATTTCCTTGGCATATGCTTGTTTCTGTTTGTTGATCTTGGTTCCTTAGCTTGCGCAATCGCACCAGTGTTGTCACAATAAATCGTTATTGGACAAGTGACACTTGGAACAACCCCTAGTTCCTTCAGGAACTCAGATATCGCGACAACTTCTTTACCAGCTTCCGATCCAGCAATGTACTCGGTTTCAGTTGTCGAATCAGCAGTTGCAGCTTGCTTGGAACTTTTCTAACTCACTATTCCGCCATTGAAAATGAAGGCATATCCAGATTGAGATTTGAAGTCATCAAGATCTTTCTGGAAGCTAGCATCAGGGTACCCAGTACACACTAACTTCTCTTGTCCACCATAGACTAAGAAATATTCTTTAGTTCATCTAAGATACTTAAGAATACTCTTGACTGTTTTCCAGTATTCTTCCTCGGGATTCTGCTGGAATTTGCAAGTTATACTAAGTGCATAGGCCACATCTGGCCTCGTACAGGTCATGACATACATGATAGATCCTATAGTTGTAGAATATGGGATTATTTTCATGCGTTCAAGTTCTGCAACATTAGAAGGACTATTACAACAAGCGTGGGAACGCTTACAAAATATTTTTCAAGATAATAAACTTTCTAGGGCGGTATATCTTGAAAACCAATTCACCAACGTCAAGTTGGATGATTGTTCAAACGTTTCCACCTATTGTCAAGAGTTGAAAATACTCACCGACCAACTATCCAACGTTGGCGCGCTAGTGACGAATCAACAGTTGGTTCTTCAATTAATTGCGGGGTTGACTGAACATTATCATGGGGTTGCTACGTTCATTCAACAAAGTAATCTGTTGCCTCTATTTTATGAGGTTCGTTCGTGATGAATTCTTGAAGAAACCTGCAAGGAAAAACAAACAGCCTCGGGGGCAGCTAGTTCCGGAACTGCTCTCGTCTCAACCAATTCATTTTCTGTGGATTTTTAAACCCAAAATTCTGGTTCGGGTGGAACTGGAAATTTCAACAACAATGGTAAAAAAACATGGGTAAAATCGTAACAATAACAAAGGAAAAATTCATGGTGGAAAGGGACGGGGTAGGGGCGGCGACCAACCAGCCGGCGGCAGCAACAACCACCAGCAAGGGTAGTGGCAGCCCAGCCAGTGGCAGCCGCAAGCCCAGTCCGGCGGGAACCATTGGGGGCAGTACCCGTCATGGGCTTGGGCCCCATAATGGGTTGCCCCTCCGTGCCCATACCCCACCGCAACATGGGCCAGGCCCTCCTCTTCAAACCGATAGCCCGAACTTCTAGGATCCCGTTCAAAACAAGCATTTGCAGCCCATGCATCATCTTCCGCAAGTTATGCTCCAACCGATATCGAACAGGCCATGAACAACATAAATCTGAATGTTCCAGATGATTCGTGGTACGTGGACACAGGGGATACGTCAGACATGACAACATCTCAAGGTAATCTCTCATCTTATTTTAATATGAGCAGTTATAAAAAATATTGTTGTCAGCAGTGGACATGAAATTTCAATTCGTGGTATTGGTCAGGTAAAACTTCCTCACCCACCGTTATACTTAAAAACATATCTTACATGCACCAAGCAGATTAAAACTTGGTATCTATACGACGTGTTACAACTGACAACAATATTTCTTTGAATTTTGATACGTTTGGGTTTTCTGTGAAGGAGTTTCAGACGGAGATGCCACTTATGAGATGTAATAGCATGGGGGACTTGTATCCCATCACTACTATTTCCAACAACCACATGACACAACCATCAACCTTTGCAACTATTTCTTATCGGTTGGGACACCTGGGAGCACCGGTGTTCAATACTCTTAGGAAGAATAATTTTGTTGCTTATAACAAACTTTAGAATCTTGTGTTTGCCAAGCTCGTGTGTTTGAGAAGCATGTTAAACTTCCTTTTTCATCATCTACTTCACATACGCTTATGCCATTTGATCTTATGCATTGTGATTTGTGGACATCACCAGTTTGAGTTCTGCAGGTCATAAATATTATATGCTTATTTTGGATGATTATTCGAATTTTTTGTGGACATTTCCCTTAGGGCATAAATCACAAGCCTTCACCACTTTTAAACAATTTAGTGTTTTTATCAAAATCCAATTTGACAAATCCATTAAATATTTTTAATGTGACAATGGGAGGAAATTCCTAAATGCTCAATTTAATTATTTTTGTCACCAAAATGGGATGTCTTTGCGTCTTTCATGTCCACATACATCTCCTCAAAATGGGAAAGCCGAAAGAAAAATTCGAACGATTAACAATATGATTCTCACACTTCTTGTGCACTCATCCACACTAGCAATGTTTTGGCATCATGCACTTCAAATGACCACATATTTTTTAAATATTCTTCATAGCAAACTACTTTCCAATGTGTCACCTACACAAAGGTTGTACTATCGTTTCTCATCTTTTACACATTTAAGGGTTTTCGGATGTTTGTGTTATCCCTTGTTTTCGTCAACAACCATTAGCAAACTTCAGGCTCGTTCCACCTCTTGTGTGTTTTAGGATACCCACAAAATCATAGGGGATATAAATGTTATGATATGAAGAACGGGAAAATCATTATCTCTCGTCATGTAGTTTTTGATGAGTCTACATTCCCGTTTGCTAATTCTCATGTGGAATCCCTACCTTCATATGATTTTCTGGACGACGAAATACATCCAATTTTACAACACCATCTCAATACCCAAAATCAGATCGGACTAGCCTAAAATACTACCCACACCGAACCGGTCCAACCACAAAATGGGACTGGGACAGTCCGCGGCGAGGAGGTCAGTGCCTCTTTACCCTCAACCTCGGCCCAATCCACAAATCATAGTTGGCAGGCCAAAATAAGGGAGCCCATTGCTCCCTCACCCGTGTCCACAAACCGGCACCCAGTCCCTTCACTTCAGGACTAAACCCTTGACCCGAGTTAGCCCAATCACCATGCAGTAATTGGACAGTCAGTTTTGGCTTAAACCTCCCCTCGGTCCAATAACCTACCCGACAACCCAACTCTCCCACCACAGACCATTGAAACACATGCCATGCACAGGAATTTTTGGCCCAAACGTCATTTTAACCTAACATCCTTAGTTCAACCATCACCTCTTCCAAAAAATTCCAAAGCAGCCCTATCAGACCCGAATTGAAAAGCTGCCACGATAGATGAAATTGATGCTCTTATTAAAAATAAGACGTGGAAGTTAGTGCCCCGTCCATCTAATGTGAACATTATTAGGTCTATGTGGGGTTTTTGTCATAAAAAGAATTCTGATGGCTCCTTTGCGATATACAAAGTTCGTCTTGTTGGTGATGACAGGTCTCAACAGGTTGGCGTGGATTGTGGTAAAACATTCAGTCCGGTGGTTAAGCCAGCAACTATCAGGACTATTTTTAGCCTGGCACTGTCAAAGTCCTGGTCCATTCATCAGTTGGATGTCAAAAATGCATTCTTACATGACCATTTACAAGAGACAGTTTACATGCACCAGCCTTTGGATTTTCGAGACTCTACACATCCGGATTATGTTTTCCTATTAAAAAATCTTTAAATGGTTTGAAACAGGCTCCCCGGACATAGTATAATAGGTTTGTAGGGTTTGCATCCACATTGTGCTTCTCACACAGCAAGTTCGATCAGTCCTTGTTCATTTATAAGAAGGGAAGCGACATGACATATATCCTCCTATATGTAGATGACATCATTCTTATGGCCTCATCTACATCACTTCGTTGGTCTATTATAAGGCTGGCCAGTGGGCCGGGTCGGCCCGGTACCTCCCCGGTCCCGCCCCGAACCTGACATTTAAAAAAAATTCGGTATCGGGACTCGAACCTGGAAAGGACATGGTCTCGTACTGACCCATCCCGGCCTGCCCCAGGCCCACCAGTCCCGACCCGATCTCGGTCCCACCCCGATCCCGCCTAAAACTCCCCCTTTTGCAAAAATAATCGTTGCACCAACAACCATTTTTTGCCTCCCCCCTCCCCCAACCCCCTACCCCCTTAATATTTATTTTAACCCATAAGTTATTATATTTACACTTTAACCCAATTTCCCAACTATAAATACCTCATTTTCTCTTCATCTTTCTCACAAATCTTCCTACAATCTCTCTAATCTCTCAATCTATCTCTCTACAAGTCTACATTGTCTACTAAATATTCAATTTTATTTATTCATTTGAGAGTGAAGTTGGCAACTAGCTTGAGGATCTTCCATCGAGCAAAGTTTCAATTTTCAACCTCTTAATTACACGTCGACGTTACGTCGGCGTTTGGTACATTCGTTCCTTCATTAAATTATTATTGTCTGTTTATTTTATTTAGCGCACTTAATTTCAGTTACTTTAATTATTTATTAGTATAATTATAAATTTATAATGGAAGAATATAAACGTATGCTTACGGGTAGGGGTCATGCTTCTTCTAGTAGGGGCAACAAGGGCAAGGGTCCTATTTCTAGACAGAATCATATTCCTACACAGGATGATTTTGTTAATACTGAATATTTTCCTACAATACCCTTAGATTTAGATGATGAGCTATTTTCTGGAACTCAAGAAGACTTTCATTTAGAAGATGATCTAGATGATACACCCACTAATGTAGATGACAACACACCCACTAGTGCACCTTCAACTGAAATGCCTCATATTCCCCCTAGTATGAGACGAGGTCCAGCAAAACGACCATTAAAATAAGATGTATGGACATTTTTTGATAGGGACGTAGAGAATCAAGTAGCTAGATGTAAAATTTGTAAAGATGTTTTAAAATTTAAAACTGGAAAAGGTCACGGTGGGATGGGGGGTTTAATGAGACATGTAGCAAGGGCTCATCCAGCTAGGTATGCCCAATACGAGGCTTCAAAATCGGGTGCGCAAACGTCCGCTCCATCGGTACAAGGTTCACATACTGGTACTATCTCGAACCAAGTACATGGTCAAATTAACCCTATGACGGGGGGAATTTAGGCCCTAAATACAATAAACATAGAGATAGGGAAGCAATAGCAAAATTAGTTGTTGTGGAGGGTTTGCCTTTTTCATTTCCTTCATCTCCCGGTTTTATTCATTACATTAGAGATATGTATAATCCTGCTTTTAACGGTTTTTCTCGATCAACTGTTAAGAGAGATGTATTTAAATTCGCACACGAATATCAACAGTATTTATCGTTATTAATTATATCATTTTAATAGAAAAATGGATATCAATTCTGATATAGGCCGTAGTACTAACGGCCATGATTATTTAACGGTAACCTGTCATTGGATAGATTATAAATGGTCTAACCAAAAATGTATCTTAGCGTATAGATATATAGATGATAGGCACACTGATACTTTTATTGCAGAAAATATTTATCAAGTGTGCGATTATTACGGAATAACTGATAAAATTATGATTATTACATTAGATAATGCTTCTTCTAACAATTACGCTATTACAATTTTAAAAAATAGTTTAACTCCATATTTTCCAGATCATTTTCATATAAAATGTGTGTGGCATATATATAACTTAATTGTAAAGGATGGTCTATCACTTTTTGAAGACATTCTTAGTAAAATACAATTTGCTATAAACTTTATTTTAAAAAATAATAGAATACAACGAAGAAAAGAATATAAAAAAACTTGTCACGATTGCCAACTACCTTATAGAAAAATTACAGAAGAAGTACCCATTAGGTGGAATTCTTTATACGAGCAACTACTTGTTGCTTATGACTATAGGAAACCTATAACTTTATTTTTTAACTCTCATAATCAAAATCCAGATGATATGGTTGTAGATAGAGATTGGGTAAAAAATTTGAAACTTATTTTATTTTTAGAGAAATATTTTCAAGCAACAAATGCATTTTTTGGTATGTATTATCCTACTATTTCAACTATGTTGTTTTATATAACTCTAATATTTTTATTACTTAGTGAATATATGGAAAAACCAGCTTATAAGGCAGATATTAAAAAATGTTTATCAAAATAAAAAAATATTTTATTCCTATTCCCACTATTTATATTATTGGTGTTGTATTAAATTCGACTATTAAAATAGACCGTACTAAATCACTTATTGAAACTATTTACGATTGTATAGAAGTACAACCACCTCCAAGTCCCAAAAATCCAAATCACCCACCACCTATTACTAAAGAAGAAGTGTTGTCTAGCGTAGAAGACGAATACAAAAAAGTATATAGGTTTTACCAACAAGAAAGTGCTAGCAACCTACCGTCTTCCATACCATCTTCTTCTTCTTCAACACAACCTCACAAAAGACATGCTGTTTTTCTGCGGCTAGTATTGAAAGCCTCAGAAATAGAATGTGCGGCCGTACCGCTACTAACCAAATTAGCGAGTTTAATATTTTTGTTTTGCTGGGTTCTGTACCATACCAAACAGTTCTCAATGAAGAAGGCCGTGAAGACTTGCTGAAATACTGGAGGGGAATGAGAAGACCTTTCTGACACTTTCAATGATGGCCCGAGATGTTTTGAACATTCTTGCGTCATCAACCGCGTCTGAAAATGCTTTTTCTGCAGGCAGATATCAAATAGGAGAGCACATACACTCATTAGCCGTAGACAACTTGAAGATTGTAGTATTATTCAGAGATTGGATACGAGCGGAGAAGGTGCGGTCAACCGTAGATCAACGAAGAAGAAGATGAAAACTACAACGAAATATTATCTGAAGGTGGTGAAAGCGACGTGGAGCAATTAGACCAACAAATACCAATTCCAACCGAAGAACCACAGGAAATTATCAAGAAACTAGAACAGGTTTTTTCAGAATGTAATTTTTTTAATTGCAATTTTACTATGTAATTTACAACTATTGAATAACACCACAAAGTTGCAATTTTGAAAATTGTATTTGTATTATAAAAAAATCATATGTCTATTAAATAATATAGAGACACAAAAACAGTCTTGGGATATTTTTATTACACTATCTTGTCTTGTTTAATTATTGAATTTTTATATATATGTTATTTTTAAAATAAAGTGGAAAAAAAATGCCCGGGATCCAGACCCGATTCCGACGAGATCAGGATCGGAGCGGGACATCGGCAAATACCGCCTATCCCGATCCCACCCCTTCCCCCGTCCCGCCCCGACCCGATCCCACCAAACCCGACCCGAGTGTCCCGATCCCGGCCCACTGGCCACCCCTAGTCTATTATGTCCCTCCTTGTAGCAGAATTTGCAATGAAGGATTTGGGTCCTCTAAATTATTTTTTGGGGATCGCTGTAACCCAATATGCAGGTGGTCTATTTCTCAGTCAAAATAAATATGCCGAGGAGATCATTGACAAAGTCGGTATGTCCTCCTACAAACCATCACACACACCGGTTGATACTACGGCCAAATTGAGTAACTCTGCAGGTACTCCATACAGTGACCCAACATATTACAGCCTAGCAGGGGCTTTGCAGCATCTTACTTTCACGAGACCTGATATCTCCTATGCGGTTCAGCAAGTGTGTTTACATATGCATGATCCGAAAGAAGAACATATGGGGGCTCTTAAGCGGATTATGTGGTAAGTTAAGGGTACTCTTCATTTTGGATTGCATCTGTATAAGTCCTCCATTTCGAGTCTCTCATCTTATACATATGCTGATTGGGATGGTTGTCCGGACACACGTCGTTTAATCTCTGGTTATTGTGTGTTATTGGGAGACAACCTCATTTCATGGTCCTCGAAATGACAGCCGACGATGTCGGTCAAGTGCTGAAGCAGAATACCGAGGGGTAGCTAATGAGGTCGCTGAATCATGTTGGCTCTGTAATATACTATTAGAACTCCATTGTCCGATTGCAAAAGCAATTGTGATAATGTGAGTGCGATTTACTTATCATGTAACCTTATCCAACATCAACACACCAAACACATTGAAATGAATATCTTATTTGTCCGAGAAAAGGTTGCACGTGGACAAGTCTGTGTTCTCCATGTACCGTCCCGTTATTAGATTGCTGACATCTTCACCAAAGGTCTTCCGCACGTACTGTTTGATGATTTCAGGGACAGTCTCAGCATACGAGAATCTCCCGTTAAGACTGCGAGGGACTGTTAGGATAATTAGGGACATAATCCCTAATTATCTCCATCATATCCCATTATTTCAATTAAGTTATAATTAGAATCATATAATTAGGATGATTAGATCAATTGTATTGATTATCATATTCTTAGAGATAATCTAAATTGATTAGGTAGAATTGTATATATTTGTATACTTAGGATGAAATAAATCATGGAATTCATTTCCTTCCCTCCACCTGCTCCTTGTTTTACTTGAATTTTCAACTTATTAATGGAACGTGTAAACGTCCCATAGACTGATCAATCCGCATTTGTAAGTAAAGCTTCTAACAACAATCTGTGGGAGAAAAGTGCAGACGATACTAACATATAAGTAATTATTTTAAATTGTGACAAGAAACGAATTAATCAACCAAATAATGTAAAACAAAATACAGCCAATAATGTGAAAGATTTTCTCTATTTTTTTCTAAAACATATGAGAGTAGAAACCATGGTAACCATTGCCACTAGCGGCTTCTAAAGCACTTTGAAACCAGCAGAAATATGCCCATTGTATATCAAATACGGCACGTAGTTTAGTTTGAAAATAGGGTATTTATATTAGGACGGTTGAAACTTGTTTTGGTATGTTCAGTTTTATTCATGTGACTTAAAGGGTGATATATATGTAAATTAACTGTTTTTTCTTGACTTTGACTGTCGATATTAGAATAAAATGACATTGAAAAAGCAAAAGGAATTGCTATACACATTTCTTTGGGTTTGGGACATGCAATAAAGTTTGGTGTGCAATCCGCTTATTAATTTGTGATGTAAGACAAGTGACTACAACAATTTTAGTGTAGTGAAGTCTTGATTAGATTAATAATACTGCCTCGAGGAAGCATCTTTCCTGGTTAACAAAGGTGACACATAAACACTACATTGTGTATACGGTTAATACATCTCATTTTCATTACTCTACATATACTCTCTCTTCTTCGTCATCTAGGGTTTATATACCTTCAACCTAAGATTAGTTCATCGTATTAGAACAATTAATCTAGATATTCTAGCTTACCTTTAGATCATGCTTTCGCTAGGGGTGGCTCAATAAAATTGGTAGTCTAATGTTAAATTGTATTAAGAGGCCTTGATTTTTTGGACTTTTTATAAATACCATCATTAAAATCTGTTCTAGTTTTTTGAGGTGCAAAGTTATATTTATTACATATTTCTTTTAATAATTTTTTTTCTACTGACAATATAGCAGCAGATCATTTAATCTTTATTTAAGCATTGTTTAGAGACCTCCTTTTTAATATTGTGTTAAAGTTTTAATTCTTCTCTTTCTATTTTGAGTCTTTCCTAACCTAATTCACATTTCTAATTTGTGTATTTGCGTTTTAGTGGTGTAATTAAAAAGAAATATACACATATGAAGTAAAAATTTTAAAAATAAAAAATATAAATTAAAGAAAAGTTATAATAATAGAACCCGACTCTAAAAGTTTACAATTTGATGTCAGCACATAATTTCATCCTCCTACAATGCTTGAAAACTTTGAAAAGAATGAAAAACAATGTGCAATATAATTTGGGACAAGTTACACATTTGGCTTGTTAGCTAAAAATAATTACATCCGTTATCAAAATATACACTATTATTATGTATAAAATATGTATACTCAACTTATCGTTTTGTTCAAGTGACATCACAGTATGTATATGTATCAATCAAGTGAATTTTGTTTTGATGGGATCATTTTTTATATGTATTATATTTTAATATACAAAAACTATACATTTGAAAGGTATTATTTGCGTGGGTGAATATACGATGTAAAATTCATTATAATTTACAATGCCATTTTTTTTTAGAAAGTATAAATTTAATAGGAGGAAGAAAAGAATATGTAGAATGTAAAATTGTTTCATGGGAAAGGGAAAAAGGTTCTCTCTCCTTTTCTACAAAAATCTTTTATTTTTTTACCTTACACTATTTAATACAATTTGAAGAAAAGTTAACTATGTAAATTTAAAACGATAAACAATTGGGCCTTAATAGTTTGGGGCCCTAATGCCTTTGCCTTAGTGGGCTTTGACCTTCAGCCGGTCTCGGCTTTTGCGATAGCTGTTTCAATTTGTTTTGTGAAGATTCTCTTTTGCAATTTGTGAAATTTCTTAAGATTCTTGGAAAATGGGGATAAATCGAGAGCAATCAAATCAAGGCCCGAAATAAATTACAATCATCTACTACTTCATCCTTCTGACATTAGTGAAATTCAAATTATTTAATTTCAATTAACAGGTATTGAGGATTATGTTTTATGATATAGATGGATGAGAATTGTTGTGTCGGATAAATACAAACTTGGAATGATAAATGGTTCATGCAAGAAATAAAAAATTTCATAAGAAATATGGAATTACTAGGAAAAGAGTTGATGCAATTGTGCTTTCTTGGATCATGAATTCTATAGCTAACGGGTTTTCTAGTGAAATAGTGTATGCATCAAATGCATGTTGGAAATTTGTCTTTGGTGGGGAGGTGCGTCCACCCATATTTAATGGCTTAAACACTAGTGTTCCGCATGTTGGAGTCTTTGTCTCTTCACACGTGCATAATCTACTAAGTAAGTAGATGACCTTAGGGCCAAAGATTGTCAAATTTCGTTGAGAAATGAAAGAGATATTGGTCCACGAAGTAAAGTGTTTGAGGCATGGAAATATGGTGTGGGACAAATCTACCACATCGGTGGAAAAATGAAGAATTGTTCTCTTTATAAGTCTCAAAATTGGCTAAGGGTTTGAGACCCCAAGGGGTAACCCATGTGTTTGAAGGAGGGAGGACCTAGATGTACTTTGGTTCGAGGCTAAGCCCACACGCGCTCCGCTGCCCGTCCAGGCTCGGGTCTCGGGTCGTGGGCTTCTACTGATAGACCCCTAAATTGTTTAATATTTACAGTTTGGTCCCTGGAGTTTCTAGAAAGATGAAATTGGAAACGACGGAAGGCAAAAAGTTTCTGCCTACCGTTTGAGTTAATTTTTGGAGCGTTAAAACTCCATTAATCTGCACTTAATCTCCTCCCTAAAAGCTCCTTTATGTTGCACATTAAATCAGCCATTACTTGGCTGATTAATTCCCTCACTAATGGCCATAAGCAACCATTTCTTGGCAGTTGAGAGTCTCTCCCCTTATGCTATATATTGAAGCCTTTTGGCTCAATTGTAGAGACTACTATATACAACACAGAGACAAACAGAAGAGAGAACAACACAAATTCTGTCTAAAACGTGAGCAGAAACAGTGGACGAAAACAGAAAACTCTTCCTTCCTTTTTCATTCTTCAGCAAGTCGTTTCGTGTTTGTTTTCTTCGTCAGAATCAACCTATTTGCTTTGTAGTGTTGATTAGTTGTTGTTTTATCTTGGGAAACTATTGCCCGTTAACGTAAAAGCATATATACGAGGCAATCTTATCTTAAAGACAGAGAACCATCTCTCGACTCAGCCACAGTTGTAACAATCCAGATTTAGTGTTTCTTGATTTCAGGTTATCAAGATTCAAGACTCAACAACCTTGCGGCAATTCTGAATATTGGCTTGTTTGTTTATCCTTTCGAACACTTGTAATATTTATTTACTTCCCGCACTGCTTTACATATCCAACAATGCACATGCAGAAGACTTTCATAAAAGGTTTAATAAGGTAGATGGTTCGAGAACATTCAATTTACATAAAGAAGTTGTAACTCTAAATCAAGGTAACACTGCAGTGTCAATTTACTAATCAAGACTTGAAGATTTATGAGAAGAGATTGAGATTTTAATACCTGTCCCTAGTTGTGATTGTTAAAACTCAAAAGATTTTGCATTATATCTACAGAAATTGAAGTTTTCCCAAATTCAGATGGGGTTAATTAAAGATTCTTATCTTCAATTTAGGAGTCAAATCCTGCTTATGAGTCCCATATCCATAGTAAATGAGGCATATGCCATGACAGTGAATGACGAAAGTAAAAAATCTGTAACAACTATAACAGGAAAGTTGGGAGCCAATCTTTCTATAATTAAAAGAAAAATTATAATGTCGCAACGTAAACAAGTGGTGGAAATCAGAAGTTCAAGAAAAACTAACATGTTCAGTATGATTTTTGCAAAATGAAGAGATGTAACAAAGAAAACTACTACTCTCTCCGTCTTAATTTATGTGACACCATTTGATCGGGCACGGAATTTTAAAAAAATGGAACTTTGTTATGTTTACCAAATTGCCCTTACTTTTGTTGACTTTTTTTTTCCACATTAAGCACATCTTCAAAATTAAGTGGGACCAACAAGGATAAAATAGGGACGGTGTCATTAAATAGTTACCAAATAAATAAATGTGACATTCTTTTTTGGACAAACTAAAAAGAAAACGACGACAAGTCAAATTGAGACGGGGAGTATAAAATTGTGGGTTATCGTCCAGACCTCAAAATGTACTGACGAAAACCCCATCACAGAATAATCAAATATCAATAGTCATACCCGCAAGGATAGCCAAGTTGATGTAGCAATAGAGCGCGGGACCTCAAGGTCACGAGTTCGATCCTCTGCATAAACCTTCTTGGTTGAGCCTGTCACACATGGCTTGCCAAGTGTGGTTAATAGGCTGACGTGGTTTGCAGGCTATTGCGTCAGTCCGGGGTTTACCCTGTGCGCACTCGAGAGAGTAGCGGCTGCGGGTTCCTTCGTCACCAAAAAAAATAAATAAATAAATAAAAAAATATCAATAGTCATATTTAATCAAAATGTAATTCCTTTAATTTCATTCAACACACATGATAAAGTTCTAAAGTCAAATGAATCAACTGATCCAAATGAGAACTTGTTCATTTACCAAAAAAACAGCATGATCAGATTCTTCAACTCCTAAATATGAATGTTACTTCAACATTTACAATCTATGAAGCAGTCATAAGTAGTGCCTTTTGTCTTCTAACAGTCATGAAGAGTGGATAATAGATGAATGGGCTGCTACTCATACAAAGAAAGTGTAAATCAATTTTTTTCTACTAGCGTATTGGACGTTTTCTATTTCAAGAATGAGAGGTATGTGATTCTTGATGTTAGAAACAATACGGGCAGAATAAAACGTTCTCTTTGTCATTGACATAACGAAAGAACAATAGGTGATTTGAGGAGAAAATAAAAGAACACCACCGACGGTCACGGAATCCGGGAAGGGGGGCGGAAACCAAGCACAAAGTCGACGGAAAAGAGGTTGGAAAAATAACCTAGACTTCTGATACCATGAAAGAAATAATCCCTTGATTATTTTCATTGATTGAAAGAGTATATATACATTTACATATTTCCATAATAGGACAATTCTATTCCTAAAACCTTATTTTACTTGGATACTAATTATACAATTATGGTAATACAAATATTATGGTAAGTGTACACTACTAATTACATTACAACTTTACATAAACTAGGATACTAAAATATACTACCTAAATATACACGGTAGAGGGGAAAAGCGAGAATCCGAGAGTCAATATACAAAGGATATACACGTGTATATCGTGTATATCCTTTGTATATTTAACACTTACTTTTTCAGATTTGCCCTTATTAAGTGTTATGTGACCAAATC
The DNA here is from genome assembly GCA_029783415.1 of Anisodus acutangulus. Classification (NCBI taxonomy): domain Eukaryota; kingdom Viridiplantae; phylum Streptophyta; class Magnoliopsida; order Solanales; family Solanaceae; genus Anisodus; species Anisodus acutangulus. Next base: position 15,485,972 of record CM056495.1, read on the forward strand.
TCAATACATATTTAATTAGGAGTATTTTAGTCAAATTACCTATTTTTGCTTAGAAATTGTAATATTTTCTTAAGGGGCATTCAAATGGCTAAATGAATACTCTTTTTTATCGGAAGGAGTACTGTATTAGTTGTGCTAATTTGAATACATGAATAACTCTCTTCGTAACATAATATATTGAATAAAGTTTTCAAAAAGAGAGAGATATGGTACTAACATAGTTACATAGAGAGAAAAACTGACAGAGTCCAAGTGTGCTGGCAGGAGTCAACACGGACCAGCTGATACAAATCATCACATATCTAATTACACTGCCACCACAAAGAAAGGCAACCTTGATTTCTTGCTGTCCTCTACATTTCTCTTTTTTCCTTCTATTTTAATCTTTCCAATTGTTGTTGCACAGTACATCCACCAATCAACTTTCTTGAATTTAGTAGAAGAAACAACTATGAGTGATCAAAATGATCAGGTCAACACAGCTGATGTAGGCTCTAATCTCCCTGCTGGTATGAAACTTTTAATCTTAATGAATTTGGATCAATACATTTGCTCACATTTTGATTGTTTTATCTGTTAATGTTGCTGTTTTAGCTCTTTCTGCTGAGGATCGTGCAGATCTTGTAACTGTCATCAAGGTGCTCATTTTTCATGCTTAACTTAAGTTATTTTATCTATACTATGCATGTGGCTGATGAGTGTTTGTGGATATTGAACTGAATGTCTTTAGTGATTTGGATTCATTTTTGTGTTTGGTTGAATGTGCTGCAGAACAAGCTTCATGATTTGGCAACGGATCACTCTGGTTTTCTGGACACACTTCCTCCAAACATTAGGATACGTGTTGATGTCCTCAGAGAGATTCAGGTTTTACTCTAATCCAATGACTTTTATCTATCTTATTTCTCACTTGACAATGATTATTTTAAGTTGTATATATTGATCTTGATCCTATTTGCACATTGTTATTTTCATTCTTTATAATTATAGAGTGTATGAGAAAGTTGACTCCTCATTGCATTTCTAGATATTTCTTTCCCTTCTATCACAATAAAGCAGATTCGTTTATAACATTATTTGCATCATCTTATTGATTTTAATTTGATATTCGTGAAGTTAGACTTATGGTTACCCTGTAGCTGGTGTAGAAATTTGTGTCCCTTCTCATATTCCTTTCGATCCTCAATCTCTGACATGATCTATGCAGAGCCAATATAATGAATTAGAGGCACAGTTCCTTGAGGAGAGGGCAGCCTTGGAAGCAAAGTTCCACAAGTTGTATGAGCCACTTTACAACAAGGTATTGCGTATGTGTGTCTGTAGTATACATATGTGTATAGCTGACATAACATACTTTTTGGTGCATTTGCAGCGATATGAGGTTGTGAATGGCGTGGTTGAAGCTGGAGATGAAGGTACAGTAGAAAAAGAAACCAATGGATCAGCACGAGGTATTCTTGCAAGTCAATCATGTTTCAGTCCTATGTTTGCTAGCTTTCTGATAAGTAATGAATCTTTCATGCAGATAAAGGTATTCCCCATTTCTGGCTGCTGGCAATGAAAAATAATGAAATACTTGCTAAGGAGGTAATGTGTGTTTATTGTTCGATTTAATTTCTCTGCCTATATAGCTTGTTCAACTTATTGATCAGTCTGCATATATTTCCTTCGTTCAGATTACTGAGCGAGATGAAGATGCCCTCCACTATCTCAAAGATGTCAAATGGAGTAGACTTGATGATGCCAAGGGTTTTAAGCTTGAGTTCTTTTTTTATACAAATCCCTATTTCAGCAACAGTGTGCTGACAAAGACATATCACATGATTAGTGAGGATGAGCATATCTTAGAAAATGCAATAGGGTACAGCTATATTTTTCTTTCGCCATTATGAAATTTCTCTCCAAATTACTTCCTTCTAACCGAATGCATGTGATTTTTGGGTACCTTTAGGACTGAAATTGAATGGTTTCCAGGGAAAACCTTGACACAGAAGATCCTAAAGAAGAAGCCAAAGAAGGGATCCAACGATACGAAGCCAATCATAAAAACTGAATGTGAAAGTTTCTTTCATTTTTTTGATCCACCTCAACTACCAGAGGATGCAGAGGAACTTGATGAGAAAACTGTAAGTCGCTTTGGAGAATAAATTACTTCATATGTAAGTTGCTTTCCTTTCCTTTCTGCTAATTGGCCTCACTTTTTGTGCTGTATGTTTTCAAGGCTGAATTGCTTCAAGGTCAGATGGAACAAGATTATGAGATTGGGTAAGTCCTGTACTAATGACTGTCTCAAAACCGTCGTGGCTGATAGTTTAACCACTTATTAGGAAGACAAAAAATTGAAATGACATGAAAAGCATGGTTTAAACTTTGATTGTATATGCTGAACATTACAATCTTATCAACTTTGCTATTCTTGATAAAGTGGCTTTTCTGCATATCTTTTATTTGACATATGCTAATCCTTTTGGAAGAGATGCTATTGTATTCTTTGAGGTGCAATGCTACGTTACGAGCCTCTTGTGCTGTCACATCATTTGTGTCTTCAGCTTAACTTCCCTGCACGGATGAGTGAATTTGTGCAGACTGAAATGGATTCCTTCGAGTCGTAATATATAGTTGCCATTAAGAATAAGTAATGAGTCGGAAGTTCCAGGATGACATTCGTCAGTTAAAAATATCAGTTGAGAAAAAGAACAGGAAGGGTGCCCCTATATCTGCAAAGTACTAGTAGGCGGAAAAATATATTTAAACAAGATCATTATAACCATAGAATTGTCTGGCTTTGAACTGTTCGTTAGCATTTTCTTTCTACAAATGGATTTCTATGCATTAATTGCTAGGCTATTTTTCTGATCAGTTAAGGAAAAATGCTGAGCTGTTCTAGTGATTTGATTTTGTAGGTCAACCATTCGAGAGAAGATCATTCCTCATGCTGTGTCTTGGTTTACTGGAGAGGCCATTCCCATTGATGATGAAGAAGAAGACGATGAGGAGGAGGAGGAGGAGGAGGAGGAAGAGGAAGAAGAAGAGGAAGAGGAAGATTATGTGGAACAGGATGATGAGAAAGAGGATGAGAAAGGCAATGAGAAAAATGTAAAGAACACCAGTGAGGTATAATATTCCTTCCCTCATGGAAGAGAAAGAAAGAAATCCCCAGCATATAAAGTTGAAGCATTTGCATTGAAGTATACAACTGCTAAGATATTCTGATATGTAGCTTCAGTAGATGTTTGATATTACAGATATTCTAGTGATTGCTCGCAAATGTTGCATACTAGATCTGGATATTGGTTCATCTTCTTGTACTGCACTAGCATACTGCTATTATAGTGATTGTACGCGAAAGAGCATATTAAATATTTAATTTATGTCATTTTCTTGTTATTTTTCTTTCTCTTAGTCAAGATAACACACTCGTTCACTTTTGTTAATTGCAGGATGGCATTGCAGAAACTAGAGGACAGTAGAGGTCTCAGAAGCTGCTCAGAATTGTACCTCGTGTTGTGATTGTGTTGTGGAAGCGACTTGCTAAATATATTGATTTTATTTATTTCTATGTTTTCTCTATAATAGAACTCTGGCAGGAAGACGATTCATATTTTTGAACAAGCAACTCAATGGATTTATTCAGCAATTTAGCTGGTATATGAGAATGCAATTTTGAATTATTAATATGCGATAAAATTCCTGATTATTGATTACTATTCATTTTTTGTATTGTTTTTTCCTCACTCTTCTTTTTGAAGAATTTAGGCATATGCAGAGGGGAAGACCAAAAACAGCTTTACATACTATGCAACAAAATCCTTTGGTACGACAGAAATGTTTTCGTCAAGGAAAATGCTTTTTTAGTGTCTGGCTACCTTGGAATTTGGAATGTTTTCCACCAAACTGGAGAAATGACTTCGTTTCTTCACAAATATTCCAACTCTTACACAATCTCACTTGTGACAATCAACAGTTGGAAAAGTCTTTAATGTCCAAAATATCACCAAAACACTTGCCTCATGCACTACTACTATACACCTTGCACAATCACAATATATCACCTGCTTCTATATCCAACCAAAATATGTAAGGGAAAACATTTTCTACAAACAGTATTTCTGCAAAATTATTCCTCCATAACAAACACAGGTTTTGCAAGAAAATAGCATACTGGAAACGGAATGGAACTGCAATGTACTTTACTTTGATTGTAAAAAAGTATCTTTATTCTGAACCAAAAGTGAATAATCTGGACATGTTTTACAACATCGTATGTTTGTCACCTTTGAGGCTATCAAAATGCATCCTTACCAAGTAAGGCTAATATAATTTGGTCTTTGTTCCCATTTGTGTGATGATTAATACTGACCTGAGACACCCTATGCTATAATCCACTCCAATTCATGAACTTTTTTACCTCATCATATAACACTAAAACAGCTGCTGCGCCAGTACTTCTGAAAATATTTGACATAGCTCCACGGTAAAATGAAGTAAATCCTTCTGTCTTGTAAATCCGCCGCCAACAATCTAATGTGCTTCTGTACATTGGCTTTTCTAAGGCAGATTGCATCCTCATTCGCCTCCGAACTGTATCCAAAGGATAGGACAACAGGCCAGCAGAAGTTGTGACTGCTTGAGCGACTACCCAGCGTTTCCATAATGGCACCTCTGCTTCAGAATTTTCAGCCATCCCGTCTTTTATGGTGTCGAAACCCCCAAAGTAAAGCCCTCTGTGAACAATCATTCCATGAAGAGAGGCAGGAAGCCCCTGTAAATGCCTCGAATTCCATCTTTCTCATGTATTGTCCTAAGAAAGTGGTAAATTCCATGGAACTGACGAGCTTCATACCGACCAAGATCAGCGGCCAGCGTGTATGTGCAATATCTAGTGGATAAATGATGATCAACGTTGTACAACCAGCTGCAGGCCCAGCAACAAAATTAGCTGATGAACCAGACAAAAAGTGACCATCTTGAAAGTTGCTGTGTAAGATATTCCTGTACAGATCCTGCATTCAGAAAACATGCGATTAGTTGAGACAAAATAGGCAGTAATTGGAACTCTTTAATCCTCACTCGAGTTTATGTAATATATTACAGAAGCTCTAGAGGATATCATTGGAAAAGGCAATGAAAGATCTAAAAGAACAGCCACATCCCTCTCCACAGGAAGCATGCACAATTCCATATCAACCACTAAGAGGTCATTTCTATGGTAACTCATATCGTACCTACACTGAATCAGTGGATTGTATATGGCAAGGTTGGTTCTGTAAACGAGAAATAGGTTGCAGATTATATGCTGTGCCCGTGGATGGACAAGTTGGAGTGAGAATAACATATGATCGCATAGTATATGCTGACTGTAACAACTATACCTAAAGAAAGGAAGTAGATGATGGATTTAAGATGTCAGAAAAACAACGAAGTAGAAAAGGTTCTCTTTTCTTTCAACAACGAAATGACTTGTGACTCACAATAGTTTGATGTAATCGTTTTCCGACTATAATATGAGCAGATTATTGAGGAAACAATTTTCAATAGACTATTATGTTGTAAACTAAAGCCAGCAAGCCATTGAAATGCCTGTTTTATGGTGTACAAACAAGATTCATGGATCCCCATTCTCCGATGACCTTTCACATCAGATTCTAGAAGACTGAAAATAGAGAAAAAAGTAAAACATGCAGCGACGTCAAAAACATTCTAATAAAGAGTCATCTCTTGCTGCTGTAACAAGATACTTGCTAGCAAGAACAAGAAATATGACCGGTTTCAGCTTTACAACTCTAATTCAAGCTAATTAGCAACGGATTACGTTTTATGGAGACTTTATCTTTTGTATCTACAAATATCACCGAGCCATCCTTCATTCTGTCAGTTCATTTTTTTAATTTAGATTTGGCACTGGAATATGATAGTAGATGTGCTAGTTAGAGTATTAGCAGGCTAACTATATAAAAACACAAACTTTTCAAGCAAAATTCATTTCTTCTCATAGTATGCACAAACTTCTCCTTGAGCAGAGGGTCTATCGGAAACAACCTCTTTACCCTCCCAAGGCAACCTCTCTGCCTCCCAAGGTCTGCGTACACACTTGTAAAAAATACTCCCTCAATGTTTGTCTTACTTTCCTTTTTGTTCGTTTCAAAAAATTATGTCTCATTCCTATTTTGACAACTCTTTAATTTCAACTTTCCACATGGCATGTTTAAGACCACCATATTAAAGGATATTTGGGTACATTCTACATATCTTTAGTTAAGAGCCACGTGATTCAAAAGTCTTTTTTACTTTCTTAAACTCCGTGTACAAACATTTTGAAACGGGTCTGCTTACACTCTACCCTATCCAGACCCCACTTGTGGGATTACACTAGGTATGTTGTTGTTGTTGTTGTTGTTGTTGTTGTTAGTATGCACAAACTAGGAATTCTGGATACCATCAAAACATGTTATTGATGCTTCCATCACAACTACTGCTTTATCTTGTAGCTCGACATTAATTATTGTACACACTGGTCCACAAGTAGGTACAACATTTAGGGGTTCAATGGTCTGAGGGAGTGGGAAGGAAAGAGGGCTAATAAAAATAGTTGCCTTTCAAGACCATTTTTCCATTTCATTCCTTCCATTCCCATCCTAAAAAAGTGACCCTGAGGTAGCATACTTGAGGGCAAAAACAGAACCAGTTGAACATGATTTTAGCAAGACCACGATTAGAAGGAAATGATGAGAGCTTCCTAATAAATTACACGTGCAGTGTAATGATATTTCATTCAAGGTTGTGGGATTTTCTGATATCTCAGAGAAAATAGATGAACTGGATAGAAATAGGGAGATAACTCTGTGGAACAGGGCAGTTGCAAAGTATACAGAGCGGAGCACCAGTGGGTAATGAGCCTGTGGGGCAGGGTTGTGTTGAAGAGGGGTAGCTAAAACCGCCCCACTGCCAATGTCACCTAAAAACTCTTCCCAAAAATAAACTTAGTGTTTGAGAAAACAGAGAAACTACATATGATTGAACTGTCGCATATCCAACTAGGAAAGTTACACTTGAACACGTCTAATGAACACACAGTTTCAGAATTCTCACTTTTCTCCCCACAACTCAGATGGAAGGAAGTTGATTTGTTGCTGAAAGAAAGCTGATTTTGTTTCCAGTATCATCTTTCAAATACAAATCCCTGTGGGTTTTGGTATTCTGATACCTCAGAAGCAACAACTTTGTCCTAAGCTTTTAGAAACAAAAAGGATTAAAAAATTAGAGTGGACTTCACGTTTACAGGTAGAGATACGGAAGGAGTTGGAAGCAGGCGCCAGATTATCGTTAACTATTGGGAAGTACAAAAACAATAGACTAAAACTAGGATCTTACTCGCAGTTGATCTCAGATAAGTCCACTTCCATTGGTAGATTTGCTAATCCAAGGAATAAAAAAGAAACATACTGTATGCATATGATCTTAGCCAACGCTATGCTAGGCCTCATACTGTCTTAGACCAAAGACATTGGGGTTGGCTTGCATGTATTATCAGATTATTCAGAAACAATAGTGCTGTATGACAAGCCAACACCAATCTTCTTACATTGATGCAGTTTAAGAATCAAATTATTTTCAATTTGTATTTCCTTCCATATGGTACTTTTGGGAGCTAGGAAAAAGGTGGAGAAATTTGGTAGGTTGATAAGACAACACAGAAATAGTCTAAATATGATGAATCCTCTAATCCTGAAATTGGATAGCCCAACTAATTCGGGATTGAGGGTGGTTGATATATTGATAGGTCAATGTTGGGGCATCGCACCTCTAAAAGAGCATAATACATGTAAAATGTCAAAACATCAAACAGACGCAAAATGACACGAGATTACATCTACAAATCCCTCTGACTATCTACAGCCTCATCTTCCAGAAAGCAAGTCAAAACCAAATAGAACATGAGTAATTTTCCTTTTTTAATTTTAAACAAAAGAAGTCGGAACATAACATCAACTATATCATAAATTCATATATAATGGCCCCCTTTTGAAAATAGATCCTTGAACCTATTTATCTCTATCTAGGATAGATCGAGTTTTCATTATTCCCCCAATTTTCCTTGTCTTTCTGATTTTCATCGGTGAAAATCGTCTTAGACTCAACTTGAGAAAAAAATGAACTTTTGAACTCTCAAAAATCCTCTTCTCCCTGATCACCCCATTTAAGAGATCAACCCACAGTTGATTGCATTCGCCCGTTTGAATCTCCAGAAGGTTTCATACTTGTCATAAGTGAATATAAGATAACCATGATTCTTGAACTAAGACTAGTAAGAGTCGTTTATATTCGTAAGTACAGAGGCAATCCAAGCTTGAAATACGAGGTAGATGTCAAAAGCCGGAGTAAATCTACTGATGTATTTCATGTTCCACTTTATTGGAGATGGCAGGGTAAGCCATGCAATGCTTTAACACCTTTTTCTCCTCATTCCCAATCATCAATGCTTCCATCTAGATAGCACTCCTCCTAACTTCTTATTCTGCTAAGCAATGCTTTAACACTTTTTTCTCCTCATTCCCAATCATCAATTCTTCCATCTAGATAGCACTCCTCCTAACTTCTTATTCTACTATTGCTTCAGCAGAGAACTAAACTAGTCTACTGCTTTAGAGTTGAAATCAATGCAAACTCTCACCATCATATCTGTTCGGTTTATAAATAGGGATTGTTTGCTAAAACTGAAAAGTAAAAACTAAGTTTTCATGACTGAGAGTCTAAGACTATATCACTAACAATTATGCATTGCATATCAAGTACCGGATCCATTAAGCCTATATTATCTGAAATATGTCATCTAATTCAAATTTCACAAGTCCTCTGGAAGATAACATTAAATGAAACTCCAGAAGACACTTGCAAACCACGTACTGTGCTAGTAATGAATATAGTTTAGGTAAACCTAGTTAAGTTAATCTTTAACTCTAAGCTCTTAAATTAACAAACTTAATAAGTACCCCCTTTGATTAATCCAGCCTTTTGTTCGGTTCGGTAGTGAATCACCTACTAAAGGGTAGGCCTGCACGCCTTATTTAAGACTACTAAGGCAGGCGTTGGACTCTTTCATTAGGTAAGGGAAGAAGGGGCCTAAGCACGGCAGATGATCTATATAATAAAATTAAGCAACTAATTTAATACGTTTGAAGAAAGAGATCTTAGCATTTTATTGGCACTTGATAGTTAACAGCTGAGATTTTCCCACTAAGCATTTCCAAAATCAAGCCCGAAGTAATAGCTTGGCCGTCTATCAATGATATACATATACACCAAGATGGTTTATGAATATACAAATATACAGGATCTGAGATCAACTGTGACTAAGATCCTAGTTTTAGTCTTTTGTTTTCGTACTTCCAATAGTTAACAGTAATCTGGAGCTTGCTTCCAACTCCTTCCCGTATCTCTACCTGTCCTCTCAACTTTTCTTTTTGATGAATCAATCAACTTTATAAATATACACAAAGATGCTTATGAGTATACAAATATATATAATACTAAACATCCCAGAAAGCAACGATCTGTTCAACAACGATTATCCTCAATGCGTAAACAATAAAAAAATAAGAGGGGTCTTGATGTTTAGCAAATAACTCTCAAGTCTGTCAAAAGCTTTATATTTCTTTCTTCGATACCAGACAAAAAATGCATGATGAAACTAAAGTAACATTTTTCCTCGCATTTTACTTGTTCAATCTCCAAACATCTTTTTTTTTGTAACTGTGGTATCCGGGCCAGCTTGCACACACCTTAACTTATTCCACGGGACACCAACAACAGGTCCGCCCACCAAGACTTAGACAGATGGGAAGAGATCAGTTAGTGTTTTTGACTCTGATGGAATTTGAATCAATCTCCAAACATCTATGAACTCACCTACTGTTCTTGGAAGTACTGATTTCAATTGAAAATGGTAAACATTGTGGCTGGTTGGTCAAAGTAAAACTACAAAGAAGTAGTAAGTGATCCACCTCTTCCCCGTGGTTCTTACACATGCAACACCGCTGACAACAATATAACCTTTCCTTCCTAAGTTATCAGCAAGTAAAATGGCTTCCCATACAGCACATCATTGAGAAAAAAGAAAAGCTACTCTTAAGTCCTTTGTTTTCCGTAATGACAACCATATGAAACTCGTATTTCGGCCAGTACTCAGTTTATAGGATGACGTTATAGAGATCTTTTAGGAAACTTACCTCTAAAAGTTTCTCTGAGAACCCATGGTATCCTGTCCTCTAAACTACCAAAAATGACCACATTTTGTACGCATTTGTTACTTTTTTCCAACACAACCAACATTTCGAACTAAATGGATCAATAAACTTCAGCATACTTTTGCTCAAGACTAAAAAGGAAAAAATAGCTTCCGTTTCATGATATCAAGCCACATAATGCCTTAATTCACCTTGACAAAATAGCATTAAAGCTCTTAATCATACACACATACACATTAACCAATAAAAGAAACTGTCAAATGACAATAATCACCAACTGAAATATCAAAGTTACATGTAGGTAATTTTTTCATCTTCAATCCTCACATAGATCAGTAGTTCTTGTTAGCTCTAATAAATATCACCATACATTTTAAACGGGATCGATCCGTGGAAGCAGACACTAATGTTTGCATTAGGATAGGCTATCTACATCACACTCCTTGGGGTGCGGCCTTCCCTAGACCCTGCTAATGCGCGATGTTTTATGCACTAGGCTGCCCTTTTTATACATTTTACACAAACAATTGGAAATATCTTCACAAAATAATCAGTTCAGCAGTTCACAGAAACAAGAAATTTCAAAGCAAATGTTCAATAAGGATATCCATTTCTTGCAAATTTTACAGAAACACAAAGATAACCAAAAGTATATAAATATAAAGACATATGAGTTGAAGTGTGAATGACAAGAGTACCTTAACTTAAGAGAGAAATTAAGAGCAACAGAAGGGTAATATCTGATCACACTACTACCATTTCCCCTCCAAAGAGAAAGAACACCTTCTTCCATAACAGTACGCACTATGCAATCAAGCATGCCCTTGAAACTCACTCAAGATAGCTATATTGCTTTCTTGGGTCTGCAACAATAGCTTTGCTCTCTCAATTGGTGCCACAATCGTGTGTACAGCACCACCCATCACTTCCCCCGCCATTAGATCTCGGTTGAATGTTGCCCACCAATTGGATGGCATTTTCTTGAAATTAACTCTGTACCATTCTGTTCCCCTTCACCATCCTCCTCCACCATTTTCTTGGATTAAAGGTAAAAATGCAATCTTTGCAAGGTTTGCTATATGGGTATTCTGTATTCTTGATACAAAAAGATAAAGACAAACTTATGGGGTTGCCTTAAATATAAAAATGCAATCTTTGCAAAGTTTCCTATATTGGTATTGGGTGTTCTTGGAATAACGATGGGGTGTTTCTCTTGTAATGTTCTTTGTCCTTTCACTTTTTGTCTCTTAAGAGTTAAAAGACTATTTTTCTTGGTAGAGTGATCGCCCCCAAGAGTCGTGTGTATAACAGAATTCCAAAGCGCGATTCACTTCATTTGGTTGATGGGCTTGTTGGCAATTGAGATAGAGATCAATATTCGGGTTGGGTATTGGGTTCACTTCCCTTTCCTATATCTCTTCATATATTTTACTCCCTATGTGGTTCAATGACTTAGTTAGAATGTTTATTATGGATTTAAAATATAAAATAGTAAATATATGAACACATAAAGAAGGGGAGGAGGTTCAATACATAAAAGAAAATTAAAATCTTATATATATAATATAATTTTTTATCAAATGGGTTCGGATGAACACTTTGACCCTTACTAGCTTTGCCTCTATCTCTGTTTCAATTTATGTGACATCATTTAACGTGACACGATATTTAAGAATAAAAAGAAGACTTTTGAAATGTGTGGTCCAAAATAAGTCTTACATAAATGTGTGGTTGTATATCATATGATAAAATTAAATTATTTCTAAATATAGAAAGATGACATTTTTTGGTACAGACCAAAATGAAAATGGTGCTACATAAATTAGGACAGAGGGAGTGATCGTCATATCTTTTATTGACCAATATTTTGAGATACAAGCCATTTTTGTATGTATTAATATGAGAAAAATTATACTCCTTCTGTCTCAATTTATATGATGTAGTTTAATTAGGCACGGAGTTTAATAAATAAATGAAGACTTTTAAATCTTGTAGTTTAAAATAAGTCAAAGATATTTGTGTGGTTATAAATCATCTCATTAAGCATAAAAAGTAAAGTTTAAAATTACATTGTTGTCAAATAAGAAAATATGTTTTTTTACTGAATAAAAAGGAAAGTGTGTCACATAAATTGGGATAGAATGGGTAATCTATAAATCTTTTCATGTAGTTTTAAAATATTAAATTAATCTTATTCAATTTATCTTCGAATATTAGTTAAATTGACTCTCGATAAACGAAAATGAAGCGTGTTTGGATTGAATTTTTAAAAGTAGCTTATAAGTTACTCCCCCGTCCCAAAATACTTATCATCCTTACTAAAAATATTTATCTCAAAATACTTGTCATTTTATTTAATCAAGATAAAATTAAATAGTTTTTCTCATTTTACTCTTATATTAATTATAATCTTTAAAAAAGAGTACATCATTTATGGAGTTGATATATACAGATAAGTTAATATTTATTAAGGAGATATAATATGATGAAAAATAGTAAGAGACTTTTTTTAGCGTGTGTAAATGAAAAATGTGACAAGTACGGAGGGAGTAAAAGCTAAAAGTCATAAATTGATAATATCCAACTTTTGACTTTTTACTTATTTTTATACTTTTTTTATCTAAATATAAGTGCTTAAAAACTCTTCTTATCTTATTTAAACACCACAAAAAATAAAAATAAAAATTTAAAAATCAATAAATACTTAAAATAAGACAATCCAAACATACTCCTAGTATGAGAAAGAGGGAGTAAAAGTTTGACTTTTCTTGTTATATGAGTTTTGGCTACATTAATTAATAGAGTGGTAAAATGACAAAACAGGTCCCATCCCAAATTCCTATATTATCTTTTTATTTGTTTTATTTACAGAAGATAGTTTTTTTAGTAAAATACTAAAATATAAATACTATTATTATCAAAGAAAAATCGCAAAGAGAAAAGGGTAGCTTAAGAAATGCAGAATTGGAGTATAAGGAAATGTAGTAGTTAGGTACAAATCTTCTTTCTCCAGTTTCTCTTCTTTTCTTTTCTTTTCTTTTTTATTTCATTATCCGTCATCTAAATTTATTCACAAATTTCACTTAAACACCTCAACTCATATATATACCTATCAAACACATCTACTACTCAAAATTTATACTTATTAAACACTTTCCTGACAATAAGCTAAAATTTATAAGATGTCTGTTATCCCATTTCTCAACTTTAATTAACCTTTCTCCATTCCATTTTTCATTGTTACGACGAAGAAGAATGAAGTTTCGCCAGAAAGAACTAATGAATTCCTATAAATTTTGCCAGAAAAAATGGAGTTACGCCGGAATTTTTTTGAGTCCCATATCTGATTTTCATTTTTTGTTGAAGAACTTTTTTTTAAACGATCAACTTTACTTAATTGATAAGATTCATTATCGTTAGATTACAAGTATAAATAAATGTTGACCTTGCCGGGAAAACTAAGATTCACCGGAAAATTATAGTATCAAAACTGATTTTTCTTTTACTTGGAGAGACAACAAAGGAATTGGGTTGAGTTTAAAAGTATAAATGGTGTATTTTGCAGCTATTGTAATGGAGGCGGCGATAGAGGCAAGTTGACGGTGGTGGTTGTAGGGTTAAGAATGAAGAAGAGGAGGTCCTCGGGCATAGCTGGATTAAAATTCAGCCGGAGGCCTGTAACTTGAGTTCAAACTCTGGTGGAAGCAATTTGCACTCTTTTTGTGTAGGACTTTGCAGGTGATTCAGTTACTGTGTTCTCAAACCCTAGTCTTTCAGGCACATTCCGTGATTTACTGGTGGTAGTGCTGAGGGACCGGGACTACTATCTCCAAAAATAGTCTGGCGTAATCCAAGAAGCTGAATATCAAAAAAGGAAAAAAAACAATATTACCTCAATCTCAATTTATGTGACACCATTTGATCGGGCACGAAATTTAAAAATAAAGGAAGACTTTGTTATGTTTATTAAATTGTTCTTACTTTAATGACTACTTTTGTTGACTTTTCTTCACAATAATACATTTCAAAATTAAGTGGGACCCAACAAAAAATAAAATAGAGATGATACCATTAAATAGTTGTCAAATAAGAAAATGTGACATTCTTTTCTAGACAAATTAAAAAAAATTTGTATCACATAAATTGGGATGGAGGGAACTTTGTAGGTGATTCAGTTGCTCCACCGTCTTTGGTTTTGAATGGAAAAAACCCCTATAAATTTTTATACGGAATGCATCCCGGTATGATCACTTAAAGGTGATAAGGTCACTATGATACGCACGCCCAAGAGGAAAAATGAGGGACAAGTTTAAGAGTCGAAGTCGTATGTGTGTCTTCTTGGATTACCCCTACGAAAAGAAGGATTGGAGATTGTATAACTTAGAGAATGATGAATATTTGATCTCAAGAGATGTGGATTTCTACGAGACTAAGTTCCACTTCACTGTAAGACCTGGTAACTTAACCGAAATTATAGAGGCAAATACCGAATAGAGGAGAATCTCTGGAATAAAGTTGTGTTAACGTGGAAGAAAATGAGGGAAGAATAAACCAACATAACTTCGAAGAAGACAAGGCTTATAATATAAGTCTGAATGAAACTCAGATGGACGGAGTACAGACACCGAATGCCAAACATATGGATCAACAAGATTTAGATCGGACAGAGTCCGGTCTGGATAAAGATACCATGAAGGAAGTGCAGCCGCAAAGTATCTGTTGCGTTATTTCTATATGCTATGCAAGTGTATGTATCGCAATTCATAATAATTTTGGTAAAATCGAGTATCGTCCACAGAGACTGATTTATCAAGTACCAATTAACTATTCTTTAGTTTCTATTTGGCAAACGAATATAAATGGTGATTTCTAAACTAAAGAATTAACAAACTAAAATAGATTGCGCGAATAAAATAGTAGTGAAAACACACGAAGTTTAATTCAGTAATGAAGACAATTAGGGTTTCCAATCTCCTCAACTTTCCACTCTATCATTCATTAATGCAAGACTGGCGATTCTTTTTCTTATTAAGATAACAGGTTAACTGAGATGTTCTATATAGGACATATAAAAACTCAACCTAATTGAGAATTTTCAATATTTCTATGATAAATTCAATCACATAGGAGGATTAAGATCAATAACCTAAAAAGCTACACAGACGACCGTGATACTCTCGTTCAATATTAAACCTACGTCTAACCAACTATAGCATATTCAAATCTCTCTTTTCAGATCTTGATTTGAAATCATATAGGTAATGAAAACTAATGACCAATTAATTTTCATTCAATAAACGCAAGTTGAAGAGATCTTAATAGATGAAGAAGAACATTAGCAATGCATTAAATCATAACAGAGTTTCAAGTGATTCAACGAAAAATCCTAATAAAAATAATTAGCTCATAGACATGTTAAGAAGACTAATTAACTTAATATCCAATATGAACTGAATTAAAGTACAGAAAAGGAAAAGAACTTGAACAATAGATGTCTCTAATTGCTTCTTGCTCTCTTGTTTCTTGCCTCCCATGTGAGATCCCTCCAAAACACGCCTCACCTAGCATATATCACGAAAAACCCCAGAATGGACCTTTTTGCCCTTGTTAAAATTAGGTTTTTCGCTGCCTGGACGTCGTCGGCGCCGCGGCTCTAATTAGCTCTGAAAATCAAATTGCTTTCTGCCAGTGGGGAGCGGCGTCTCTAATGTTGGGCGCCGCAGCGCCTTCGTCAACGTTTCAAGCATCGCGGCTGTGACCAGGTAGCGCCGCAGCTCTAATTCCGAGCAACTTCTTCCAGCCTTCTGCCTACATGGAAACTAGGCTCTTGCTTCCTCGGCCGCAGCCCTACAGCATCGCGGCTCTTCACTTGTGGCGTCGCGACCCTTTTAGTGTTCTTCATCCGGAGTTTGTTTAAACTGCTTTCCGAGCTTCTCAAGGCATCTTTGACTTATTACTTGTGACCAGATATGCATTTTTGTCCTAAATAACTGTCTATTTCCTTTGGATTCGCCTTATTCCTTTTTGAATCGCTTAAAACTTGAAAATACAAAACAACACGCATAATACTGCACAAGACAACTAAAAGACAAACAAAAGATTCCCTAAAACACACTCTAAAACAGTACTAAAATCTACCTAACAGTATCCGTACCAACGAAATGCACATGGACGAACAATTTGGTCGAGGTAAACGTCAAAAGTATGAATCAATCCTGCTACACAAATACGTCACTAAACCTTTTCAGAAATAAAGTCCATCAACTCATCCGTCTGATCCTCAACAATTCTCTGATGCGCCTTATCCTTTAGCTAACTATATATCCTGCGATAATTTTTCCCCACAACACTAATGGTTCCTTGCAGCAGTTACCACATGAACTGAACCAAAAACCTTTTGAGAGGCAATGAAAAAGAAACATTAGAAAGTAGTTATGCGGTTGTCTCTTGCCTGCCCATGTATTCAGCAGCAGTTCAAAAGATTGCCCTATTCGAAAATCTCCGGATATCCAAGCATTAGAGGATAATGGAACATGGACACTAGAAATTTGCCACTAGATAAGAAAACATTCGGATGTAAATGGGTGTACAAAATCAAGTACAACTCTGACGGCACAATCGAGTGATATAAAACTCGTTTGGTCATCTTCGGAAATAAACAGGAAGAAATGATTGACTACAACAGAACTTTTGCTCCGGTTAATAAGGTAGTAACTGCTCGGACATTTCTAGATGTTGCGGCTGCGCGAAATTGAAAGTTGCATCAGATGGATATGCATAATGCTTTCTTACACGATGAGCTTACGGAGGATGTTTATATGAAATTGCCATTGGGATTTCGTGTTCCTAATCCGAGGCAAGTATGTCGACTCCGAAAATCTTTGTATGGTTTGAAGTAAGCTCTAAGGTGTTGATTTGCAAAATTGTCAAGTGCTTTGATGAAATATGGGTTCAAACAGTCGTACTCTTGTTATTCTCTATTCACTATGCACTGGGGAGGTATATAACTTAACATCTTAGTCTATGTAGATGGCTTGATTATTTCCAGAACCGACCATAGTGCCACTGAATGATTTAAAGACTATCTTCACACCTATTTTTACATGAAGGATTTGAGCCCTCCGAAATACTTTCTGGGAGTTGAAGTTGCACGTGGATCAACTGGGTTGTTTCTATGTCAACGAAAATATACCTTGGATATAATCTCTGATCTGGTTTACTGGGAGCTAAACCAATCAATACTCTTATGGAATAGAATCACGTTTTGGGATTGGCCAAAGGAGCTACTTTAGGAGATCCGGAACCATACCGGCGTCTGATCGGTAGACTAATATATCTTAGTTTCACGAGACCTGCGTTGTCGTATTGCGTGCATGTTCTGTACCAATTCAGATTGTGTCGGATGTCCGTTGACTCGAAAATCACTTACCGGTTGGTTTATATCCCTCGGGAATTCACCCATATCATATAAAACCAAGAAGCATCACATTGTCTCTCGCTCGTCAACAAAGACAGAATATCGATCAATGACAATGACAGTCCGTGAGTTGAAATGGTTAAAGGGAATTTTACATAGTTTGGGTGTTGAACATAAATCTCCGGTGAAAATGTATTGTGATAGTCAAGAAGCATGATATATTGCGCGAAATTCGGTGTTTCATGAACTGACTAAACACATTGAAGTCGATTGTCACTATGTCCGGGACACACTCCAATTAAGAATAATGCTTCTCAGTCATGTGTCAACCAGTGAGCAATTGACCGATGTGTTTACAAAGGCTTTGGGCAAATCGTAACATGAATATTTACTTGGCAAGTTGGGCATTCGAGACCCTCATGCTCCAACTTGTGGTGATGGGGTATTAGAACATGTTAGGTCTATTTATGATAATATAGTATTTGGTAATTATGATAATATATGATTTGTAGTCCTATTAGAATAGGGTTACCTTTACCTTATTAGATTAGAAAAATGAGAATTTTACCTCTATATAAGAAGGTCATTATGATGAATGAAAAGTATAAAAAAATTCTCTCATTATTCTTGTCTCTCTAAATTCTCATCTATGTCTCGATTTTAACATTTACTAATAAATAATCTATTAAAACAAACAAAAGTAAAGGATAAAACGATTACTTCTGTCCAAAATAAATTCACACACTCACGAGAGAATAATAGCATACTACTAGATAGGTGAATGCAATCCATACATTTACTCCATTAACAACCATCTTTTCAGTTGCTCCGAATCTGGAAAAAACACAAAAACATCACCAACACTCTCATAAAATGAGAAGTTCCATAAGAAAATAATTTCCAGAGGAGGATCCTTCTCCACCTTCATAAAATAACACAAATTTACCGAGTATATTGTACGTATGTAATCCAGATTTCTTTTAGATCAAGTAAGATGATAAAATCCAGAAAAATAATATTATAAGTTTATAAACAATATATTTTACATATACATAATATATCTGACATATTCTGTATATTCTCATATATTATATTAATTATACACCACTAATATACTATCTATCTATCTATAGATAGTTTATGTGATATATTAGGTATAATATGTATATTGTATACTAAATATATAGCATTACCACACTGCATATAATATATATATATATATATACACCACCACTACACCCTCTTCGATGACCTCCATTATTACCAGCCACCGACCACCATTCCCTCCATCACTTCAACAACCAAAAAAGGAAGCCATCACCTCAAGGAAATATAGAAGAACAATCAGACCGAGTGGAGCACTTAGAAGATGAAAGAAAGAAAGGTAGAGCTATAAATGGAAGAGAGAAAAATTAAGTTTGAGGATGGAGCGGGAGCGTCCACAAGCTATTAGATTTATCCCTTATTAAAGTTCAATTTTTTTTAGTGAGATTATTTTAGATCTACTATGTATTATAGATTTTTTTTAAGTTAAATTATCTCTATGTGAATAACTCAAAAAAAATTCAAACATTTAATGTGGGATTAATTTTGGGAAAATAACTCATGTCACTAAACACAAAATAATTATCCTTCCATATCCCCATTACTTTCATACCCCAAACTATTTACCCTTAGTACCCATTATAGCCTTTGTAGGTAATTATCTTTTTTTTTTTTAATTTCTCTACTTCTATTCTTCTTTTCTCCTATTTTCTCTCTTCTTTTTTGTTTCTTTTTTTTTTTCAAATCATTGTATTCTTTATTTTCTTTTCTCACACTAATATAATTCTTTATTTAATTCTATCTTCTTTCATTTTTTTCTATTTTCTTTCTTTTTATTTCTTTATTTCTTCTATTAAATTTTCTCTTTTTCATCTTTTTTTCTCCTTTTTTGTTTTTTTCATACTATATTTTATTTTATTTTTCACCATAATCTAATTCCATATTTAATTCTAGCTTCTTTCATATTTTTTCTTTTTTATTATTATTTTTCTTCTTTTCTATTTAATTATCTTTTTAATTTCTCTACTTCTTATCTTCTTTTCTTTCTTTTATTTTCTCATTTTTATTCATTTATTTTTATATTTTATTTTGTTTTGTTTTTCACCATAATCTGATTCCATATTTAATTCTAACTTCTTTCTATTTCATCTTTTTCTATTTTCTCTTTTTATTTCTTTATTGTTTGTTTTTAAAAAAAATGATTTTTTCTTTTTATTTTCTTTTTTATCTCGATAATCTAATTTCATTTTTCTATTTTTTAAACTTTTTTCAGAATTTAATTCTATAAACGTTTTGGCTCCTTTATCTTTTTCAATAAAATGAATAACTGATATATTATATTTTCTATTTATTTTATTTTTTTATATCTCAAAAATAATTTATTCTAGCATATAGTATATCAAATCAGTAGCAGTTGAAATATACTGAGATTGTATCATGCAGGTTTGCTTAGTCCTTCAATAAAACGCTCTTCAATAATCCTCCATGATACCATCATAGTATAAAAATATACTGAGATAGTATTATGCAGGACTGTTGCAGTCCTTCAAATACTCTTCAACAGTCCTCTATGATACCATTATGGTATAAAAATATAATAAGATGATATATATCATATATTATATACTGACAGAGTATCTAGAGGATTGATTCATTCTTTCAAAAAAAAACATAATTTTATATCATTTTTAGCAAGTTAATTTTTAGGTTTTAATAAATAAGTTAGTGACTTAGTATTTTTCTTAAATATTTTTTGTAGTCTATTTATTTAAATTTTTATATCATTTTAACGAGTTAATTTTGTATAAAGATTACAAAAATTAGAACCATAGTTTAGATATAAGTTTTATTTTTGTTTTCAGAATAAAAAAGTTTCATAAAAATAAATTTTCTATTAATTTAAATTTTAGTAAAATAAACTAATGACTTTAGTATTTTTTTTTCTTAATTAATTCCTGTTGTAGTCTATATTTTTAATTTCATATATTTTTATTAGTCTAAAATAATTAGCTAATATTTTTATCATTTATATTTTATATTTATCTTTAAAAAAACTAAAAGATGAAAAAAATATAGAAAAAGGAAAAAAAGGAAGAAAATAAGCAACCAAAAGAAAAGGTAAAGGAAATTAATTAAGAGAAAAGGGAGAACAAGGAAATAGTTTCAAAGATTAGGAACTGAAGCAATGGGAAGCCGCATAAAAATGAAACAAAACCAACGTGCGCCGCAAAAATAGGCTGCTTGGACACTGCAAGCAGGTATATGGATTGGACTGGAATGAAAAATGAGATATGAGACCTATATGTTATGGCTAATCCAGTTCTAGAAGAAATTTTCAATTTTGATTTTGAGAGGTTGGGGTTTTTTTTTACATTTTGATCGGGTTCTCACTATGTCAATATGTGTATTGTTAATTTCGTTTAATAGCGTATAACGTATTTTTGAATAGATTAGGAGCTTTCAGGAACGTTACAAAAGGAAAATTCATTCGTTGACCTTGTGATACTTGGATCAAGATAAATTTAGACTTAATCTTTGATAGAGGATAATTTTCTTTAATTAAATGAATTAAGGGTAAGGGGTGACGTATAGGTGAAGTGCGAGCGCTTTCTGGACACCGGGTGATTTGACGGGTTTATGTGATTATGTGTGTATGTGCTTAATTGATTGAATTACTGTTGGAAATTAGCCTTTGACGGGAGTTGCGACCGACTAACTTTAACGGCTTAAACACTAGTGTTACGCATGTTGGAGAATCCGGTTCTTCACATGTGCATGATCTACTAAGTACGTAGATAACCGTAGGGCCAAGAATCGTCAAATTTCATTGAGAAATGAAAGAGATATTGATTCACGAAGTGAGATGTTTGAAGCATGGAAAAATGTGGTTGGGTTCAATTCTTCCTCATCGGTAGAGGAAGAAAGAATTGTTGTGTATATATGACTCAAAATTGGTTTGGGGTTTGAGACCTCAAGGGGTATCTCATGTGTTTAAAGGAGGGAGGACCTAGATGTGTTTATATGAGAGTGTATCAGCCGTGAAATTATCTCTATGTGAATAACTCAAAAAATAAGTATGAAGGACTTTCCGTCGAAGATTCAACTTCTGTTGTCTTGTTTACATGTTTGCTGCTTCAATTCCGCCACAACGTTAACTAATTTTCTCATAGTAACAGCTCTTCCTTGATATTAGTTAATTGCCCTATCACATAATTTCTGGACCTCAGAGACATGATTATATCTAGATCTAATATGTTTTGTCATTTCTTTAAACATGTAAATATAGAAAACAATATATTCCCTACCCATAATTATAATATTTTCATATATTGTGTAAATATAATTATGGTAAGACTAGGATTCCTCTTTTGTATAGGCTTAGGATTCCTATTGTATAAGGGATGAATATTGTACTCTATATATACCTTGATATTAATAAAAGACTCCTCAAGGGAGATTAATATCATCTTACATGGTATCAAGAGCCAAATAAACAAAACCCTAAAAATCTTTCTCTTCCATAGCCGCCGGCTGCCTCTCCTACGCCGCGGCCCTCCCGAATTTTCTTCTTATTTTTCAGGTTTTGTTCTTCCTTTCTTCTCTTCTCTAAATGGCTATCCCTGATTCTTCCACACTTTCTGACGCCTCTACCTCCACAAATCCCACCACAAAGTCATCACCACCGTTTCATCCCGCCTCTATCGCTTCCAACATCAAGAACCATATTCCCATTATTCTTGATCAAGAAAACAACCAGTATTTTCCCTGGGTTGAACTTTTTCGCAATCATGCATGTCTCTATAACGTGCTTGACCATATTGATGACACTATTCTGCGCCCTACGGAGGTTGACGATTCTATCTGGCATCGTCTCGATGCCGGCGTCAAACAATGGATATATGGTAGTATCTCTCAGGATTTGCTCCTTGACTTGTGAAATCGTTTGGAGGAAATTTTTCAGGACAACAAGCACACTCGTGCCGTGTATTTGGAAGAACAGTTCAACAAAACACGTCTTGAAAACTTCTCCAATGTCTCTGAGTACTGCAAGCAGCTTAAACTTCTAGCGGATCAACTCTCCAACATCGGCACGCCTGTCACTGACGATAAAATGGTGATACAAATGATTTCTGGCCTTACTAAGGGCGAATATGATACTTTGGCCACCATTATTCAACAGGCAGATCCGCTACCGAGTTTTAACAAAGCTCGCTCACAATTGTTGCTCGAAGAAACCCGTCGTGCTAAGCAGGATGAGCACACCCGGTGTTAGTCCGCCGACACGCAACCCCAAGATCGACGCCATCGACAATTCCCAACCGCGCAAGGCCGCGGCGACAAGTGGTGGAAAAGGCGCACAGAGTGAGGCCGTGGTCGTGGCGGTCGCGGTCAATGTAATCCAACAAAGAAGAATAAAGAATAGAGATCGCAGAACAATCGGGTCGCGGCTCTCGCCAGCTCGTCTAAAGCGCCATGGTGCACCAAGATGTAACCGCGACGCCCTTGCTCGAGCCATGCGGCCAAGTCCATTCCAGTACCAGCAGCCATACAATCCGTATTCTTACCTCGGTTTGTTAGGCCCCGCTCCAGGCCCACAGCAGGCCCACTTCATGCAAGGTCAGGTCCCGCAACCCTCCTCCGGCATGACACCCACTGAGTTGGGTCAGGCTCAAAGACCTATCTATGCAACAGCCTGACAATACTTGGTACATGGACTCAGGCGCCACATCTCACGTCACCCAGTCTGCAGGTACTATTCCTAAACTGTTTTGTTTAAAACATCCTCAATA
The DNA here is from genome assembly GCA_029783415.1 of Anisodus acutangulus. Lineage (NCBI taxonomy): Eukaryota > Viridiplantae > Streptophyta > Magnoliopsida > Solanales > Solanaceae > Anisodus > Anisodus acutangulus. The sequence goes on from CM056495.1 coordinate 15,509,467, forward strand.
TGTTACAGTTGGTAGTGGACAACGCATTCCAGTTAAGGGTTATGGTACCTCATACACACAACCTCCTCATCCACCCTTCTCCCTAAAAACACCCTATATGCCCCACACATGATTAAGAACCTCATATCTGTCCGCCAATTTACTCGTAATAATTCTGTCTCTGTGGATTTTGACCCTTTTGGTTTTACTGTAAATGATCTTCATACGGGGACACCTCTTACGAGATGCAATAGCACGGGGGATCTCTATCCATTCACTTCCACCTCCGCTGCCAGATATTGCTTTCCCGTCACTCTAGCGGTTGTTTCTTCTTCAACCTGGCATAATAGGCTTGGTCATCCAGGAGTCCCAGTTTTAAATTTTCTTAGAGGCAACAATTTCATTGCTTGTAATGGAAAACTTGCCCAAAATTGTGTTTCTTGCTCTTTAGGCAAACATATTTATTTTCCGTTTAAATCATCTACTAGTGTTACATTTGCTCCTTTTGATATCATACATGCCGATTTATGGACATCTCATATCCCTAGTTCTCTCGGTCATAAATACTATCTTGTGTTGCTTGATGATTTTTCACACTACGTTTGGTTATACCCTCTTAAATTTAAATCGGAAGTGTTTGTCAAATTTTTTGAGTTTCGCAATTTCATTCAAACACAATTTGGAAAATGCATAAAATCATTTCAGTGCGATAATGGTCGTGAATTCAATAACTCTATGTTTCACCGCTTTTGTACCAATAATGGCATGGTCTTTCGCTTCTCCTGCCCTCACACCTCACCACAAAACGGTAAAGCTGAAAGAATCATCCGCACCATTAACAATATGATTCGCACCCTATTGATTCATGCCTCCCTCCCTCCACCCTTCTGGGTCTATGCTGCTAAAATGTCAGAATACACTCTAAATATTCTCCCTACTAGCACTCTTCACAATATGACCCCTACCAAAATCTGTACTACGTAATCCCCTCTTATGATCATCTACGAATTTTTGGTTGTCTGTGCTATCCCAACCTTAGCTCCACCGCCCCTCACAAGCTCGCTCCTAGGTCCACTCCATGTGTCTTTCTAGGATTTCCGCCGAACCATAGAGGCTATCTATGCTATGACTTGTCGACTCGTCAGATCCACATATCTCATCACGTCACATTCGACGAGACCACATTCCCATTTTCGAATCATCCAAAATTTCAAAAACAGGAGTACTCATTTCTTGACGAGTCTGCCATCTCTCCCCTCATAATCGAACAACTCACATCCTCTGTTCCTTCATCAGAGCCACGGCACCCAAACTTCAAAGAATCCTGTCAACCTTCTAGCGCCGCGACTCTCGATCCAGGAGCCGCGGCGCCTCCGACGGCTTCGCCCCCACCCTCTCCTTATCTGACTTTACCCCCCGTCTCAGACACCACTCCGTCACCCACTGTCCCTACCCATCCAATGGAAACTCGTTCAAAGCATGGAATCTTCAAACCCAAAGTTCATTTCAACTTGTCTGCCCAAACCATCTCTCCACTTCCAAAGAACCCAAAATTGGCCAAACAAGACCCTAATTGGAATGCTGCTATGCATGAGGAATTCAATGCTTTAACTAAACAGCACACGTGGGATCTAGTACCTAGACCTGAAGGGGTGAATGTCATTCGTTGTATGTGGCTATTTCGTCACAAGTTCAGAGACAATGGGGATCTTGAGAGGTATAAGGCCCGTCTTGTGGCTAATGGCACAAATCAGCAGGAGGGCATTGATTGTGGTGAGACCTTCAGTCCGGTTGTCAAACCGGCTACCATCCGCATCGTTTTTAGCATAACCATGGGCAAACACTGGCCGATCCATCAGCTTGATGTGAAGAATGCATTATTACATGGGGATCTGAGAGAGACAGTCTACATGCATCAGCCACCAGGGTTCACCCATCCAGCAGTTCCTCACTATGTGTGCCGTCTCTGTAAGTCACTATATGGCCTGAAGCAGGCCCCCCGTGCGTGGTATGATCGCTTTGCCAGGTATATCTTGCAGATTGGGTTTGTATGCAGCAAGAGTGATACATCACTTTTCATTTTTCATCGAGGTAGTGGCACTGCTTACTTATTACTTTACGTGGATGATATTGTTCTTACTGCCTCTTCCGACGGATTGAAAAATGAGATTATTGCCTTGCTCAAGTCCGATTTTGCAATGACTGATTTGGGAAGCCAGTTACTTTTGGGGATATCGGTGACCAGGTCCGCCAATCATATGTTCTTGTGTCGGCGTAAGTATCTGCGAAGAGATTGTGTCTGTGGCTAAGATGGCGAATCGCAAAGAGGTGCCTACTCAGCTTGATTCCAAATCTAAGCTCGGTGCTATGGATGATGCTCCGTCTCTGATCCTACTTTGTATAGGAGCCTTGCGTGCACTTGAGAACTCACATTCATTAGGCGGACATAGCTTATCTTTGTTGTGGTGTGCTTATTCATGCATGCCCAGAGTCTCATTTCACTGCTCTTAAGCGTATCATTCGATACATTAAGGACACTCTTGATTATGGTTTGCACCTATACCCCTCTGCACCAGACATGTTGCTTTCATATAAGGATGCAGATTGGGCAGGGTGTCCGGACACGCGACGCTCCACCTCCGGCTTTTGTGTTTTCTTAGGGGATAATCTGATTTCTTGGTCTACCAAGCGACAGGCTACCCTATCTCGCTCAAAGGCCGAAGTCCGAGTACGAGGCGTTGTAAATGTAGTAGCCGAGATTTGTTGGCTCGTAAATTTCTTGTTAGAACTTGATGTCCTTTGCGTCAGGCATCTATTGTATATTGTGATAACATCTCTGCCATCTATCTTTCTCATAATCCGGTTCAACATCAGCGAACCAAGCATATTGAGATAGACCTACACTTCGTTCGTGAGAAAGTTGCGTTAGGCTATGTCAGAGTGTTACATGTTCCATCTTCCTATCAGTATGCAGACATATTTACCAAAGGACTTCCCAGACAGTTATTTCTTGACTTGAGCAGCCTCGGCCGCTCCTCCGCTCCGACTGAGGGGGTGTGTAAACGTGTAAATATAGGAAACAATATATTCTCTACCCATAATTAGAATATTTTCATATATTGTGTAAATATAATTATGGTAAGACTAGGATTCCTCTTTTGTATAAGCTTATGATTCCTATTGTATAAGAGATGAATATTGTACTCTATATATACCTTGATATTAATGAAAGACTCCTCAAGGGAGATTAATATCATCTTACAATTTCCACAGTTGAAAATCGAAGGATCTGATATCAATGAGACCAAATTCATAAGCTCACAATCACTAACTCGAGCATTCAGCCAGAAAGTGGTTCAGAAGTTAGCAGGAATAGTTCGAAATCGCAACCTAAAATGGAAGAAAAGAGGAGGGAAAGAGAAAGTTGGAGGAAATTTTGAGTTCTGATTTTTATTATTCATACAAATTCCGTGCATACAAGAGAGTGTAATATACAAATATCGGTAACTGAAAGAAAAATAACTAACAGAGGACATAACTTAATTTTGAAAGTCCCCAAACTTGCTGACATGTCCAACTTTTAATTGATCTTATTTTTCAAGTATCAAAGCCCCACCATGCTGTCCTACCTACAATCTCATATTTGGAGAAGACTTATGCATCATATTAAGAGTTGATCATGTAATTCTGTGGCAAATGTTTTAGGGTAAGGTAAGCTTCTAGTGGGATAACTGGACAAGTTTGGAAGTCTTGCTCAGTTCAGTAATACTTCTTCTTCTATTAAAATTACCGTTTCTAATTTCATGACTAATAGAGATTGAAATCTTGACAAAATTTCTCAGGTTCTCCCAACTCACATTATAATTCACATTCAAGGAATTATCATTCACTCTTCTAATTAGTGTGACAAACCTTTATGGAATGCCACTATGGATGAAAGATTTTATTGTAACTGATAGAATATCTCTAGAATATTCTAGAAGATCAAGAAAGCAAGTTCTCTTCGAGGAACACATAGTAACCCGACGTGAATCGACGAGTGCCAGGACATCCCCCCAGTCAGCATCAGAATAAGAGGTGAGGTCGGAGAGTGAGAACTTGTACATGTGTAAGCCGAAATAAATAGTATCTTGTACATATCTCAAAATTCGTTTGAGGGCATTCATATGTTCATCCTTCGGGCTGTGCATGTGTAAGCATATTTGCTACACGACATAGGATATATCTGGTCTCGTGAAAGTGAGATATTGCAATGCTCCTGCTAAGCTGCGATAGTGAGTTGGGTCGGCGTACAGAGAACTCGAAGAGGCACTGAGTTTGGAATTAGTGTCCACCGGTGTGTGGACCGGTTTGCAAGACGTCATGCCTGCTCGGTCAAGAATCTCTTCGGTGTACATCTTTTAATAAAGAAATAAGCCACCAACATGTCTCGTAACAGCAATGCCAAAAAATAGCTTAGGGGGCCCAAATCCTTCATAGCAAACTCAGAGGCAAGAAGTGACATAATGGATCGACGAAGTGCATCAAAAGATGTAGTTAGGATGATGTCATAAACATATAACAGAATGTATGCCATGTCGTTATCCTTGCTATAGATGAAAAATGAGTGATAGGATTTGCTATGTGAAAACCGATAGAGGATACAAAGTCAGCAAACCGTTGGTACCACACACGAGGAGCCTGTTTCAGTCCATAAAGCGATTTCTTCTAATGACACACATAATCTGGATGGACTGAATTCCTAAATCCCAAAGGCTGATGCATATACACAGTCTCATGAAGGTCTTCATGCAAGAAGATATTTTTTACATCCAATTGATGAATGGGCTATGATTTGGATAAAGCAATACAGAGAACGGTCTGAATAGTTGCCGGTTTCACCACCAGGATGAAGGTTCATGACAATCCATGTCCACATGTTGAGAACTGCCATCACCTACAAGACGGACCTTGTGCCTCTCAAAAGATGCGTCAGATTTCTTTTTGTATCTAAAAATCCACATAGAACGAATAACATTAGCATCAGGAGGACGAGGCACTAGCTCCCACGTTTTATTTTCAATAAGAGTATTATATTCATCAATCATGGCAGATTTCTAATTGGGATTGGACAAGGCATGTTTTGGGTTGCGAAGAAGAGGTGAAGGGGCAACCGAATTCGACAAATTAAATTTCCATTTGGGTTTGGAAATGTCGTACATAGCACATGTTTCCATTGTCCATATGGGTTCCGCAGGAGGGTGGACGGGAACGGGAAGCTGCTGGGGCAGATTGGTAGGCTGAGAAGGGGGCAGCGGAATCGGGAAGAAGGGGCGTCGTCACTGGCCGAGGAGAGGCAATGACCTCGGGCAGCCGAGAGTGGCTATTTTGATGAGCCTGTGGCGGTGCTGGCTGGCCTACCCGAGATGGGATAGAGGGAGGCAGGTCAGGCGCCAGTGATGGTAGCGACTGATTTTGCAAGTGATAGATTAAAAGGAGATTAAGGTCGTCATACGAATTCGGAAGTGGTGAATTTAGTTTGGGAAAGGGGAATTGAGGCTCATCAAATATGATATGCCGAGAAACAATTATTTTTTGGCTGGACAGGTCGTAACAGTTTAACCATGATGATTAGGGGGTAACCCATAAATACACATGGGGTGGACCTAGGTTGCAGCTTGTTGATTTGTGTGGAGGGATGGAGGGGGTAGCATAGACATCCGAAGGTACTTAAATGCTTATAGGAAGGATCCCAAAGATAAAGAACTTGAGTGGGAGACTTGTGTTTAAGACACTTGTTAGGGAGAATGTTTAAGAGATAAGTTGACATGGATAGAGTGTAATGCCAAAATGAGGGGGGATAGAGGCGTAAGAAAGAAGGACACGAACTACGTTGTTTATGGTTCTAATTTTTCGTTCAGATTTGCCATTTTGTTGAGAGGTGTGGGGACAGGAAAAATTAAAAACAAGGCGTGTTTGGTGCAGGAATTGATTATTATCGAATTCCCTCCCATTGTCACATTGAAAATATTTGATATTCTTTTCAAATTGTGTCTTAATGAAAGCGTTGAATGAAGAAAAAATATAATAGACTTGGGATTTATTACCAATGGAAAAAGTCCACATAAAGTTTGAATAATCATCTAAAAACAACATATAGTATCGATGCCCGGCTGTGCTTAAAATAGGAGAAGTCCATAAATCAGTGTGTATTATATCAAAAGGCATTAAAGTATGGGTGGATGAAGAATAAAATGGCAACCTGACATGTTTCCCAAAAACACAAGATTCACAAACAGGAGGATAAGATACATGTTTGCAATCTATTTATTTATTGTTGCGAAGGGAGCGTAAAACTGAGTCTCCCGGATGTCCTAATCTATTATGCCATAAAGAGGACAAAATAGTTGTAAAGGATGACGGAGAATAGGCTGGATGACCGACGGTGGTAGTAATAGGATAGAGGTCTCCGGTGCTATCACATCTCATTATTCGCATCCCTGTCATAAGGTCCTTCACAGAAAAATCAAAAGGATCAAATTCAAGGGAAACATTATTTTCGGTTGTGAAACGACGCACAGAGATTAGATTTTTGATAAGTTTTGGGGCATGGAGGACATTGTTTAGAGCTAATGGGGGGTGCGGTGGCGAGAGGGATGATTGTCCACAATCTCAAATAAGAATGCCTTGTCCACTGCCAACAATAATATTATGATTTAAATTGTTCGTATTGAAATAAGACGAGAAAGTACCTTGGGATACCGTCATATGAGATATGGCGCCAGTATCCATGTACCAACTATTGTCTGGAATATTGAGGGACATTGTGTTCATATCCATCTCAATATCCGTCGGGGTGTAGGTGGAAGGATGAGAGATATGTGCATTGTATGCTTGCTGATGACGTGTGTCGAGGATATCGGGATGGGGCTGCCTGACCGGATGTGGTGCCCAAGAAGACGTCGGGTATGGGCAAGGTGGAGCAGCCCAAGCTGGTTGGGCACACGTAGCCCATGACGGGTAGGTAGCCCACGGCGGAGGCTGCTGCCACTGTCGCTGATGTTGCGGGTTGTTGCCGGTCGGCAGTGGCTGACCCCTCCTGACACGGCTGTTGCTCCTGCCACGGGCTTTGCCAGAGTTTTATCCTTTATGGTGATTCCAGGACGACGGGTCGTGTGTCGGGTCATCGGATTACCAGTTTTGTGAACTGTAAAATGGGGCCCTGCTATCGGCTGATAGGACGCCGGTAATGATGAGAGCGGCGTCGACGGTGCTCCATGAGTTGCGGCCCGCTTGGTTTTTTGGGTTTTTTCAAGTATAAGTCTCGAATGGGCCTCATAGAATGGTGGCAATGTCGTGTTTTATTGGAGGATGGTAGCGACGCCGTCATAAGTTTTATTCAAACCTGTAATGAGTTGCATCACCAATCGTTGATTAGTGATTGGTGCATCGATGTTGGAGAGTTGATCTGCAATCATCTTAAGTTTCTAACAATAAGCCGACACATTCAGAAAATTATCTTGTTGAATGTCCTTAAATTGATTTTTCAGGTACAAGGCACGGTGTGTCTTGTTATGCTGAAAATTACTTTCCAAGCGCTCCCACTTTTGTCGGGAAGTGGCGTGAGATTCAATGATTATATGCAACAAATCATTTGAGATCGTGTTATAGATCCATTGTAGGACAACCGCATCTAAGCGGGACCAAAGTTCATCAGCAGAATTATCAGGGTGTTGCAAGTGCTTTGATTTAGGAGGGATGATATGGTCGATGACTTTGTACACACAATAATGAATCTTAAACAATTCCACCTAAGAGGAATACTCTTCATAAAAAAAGGAATTAAGTGTCTTGGAAAGTCTGCCAAGAGAGCGCTGCTTTACGTTTGATCATATGTACCCATAGAATGCTATGCGTTCTCCACTTTGGTCTCAACGCCCTTACGAGGTAGTGATGAGTTTCACGCGTTCTAAGCCCGGCCCTTAGCGGTTAGGAAGATTGGCCGCAGAGCAGTACCACCCACCCTACCCTACCACCTATAGGCGGCCGTCCTACAGCCGCCCGAAAAGGAACTGCAGTGATCTTGAATAGGGATCCTACAGCGATAAATAGAATCCCCATAAAAATACCACTAGATCAAGCACCAGTGATTTCGTTTTTCCTTCTCAAGATTAATGGGAATGAAGTTCTTGATGTTGTTAACAACATGAGCAAGATGGAATTTAAGTTGTCCAGCCATTGAAAAAAATTGGGAAAGAAGAGAGAGGTATTAGAAAAAAGAGGGAGGAGGGCGACTGCCTAGGGTTGGGCAGCCGAGATGGGGGGGGGGGGGGCTCAACGGCTTTAGAGAATTTTAGAGTTTGGCTGCTGATACTGTTGAGAGAACAAACATAGTCAAAGTTAGTTAGTCTAGTCAACAAGTTAATTGTGTAGTTAAGAGTTAGTTAAAGTAGTTAGTAACTAACTAACTCTAAAGAGAAATCTCTAATTTTGTAAATGTATAAATAGACCATAGAAGTCATGGTAAGATTCCAAGCTAACATTCCTTTGAAATTCTGGGGATTATGTGTTCAAGCTGCAGTTTACTTGATAAACAGACTACCTTCTTCTATTATTGGTATAACACCTTATGAGAAACTTTACAAGAAAAAACCTTCTATTAGTCATTTCAAAGTATTAGGATGTTTGTGCTATGCAAATGACTTAACAATATCTGATAAACTACACTCCAAAGTAAAAACTTGTGTCATGATGGGATATTCTAAAATACAAAAGGGATATGTTTTATATTACATGCAAAACAAAATGTTCTTTGTTAATAGAGATTTACTTTCAGGGAAACTGAGTTCTCTTTCAGATCAGAAACACTAGAAAGACAAATCTTTCTACATTATCAAACTGGTAAGTCTGAGGATGAATATTCTACTACAAATATATAAATATATGTTTATACCTATACATGATCATCGGGTTACTATACAAGAAGATTCAGTTCAAAGATCTCATACTCAAGGAAATGTTCAAGACATCATTCTACCAACTGAAACAACTGTAACACCAGATACAAACCAGAATGATACTGTCACGACCCAAACCGGAGGGCCGCGACGGGCACCCGAATCCCATCCGTCGGGTACCATCATTCTTACTATGAACATCTAATCATAATTAATTACGGACCAAGCCGAAAGAAAGTTAGGAACCACCAGGTAACCAACTTATATATATACATATACCAAGGCCGACAAGGCCGTACAAGTCTACTACTCACAGGACATATGTCTACAAGCCTCTAAGAGTAGCAACATCAAAGGTTGGGACAAGGCCCCACCATACCCATATAGACACGCAAAACTGTATCATACCAAAATTAGACCGACACCCCGGAAAGAGAGGAGTGCTTCCAAAATCTGCTGAAAACTGCAATCTATTCATGTGGGACATCGCCTTGCTTATGCGAACCTGCGGGCATGAAACGCAGCGTCCCCCGACAAAAGGGACGTTAGTACGACTGATGTACTGAGTATGTCAGGCATAAATAACAACATAACAGAAATATACCAATAACTGAAACATAAACAACTGACCAACAAGAACTGCCTCTGAGGGCCCTAATACACTTGCCTACATGTTATGTACAATGTAGTGTCCATATTTATTGGCCTCATCGGGCAATTTCCTTACCATGACAGCCTTTGTGGGCATCATACCATGTACTGGTTAATTAACATATGCATGATGCAAGTGCGATATATATTTATATATATATCAGTGTTGCGGATCGTGCAACCCGTCCCAATATATGCTAGTGTTGCGGATCGTGCAACCCGTCCCAATAAGCCATGCAGGCATCACATCACATCATCACATCATATTGGTCTCTTCGGGCTATTTTATGATAGTCTGTACTAGCTGCAGGTGGTGTGCGTATATAACGCCTTTCCCTTTCCCCATATTCCCTACATATATAATATTTACCATATAGCAGTGTGCATAGCACCAGTGGTCCAGGGTAATATATGAATGCAATGCAAGTAAAATTGCATGAATGATAATAAAATACCCCGAGTGACATAATATCCTTACACCTTTGCCTAACACTGTGAATATCAACACATTTTTCATATGCCTCAATAAGGACTTAGAAATATATTTAGACATGCTTTCAGCATAGGAATCAATAACATGAATATTCTTAACTACTAGGAGTAGAATAAATTATGGAGCAATATTACGGTTATATTTTGTTACATGAACCATGCCAAAAGGAAGAAATAATTTGTCTTAACATACATTAGAAGTTAATCACAACCAATTAGAGAGGAACAACCCTTCTTTATACTGGAATGAGAACTGGATAATTTTGGTATGTTTTGAAATGTAAACAAAAATTATTTGGAAACGTTTGCTGCCTTAGTTCTTAGGAAATAACAAAACGTCATTGCCTACTTTATATTCTAATTAGCAAAAGAGTGATACACCTAAAAAAATGGAATGTTAATGAGATGCTGAAGGGGTGCTGCTATCGAATGGGTCTTAAATCCCAATTCTTCTGGTCTTTGGTTACTTAAATAGAATGATGATTTAGCACCTTAATGATTCATCATCATTGAGTCCTCCACCTAGCTCTGCCTTGACGGTGGAGCATTACAAGTGATGCCACGTTGCCCTCCCATGCACGGTCACTTAATTTAATTAAGTGACCTACCTCTGAAAAATTTATCAATCATACACATAATTAATTTTGTGATCCCAATTTACTTAAATCTTGATAACTCATAAGACCTTCATATACTCAATGTCATAATTTGTGATATAACACTAGTCCATAACCTCTTTATGCACGTACCGAAATTATTTTCGGCTTCCGTCGTCACACTTATTACGTCCAAAAATTATTTCGGGGTCTAATCCTTTTATATACTAACCTCAGTATTAGCATATGTAAATAAAACATAAATTTTCCAATGCTCGGACCTATTTACACATGCCTAGCAATTTTATAAATGCTTAGCGATTTAAATCGTAACCCGAAAGTACGGGATATTACAGATACACGACAAATACAACATCCTACACCACCTATAACTCAAACTCAGACACATACACTATAAATACAACATCCTACACCACTTATGACTCAAACTCAGACACAAAATCAGCCTTCTAATACAATCTATACCAGGAAATCTACTAGATCAAAATAACCTCCAATTTGGCTTAAGGACTTCATCACCAATAAATCTGACAATACTCCATACTCTATAGCCAATTACATATCCTATGAAACAATCTCACCAAAATATAGAGCCTTCCTCACAGCATTCTCAGAAATAACTGAACCAAAGAACTACACTGAGGCATCCAAGGATCCAAGATGGGTAGAAGCAATGAAAGCAGAAATAAAAGCACTACAAGACAATCACACGTGGGATATTGTGGCTTTACCAAAAGTCAAATCTCCAATAGGATGTAAATGGATTTACAAGATCAAATACAAAGAAACATGAGAGATTGAAAGACTCAAAGCTAGACTGGTTGCAAAAGGATACAGTCAAAGAAAAGGTATTGATTACCAAAAAACCTTCTCTCCAGTAGTAAAAATGGTTACTGTAAGGGATATTCTATCTATAGCAGCATCCAAACACCGGCACATACATCAAATGGATGTGTATAATGTTTTTTTACAAAGAGATCTACATGATGAAATCTATATGGAACTACCTCAAGGATTTATCAGTTAGGGGGACAGACAAGTATGCAGACTGATTAAATCCTTGTATGGACTTAAACAAGCACCAAGACAATGGAACTTCAAACTCACAGAGGCATTAGTTCAGATGGAGTTCAAACAGTCACAATATAACCATTCTTTATTTATAAAAAAATAGAAAAATAATAACTTTAGTACTGGTTTATGTGGATGATATGTTGATTACTGGAGACCACATGGACCAAATAGATGAAACAAAACAAGCCTTACAACCAGCATTCAAAATGAAAGATCTAGGAGAGTTAAAGTATTTTCTGGGCATAGAATTTTCAAGATCAGAAAAGAGAATTCTAATGCACCAAAGAAAGTATGCTCTAGAACTCATTTCTGAGCTTGGCTTGGCTGCTACTAAGCCTATCAATACTCCTATTTACTGCAGTATGAAGTTGACTACCAAGGAGTATGATGATCACATCCAAAAGCAACAAGACACATGAAGAGAGAAGACAAAACCAGAAGATGAATTGCTGAAGTATATCAGTTCATACCAAAGACTGATAGGGAAACTACTCTACCTAACATGCACTAGACCAGATATAGCCTATAATGTTCAGATACTTAGTCAATTCCTACAACAATCAAATAAATCACATCTTGATGCTGCACTCAGAATAGTTAGATACATCAAAATTCAGCCTGGACAAGGTATACTTTTATCCAGTAAAACTCAAGAAACAGTAACAACATACTGTGATGCTGACTGGACTGCCTGCCCCCACACAAGGAAATCATTTACTGGATACATTGTCAAATTTGGAGACTCACTTATATCATAGAAATCAAAGAAACAATCTACAATATCCATAAGCTCAGCTAAATCAGAATACAGGAGCTTAGCAGGATCAGTGGTTTAATTAACTTGGCATACTAGAAGAAACTGGGATCAACATTTACTTACCAGTGACAGTATTTACGGACAACAAATCTGCAATTCAAATTGCTGCAAATTCAGTATTTCATGAAAGGACTAAACATATAGAAATTGATCTACACTTCATAAGAGAAAAGATTAAGAAAGGCATGATAAAAACAGAATATATAAACACTGCAAACCAACCTGTTGATTTGTTTACCAAAGGATTGAATAGAATTCAATATCAGTATTTGTGTTCCAAGCTTGGATTACTGAACATATTCACAATATCCAGCTTGAGGGGGAAAGTCAAAGTTAGTTAAGAAGTTAGTTAGTCTAGTCAACAAGTTAGTTGTGTAGTTAAGAGTTAGTTAAAGTAGTTAGTAACTGACTAACTCTAAAGAGAAATCTCTAATCTTGTAAATGTATAAATAGATCATAGAAGTCATCGTACAGATTAGTTTCTTAATGAAGAAAATAAGAAAATTATCTCTCTATATGCTTACAATTCATTCATACATTTATCTTCTACTCCCTTCTTGTTCTACATTGATAGTTCTTCAACTTTCTCATAGTTGTAATGACAATTTCTATCAGATACCAAAGGTTGAATTTGTCAAAATTAATTCAGATGGATGGTCAAAAGAAAACCCGAGACTTAGTGGAGTTGGTGGAATTATCAGGGATGACATGGGTCAGTTGATCACAACTTTTGCATCTCCTTTTGGCAGAATGACTAACAACCTGGCAAAAGCCTTAGCAGTGGAGCTAGGCATTACCCGATATTTTAAAAAAAATGTTATGAAAGTTTAGATTGAAGAGGCTCAAATCCCTTGGAATATTTAAAATATAATTGTCAACATCAACAAGAAGATCCTACTAATGAAAGAAGGCAATAAAGTTGTTGACATTCTTGTTGGGTATTTTTGCTCTATGGTACTTTATAAAGCAGTACGGGAAGTATATAACTATTACAAGTATTCGAAAGGATAAACAATAGTTCAACTAGTAATCTGAAAATTACAAGATTAGCACAAAACTGAAATTACAATTTTGTTGAAAACGAAAAAATGGAAACTGGTTTTGCTGAGTCGAGTGTGGCACTCTGTCCTTAAGACAATATTGCCCCATATGTATCCTTTATACGTCCTGGACAATTTGTCTCACAAGATAAAACAGCAATGGAACACTTGAGCAAAGGAAACTCAAGAGCTACCGTGAAGAATATTGAGTAACGAAATGATGCCTTGGAAGGTGTAGGAAGAAACTGTTTTTGTTGTGTATATTTCTGTATTTTCGTGTATCATATATGTATGTTCTTGGTCATTCTTTTTTTGCTCAACAATAGTGTAAGGGGGTGTTTAAATAGGTGAGGGAGGGGGCTGATTACTGCCCTCCATAACATCCAAATAATGGTCATTATGGAGGTAGTAAAGCCACCAACATTAATGGGAGAAAGACCAACGGATTTGGCCATTATAGGAGGAGTAATTCAGCCAAAATAAATGGCTGAATTGAGAGCTTGGACGTTTCTGTTCTGACCGTCGAAATTCCAACTTTCTGAAAACTTCAGGGACCAAACTGTACATCTTGAAACTTCAGGGACCAAACTGTACATCTGAAAGAATTCTGGTCCAAACTGTACTTCTGAAACTGTACTTCTGGCAAAGTTTTCTGGCCCAAAAAGATAATATCAGAAGGCCCACAGGCCGTAAACCCGTAAACCCGTAAACCCGTGAACCCGTGAACCCGGGAACCCGGAATCCGGAACCCGGAACCGGACCGGACGGGCGGGCGGCGCGCGCGTGGTCTTTCTTTGAACCGAAGCACATCTAGGTCCTCTCTCCTTTAAACACATGGGATACCCCTTGGGGTCCCAAACCCCAAACCAATTTCGAGTCTTATATACACAACAATTCTTTCTTCCTCTACCGATGAGGGAGAATTGAACACAATACCACACTTTCCATGCTTCAAACACCTTACTTCGTGGACCAATATCTCTTTCATTTCTCAATGAAATTTGACGATTCTTGGCCCTACGGTTATTCACGCATTTAGTAGATCATGCATGTGTGAAGAACCGGATTCTCTAACATACGTAACACTATTGTTTAAGCCGTTAAACTTGGCCGCTCGCAACTCCCGCCAAAGGCAAATTTCCAACAATCCTCTTGAAAGAGATTTTGGCGCACTCACATGGTGTCTTTTTCATTTCGACAATATTTCAATGGACCGATGTTGCATAAGGAGAGGTAGCCTCGCCTTTGAACCTTCCATAGTTGAATACCATCGGACTTACTTCATCACGCGGTGAACGTGATGTCTTGAACCGTCAGTGTTTAGTGTAAGCCAAGACAATGATACCAACACAACAAATTCCCTTACTCTCTTCTTCGTAATGTTTTGTCCGTTTTGGCCATGGACAACGTCTTGGATTCTTAAGTGCGTTCATTTTGAGGCGGCCCGTCCTCGCACTTAAATAGGTGGTCTCCTACAAAGTATCCTGCTATACCCGACTTCACAAGTGTTAGGAACCATTAAAAGTTTCCCAAAAACCTAACCTCAACTGTTGAGGAGTATTGCAGGTTTTGAAAACTTAACCTTTACCCATACTGCAGATAGCACTTAAATTCTATCGCGGGAACGGCTTTGGATTTGGTGTTTCTTTTCAGAAATCACTATCCGAAGTGCTCATGCTTCCACTGAAGCGATCAACTGAACCTTTACAACTTAGTTTTCCCATTGAACCAAATTACTGGGATCTCCAGTTCGTAAGGTTGGGTTTCCACTGTATTGGTCCGTATATTTTGGGTTTTAAGCCCATTCCCCTAGACAGGCAGAACACTTGATCTCCGGGTAGTCCCTTAGTTAGTAAACAAGGAAGTGACACCCGTGTTGATCAACTGCCATACGGTCTTATGTCTCCTGACAAATCCTGACAGATATGTCCAGACGCCGTCATCCGTGTCCTTCCTAAAGCCGACCGACTAGCCACAGTGTATAACTGCTGAAGGACGAGTTTCTCCCAATAAGGGACGTCCTCTAATGAGTCGTGAAGTTACTGAATTTCTTTCATGCTTTGTATAAAGCGATAAACTCCGATTCCATCATGAATCGGCCGATGCAAGTTTGCTTAGAGGATTTTCCAAGACCCACCATACACATTCACTTGTGGCTTTGGTGTTCTCCAGATCTGATGTCCAGTTTGCATCACTGTGTCCTCTCAGAATCGCTGGACATCCAGAATACTATAATCCGAAGATAAGCGAATAATTCAGATATCGTCATATCCGACTTAACACTTTCTATTGATCATGTATTAAGATCATCAGTGAAACTTAGTTCAACTGATCTGTTTGTAGGACGATACCAGGTCGGTTGTAGTGTGTACAATACATTGAACTACACGTGATCTGTGCGTATCGCTCCTTGTCTATGGGTGCATCATGATTCCAATCAATTCTATGATTCATATCCATTGATGGCTTCAACGAGACTGTCAACTATCGACCAGTCCGTTAGATGTCTTTAGAAATCCAATTCCTAAGATGTCATCTGTGATATCCATATCTTTCATATCGAGACTTGGTTTCAATATGACTTTCATTTTCAGACTGTTGATTCTCCAACTGTTGGCTTTCTAACTTCAGAGTCAATGTTTCTGTGGTCAGATTCATTGTTTCTGTTTTATCTGAAACTTTCAAGACCAAAAATGTAAACATTTCAGGGACCAAGGTGAAAGTTCAGGAAGAAGCCCAACAGTCCCGTAAAACCAACTCGATTCTCTTCTTCCAACTCTCCGGTTGGGAAGGTCGCTTTTAACATTCATGTCACGCAAGACTGCAATGGCCCATGATGTTAAGCTACTCCCAGGGGAGCACATGTACAAGTAGCCGAGGCTTTGAACTCGTCAGTAGATCCATCTACTTTGTACTCACTTTTGAGTATCCTTTTTCACAACCCAAAGGTCCTTTTCCCGGAGGAAGATCAACCATTACGCAAGTATGGTTCTATATGATGGAATATATTTCTCTCTTTAGCTTCTTTCCAAAGCAGCGCTTTTGGAGATAACAATTATTTGTTAATAGTCCATGGTTCGTTCTTAACCATACAAGCTAGAAGGACTGGAACAAGTCTTTGTCCCCTCTTTGCTCCGTCTTGGTTCAACATCTAGAATCCCTAAGTTCTGCAGATCTGAAATATTGAGTTCCGGATAGCCAGCAACTTTCGAGTCCTGTAGATACTTTAACGCCTAGTTCCTGATCGAAACCCTCGCCGGTTCTTGTTAACCTTGAGCAATTACTCTTTTTCCTTTTCAAGGAAAGTTATCTTATAAGAATTCAAGATTCTTTGGCGCCAAGAGGCGATAAGTACTCTTGTTATTTACGATCCGGTGGATATGCAATCTCTGATCTTAGGTCGAACTTGACCTGTTCTGTAGTCCAACTTCTACCAAGCCACCCCACATCACAACTTTTGTATGTGAGATCCTTTTCATGTCTCACACGGAGAGTTATCCTTATCCTTATGCGGAGTTCTGTTGAGAATCGCATTAGCGGTAAGGATCGCCTTACCCCACATAATTTAGGCGTACGGGTTTGCGCTTGGCTAACACCGTTAGACTGAGGTGAGTAATGAACAGTCGTTTAATGAACGCTGCTTCACATTCTCCCCCTCTATCGCTATGAATTTCGCAATCCATAGGCTTAGTTGATGTTCAACTTCTGCTTTGTAGCGCTTATCCGCTTCAACAACTTCATCTTTGCTTTTTAACAAACAAAGGATTCCATACGTTGTACCATCATCAATGAAGATCACAACGTACTTGTCTCCCCCCTCTATTTTTGGATAAACTTCAAATCACCCAAGTAGGTGTGACTAAGTTCTAGAAGAGCGGTGCTTCTTTCGCTATTCCCTTGACGGAATTTGGAAAGGTGATTTTGCCTCTTCGCCTACCTCACATTCATTTTGAGGGTTTATGTCGAAAGGAGGCAACAATCTCAACATCGTTAGCTTTTAAATGACTTACTATTCAACGTGTCTTAATCTATGATGGCATAGATGCACGGATTACAAATATATCATTCATTTGGCTATAGACATATTGTACCATTCTTAGTTATTACAGACCTGTTGGACTAGTCTCAAACCAACTTGACCAACAACGTCCCTTAAACCAAGTTAGGAACATGTATCACCTCTTTTAGAGTGATCTCATTCCCTGAAGTCCTATTGAGGACAACCTCTCCAGCCCCTTTGATTTTAGAGGTGGCATTGCTTTACATGAACAACCTCTTGCCCGTGGTTAGGGCGTAACCGGATCATATGTGATCTCGATACTCTAGCCCACTTCAGTTGCTTTGGCAGACTGAGTGTCCAATTTCTTTACTGCCTTTCTTTAGGCCTTCAGATCATTAAGACCTGGAAACTCTGGCCCACCTTGCTAGGTGTCCATTACTTTTCCTATGAAATGAATTCTGGCCCCACTCCAGTCGCCCGGAGGCTTTATATGACTGAGTGTCCAATATCATCATATCAAAGGATTTTTGGCCCACTCCAGTCGCCCGGAGGCTTTATATGACTGAGTGTCCAATATCATCCTATGAAGGATCTTCTGCCAAATAGTATGACAGGCTCAACGTCTTTAACTTTTAGACTTCTTCCGTTATGATTGGTGCCCAGATAATTCTTGGCGCTTACTTAAGAGTTGTAACAGTTTTCGCACAGTCAGTGGATCTTACTCCCTCGTATGTGCGAACATACTTTACTCACTTTTAATAATTACACTTAAAAGAACGGATCATTTTAAGTTGCTTTACAATCCAATCTTTAGACGGAAAAGAAGATGAGATTAAACTTCTGATTTTTAAAGCGTAAGGAATATAAATTATTTTCATATTCCTCCTTACTTTAATCAATTTTTAATCAGACCTCATTTAATCTTTATTCTTGACAAGTAAGAAAAATTACTTATCCCAACTTCGGATTCTGGCTCACTTCAGTCACTTCATCAAACTGAGTGTCCAGTTCCTTTTTACCATTATTTGGATCTTTTGTATGCAGGACAGGTCTGAGCCTTCTGCTGCAAGATAGAAGTACATCTTCAGTCTTCTCCTCTTGTCCCAGTTGACATCCTCAGGCTCTCGAGAGCGCTTGTTCCCACCAGTCTTGGTAGCGGTGACACCATGAACATGTTCATCATCATCACTCTCTTCTACCAGAAAACCATTGCCATATCCAGATTTGGTCACACAACTTTTGACCGACATCTTTCGAACACTAATAGTATTACAATACAATATTGTCTTAAGTTGTTGGGTATTTTTGCTTTATGGTACTTTATAAAGCAGTACGGGAAGTATATAACTATTACAAGTATTCGAAAGGATAAACAATAGTTCAACTAGTAATCTGAAAATTACAAGATTAGCACAAAACTGAAATTACAATTTTGTTGAAAACGAAAAAATGGAAACTGGTTTTGCTGAGTCGAGTGTGGCACTCTGTCCTTAAGACAATATTGCCCCGTATGTATCCTTTATACGTCCTGGACAATTTGTCTCACAAGATAAAACAGCAATGGAACACTTGAGCAAAGGAAACTCAAGAGCTACCGTGAAGAATATTGAGTAACGAAATGATGCCTTGGAAGGTGTAGGAAGAAACTGTTTTTGTTGTGTATATTTCTGTATTTTCGTGTATCATATATGTATGTTCTTGGTCATTCTTTTTGTGCTCAACAATGGTGTAAGGGGGGTGTTTAAATAGGTGAGGGAGGGGGCTGATTACTGCCCTCCATAACAGCCAAATAATGGTCATTATGGAGGTAGTAAAGCCACCAACATTAATGGGAGAAAGACCAACGGATTTGGCCATTATAGGAGGAGTAATTCAGCCAAAATAAATGGCTGAATTGAGAGCTTGGACGTTTACGCTACGTACCGTCGAAATTCCAACTTTCAAAACTTGGGGACCAAATCAGACATCTGAAAGAATTCTGGTCCAAACTGTACTACTGGCAAAGTTTTCTGCCCAAAGATAATATCGAAGGCCCACGGCCCACGGCCGTGAACCGGAGCCAGGGCCAGGACGGGCGGCGGCGTGGCGTGTGGTCTTTCCTTGAACCAAGCACATCTAGGTCCTCCCTCCTTTAAACACATGGGATACCCCTTGGGGTCCCAAACCCCAAACCAATTTCGAGTCTTATATACACAACAATTCTTTCTTCCTCTACCGATGAGGGAGAATTGAACACAATACCACACTTTCCATGCTTCAAACACCTTACTTCGTGGACCAATATCTCTTTCATTTCTCAATGAAATTTGACGATTCTTGGCCCTACGGTTATCTACGTACTTAGTAGATCATGCATGTGTGAAGAACCGGATTCTCCAACATACGTAACACTAGTGTTTAAGCCGTTAAAGTTGGTCGGTCGCAACTCCCGCCAAAGGCAAAATTCCAACAATTCTTTCAAACCATGAGGCTACTAACTTGGTTCAACAACCCTCAAGACATACCAAAAGAATGAAGCAACTCAAGAATACCTTCTTTTTGGATAGGAAGATGAAACATAGATATCTTTTTGATGTCCCAATTGTAAAGGACTTGTCTTTGAGCAATTCTTCTTTGTTCTTGGGAGGTAAGGCCATATCCCCCTCTTATGTACTTTGGTTTGATAATGGAAATGCAGTTCAATTTTTTTCTAAAGGTGTCAAAGCCCCACTGTGACCCAAAATTTCATAATTTTCACATATGAACCGCGCATAAACAAGTAAACCTTTCATATATGACAACCATCAAAAGGTCCGTGTATTATATGAATAAATACCCTTCATTTTTAATTAAAAAATCCTACAAATTAAGCTTATAGACAGAATTATACTGATCGAACAGGATATACTGGGCCACTGCGAGAATGTTATCTTGCCGAGAAAACTGGAACAGGAAAAAAATGAATGCATATTGTAAATTGTAATAATAAAAATTAGCAAAGCTGCAGAAACAAATACTGTAACAGAATATATCACTTACTCCTAGAATGGAACTACAAGGCATAAAAGTGACAAAATAAAAACTAATAAATAATTACAAATTGAAAACTTTACCTATTTTAAAATATTTTATTAAGACAGGAACATATTGAGAACATGAATAAACAGAAAAACAATGTCGTTCCATAAGGAAGTCACGTTATTTGTTTGCTAGTTAAACTTAGTTTGAATAAGTTAATTTCTTCAATCAATCTTGGGGGCCACTGCAAAATAATCTACACCTTTTTTGGGGGGTAAAAAAATTGAACGCTTCGTTTTGCATTTACCTATAGTATTTCTGAAAGAATATAATCTGTTGATTATTTTCATTAATGAAGAGGTATATATATAATTTACAATCTTCAAATATGAAATTTTTTATTTCTACTATACTCCTAATATCTTAATTATACTTGTATAAAAATTTTACAATTATGATAAATTTGTACAACAAATTTGACTTCAACAATGTAAGGCTCACATCCCGTGATATACATGGTATATCACGGGTATACTTCTGTCACACCCCCGCAGTCATAGCAGGCAGTTGTCGTACGCTGAGACTATCCCTAAAATCTTCAACCAGAACCAAGGGGAGACTCTTAGTAAATGTGTCTGCAATCTGGTATCTCGAAGGGACATGGAGGACGCGGACTTGTCCACGAGCTACCTTTTCTCGAACAAAGTGTATGTCCATCTCGATATGTTTAGTGCGCTGATACATGTATACTGTCTACATGACTCAGACACCACATTGGCTACGCCTTGATACTCGGCCTCCGCGCTAGATCGTGATAAAGTAGCTTGGCGTTTAGCCGACCAAGAGACCAAGTTATCCCAAGGAACATACATTAACCAGATGTTGAATGTCTAGTATCTGGACAACCACCCCAATCAGCATCAGTATATGACACAAGAGTAGAAATTGAGGACGGATACAAGTGCAATCCATAATCAAGTGTGCCTTGTATGTATCGTATAATGCGTTTGAGTGCATGCATGTGCTCAATTCGCGGATCATGCATAAATAAATATACATGTTGTACTGCATAAGTAATATCTGGTCTCGTAAAATTCAGATACTGAAGAACTCCTGCAAGACTACGATAATGGGTGGGATCCTCGTATGGTGTGCTAGACATAGCACTCAACTTTGGTTTTGTATCAATCGGAGTAGAAGTAGACTTACAAGATGACATGTCAGCTCTCTCAATAATCTCTGCCACGTACTTTTTCTGTGATAAAAATAGACCACCTGTATAACGAGTGACTGCTATGCCAAAAAAATAGCTCAAGGGCCCCAAGTCTTTCATAGCAAATTCAGAACTGAGAAGGGTCATGATAGACTTGCGTATAATATCCGATGAGGCAGTTAATATAATATCATCAATATTTAACAGAATGTATGCTAGAGAAGTACCACGCCGATAGATGAACAGAGAATGATCAGACATGCTGTGAGAAAACCCAATAGTAGACACATAATCTGTAAACCTTTTATACCAAGCCCTTGGGCCTGCTTAAGCCTATACAATGACTTCTTCAGAAAATAGACATGATGAGGATAATTGGGGTCTCTAAAATTCAAGGGCTGATGCATGTATACTGTCTCCTTAAGATCACAGTGTAAGAAAGCATTTTTCACATCCAGCTGGTGAATGGACCATGCTTTCGAGAGAGCTAGACTAAGCATAGTGTGAATGATATTCGGTTTAACCACAAGACTACATGTCTCTCCACAATCAACGCCAACCTGTTGTGTTTTACCATCACCTACAAGACGGGCCTTATGCCTCTCAAAAAAATCGTCAGAATTTTCTTTATGAGTAAAAATTCACATAGACCGAATAATATTAACACCAGGAGGACGGGGCACCAACTCCCACGTATTATTTTCAATAAAAACATTATATTCGTCATCCATGGCCAATTTCTAATTCGGGTCATGAAGGGCAGACACTGGGTTACGTAGTAGGGGTGATTTAGTGACATTAGAATTTAGATTAAAATATTATTTAGGTTTAAAAATATCATGTTGGCTACGAGTGACGGGCCCTTGACTTGAGATGGTTGGGGACGGGTTTTGAGGTAGTGGCTGAATTATTTCGGACTGGCCAGCAGGCAGTGGGCCTGCTGGCCCAAGAACTGAAGTTTGTCACGGGGAAAGTAATGGGCTAGCATACAGTGGGACTGCTAGCTGAGAACCTGAAGCAACCACGGAACAGGGCCTAGCTACGGGAATGTTTATAAGATCTGTGGGGCCAGCATGCAGTGGGCCTGTTGGAGGATCCGGAGAACTGAAAGGTTGGGCCCATTGATGGATCATATACGGGGATGGACCATCATCTAAAAATTCATAGGAACTAGACACGGATTTGTACAAATGAGCAAACGAAAATTGGGATTCATAAAAAATAACATGGCGACTAATGATGATTTTATTAGAAGATAAATCAAAATATTTGTAACCACGATAATTAGACGGATAACCCAAAAGCATACAAGCGGTAGACCGGGCTTGAAGTTTGTTAATTGTAGTGGACGGAATAAGTGGATAGCACAAACACCCGAAGATGAGAATACGATATGTTTTTATGATAAAGAATTTGTAGGGGAGATTTGTATGATAATCCTTTGTTAGGGAGAATGTTAAGGGGGTAGGTAGTCATTCGTAGAGCGTGATGCCAAAACGAGTGAGGTAATGAGGCATGGGCAAGCTAAGTCTAGACTATATTATTAATGGTACAAATTTTTCTTTCGGCCTCCCATTTTTTGAGGATGTATGAGGACAAGAAAACCAAAAAAAATACGCCATTAGCGTCACAAAAGTCGCGGAACGGCCCATTATCATATTTCCTTCCATTATCACATTGAATATTTTCAATTTTTCGTTTAAATTTGGTACAAATTAATGCTCTAAATTTTAAGAATGTTGAAAACACTTGAAACTTTTTAGACAAAGGAAAGGTCCACAAAAAATTAGAATAATCATCCAAGAATAAAACATAATAACGATGGCCCACAAAAATTAATATGGGAGATGTCCATAAATCATTATGAATAATGTCAAACAACATCAACGTACTAGAAGTAGAGACTACAAAAGGTAATCTAACATGTTTCCCTAAAGGACACGAAGGACAAATAGGAGCACTACTCGTACTCTTAAAATCAATAAATTAATTACTACGAAGAGATGCAACAACAGAAGACCCCGGGTGACCTAAACGGGCATGCCACAAAGATGGAGCAAGAGCGAAAAATGTTGAAGGTATGGCATGACTCGTGGACATGGTAGTGGTGATTGGATACAACCCACCCCAACTATTACACCTCATTAGAGGTATCCCTATCTTGAAATCCTTCAAAGAAAATCCAAAAGGGTCAAAGTTAACAGAAACCCAATTATCAGTTGTGAATTTTCGGATTGACACCAAATTTTAAATTAAGTGAGGGGCATGAAGGACATTTTTTAGGACGAGAAGTGGATGTGGGGGGGGGGGGACAAATTTGTGTGATCATAACCACGAATTGGAATTGAATTGTCATTACCAACAATGATGCCTCGATTTTTGCTCATATTGAAATAAAATGAGAGATTATCTTGTGCCGATGTCATATGAGAAGTGGTTCCGATGTTCATGTACTAATTTGTGTCCGGAGGATTTATCCAAGTGTATGCATTGCGGCCTCGATATCCGTATGTGTCGGAAATGCCGCTGGGCCCGCCGCAAACTCTTGGCCGAGGCCCAGCGAGCGGCCATTGGCCGAGGCCCAGCGAGCAAGCCGGCTGGCCAGGCCCAACAACATCTTTGTCCAGGCAGAGTATCTTTGAAATTGCGTGAATTGGGTCTCTGGCGGACTCCACCCATCGGACAAGGAGTTGGATATTGAAACGGGTAGCCAGGCCAGTTGGGCCACTGACATGCCCATTGGCCAGCGGCATTGTTGGCCCACTTCCCAGGCCCAGCATACTGCGGTGGCCTCTGCCAGCTTCCGATCGGACTTCTGCTACCACCACTGTTACCGCCTTTGCTGCGGCCGCCGCCGCCTTTTTCGCTGGACTTCTGATTTTGACTCCATTTTCCACCCCCGTTGTTCTAATTGGGAGTGAAATTTGATGGTGATTCCGCCATCATGGCAGAATTTTGTCCAGTAACGGCCTTTTTAGTCAATTCTGCCTCTTTAAGGGTGGGCATAGACCGTGCTTGGTAAAACGGATGAAGTGGGTTGCTTTGACGAATGAGGGTCCCAACACCACTATAGGCCTCTGATAGACCTGCAACCATTTGAAGGACAAGAAGATCATTAGTGATAGGCGCACCAACATTCTTGAGTTGATCCGCCAATTTCTTCATCCTTTTACAATAAGCTGAGACATTCGGAAAATCCTCCATGGCAACATGGGAAAATTCCTGCTCAAGAGTGACAGCACGAGAATTATCGTCTGCAAGAGGTCTGTAGAGATAGTGAAATATATCCACTGGAGAACGGTAGCATCAAGGATTGTCCATAACACCGGGGCAGGCACCTTCTTATTGCATGTGACCGAGGGATGATGTGATGAAGAACCTAATGTGAACGTGCCTGAACTTTAAATAATTCCGCACACGTCGTGTATTGGACGTTTTTCATCTCAAGAATAATAGGGATGTGGTTCCTGATGTTGGAGACTGTAAGGGCAGGATGAAACATGTTCTTTGATGTAGACATAACGAAAGAACAATATGTGAATTAGGGATTGGAAGACGAATAAAATTTAGGAAGAGAAGATGAAGATTGCACGGAAACCGAGTAGGATCACGTCAACCAAGATGGGAGATAGGGGTCGCGCAAGTATTTTGTGAGAAGGTATTTTTGCCCTAGACTTCTGATACCATGAAAGAATATAATCCCTTGATTATTTTCATTAATGAAGAGGTATAAATACAATTTACAATCTTCAAATATGAAAAATCATATTCCTACTATATTCCTAATATCCTAGTTATACTTGTACAAGAATTTTACAATTATGATAAATTTGACTTCAACAAATTTGTTTCTTTCCTTGAGGAACTGTAAGTTCAAAAGCAAAATTTATTTTCACTCTTAAATACAAAAAGTGCTATTGAATTGTTAAATACTATATTGTCAAACTAAAGATTTACTCACGATTTACATGTGGTTTTAACTATCTTCTATTTCTGTCTAAGATTGACTCGTAAAACAACAACATATTCAGTGTAATCCATGAGTGAGGTCAGGATACTTGTAAATATGGGAGCCATTTAATTTTTGTTAAAATAAATCTTAGACAGAAAAGTTTTTTTTAAAAAAAAATTGACCATATCCTTTTTCCACTCTTTTTGCCTTCATCAGAACTATAAAAGAAGGGAAAAGGCAAAGAGGATAATCATGTAAAGAATTGACTAAATTCAATTCCTCCCTACTTTTCTTGATTTATGCATCAAAATAACAAGATAAGTGAATCATGGTTCTGATTGAAGGCATAGGGGACCAATGTATATCACCTGTATCTTTCATTAAAAAAAAGGTGCATATATATGTCAAGACATTGAATATTTAATAAAGAAGTTTTGATTGTACCCAATTCATTTAAAATCAACAAACAGTATAAAGTTGATTTTCCATGTACTGGAACCAAATTTTATTTATATAAAACCAGCAGAAAAGAAAATAAAAAATATTTATGAATAAATTAAAGGGAAGGAATATTACAAGAACGTTCATGAGCATATATGTTTCTTGGAAGTTAATCAACAAACCAATCATGTGAAGATGGTGTTGAAGCACGAGTATGAAAAGTCATGTTCCTTTTTTGGTACTGCTACCCACAGGGTAAACAGTATATACTGTTTTTTAATTTTTATATCCAAACACAATTAACTCTTAATTCTAGCTTTCTCTTCATTGATTCAATTATTAAAAACATTTACTTTCCCTATATTGATTGGAGTTATTTCGTAATTATCTAAGCGGAATAAAATATTTAATTATTTGTATCCATTATAAAGTTCTCCACTTAAAAAAATTATACAGCAACAGTTATATATGGTGTATATTTTCAGGTTATATGATTCACATTTTATATATAAGTAATAGCAAACAACAGTAAGAATAGTTGACATCATGTGAATTATACACTCGGAAGATATACAACGTACATACCTACTAGATATTTTGTTAAAAACATTCCTGAATAAGTATGAACTATGAACTGTAACTTCTTTTTAAAATAAATATTTCCGCGTGGCTTTTTTTTTTTTGGCTGCCTCGGAACTCGGCCTAAATGACCCATTTTGATTAGTTCACCTTTGTTACTTTTACACTTAATTGAAGCCCTAATTATCCTAAGTTATCACAACCATATCATATAGCACTTCCAATAAATTCAATCTAGATTTCTATTTAAACGCTCAAGAATGAAGCAATACCACGGAAAGAGATTGCAAAGTCGCGGAAGTTCATGAAGTATAATAGATAGCACACTGAACAACAACAACAAACTCAATATAATCGCACAAGTGAGTCTGGACCAGCTTACGTACCTTGACTAATCTCATGGGATGTTTGTCATATCACACCAACAACAAGTATCATGTTACTCTATCCATCATGCTACATTATATTTCTTTCATTCTTTTTGGTAAAATAAGAAAGGTGGTGAAATTAGAATATGTTGGTCAAGTTTGTGATGGTTAATAAAGTGAGTGAAAATATGAAGATCAGTGATCAAATTCAACAAAAACAAAATATGTTAAATATTATAAGTTGATGCTATTATAAAAAAATAAAAATAAGTTATTACTAATAAATAAAATTTGTACCTAAAAAGGAATTAGAATGAGAGAAGCAAAAACAATAATTCAAAGAGGTAACATTTGTATGATTGAGATTTGAGAAGACAACATAGCAAAAGACAAAATGCAACGTCAGAGCAAGCTTCCTGCCCTTTGGCTATGGTTTTGATGGGGTACACGACTAATACAAAGGATACCTTCTCATCCACAACATCTCTCTCTCTCTCTCTCTCTCTTGAAAGTTTCCTTTTATCTATAAAGAATCTTATTATTTTTGCTTGGTTTCATTTGTTTTCATGTGTATGGCTTTTATTGAACCTTGCTAGCTAGCAGCTTTCACTCAGACCTTTGGTTTTCTTGAACAAGATAGGAGACTGTATGCTTACCAGTTTTTCACAGTCACAGACTATTATTACTCTTTTCTTTCCTCTTTCTCTTCTTTCTACCTTTGTCATCTTTTCAGTTCTCCCTAGGGTTTGACACAACAAAAGATATATATATATATAAAGCAAAGCAGAAACTACACATATAGCCCTTTTTCCTTTTCAAGAAGTTATTAGGGTATTAGGGGATTTTTTAAAACTAAATCTTTATGTTTATGGAGAAAATCCATTAACTTAGTGCTAGAGAAAGAGGGAATGATAAAGGGTATGCTAGGAGATGATAGTATGTCAAACTTAACATCTGCATCTAATGAAGCAAGCATATCTTCAAGTAATAATAGAACTGAAATTGGTAGTGCTCTCTACCCACAGCAGTCTTGTCTTGTAGCACCAGCAAACATTCAAACACAACCAGCTGCTAACAAAAAGAAGAGAAATCTACCAGGCAATCCAGGTACATGTACTATAATTAGTACTACTTTTTTTTGTTGGCTTGGAATTTAATATATACATATATATGTACAAGGATTTAAGTTATATATACTGACCGTGTGAAAATTGTTTTCATCCACGGTGTAATTTACAAGTATGTTATAGCATGTCACTGGTTGTTAAATAGAGCTATCTGCAATTATGTTTTAGATGATTCGATTGTGTGTAAGTCAGTTCACAAAACTGTGTAAGTCAGTTCACAAAACTTAAACTCTATATATGACATATAACTAAATTTTCTTTGAATTAGATCCAGAAGCAGAAGTTATAGCTTTATCTCCAAGAAGTCTATTGGCAACAAATAGATTTGTATGTGAGATCTGTAACAAAGGATTTCAAAGAGATCAAAATCTCCAGCTACATAGAAGGGGGCATAATTTGCCATGGAAGCTAAAGCAAAGAACAAATAAAGAGGTGAAGAAGAAAGTATATGTGTGTCCAGAGCCTTCATGTGTACACCATCATCCTTCAAGGGCACTAGGGGATCTCACTGGGATTAAGAAGCATTTTTGTAGAAAGCATGGTGAGAAGAAATGGAAGTGTGAGAAATGCTCAAAGCGTTATGCAGTTCAGTCTGATTGGAAAGCTCACTCCAAGATTTGTGGTACCAGAGAGTATAGATGTGATTGTGGAACCCTTTTCTCTAGGTAAGCTAATTAAACCAACAAATTAATATTCTCAAACCAATTCTTCAAGTTAAACTAGTACTGAAATGTTGGTTCTTGCCAAAATCAACCGTTGCTCAATTTTCTCCTCATACTCCATCATTCACTTTAATTAATTATTAGTAACTATTATTTCAATTGGATTTAACTTATATACATCAACGGGTATAAATGATTCTTGCACTATTATCAATCTAATTTATCATGTTATAACAGGTACTTATTTTTTAAATAACTGGTTTAACTTAATATAAACTTCCAATAATTATTTTTTAGATGACTTTATAGTATAAAATGTATAGATGTTAAACTTTGTTCTAGTATGCTTCTTAATCAATTAATCAAGTTTACGTCTAAAAGTTTAAATTGTTAAAAAGAATATATTTTTATTATTAATTTATATTCTCAAACCTTATCTAGTCATTATATTCAAGCTGATGAGTAATACTCCCTCCATCCCAAAAAAAATATATTACTTTCTTTATTAATTTATCCCAAAGATTGAATTCACTAATATTAGAGAGAAAAGAAGGTTTTAAATCAAACTAGCAAGAGACACTAAGCAGCAAAGTTCACGTGTGTAAGTTCATTCATGTGTACGACTGAATAAATGAGTCTGTCTATTTGTGTGTGTAATGTGTATGTGTGTGAGAGAGAGAAGAGAGGGTCCACACTTTATTCTACACCTCTCTAGCTGCAAAAGCAATTTGCATAGGAAACTTTACTGATTCTACTACTAATAATAAATCTAATCTGTCCAAAGCTACAAGAGATAAAAGTGAGAAAGAAAAAAAGACACAAAAAAGGGTTGACGAAATAGAGTGCATTATATTCATGCACTTTATCAGTTACTACACTCGAGCTATACTGCATTATTCATGTGTGATTGTTTTTTCTTTTTGTTCCTTTGTGTTTTGTTTGAAAATATAACTTATTTTTTGTTCTTTATAGGAGGGATAGCTTCATCACCCACAGAGCTTTTTGTGATGCTTTAGCAGAAGAAAGTTCAAGAACAATCCCACCACCAAATCCTCTAATTTCAACTTCCCATCACCTTAATCTCCATACTCTTCAAAACTTCCAACTGAAACAAGAACAACAACAAAGTAACTTCAACCTTGTTCCACGCCCTTCGAACGAGCTTTCTTCTCAGTTATTCATTCATCATCAAAACCCTAATGGCAGTAGCAGTAACAACATTTTTGGAGCAGCTCATCCTCACATGAGTGCAACTGCATTACTACAAAAAGCCGCGCAAATTGGAGTAACTTCTTCTTCTGCTAGTGCTGCTGCTAATCACATGAGTGGTACAAGTATTTTCAATCCTACTACTACTAGTAATAATAATATTACCAGTAGTACAACGACGACTGGCATGGCACTGGCAGCGACAGGAGCAGGAGGTGGTGGTGATTTAGTGTCACGTGAATATCATCAGTTTGAAAATAATAATACTGGTTTTGTTACTGGTCATGGCTTGGCATCTTATGGGGACAATAATAACAACAAAGCTGGTACTTTTCATTTTGGTGTTAATGTCAACCCTGGTTTCATGGACATGCACAACATGATGGCTACTACGTCTGCTTCTTTGCCTTGTAATAATTTTGATGATGGATTTGGTGGTGGTGGTGGTGCCAGCCATTTGATGAGAGGTAAAGAAAATAATGAAGGGTTGACAAGAGATTTCTTGGGTCTTAGAGCATTTCCACATCATAGGGATTTTCTCAATACTACAGCTACTATTGCAGCTGTTGGTCTTCATCAGATGGGTTCTTCTGCTGCTTCATTTGATCAACATCATCACCAGAATCAAAATCAAAGTCAATCACCTTGGCAAAATTAGCTATTAGTCTGATTTTAAATTTTAGTCACTTCATTTGCTGTTTGTATGTCTGCTATAAAGTCTTTTTGGAAGGGAGCTAAGCACCCTTCCTTAACTCGCTTTAATTTATCTATATATACTCATCCTTTCAGTTTCAATTATCTAGTTCAATTCTTTTTTTAAAAATAAAAAGAGTTTTATGTTTGATGCACTAGTGTAAAATAATTTACTCAGTATAATATTTTATGCGAGATATATTATAAAGTTTCTCTTATAAAACAAGAAATTTAATTTACCATATATCCCTTATAAAAGCGAGAAAGTAATTATATATCCACTCAATACAGTATTCTTTTTTGTAAACGTGTACAAGTATAACACTACAATCCTACCCATTATTAGATTATGATTCCCTTTGTATTGTGATTCAGGTTCCTCTTTCCTCTTGTATTAGGATTGTATATTGTACATTATATATATTGATATTAATGATAAAGACTTCCTAAGAAAGATTAATATCATCTTACATGGTATCAAGAGCCAAAACCCTAATCTAGAAAAATTCCTACCTTGCCGCCACCCCCACCCCTCTTGGCCGACGGCAACAATTTCTTCTTTTCTTTCTTCCTCAATTTCCACCATTCTAATGGAAATTTTGGCTACTCCCACCTCTTCCAATGCTTCCGCTTCTAACGCAGTCGTCATCCAACCACCCACTACCCTCTCCTCACCATCTTTCCATCCGGCTCTCGCTGTTACCAACATCAAGAATTTCATCCCTATAATTCTTGATCAGGAAGATGACCAATATTGGTCATGGGTGGAACTATTTCGTATCCATGCATGTGTATATTATGTGCTTGATTATATAGACGACTATTTCCCTCGTCCTCCCAATATGGACGACATCACATGGCGTCGTCTCGATGTCGTAGTCAAACAGTGGATATATGGCACTATAACCAAGGATTTACTATACACAATCATGAAAATGGGTGCCTCTGCCCGTGATCTATGGACACGTTTGGAAGAAATCTTTCAAGACAACAAAAACACTCGCGCGGTGTACTTGGAAGAACAGTTCAACAACACCCGTCTTGAAAACTTCTCTACTATGTCAGAATATTGCAAACAGTTGAAATTGGTGGCAGACCAACTCTCCAATGTTGGTACGCCCGTGTCCGAAACAAAGATGGTGTTACAATTAGTTGCAGGCCTCCCTAAGGGTGAATATGACACCCTAGCCACGATGATACAACAGGCTGACCCTCTACCAAGCTTCAACAAAGCACGCTCGCAATCGTAATTAGAGGAGACTCGACGTGCGAAGCAGGACGAGCATAACCAGAAGGCTTTAGCAGTTGAAACGCCCGCACAACCTCAGGCCACCACCGGCCAACAACCTCCGCCGAAAAATATCCAACCGTGGCAAAACCGCGGCGGCAGGGGTGGCAAGGGCCGCGACAATGGGCTAGTAGGCGGCAAGGGCCACGGAAAAGGCCAAGGACAACAGCCACAGCAGATCAGCAATAACGTTTCATGGGCCCAATCTCTGGCTACCCGAATTAGAACTGGGCCATGATTTCCGGCTTTCATCCAGCCCAGTACCCTTTTCAGCAACAAGGGTTACTAGGCCAGGCTCCAGCTCCGCGCCCACCAGTGTTCCAGCAACTTCAGGCCCACGTCGTGCAGGCCCAGTTCCCACAGCAGCCCTTAAATCAAATCCCCACCGACTTCGGTCAGGCATTCAGTAGTATGAGTTTGCAGCAGCCCGACGAAAATTGGTATATGGACTCCGGAGCCTCCTCTCACCTCACCCGGTCCGCAGGTAATCTTTCCCAATTGTTTCGTTTAAAGTCTCCACAATTTATTACAGTTGGCAATGGTCATCGCATTCCAATTCAGGGCTATGGTCACACTCACACTCCGAAACCTCACCCGCCTTTCTCCCTAAATAACATCCTGCATGCCCCCCACATCATCAAAAATTTAATATCCATTAGGAAATTTACTCGTAATAATTCTGTGTCGGTTGATTTTGATCCTTTTGGTTTTACTGTGAAGGATCTATGTACGGGGACCCCTCGTACGAGATGCAATAGCACAGGGGACCTCCATCCATTCACATCCTCGTCCACTGCCGGTTCCCGTCCACACACTACCCTAGCTACTCTGTCTCCGTCAATTTGGCACAATAGGCTCGGACACCCGGGA
Source organism: Anisodus acutangulus (assembly GCA_029783415.1). NCBI lineage: Eukaryota > Viridiplantae > Streptophyta > Magnoliopsida > Solanales > Solanaceae > Anisodus > Anisodus acutangulus. The sequence goes on from CM056495.1 coordinate 15,542,472, forward strand.
GCTCCTGTTTTTCATTTTCTTAGAAGTAATAATTTTATTCAATGTAATGGGAAACTTTCCCAGACCTGCATTTCCTGTCAATTAGGCAAACATGTCCGTCTTCCGTTTAATTCCTCAGTTAGTATTACGTTTGCTCCATTTGATATCATTCATGATGATTTGTGGACTTCCCCCGTTACCAGCTCCCTAAGTCATAAATATTATCTCGTGTTATTAGATGACTACTCTCACTTTCTTTGGATCTACCCATTAAAATTTAAGTCCGAAGTTTTTGCCAAATTTCTTGAATTTTGCACATTTATCAAAACGCAATTCGAACGCCCCATTAAATCTTTCCAATGTGACAATGGCCGTGAATTTAACAACTCCGCGTTTCAAAAATTTTGCAACAATAATGGCATGGTCTTTCGATTTTCGTGTCCCCGCACGTCCCATCAAAATGGCAAAGTCGAGCGTCTCATACCATACAATAAATAACATGGCCCGTACTTTTTTATTTCATGCCACCCTCTCTCCATGCTTTTGGGTTTATGCGGTCAAAATGGTAGAATATGTCCTTAATATTTTACCCACTAGTACCCTTCATAACATGACTCCAACCGAAATCTTACACCGTAGGGTTCCCTCCTATGATCACCTACGTATATTTGGTTGCCTATGTTTCCCTAATATCTCTTCCACAGCCTCTCACAAATTAGCTCCCCGCACCACTCCGTGTGTCTTCTTAGGTTTTCCGTCGAACCATAGGGGCTATCTGTGCTATGACTTATCCACTCGTCAAATTCACGTCTTGCGTCACGTCACTTTTGATGAGACGCAATTCCCCTTTTCCAACATCCAAAAATTTCAAAAAACCGAATTATGAATTTTTAGATGAATAAACTCTCTCTCCTGTCCACCTTCGGGAACTGTGCCTGACTGGCACCACTACACCTCCTATATCTACCACCATACATCACCTGCCGTCGGCATCCCTGCCACCAGCGTCCCCCCCCCCCATCGCCACTTCTTTCCTCCTCTAGCACAACTCTGCCTCCAGGTTCCCCCAACTCAGCGATCACCGTCCCATCCACTGTTCCGTCCACACAGTCTCACCACCATGCCGACCATAGTCCGACCATCAACCACTACCCAGAAAACCTAGATACCGGACCTAATACACCATCGACATCGTACCCTACCCTACAAACCTCCTTCATTTCCGGCATACCGAGAATCCCCACAACTCCCTACCACAGTTCACCAGCAACAAACGACCAAACCCACTCGACTCCAACCCCAAACACCGTCATTGTTCTGCACCACCTGACAGCCACCCTCGACAGAAACCCAATCCCGATAACACAACATACACCACACTCGAATCTGTCGTCACCCAATCCACCCAACCAGTCGACCAATACCCTTACCTAGCCAGCGCCCACACACCGGATGGAAACCCGTGCCTAACACGAGATTTTCAAACCCAAAGTCCAATTTAACATGTCCACCCAAACAATTTCACCTATACCAAAAAGCCCTAAATTAGCCAATTTAGACCCGAATTAGAATGCGGCCATGTGTGAGGAGTTTAATGCTTTAATGAAACAGCATACTTGGGACTTGGTTCCTCGACTAGAGGGGGTGAATGTGATCCGTTGCATGTGGCTTTTTAATCACAAGTTCAGGGATAGTGGTGACTTAGAAAGATATAAGGCAAGACTAGTGGCAAATGGTACTAACCAGCAGGAGGGCATTGATTGCGGCGAGACATTCAGTCCGGTTGTTAAACCGGCCACCATCCGCACAGTTCTAAGCATTGCTATGGGAAAGCATTGGTCGATTCATCAGCTAGATCTGAAGAATGCATTTCTTCATGGGGATTTACGAGAAACTGTCTACATGCACCAGCCGCCTGGTTTTGTCCACCCAGCAACCCCACATTATGTATGCCATCTCCGTGAGTCACGCTATGGCTTAAAACAGGCCCCCAAAGCATGGTATGATCATTTTGCACAATTCATTATACGTCTCGGGTTTACATGCAGCAGATGTGATACCTCTCTCTTTACTTTACATCGAGGTCGTGATACTGCTTATTTACCGTTATATGTGGATGACATTGTTCTTACTGCCTCTACTGCTGTGTTGAAAGATGAGATTATTGCACGGCTCAAGTCTGAATTTGTCATAACTGATTTGGAAAAGTTGAGCTATTTTTTTGGGATCTCAGTCACTAGATCCGCTGATTGTGCATAACTATGCAGAGGAGATCATGCATAGGGCTAAGATGGACAATTGCAAAATCATAGCCACTCCAGTTGATTCTAAATCCAAATTAGTGCAATGGTCGGTACTCCAGTGACTGATCCTACAATGTATCGGAGTCTTGCAGGTGTACTTCAGTATCTCACCTTCACCAGACCTGACATTGCCTATGTTGTCCAGCAGATATGCTTGTTTATGCATGCCCCCAGGGAACCTCATTTTACTGCCCTCAAACGTATCATTCGATATGTTAAGGGCACACTGGATTATGGACTACACTTATACCCCTCCGCACCGAACTCGCTATTATCCTACACCGATGCAGATTGGGCAGGCTGTCCAGACACCTGTCACTCTACATCCGGCTACTGTGTGTTTTTGGGTGATAATCTCATCTCTTGGTCTGCCAAACGACAAGCCACATTATATCGTTCGAGTGTAGAAGCTGAGTATAGAGGAGTTGCTAATGTTGCTGAGATCTGTTGGCTCCGAAACCTTCTCTTAGAGCTTCAGTGTCCTTTAAGTAAAGCGTCTCTGGTCTACTATGATAGCATGTCCGCCATATACCTGTCTCACAATCCGGTTCAGCATCAGTGAACCAAGCATGTTGAGATGGACATCCACTTTGTTCGTGAGAAGGTTGCTCTCAGACATATTAAGGTATTGCACGTGCCTTCCTCATATCAATACGTGGATATTTTCACGAAGGGTCTCCCAAGACAGTTGTTCCTTGATTTCAGATCCAGTCTTAGCGTTAGGCCTCCTCCCGCTCCGACTGAGGGGGTGTGTAAACGTGTACAAGTATAATACTACAATCCCTACCCATTATTAGATTAGGATTCCTCTTGTATTGTGATTAAGATTTCTCTTTCCTCTTGTATTATGATTATATATTATACGCTATATATATTGATATTAATAAGAAAGACTTCCTAAGGAAGATTAATATTATCTTACATTTTTATCGTATGATAACGTTTATTATCTTACTAGACCCATATCATTATAAATTTTACATTTTTGTTGCATCAAATTTTCTTTCATTTGTTCTAATTGGTTGAATGGGACAGAATGCGTCATCCTACAATGGGAGACAACATCGCCATCAAACCAATCTCGCCAAACCGAGTTACGAAATTCATGATTTGATGATTGGGAATTTAACAATTTGTTTAATACAAACATTACATCATATAAGAACGATAATCTATTTTCTTTGAATTATTTGATCAGATGTTGTAAAATCTCTTTGAATCTTAACCCACTTAAAAGTTTAGTAGTGTAATAAGCAATAATTCATATGTCTCATACTAAAGTATACTATTATTATTTGAAGCATCATTTCGCTTTTCTTTTACTAAGATTTTTTCATACATTAAATATTTTTAAATTAAAACAATAGTGATTTATAATATTTTATAAGTACAATTTTAAATATGAAAATCTAATTTCAAAAAGATCGAGGATCAATAGTGTTTGAATTCACATGAGAAAATTAAAGTTAAATGCTTTGTTCCTAATATTTCAAACTACTACATTATTCTTTTTGATAAGACAAGTATTAAAAGCATCTTTAAATCCTGAAGAAAAGGTGTTGGATCACTTTGTTTTACCTGTGGGTAAATTACTTTACTCCAACAAAAAGCCCTATATTCTGGGCAGAGTACAATGCTTCTTTGGAATATCATATATAGGTGATGATGAATTTTTGAAACTTGCAACTACCAGCTTTGTCTTTCTTTCTTAAAGATATACAAGAAAGAAGAAGAAAACAAGTCAAAATATTGGCAATAGTACTTAATAAAGCTTTGACTACCGTCAGAAGAGATTCTTCATGAAGTAATATGCTTTTGGTTTTTCTACACCGCATGGTTTTGGATTCCCTTTTTTATTTACTTACTCTTTCGTTCAATTTTTGTGATGATATTTAATTGAACATAAAAATTACAAAAAATAAAATTAAAAAATCATGATATAAAAACAAGGTATAAAATTCTATCGCAATAAATTATTTTCTGTTTTATATTTAACTTCAAATAATAACATTAGTATCTTTATTAAAGGAATATGTTTCTTGATTTTATTAATAAATGATTTACAATATATATATATATATATATATATATATATATATATATATATATATATATATATATATATATATATATATATATATATATATAAGGTTACAAGAATAGTTACTTTGATACAAACTAGGTAACTAATTAACATAATTACAAAAAAATTATAATTCTACCTAAAATAGGAGATATACAATTAATGAAAGAATATTGGGAAATATTCTATTACACCCCCGCAATCGAAGCGGGAGGTTTTCGAATACTGAGACTGACTCAAAAATCATCAAATAGTATGTACGGAAGTCCTTCAGTGAAGACGTCGGCAATCTGATAACTGGAAGGAACATGAAGGAGACGAACTTGACGACGAGCCACTTTTTCGCGAACGAAATGAATGTTCATCTCAATGTGTTTAGTGCGCTGATGTTGGACGGGATTGCCGAAAATATATATCGCACTAATATTATCGCAGTAGACCAGTGTTGCCTTTTGAATCGGGCAGTGAAACTCAAGTAGAAGGTTACGGACCATGTCTGTACCCTTATTGTAGATGAACATGGAATGATCGGATCTGCTATGTGAAAAAATGATAGAGGAAACATAATCGGTGAACCGTTGGTACCATGCTCGAGGAGCTTGTTTTAGTCCATAGAGCGATTTTCGCAATAAACACACATAATTCGGATAAATAGGATTCCTGAAACCCATAGGATGATGTATATATACCGTTTCATGAAGATCCTCATGTAAGAAGGCAATCTTGACATGAAGCTGATGAGTGGGCCAAGACTTGGATATGACAATGTTGAGGACGGTCTGGATGGTTGCGGGCTTTACGATCGGGCTGAACATTTCATCACAGTCCACTCCCACCTGTTGAGATCTACCATCAGCTACAAGACGAGCCTTGTACCTCTAAAAAAACCATCATATTTCTTTTTATGTCTAAAAATCCACATAGAACGAATGATGTTAGTATCAGGTGGACGGGGTACTAGGTCCCACATCTTATTATCAATAAGAGTATTATATTCGTCAATCATTGCGTCTTTCCAATTAGGGTCGGACAAGGTATCATTCGGGTTACGAGAGACAAAGGAAGGGACAACTGAAATAGAAACGTTAAACATCCATTTAGGTTTATGAATTCCATGCATGGAACGAGTTTCTATGGTCCAAGAGTGTGTCTCGAGATGTGGGACGGGAGGGGGGTTTGCCGCAGGACTATCGCGAAGACGATGAAGGGCAGGGGTGATGGTACTGGTTGGCCGAACCTCAGTTTGCCTAGAGGTGACTGTGGAATCACCCTGAGATGGGCCGTTCTGGGCCACCATCGGCAGAACCGAGTGGGCAGCTAGTCCCGGACTGGCCGAGGTGGTAGCGGGTGCCGGGGTCTGGGATGTCGGACTATGTAAATAGTGGATTAGAATAGGGTTTAGGCTATCATCTAGGAAGTCGTAGGAATGTCGAGGTAACGAGTGTAGAGAGGCAAAAGGGAATTGAGACTCATTAAATAGGACATGATGTGAAATAATAATCTTAAGGCTAGACAAGTCATAGCACGAGTAACCACGATGATTGACAGGGTAACCCAAAATCACATACGGGGAAGACCAGAATTGGAGTTTGTGAGTGGTCGGATGGAGAGGGTAACAAAGACATCCAAAAATACGCAACTGTCACTATGTAAATGGTGAATTAGAAGAGGGTTTAGGCCATCATCTAGGAAGTCGTAGGAATGTCGAGGTGGCGAGTGTAGAGAGACAAAGGGGAATTGATACTCATTAAATAAGACATGACGTGAAAAAATAATCTTATGGCTCGACAAGTCATAACACGAGTAACCACGATGATTGACAGGGTAACCCAAAAATACACACAGGGAAGACCGAAGTTGGAGTTTGTGAGTGATCGGATGGAGAGGGTAACAAAGACATCCAAAAATATGCAAGTGTTGGTAGGAGGGGTTCCTACGAAACAGAACTTGGGTGGGCGACCGTTGAGCTAGAGACTTGTTTGGAATTATTTTTAGGAGATATGTGGTCATGGAGAGTGCGTAATGCCAGAATTGAGGGGGAATTTAGGCATGAGTAAGTAGGGCACAAATGAGATTGTTTATGGTTTGGATTTTTCGTTCGGCTTTACCATTTTAGGAGGATGTGTGAGGGCAGGAAAAATGAAAGGTAAGACCGTTTTGGAGCAAAACTGTTTGAATTGGTTATTATCGAATTTTCTGCCATTGTCACATTGAAAACATTTAATGCTCTTTTCAAATTGTGTTTTTACGACAACACTAAATGAAGAAATAATGGGATAGACCTAAGAATTATTTCCAATTGGAAAAGTCCATAGAAAGTTGGAATAATCATCCAAAAACAATACATAATATATGTCACGACCCGACCCGACGGGCCGCGACTAACCGCCCTAATGACGTCATTATACTAACATGTCACACATAATCCAACTAACCCTTAAAGAGTATGAAATCCGACAGCATAATGTTGCAATAACAACATATGCCAGGGTAGGCAAGCCGACAAGGCTGCCTTTACCCAAGAATGTATCTGTCTCCTGAGGAGTCACAACTAGCCAATATAACATAACAAGCAAGCCGACAAGGCTGCCACCAAAAAGTAACGTATATACATGGGAACACCCCATCACAGAATACAATAACATGACTGACCAAAACAGAGTCATAACCCTTACATACGTACAACCCACCACTGTCTACAGACCTCTATAAGAAGAACAGCGACATATGACGGGACAGGGCCCCGTCGGGCCCCGTCGTGCCCCTAAATACAAACATAAGTCTAAAAGAGGTTCGGTACCAAAATGACAAAACTCTGGATCAAAGGACTGTGCCATAAACCATAAACGTCAGCTGTGCCTTATAAAAATGAGAGTCAAGTCAAGAAAACATGAATGCATGTCCATATACATATATATACCTGTAACGTAACCCAGCCCACTAATACGGGACTCGGTGGAATCATATCATATCCCGGCCTATGCTGGGACTCGGTAAAGTCATATCTCATCTATGGATCCATCCTACGTAACCCGGCCCTCTAGTGAGGGTCTCGGTGAAGAATGCAAGGCTGTGCACGAACGTAACCCGGCCCGGGACTCGGTGAGGTGATGTAGTAACACTTAGCACGAGTAGATATCATGAGTAACCATATGCAAGTAAAAATTATCATTTGACTCTCAATAAAATTATTAAAATAATGTCATACTAAACTCTTTGCTGAAAAATCATAGGCACTTCTCATAACAATCCTCTTTAGGAATTAAATTGTATAAGAATTAAGTACGTTCGCCGTACTTTCATTAAATCATGCCAAAAAGAAAGAAGTAATGGTTTCACATACCTCTTAGACGAACTAATCAACTCAATGTTATAGTACGTCTCATTTTAGAACTTCAACCTTGTCGTCGAATTTATCTAAGTTCCACGGGTCCTTGTAAGCTCTATGAATGATTATCTACATCATACGGACGGATTACATCACAATCGAATCAACACATTAAAAAAAGATTCTTAGGGACATTCTAACGAACACCTTGAACGCGTAGAACATATATTCCTTCTATATCGAAATCTATGTAAGTAGTGAAACATCCAACTCTCTTAATCCTCCTTCTTATACTACTACAATCTCCAAAACAGTACCACAATTTCACATGCAATCCCAGTAACTCCCAATTACAGCAGTCCTAACGATACCCAACCCAAATTCGCATTTTCGACAATCGTCTTTAGAACTAATAGCAAGAATCAAGTCCAGAACTTATACAAACTTAGAGAATAAGGAAGATTACCTCTCTTAAATACAGCGACGAGTATCGTTGGAAAATCGCTTGCTCGCATCAGTTTCCGACCAACAGAAACATAACCCAAAATCAATTCGCGCCCGAATTCTTTCGTACTCAAGGTTCTTGTAAAGCTTCTGAGTTTCTAGGCTTGTTCTTGGCTTCGATTCTACTGAAATCAACGCCCAGAACACCTTGAATTTGTCCTTCACTTGATTATATGAAAGCTCACGAAAATCCCCAATTTTTGGTCGAAATTTCAGAAAACACATCAACTGAGCTTACTCTTGTTGCTAGAAATGAATTTGGTGGAGGAATTTGGTAGAGATGAAGAGAGCACACTGAAGGATCGATGGTTGAAGAGATGGAGTTGAAGAAATGGAAAAAAATAGAGAAAGAAGGCCTTATGGTTGCTGATATCGGTCGGTCGATTTGGGGCTTAGCCACCCCCAATTTGATTATAAGAACACACGTACCAAATCCCACTATAAATTGTCCCCTCCCTAATTAATTAATCTCATAATTAATTAACTATACACACAATTAAATTTCCGATCTCCAATTATTTAAATCCCGACGATTACTAAAATCCTCTTATTTCAATATCATACTTCCCGTAATAAAATATCAGCCTATACTCTCTTCGGGGATACACAATTATTATTAAACTCCGTCGTCACACTTACTAAATTCCAAAATTATTTTGCGATCACGCCCTTTTATATAACGATCTACTTATTAATATACACAAGTACAACAAAAACTTTCCCGGGTTCGGGTCTACTCACCTACGTTATGAGTTCAACCGCTACCCGAAAATACGGGGCGTTACATCCTCCTCCCCTTAGAAACATTCGTCCTCGAATGTCGGTACGACATTTCTAACCTTTCACACCATACAAAAAGAATACACAAATTGTCATTCCAATTCATAAAAAAAGAGAAGATAAAACACTCATGGATTAATTCAGACTATCTTTTAAACTGTGAGGAGATACATATCAATTTATGACTACTTCTAAATAATAGACTCAAGTTTCGTAAGCAAACCAAAATAAACACATGGTGACTACATTCTTTAAATTCAAATAATAGGTAAAGGAGGTAGAATGTCCTAATATCTAATTTTAGAGTTCGATACGCAACATAGTTATTTAAAACAATTCACACACCAATACAATTAGCCATGTAGCTATTTTATACTATTGCAGTTGATTCTTTTGTTGCACTGGTTTTAGGCTAGAGTGCAGCAACACAACTGCTGATTTTTCACTCTGCCCCTGCCCAGAATTTACAGCCACGGCTGCCTCAAAATAAAGGCAGCAACATGTGTTTGTGCAGGGCACAATTTTCACCAAAATGCAGCAGTGATTACAGTAGCAAATAACAGCAAAACAGCAGCCAAATAGCAGTCAACTGGTAGCCAACCAACAGCAGCAAGTGAGCTCAACAACAGTCAGAATATTAGCCAGAATAACAACTAAAACAGCAGCCAGAACAGCAGCTAAATAACAGCAGAAAGTGAGCTCAAATAACAGTCAAAACATCAGCCAGAACAACAGCTAAATAACAGCAGAAAGTGAGCTCAAATAACAGTCAAAACATCAGCCAGAACAACAGCTAAATACCAGCAGAAAGTGAGCTCAAATAACAGTCAAAACATCAGCCATAACAACGGCTAAATAACAGTAGAAAATGAGCTCAAATAAAGTTAAAACATCAGCCACAAGTAACTTTAAACAACCACCAAACAGCAGCTAAACATGATAGTTAACTGCATCCGAAATTAACAAGTATTTACAGCAACCAGCTCAATATATTAGTGCCATTAAACTATGCAGCACCTAATGGAAAACAGGCATTAGTAATCAGAAATTGGAAGCCTCCCCTCACCAGTAGTAACCAGACCCCTTTTTGGAACAACAACCACAGCCTTAAAGTATAACCAAACAGTCCCAACAGCAACTATAAATGAGGTAGAATGCAGCAATGACTTGCACTAAAGCATAGTAGACCAGCAACCTTTCAGCATAGCAGAATAAGTCCTATAGGGCTATATGTGTAGCAAAAATAACAACCACACATAACCACAAGTTACCTCAAAGACACAACAGCTCTTCCCAATTTTCAGCAGTCCAAGGCATCAAGACAACATGTAGCAGCAACCAGTAAACAAGCAGCAACTATAACTCAGAATCCAGTATTTTAAGAGCCACATAAATCTTAACAAATGATGTAGATAACTAGGAGAGCACAATATGGTTGAAAATAGGATATTTGAGACTGAAAAAAGAGCAGCAATATCTGTCACAACTGAGGCAACAACAGAGTGCCACATGGACAGTAGTAGCAGCAGCAAAACAACAGCTAATCAGCAGCAACAAGACTAGTCTAAACATGCTAGACATTTCATAAACAAATTGGTCCTTAGGCAACAAAAAAAAATAAGTAACTAAATGCAACCTACTCTGGTTAGGTATGCAGAAATAGGGCTTAACCATGCTGAGTTTAACAATATTTGAGGCATGAAGTTAACTGACACTGTATGTGTACAAGTCTGAAATTAGCACATCCTGCTTTGTTTTAACTGCACATGTTAACTTTAAACTACCACAACACCTTCATCCACATATATTCACTTAGGTCAGTTTTATCTAATTAAACAGGCTCCCAAACTGTCATAATACCACTACTTTAAGCATAAACAGTCTGCATATCCAGGGGTCAAAACAGATGCACTAAGAGGCTGCATACCAACAGTCCACAGAAGCAAAATACAGGATCCAGGGGAACTTTCTGAATCATCTCTTCAAAGCTAGCATACTTAAATTATCCTAAGCCTGTCATTTTAACTTGTTGGGAACATATGTCAACTAGCATAGTGGTCCTAAGCTTTTATTCCTAACTTACACATGCACTTAAACTAGGTGGATTGGTTTACACATTGGCAATGATCACATGGATACATGAATGGGTGCAGAAATACTCTTTTCTAGTATTCATAACATAACTTCAAAGTTCAGACCACATAAAGTTCAAGTTACAAGAACATAGATACAACAAGTACATACCTAAGAAAACAAATTAGGAACTAAACTTCCCTTTGGACATATCACAACCTCTTGGGTTAGTGTTACGCTCATAAAGTCCAGCAATAAACTAAAATAAGTCCTTTGGTTTTAAAAAAAATCCAGTTTATATCACAGTATGCATCCATAGAAGTAACAAGATATTAATAGCACAGTCAGGACATCATGTAGTCATAATTGAAGCTAAACATGTCATTGGAGACCACATGTAGGCTACATCATTTCAAATTATTGGATACCACATGGAAAAACCAAAAACAGTAAGCCGACATATTCTCTAAGCTTATACTCAACCAGGGTTACTATTGTCATTATATGAAAAATGTAATAGAAGCCACATCGGTCTTTTTACTATAACCAATAAGTTATAGGTTACTCCTAACTTTAGGTTAGATCCATATCAAGTCGGAATTGTCTCTAACAACACTAATCACTCCAAGATCGATCCAAACAAGGTTATTATTGCTTAACTTATGCATACAATAGTTTAAAAGTCATTTCATGATTCAACTAAAATTACACCAGACTATACAACAACCTTATCAATCAACATGCAAAATCCACATATTTTTTTTGATTAATCCAAACATATAACCATTTATTTAGGCATGTTTAGTCATATCTTCTAACATACCCCCAAATCAGTAAAGCAGGCTCGGAATTTAGGTAATATTCATAATTCACAATCATCACATAGGCTACCCTTTATCAATTCCCATCATAAATCACATCATATAACCTCAACCATATCAACCCACTCAACTCATTCTCTTCTAGTTTTAAATTATCGTATCAGACGATATAAGACAAGTTTTGTTAAATAGGACAACTAATCTTGTTCTTAATTGGTGGCGCTTGTTTTAGGTAGATAATATGACCAAACGACTTACAGATAGCCAAACGAGTTTCCAAAATAATATATTGGTCGTCACATTAATTTAAATAACCCATACATGCTAAACCCAACTTCAATCCAACTTGTCAATCCATTTAAATCAAATCTAGGCGTTTCATATATCACTAATATCTTTAAATTAGCAATATTAAGCATTAAATTAACTAGGTAGCCCATACACAACTAGAAAAATCTAAAATTAACCTGTGTAGTTGAGTCATGGATTAATCGAACATAGTGTCTAAGAGGTTTAATATACTTCTCAAGCCACTATAGCAACATACCGAAATAATTTGTTCAGTTAACCAGGGGAACCAACCTCATGTTCATGTATTAAGCATACTAAATTAGTACATGTGCTAATGATGGTTTGACCTAACATACTATGGATACCACAGGACTTAAACAATCCAAGAGGGGTTACAATGGACTAAAACTAGTATACCAATTACTTCAAAGTCATTTAAACGGATCATACAAGGTCAAATAACCCTTAAACTTAACAAGACAACCACTTAACCCACAAATAATCGTCACACAATACTCTAACAGTGTTTTCATCAACTGAACATGCTAGACATTAATAGAGTAGTCACAAATAGCCACAATATTCACATATATTACATAATGCTTGGCATAATATATTCACGGTTTTATAGTTAACTTAAATAAGTAAACCGTCTATTGCAGCAGCAAGTCATTCCTGGAATTATGTAAATACTCAATTTTCCACTCCCTTAAGCAACTATTGACAACATGTTTAGCATACGAGTCTATTCCCTATTTAAGAGATAAAACGCAGGCTTGGGTTATTAGAACATTTTGCATTCTGCATTATGATACGCAAAGACAATTACGGGGGAAATTTTAATCAAACATAAAAGATATCTAGGCAAGTCTAATTAACTGTTTAGAGGTAGTCCCACTGAGCAAAATTGGCGAAGATAGGTCCTAACACAAGTGATTTATACTCAACCCACATACTGTACAGGGACATTAACAGACCACCCTAAGAAGTATGACCAAGACAGAATACATTTATACATAACATAGATAGCATAACTCATAAGAAAAGCTGGAACACATCAACTTAAACAGGGTAATATTACAACATGTAGAGGACCATCTACTCCTAAGCCCCATCCACAAGTAGGACAACCCGTTAGCGACTATCAACTACCTGCTGAACTAATTTCAAGGACTTATCCAGACAACTTGCTCCAGAGACAACAAACCTTATATGTACAACATTAGCAATTTCAGTTTTTGGCATATCTCATATTCCTTTTCATATAAACATAAGCATACCAAGGAGTCATCACAACTAATAGACTTCACATATACCATGTACTATAACCCAGATCAAACATAAAATATTTTACTCAAGAAGGCCTTGTATATCTAAGGTCTCAACGATTATCTAATATTCTAAGAGTCCCAAATATTCCATGTCCCAAGCTTACATTATTTCTTCCCGTAATACGAGTAAGATAGTTTCTCATAACCTCGAATTCGTATTGCCCTTCTGGCGGCTGTCGCTTTCTTTGGAGGCATATCTGTAACACATTAATACGTCAGAGAGGGAATAACCTAATAACATAGCTCTATCGCACGATCTTAGAGTAAGAAGAATAGAAACCAATCCTAAATGTCCGGCAGCCTCCTGCGTATAAGTATGGTGCACAACATACCCATACGCAAGACTCTACTAGACACGGTCTGTAGATATTCCGAGGACTAACTGCTCTGATATCACTTTTGTAACGACCCAACCCGACGGGCCGCGACTAACCGCCCTAATGACGTCATTATACTAACATGTCACACATAATCCAACTAACCCTTAATGAGTCTGAAATTCGGCAGATTAACGTTGCAATAACAACATATGCCAGGGTAGGCAAGCCGATAAGGCTGCCTTTACCCAAGAATGTACATGTCTCGTGAGGAGTCACAACTAGCCAATATAACATAACAAGCAAGCCGACAATGCTGCCACCAGAAAGTAACGTATATACATGGGAACACCCCAGCACAGAATACAATACCATGACTGACCAAAACAGAGTCATAACCCTTACATACGTACAACCCACCACTGTCTACAGACCTCTATAAGAAGAACAACGACATATGACGGGACAGGGCCCCGTCGTGCCCCTAAATACAAACATAAGTCTAAAAGAGGTTCGGCACCAAAATGACAAAGCTCTGGATCAAAGGAGCTTTCCAACCTGCTGAGTAGGAACCTAGGCCTGAGGTTCTCCAAACTGAAAACATGTACCTGCGGGCATGAAACGCAGCCCCACCCCCCTCCCCACCCCCCACCCCCCGAGAAAAGGGGGTCAGTACGAAATAATGTACTGAGTATGTAAAACATGAAGCTGTAAAAGAGATCATAAGTAGCCAGCAGAAACAGAAGATCAGTATAAAAATCAGGATCCAAATCCAACTGTGCCATAAACCATAAAAGTCAGTTGTGCCTTATAAAAATGAGAGTCAAGTTAAGAAAACATGAATGCATGTCCATATACATATATATACTTGTAACGTAACCCGGCCCACTAATGCGGGACTCGGTGGAATCATATCATATCCCAGCCCATGCTGGAACTCGGTAAAGTCATATCTCATCTATGGATCCATCCTACGTAACCCGGCCCTCTAGTGAGGGTCTCGGTGAAAAATACAAGGTTGTACACGAACGTAACCCGGCCCGGGACTCGGTGAGGTGATGTAGTAACACTTAGCACGAGTAGATATCATGAGTAACCATATGCAAGTAAAAATTATCATTTGACTCTCAATAAAATCATTATAATAATGTCATACTAAACTCTTTGCTGAAAAATCATAGGCACTTCTCATAACAATCCTCTTTAGGAATTAAACTGTATAAGAATTAAGTACGTCCGCCATACTTTCATTAAATCATGCCAAAAAGAAAGAAGTAATGGTTTCACAAACCTCTTAGACGAACTAATCAACTCAATGTTAGAGTACGTCTCATTTTAGAACTTCAACCTTGTCGTCGAATTTATCTAAGTTCCACGGGTCCTTGTAAGCTCTATGAATGATTATCTACATCATACGGACGGATTACATCACAATCAAATCAACACATTAAAAACAGATTCTTAGGGACATTCTAACGAACACCTTGAACGCGTAGAACATATATTCCTTCTATATCGAAATCTATGTAAGTAGTGAAACATCCAACTCTCTTAATCCTCCTTCTTATACTACTAAAATCTCCAAAACAGTACCACAATTTCACATGCAATCCCAGTAACTCTCAATTACTGCAGTCCTATCGATACCCAACCCAAATTCACATTTTCGACAATCGTCTTTAGAACTAATAGCAAGAATCAAGTCCAGAACTTGTACAAACTTAGAGGATAAGGAAGATTACCTCTCTTAAATACAGCGACGAGTATCGTTGGAAAATCGCTTGCTCGCATCAGTTTCCGACCAACAGAAACAGAACGCAAAATCAATTCGTGCCCGAATTCTTTCGTACTCAAGGTTCTTGTAAAGCTTCTGAGTTTCTAGGCTTGTTCTTGGCTTTGATTCTACTGGAATCAACGCCCAGAACACCTTGAATTTCTCCTTCGCTTGATTATATGAAAGCTCACGAAAATCCCCAATTTTTGGTCAAAATTTCAGAAAACCCATCAACTGAGCTTACTCTTGTTGCTAGAAATGAATTTGGTGGAGGAATTTGGTAGAGATGAAGAGAGCACACTGAAGGATCGATGGTTGAGGAGATGGAGTTGAAGAAATGGAAAAAAATAGAGAAAGCAGGCCTTATGGTTGTTGATATCGGTCGGTCGATTTGGGGCTTAGCCACCCCCAAATTGATTATAAGAACACACGTACCAAATCCCACTATAAATTGTCCCCTCCCTAATTAATTAATCTCACAATTAATTAACTATACACACAATTAAATTTCCGGTCTCCAATTATTTAAATCCCGACGATTACTAAAATCCTCTTATGTCAATATCATACTTTCCGTAATAAAATACCAGCCTATACTCTCTTCGGGGATACACAATTATTATTAAACTCCGTCGTCACACTTACTAAATCCCAAAATTATTTCGGGATCACGCCCTTTTATATAACGATCTACTTATTAATATACACAAGTACAACAAAAATTTTCCCGGGTCCGGGTCTACTCACATACGTTATGAGTTCAACCGCTACCCGAAAATACGGGGCGTTACAATATCGAAGGTCAGCTGTACTCAAAATAGGAGATGTCCACAAATCACTATGTATGATATCGAAAGGCATTAAAGTACAATTTGTGGATGCAAAAAATGGTAATTTGACATGTTTTTCAAAAACAAAAGATTCATATATAGGAGTCCTAGAAATATGGTTGCAATTAATAAAATTATTTTTTCTAAGGAAGTGTAAAACATAGTCTCCTGGATGTTCTAATCTAGAATGACATAAGGAAGACGAAAGAGCAACAAAGGTTGAGGGAACTGAGGCTGGATTGTTAATGGTGTTTGAAATAGGGTAGAGATCTCCGGTGTTGTCACATCTCATTATTCGTCTTCCTGTCGTAAAATCCTTTACAGTAAAACCAAAAGGATCAAAGTCAAGGGATACCCAATTGTCAGTTGTGAAATATCACACGGAGATTAGATTCTTAATGAGCTTAGGGACATGAAGGACATTTTTTAAGATTAGTGGTGGGGATAGGGAGGAATGACCATAACCACGGATGAAAATGCCTTGTCCACTACCAACAATAATATTTCGAATTAAATTACTCAAATTGGAATAAGATGAGAGAGTACCTTGTGATGTCGTCATGTGAGATGTAGCGCATGTGTCCATATACCAATTTTCGTCTGGACTGTTGAGTGACATTGTGCTCATAGCTGCCTCAATGTCAGTCGATGACGGAAGGGCTTGTGTTGTGTAGGCCTATTGTGGACGTGGGCCAAGTATGCCAGGTTGGACCTATCGATTCTGATGTAGAGTCCACGAGGATGTCGTATATGGGAAAGAAGAGGAGGCCCATGACGGTGGGGTCCACACGACCAACGGCAGGTAAGCAGCCAAGGCGAAGGCTGCTGCCACTGCCGCGGTCGTTGTTGGCTGTTTCCGGCCGGCGGGGACTGCCCCTTCACGTCGTCGTTGTTGCCGGAATTTCTTTCACCGCGACCCTTGCTGGACTGCCTACTCCGGTGGTTGTTATGGGAGGAAGTGGACTATTGTGGGTCCTCTGGCTGACGGTTCTGGTTGCCGGACCAGGAGGCCCTGCCATCGGCGGAGGGCCCGACGGTGGTGGTGAGGGCAGCATCGGCAATGCTGGCCCGAGTGGCGCTGCGTTTGATTTTCCGGGTTTCCTCAAAGATGATCTTCGAACGGGCCTCATAAAATGGAGGTAACCATATGAATTGTTGAAGGATAGTGGCAACGCCATCATAGGATTCGTTCAAATCTGCAATAAGTTGCATGACCAATCGTTGATTTGTGACTGGTGCTTCGACATTGGAGAGTTGGTCGGCAAGCATCTCGAGTTCTTGACTATAGGCAGACACGTTGGAAATCGTCCTGGTGAATGTCCTTGAACTGATTTTCAAGGTATAACGCTCGTTGAATTTTGTTGTCATGGAAAATAATGTCCAAACGTTCCCACGTTTGGCGGGGAAAGGTAACACCGACCTCAATAATGGTGTGCAACAGATCATTAGAGATCGTGTCATATATCCACTGGAGGACGAATGTGTTCATACAAGACCAGAGTGCATCATTAGAAGTCGAAGCCGATGGTACGTCTGTGGACTTTGGCGTGGAAGGGATGATGTGGTCGATAACTTCGTAAACACAACAATGGATCTTAAAAAGTTCCGCCCACGAGGAGTATTGACCCTTTTCCATCTCAAGAGTCACATGGATGAAGTTTTAATGTTGTTTATGGAAAATGTTTGATGGAATTTGGTTTTGTCAGCCATGGAAGAGGAAATTTAGGAGTTAGAGGGAGGGAGAATGGCCGAAAAAACTAGGGTTCCGTCGTGGGGAAAAGGGTGGGCGGCCGAGAGAGGTTGGCAGCTAGGGTTCCGACGTGGGCTAGGTGCCGACGTGGAAAAGGTGGCGGCCGAGAAATATTCTATTACTTATTTTTTGTTTATTTTAGCAGGAAAAAAAAAGAGAAGTTAAAGTTACATTATTCTATATATAAAATGAAAAGGGGTCAAAATTTCCCATGTACTTTCATCGAAGGCCCTTTGCCCTCCATCAATAGTTGGATTGTGTTTCTTCCTTGTCGTTATCAAAAAGTATCATTTGTGGCCTTTCAGTTAATGAAATCTTTAAAAAAATTAAAAATTCATACGAAAAAGGGCTAAAGTGTGCTATCTGTATAATTTAGGGGCAAGTTTGGCCCTTTTCAGTTATCTCATTCTATTCATTTTCTTTCGGTTTTCTTTTCCTTGTCCTTTCTATTTGTTTTTTTAAAATCTTTCTTTCAGCTAAATCCGATGAAATTAACTGATGAATATTAATTTGATTATGATATTAAACAAAAATAACTAGAAATTTCGAACAAAAACCACTATATAAATACCTATGAAAAATTATAGTAACACACAAACACACACATATATATGTATGTATGTATATATATTTATAGCTAATAATTTAAAACATTTATGATAAATGTTTAATCTTTTGCACTCTTGTTTTCTAGGCTAGTTCATTGACACAATACTAGAATCTTCTCTTGTATCTAACGGACTCGCAGTTCATAGACAATCAAGAAAGTTTGTTTTGTTCTATTTACCCTATATAATTTTTTGATGAAAAAGATTCAATTGAACCCTCTTGTCTCTTTTTATTTCCGCCCCGATTATACTTCACTCTGATGTTTCATATTTGAGTTTTGAAAATAAAAAAAAAATAAGATAGGAATTGTTTTACTCCATTAGTAGACCACTCCAATACAAATCATATTTATTTGCTGGATAATTTAAAAAGACATTGAATGTACTTTATCATATTGTAGAATGGTGTAATTCTTCTTGATCAGAGTCTTCTCATTGATACAATATTTATAGGAGTTTACAATTGTAATCTTAATCGAATAAGGATATCTACTTTACATAATTACACTAGGATACTAGTTACTGAATATATGGAGAATATTTGTGTATTCTCTATCACACCCCTCAGTCGGAGCGGGAGGAGGTCGGACGCTCAGACTAGATCTAAAGTCAAGGAACAGCTGCCGGGGAAGTCCCTTAGTAAATATATTTGTGTATTGATATGAAGAAGGAACATGTAACACATTAACATAGCACATGGCAACCTTCTCACGAACAAAGTGAATATCCATCTCAATATGTTTGGTTCGTTGGTGCTGAATCGGGTTATGAGACAAGTAGATAGCAAATATGGTATCACGGTAGACAAGAGATGCCTTATATAAGGGACAATGAGGCTCTAGAAGAAGGTTTCGGAGCCAACAACATTCGCAACGCCTCTATATTCTGTTTCTGCACTTGAACGGGAAAGTGTAGCTTGTCATTTGGCTGACCATGAGATGGGGTTATCACCCAAAAATACATAATAGCCGAAAGTGGATCGGCGTGTGTCCGAACAGCCGCCCCAATCATCGTCCGTATATGATATCAACCTGGTCAGTGCAGATGGATAGAGATGTAGTCCATAGTCAAGAATACCCTTAACATACCAAACGATACGTTTAAGAGCGGTAAAGTGAGGCTCTCTGGGAGCATGCATGAACAAGCACACCTATTGAAAAAAATAGGAAATATCGGGCCTAGTGAAGGTAAGATACTGAAGTGCTCAAGTAAAGCTCCTATAAAGGGAAAGATCGGCCACCGGATCCCCGTCATCAGCACTGAGTTTCGACTTTGAGTCGACTGGAGTGGGCACATGGTCTTGCAGTTTACCATTTTGGTCCTGTATACAATTACTTCAGCATACTTACGCTGACATAGGAATATTGCATTTGTTGATCTGGTCACTGAAATCCCCAAAAAATAACTCAACTTATCCAAGTCTGTCATAGCAAATTCGAATTTAAGCAAGGTAATGATCTCATGTTTTAGCACATCAGATGAGGCAGTCATAACAATATCATCCACATATAGCAAAATGTATGCAGTGTAATTATCTCGATGAAAAATAAAAAGTGAGCTATCACTTTTGCTGCACACGAACCCAATCTGTATACCAAGCCCTGGGGCTTATTTCAAGCCATATAGTGAATTTTGAAGACGACAGACATACTGAGGAGCCTCTGATGCACAAAGCCAGGCGATTGATACGTATATACGGTTTCTTTTGAATCTCCATGTAAGAATGCATTTTTCACATCAAGTTGATGAATCAACCAGTTCTTACTCATAGCTATGCTCAAAACAGTGTGAATAGTGGCTGGTTTAACCACTGGACTGAATGTCTCACCACAATCAACTCCATCTTGTTGCTCCGTGCCATCAGCCACAAGTCTCGTCTTATGGCGTTCAAGCTCACCACTATATCTGAATTTGTGACGATATAGCTACATGCAATGAATCACATTCACCTCCTCTGATCTCGGCAAAAGATCTCAAGTGCACTGTGTAGTGAGCGTAATAAATTTCTCACGCATGGCCATTTTCCAATTTGGGTCAAGCTTTGCTAGTTTTGAGTTTTTAGGTATTGGTGAGATAGTCTGAATAGATAGGTTAAAGTGGACTTTCGGTTTGAAAATTCCGTGTTGAGCACGAGTTTCTATCCGGTGGGTCGGAAGAGGGACTGGTTGGGTCACCGACAGTGGGGTGGGTTAGGTTTCTAACTCGAGAAGTATGGATTGGGTGGGGTAATGGGGTCATGGGATTTACCGTGGGTTGGGTTTCTATCTTGGAAATTATGGATTGGGGATGGGGCATTGGGGTTATGGGATTTACCGCTACATGATTTACCGTTATGAGGCCGGGGTGGGGTAGTGTTGATGGCGATAGGAACAATGAGGCCAAGACGGGGGCAGTGGGTCGGATGTTGGATGATGGGTGGGTGGGGAAGTCGACTGGGGCAGGGGCAGTGACGGGTTCGAATCGTCGTGAAATCTATAGTTGGTGACTTGGAATTTTTGGACGGTGGCAAAAGGGAAGACGTTCTCCTCAAATGTGACATGACAAGAGACATGGACTTTATTTGTCGATAAATCATAGCATAAGTACCCCCTATGATTTGATGGAAAACCCAAGAAGATGCATAGAGTAGTCCTAGGTGCTAATTTGTGAGGAGTCGTGGAGGCGAGATTAGGGTAGCATAGACACCTAAAAATCCGAAGGTCATCATAAAAAGGGATCCGATGTAATAGAATTTTGGTGTGGGTTTTATTTTGAAGTGTACGTGTAGATAATATATTAAGGAGGTAAGCGACCATGTGAAGTGCATAGACCTAAAAATGAGGGGGGAATAGATGCATGAAAAAGCATGGTACGAATCATATTGTTAATTGTGTAGATGATTCTTATGGCTTTACCATTTTGAGGTGAGGTATGGGGGCACGAAATTGAAACACCATGTCATTGATTGTACAAAATTTATAAAATGGGGAATTGTTAAACTCACGGATGTTATCACATTGAAATATTTTAATGGTCTTCTCAAATTGGGTCTTAACATAAACTTGAAATTCAAGGAAACTCGAGTAAACTTGGAACTTATATTTTAGAGGATAAACCCAAAGAAAGTGACAGAAATCATCCAAAAATACCAAATAATATTTGTGACCCAAGTTGCTAGTAATGGAAGATGTCCATAAATTCACATGAATAATATCAAAAGGAAAAAAGTAACACTCAAAGATGATTTAAACAAAAGTCGAACATGCTTCCCTAAAGGACACGAATGACAATTTTGGGTCAATTTTCCATTATTACATTGAATGAAATTTCGATTTCTAAGAAAACTAAAAATTGGTGCTCCTGAGTGCCCAAGTCTACTGTGTCAGGTTGATGGAGAGATTGCAGCTAGAGACGTATGTGGAGTGACATGTGCAGTGGAATTGGATGAGAAATGATAGAGGTCCCCCACACTATTGCATCTCGTAAGAGGTGTCCCCGTATGTAGGTCCTTCACAGAAAAACCAAAAGGGTCAAACTCAATAAATACAAAATTATCACTAGCAAATTTCCTAATAGAGATTAAATTTTTAATGATGTTAGGAGCATATAGGACGTGTTTGAGGGAAAATGGAGGGTGAGATGGAGGTGTATGAGTGGTCCATAACCATGAATTGGAATGCGATTTCCATTTTCGACCAAAATGTATTGAGGATTTTGCAAATTAAATAGTTGAGGAAGATTATCAGAGGTGCGAGTGAGGTGGGATGTGGCGCATGTGTCCATGTATCAGGCATCATCGAGCTGCTAAAGATTCATAGTATTGTAGGCTTGGGCTAATTCGATAGGTGTGAGGAGGCCAGAATTTTGTTGTTGTTGTTGGGCCAGTGCAAGATAGGCCTGTTCTATGTGGCTTCTGACGGGTACATAGGCAAGGGCCCAGTAAGCTGGGATGTTGCCACTGGCCCGTGTACTGGGCCTGCTACATCGGATATTGAGGGGTGGGGGGTGGCCCAGTTTTTGTAATTCTCCTAAGGAAATGGGCCAGCCTAAGGTGCTGGGTATAGGGTCTGCTGTGTTGGGCTGGTGGAATTGGATCGTCCTCCACGACCCTTTCCTATTCTGTCGCACCCATTATCGCGGCCACGTCCCCTGCTGCCACCTCTGCCACCACGGTGGGGTGGGTGTTTCATGTGTGGCGGTGGTCCGGTGGGCGGAGTGGTAGTCGGAGGTACGTCGACCGCCAAAACCTGTTTATTATACCCATCTTGTTTGGCTCGTCTAGTCTCTTCCAATAGCAATTGTGACCGGGCCTTGTTGAAGCTAGGGGGATCAACTTGTTGGATCATTGTGGCAAGCGTATCGTACTCACCTTTCGTTAAATCATTGATGAGTTGCAAAACCATCTTTGTTTCAGAAATCGGATTGCCAACATTTAGACAATTGATCGACCATTAATTTAAGTTGTTTACAATAGTATGACATGTTAGCAAAATTTTCAAGACAAATGTTGTTGAATTGCTCCACCAGATACACATCACGTGTATGCTTGTATGTTTATTGTCCTGAAAGATTTTCTCTAGCTTTGTCCATAGTTCATGAGCCGAAGCACATGTCTTCATAATAGTATGAAGTAAGTCTTTAGATATGGTGCCATATATCCATTGTTTGATGATTGCGTTGAGATTTTTCCACGTCGAAGTGTCGACGTCGGGTGGATGGGGGTAGGTGGTATCAATATGATCAAGCACAGTGTATGCACATGCATGAATTTGAAATAGTTCAACCCACGATGGGTATTGACCATCCTCTTGATCAAGAATTAAAGTGATGAAGTTCTTGATGTTCGTCACGGAAGGCCAGATAAAAGGTGGTAGGATGGAGACGGATAGATTAGGATGTGTGTCGTGGGTGGAGGAGGAATAAGCGGGAGAATCCATGACAATGGCTGCCAGTGGCGTGTAGAAAAAGAGAAGAGGGGCGCCGGAATTTTAGGGTTTTCCAGTGGAGAAAAAATGAAGAAGGGGGACGGATGTTAGGGTTTTGGAGGGGGTAGAGTTTGGCTCTTGATACCATGTAAAATAGTGTAATTCTCCTTGATCGGAATATTTTCATTGATACAATATCTATAGGAGTTTACAATTGTAATCCTAATCGAATGATGATGTCTACTTTACATAATTACACTAAGATAATAATTACAGAATATACGGAGAATATTTGCATATTCTCTATCACATATTAAATTATTTCACCTGCCCCTATTTGCTTGCGACAACAGAGAAATAAACTTGACAAAATGTAGCTAAAAGAAAGATTTCAATGAAAAAGAGAAAGAAAAATGAGTAGGGCGAGAGAACCAAAAAGGGCCAAAATTACCCCTAAATTATACATCCAAAACACTTTGCCCTATCACATAATCAATATTCTTAAATCAGACAAACCAATCATTTAAATTCAAACTCTGTAAAAGGGCGGCCCGGGGTACTAAGCTCCCGCTATGCGCAGAGTCCGAGGAAGGAACATACCACAAGGGTCTATATTGTATACAGACTTACCTCACATTTCTGCAAGAGGCTGTTTCCACAGCTTGAACCATGGCCTCGTGGTCACATGGCATCAACTCCCTTCAAATTCAAACTCTATCTATACAAGAAAAAAGAATAAAATAGCTCACTGCAAGATGCTGCTCCCAAACTCCATCTCCAGCATCAACTTTTCGAGTTTCTTCATACCATCCAAATTCACTATGTTATACCAATCTCTTCATGCTATTACATGTTTTTCTCAAGGTCATCATCCTATTTTTCATTTTAGTCTTATCTAGTTTGTCCCCATATAGCTTATCCATTATTTTTACACCATCCCATCCCTCAGGGGTTAAGCCTCCTTGTTACATGCTTTCCAACTTAACTTATTGAGCAATAAAATAAATGAAATGTTCGTCTTAAACTTCACTCCATTTGATGTATGATTTTCCAACCTTAGGTGTTTGGTTGGTTGTCATCCTACATAAATGAATTAAAAGAAGACATGATTCTGCAGTTCATTTTTTAAGCCTTACTTGATATGATCAACCAATTAAATAAAATACATGATAAATGTAAGATTATAACACATCATGTAATTTGATTCTCTTGGATACCTTAGATAGCTTCTTCCAGTAATTTAAGAAAATTGACAGATCTTCTAATTAGATTGGCCAATTTGCATAAGCTATGCGGAAGAGGAGGATGTAAATATAATCATAGGCAAAGTGAAATTAAGAAAAAGAATTTGACTTACATATTATTCTTGTGTGTTATTATTTACAAATAGCCTTCAGATAGCAAATATATTAGGATTGACATTATAGCTTATTACTGCTCCTATTAGTTTTTGGTGTTAGATTATGGTTTGAGATGGTAGAAAATGGGGGGTTTTAGCCATAAGGCTTGAATTATGTAATTTCTTGTAGTGAGATCCAATTTGTGGTTAGTTTTGGATAATTTTCTGGGTTTAGACTAATAAAATCACCAGTAAACTAATTTTAAAATAAAATTTAAGTTTTGCCCTTAGATGATCGGGTTTGACTTTTAGATTGACTTTTTGGGCCCGGGATATAAGTATAACAATATGGTTATCTGCAGACATATTATCTTACATACGATGCATTTTGATATATTGGGAATGTTTCGAGGCTTTAAGGAAAGGAAAGACAACATCTTGAGGTCCGTGGCACGTTTGCTCGGTATTTTAAGACTTCTTGACTTTGCTTGAAGAATGTGTACGATAAAGATAATAAAATAAGCTTAATAATAATAGGTTAAGGCGTAATGAGGGTTTGATATCTATGATGTAACGAGCATTAGTACGAGTACCGATGTCATGATATTTGTAATAATGTACTGTGTAGCTGTGGGTCGTGACCTAGGATTGCCAAAGCATGTGGCAATTAGTTGTTATGTGCTACTTGTCTCTTACTTGACTGTTTAGATGGATTTGGTACTTTAAGGAATCTTGTACACTTGTGATAAACATGTTGATGAGCTTAATTGACTTTGTTGGTTGTTATGTTTGGATTATTGATTAACTTACTTGAACTTGTTGGCTATTAAATCAGAATTATTAAAATATTCACTATTTTATGTGTTGTATCATGCATATGCATTGATTTGGCTCTATAAGAATTGGAAGGTTGGATTTCAAGGTAAATGACGGTTATTTGGCCTAATTGATCGATGTCTTGGCCTCAAAAGGTCGATCGCATGATACTTCAACCTTAAAAGGTTAGGCGTTCGATGTGATATGAGAGATCTGATATTTCGGACGGGTATATGGACTTAGCAGTTCTCCATGGAGTCACATCTCCCGTACAGTCTCGTGGAGCTCTGTGTTATACGGGGGCATATTGCATTGCATTTCGTTATTCACTTCTTACCTGATTAACTGTTTATTCAATTCTCTGATTATCTGAGTACGTGGCTTACTTTGTACTTGGTTATTCCTTACTTGATACTTGTTGGTGTTTTAGACGGTTAATGATATGATTTTCAAGTAAGGCAAACTGATAAGGGTAAAAGAGACTTTTTCTAATACTTCGTCACTACTTCTTTCGTTGTCGGCCTATGAGATAGACTGAGTACACATGCTTTCTAAACTCATACTACACTTGCTGCACTATTTGTGGTCTAGATTCGATCCGAGCCCTAGTGGACACCGCAAAGTTGTTTAAGTATGATATGGTGTTGTTTAGGAGATTGTGATGAGTTGTCTGGCTGTCCAGCAACACCCTTCTCCCACTATCCTCTTATTATTTATCTTTCTGTTGTATTCAGACAATGACTAGTGAATTTCAGACTTGTAACTTTTCTATTCATAGATGCTCTTGCACTTATGACATCAATCTTGGATGATTTGAAATGTTTCCATATTTTCTTATTATAAAAGACTTGGTATTTAGATATTCGGCTTATTTCTTTACTTTTCCGCTTATTCTAACTTAATTGAATCGGTAGTTGTTGAGTTAACTTACCTATAGATTGGAAACATAGATGCCATCACAACTTGTGTGTTTTGGATTGTGACAATAAGTAGCTCTAAAAATAGGAAAATCTTTTACACTAAAAAACCCTAAGTTAGAACTTAGTTTCAATTCAAACAGATTTGTAAAATGTGATATACATTCACAAAAGCACTACAATGACTCAGAAATTTATTGCTGTTTACTATACAAACTGACATTTCTATTTGCAAGATCTTATGTCTAACCTGCAAGCAATTGATTGATCAAGTTGTTAATACTACTAATAAGTAACACATAAATCTTCTTTGATATAATAATAAATAAATAAAATAAGAAGAGCATAATAAGTTAGCCAAAAACATAAAATTGCAGAAATAGTGTGGAATAGAGTTACCATGCCAAAGCACAGATTCATACTATGGCTGGCAACTCTTGGAAGATTACTCACGCAAAGGAGGTAGGTTGTGAAGATACCACCTGCGTTATGTGTGCTACTGGTGCTGAGGAGGATGCAACTCACCTATTCATTACTTGTCCATGGGTCAGGGAAGTATGGGCTGAAATTCAAGGGTGGTTGGGAATGACAATTCAGCATAGGGAGGGGGGGGGGGTATCCGAAGACTTGCATATCATCAAGTTCAAACACTGGAACAGGTTCAAGAAAGAAGTCATAGGTGCCATCTATGGTGCAGTGATTTATCACATCTGGATAGCTCGCAACAACAGGATTTTTCAAGGGAAGAGTTTGAATAGCAGTTTTGTGGTACAAAAGATTAAACTTGTAATTAGGGAAAGGATAGATATATTTAGAAATTCCAAAAGAGGTAGGAAAAATAGTCATTTCATACAAGCTGTTTGTAACTAATTCTACCCGAGGTCTGTTAGTTCGTAGCACCCTTCTTAAATGTGGTTATGACTAGAGACGAATCCAGAATTTCAAGAGGATGGGTTCACCATTACTTTTAAGATAAGATATAAAATCAAAGCAAAAAAAACGTGCAGAAGCTTGGGTTCAATCTCGAGACCTTGGGGAAATAAATACAACCCCTAACCAATGCTCCCCTCGGCCTGGTTTGAGCATGTATTCCTTCAGTTAATATTAGTTATGTTTTCAGAATTTTAAACATAATATATCAAGTTTAGTTGAGTGATCATGTTTCACGTGACCCAAAATTTGTACATAATTACTATAGATGCTCTGTTAGGTGTATTGCTTTATTTTATTGGTAAATGGTAATATTTCACCGTTTATTGTCAAAAACAAATTTCTTTATCAGCATGAAAAACAATTTTGATTATCAAACCAGCAAAAATATCAGAAATCAAAATAACACAAAAAGAAAAATATAAATACACGAATTAATATGGATCATATAGGATATACGAGACAAATATTTGACCTAATAATAAACAAAAAACCATTGGAAGAGCACATACCTGAAGTGCTAACGTTGCAGATTTTGGAAGGAGTGAAGAAAGTATGTGTGGGGAAGAAATGAAAAAAGTCTTCTGTTTTCTTTTATTTTCATTTAAAAGGTTAACTTGTAATCACATCATGTAATTTCATCCAATTCTTTACCTTCTTTAGAATTAAAGAATGTAATTATTTTCTTTTAATTACAGTTAATTTCCTACTAATTAAGTAATTATATAGCTAAACAAACATGTCAAATTGTGTAAGTATACCCAATTATATTCGAAATATGCTCTAAAAGTATTCTAGCCAATAACGATCAGAAGAGTTTTTCAGAGAATGAAAAATCAGGAGGCCGTGATAAGTTGACACCGTTGTATCCAACTCATATAATCTGAATTCGACATAGAAACATCTGAACCTTCTGAATTCGACAATGAATCTGATACCATGTCAATGGACAACTCACACAAAATGTGAGAATGTTATTGGATCACTATACATATATACTAACTTTGAAATTTAAGTTAACTTGTAAACAATAAAGTCCTAAAAAGTTCTACTTGTACATGACATTGGAGTCCCTTGTGAACAGGGACTCTGATGCTTCGATACCCTTATACTAATATGTAAAACTTTTTTCAATATATTGCAAAGGAGTTAATTTTTCTTCACTAAGATCTCTAAATGAAGAAAAGGAATTGAAACAGAAGGCCATACATTAGTACACTGCACTTCAAATTTATCAAACTTAGCTTTAGACAAAGTCTATTTGTTAACTTTTTATTTGTCCGGTCAACAAAGAAAAGAAAAATTATTATAAATTATAAGTAAAGACTTTATATAACATAACATAAGACACTAATTATTTGATTGGTGAACAAGTTATATTTATTGTTAAACAAAGCAATATACCCGTGATATACACCCGATATACAGAAGTGTATATCACGGGCAAATGAAGCAAAGCAGTCTCGGATGAGGCCCATTACCGGCCCATCACGGACAGTAATCAGTGGCCCATCACGGGCTGGCTGATTAGTGTATATATGGTATATGTTGTTGTAATATTGTAGTGTATTTGTTACCTAAATTAGGATTATACACTTGCCATAATTGTATAGTTAGAATTATGGTAGAATAAGGTTTTAGGAGTAGAATAGAAATAGGATTCTCCTATTTTGTAACTTGTATAAATACCTTTCAATTAATGAAAATAATCAAGGGGATTATTTCTTTCATGGTATCAAGAGACTAGGTCTAACAAAATTTTCTCTCCCAAAAATTTGTACCCTTCGGCCGAACCCCCCCCCCCCCTCGGGTTTTCTCTTCCAAAATTTGTCTTCCGCTCTCAAAATCTCTCTTACTATTCCCAAATTTCCCCTCCTTCTTTGTTCTTTCAATATGTCTAAGAACAATTTTCATCATGCCCTCATGGTTTCTAACGTTAAGAACAATATCCCTATTGTGCTTGAGATGGAAAACGTCCAATATGCGACGTCGGCAGAATTGTTAAAAATTCACGCTATCTCCCATCAAGTTATCCATCAGATAATTCCTCCCGCTACACCTCTTCCCGCGGAGGATCCTCAGTTATGGATTACTCTTGATGCTACCGTCCTCCAGTGGATCTATTCCACTATTTCGGTTGACCTCTTACAGACGATTATTGAGCCGGATACCACGGCTATAGCTACCTGGAATAGATTGCGTGACATATTCCAAGATAACCAACATTCACGTGTTGTCACACTCGAGCAGGAATTCTCTCTAGTTCGCATGGAAGAATTTCCAAACGTGTCTGCATATTGCAAGAAACTCAAGGAGTTGGCGGACCAGCTCCGTAACGTTAGCGCACCTGTCACAAATAATCGTCTGGTTCTACAACTGGTTGCCGGTCTTTCTGAGGCCTATAACGGCGTTGGGACTCTCCTTCGTCAAAGCAACCCACTTCCCGCTTTTTATCAAGCCCGCTCCATGCTTACTTTGGAAGAAGCCGGTTTGGCAAAAAAAGCGGCTACCGGAGCAAGCACTGTCATCCTAATGACGTCCTCCACAAATTATTTGGGTTTTGTTGATAATTCGGGCCAAAATCGTACCCATGGTGGCGGCAAAAATAATCGCAAGAATAATAACAAAAATCGCGGGGGCAAACGCGGCGGTTCCGGTGGTCGCCAGAAGCAGCAATGGCCCCCGCCCAGGAACAAGGCCCACCACCCCATCGGGTCCCTGAAGGTCAGGCCGCCAGCCTACGCTCCAAAGAGCCTCCCTCAGCCTGGTCGCCATTTTCAGGCCCAACAATCAAGAATGGCGCCCATCGCCACCGCCTAGTAACGCCTGGGCCTCAGCCATGCGGCCTGCACTGGGCCCCTGGAATACTTGGGCCCCGACCTCCGCAAGCTCACCACGCAGCAGGCCTCACACATACCGATATCGAGGCCGCGATGCACACATTGAGTTTGACTCAACCGAACTCAAATTGGTATATGGACACCGGTGCCACTACCCACATGACTTCCGATTCAGGTACTCTCTCATCTTATTCCAATTTGAGCAACCCTCGGGGTATAATTGTTGGTAATGACAACTCTATTCCAATTCAGGGTTATGGTCAGAAAATGTTGTCTCCCTCCAATCCACCCCTTATTTTGAAAAATACTTTACATGCCCCCAAATTGATTAAAAATTTAGTGTTTGTCCGAAAGTTCACCACTGACTATTCCATTTCTGTTGAATTTGATCCGTTTGGTTTCTCTGTGAAGGATTTCAAGACGGAGAGTCATCTCATGAGGTGTGATAGTATGGGGGATCTTTATCCTATCACGTCCGGTTTCAGTCCATCGAGTCAAGCTTTGCCATCAGCTTTTGCAGTCATTTCTCCTTTCTTGTGGCATGCTCGCATTGGTCATCCGGGATCCTCTATTTTATCAGTTTTAGATAAAAAATAGTTTTATTTCTTGTAGGGGTACGAGTCGTACTCCAATTTGTCAATCTTGTTCGTTAGGAAAAATTGTTAAGTTGCCATTTGTAGACTCAAATTCTCATACTTCAGTGCCATTTGATATTATTCATAGCGACCTATAGACGTCTCATGTTCTTAGTTCGTTGGGTCATCGATATTATGTTCTCTTTTTAGATGATTATTCTAAATTTTTGTGAACGTTTCCAATTGCGAATAAATCACAAGTGTTTTCAGGCTTCATAAAATTTAGAGCGTTCATTCGTACCCAATTTGAAAGAGAAATAAAAAATATTCAATGTGATAATGGGAAAGAGTATGACAATAGGGAGTTTCGGGAGTTCTGTGCTAATAATGGCATCAATTTCCATTTTTCGTATCCTCATACATCTTCACAAAATGGGAAAGCCGAACGCAAAATTCGTTCCATAAATAACATTGTCAGAACTCTCTTAATTCATGCTTCCATACCCCCATATTTTTGGCATCATGCTCTACAAATGGCCACATATCTCCTTAACATAATTCCTTCCAAAGGTCTGACATATTCTTCCCCCCTCCAAATCTTACATAATAAGAACCCGTCTTATTCTCATCTTCGGGTTTTTGGGTGCTTGTGTTATCCATTATTTCCATCCACCACAATTAACAAACTTCAGGCTCGGTCTACTCCGTGTGTGTTTTTGGATCATCCGTCTAATCATCGTGGTTACAAATGCTTTGATTTATCCTCCAAGAAAATCATAATTAATCATCATGTCATTTTTTATGAAACTCAATTTCCTTTTACGAAAGTTCATACTCTCAAGCCTAGTTCGTATAATTTTTTGGATGACCAAATATCCCCGTATATTATTCGGAATTTTTCAGACATCTCCCGCACCCAAAACTCTCCAGCGGGCCCATCGCTCGCCGTCCCACGCATCGTCTCGGTCAAGATCGCCCGATCTTCCCATCGGGCGATTTGATGGTGGGCGATCCACCACCGAACTGGGGTCGATTCGATTACCATTCTCGACCCAGCTTCTGCGTCTAGTTTTGGGCCAGCAGGCCCACTGCCTGCTGGTTAGTCCATCCCGAGCCCAGCAAATTCCCAAAATCCACTCACTTCTTCCTCGAGTCATAGACCGATCACTCGTAGTCAGCGGGGTATTTTTACACCTAAACGACATTTTAATTTACATTCAAATGTCTCCAAATCCCCCTTGCCCCGTAATCCTGTGACTGCCTTAAACGACCCGAATTGCAAAATTGCTATGACTGATGAATATAATGCTCTTATTGATAATAAGACGTGGGAGTTGATACCCCGTCCCTCTGGTATTAATGTTATCATGTCTATGTGGAATTTTACTCATAAGGAGAATTCAGATGGGTCATTTGCTCGACATAAGGCGCGGCTTGTGGGCGATGGTAAAACTCAGCAGGTTGGGATAGATTGTGGTGAGACGTTTAGTTTGGTGGTCAAGCCGGCTACCATTCGCACTGTGCTTAGCTTGGCTCTTTCTAAGGCATGGCCTATTCATCAGTTGGATGTCAAGAATGCTTTCCTACATGGTGATCTCAAGGAAACAATATATATGCATCAGCCGTTAGGGTTCAGGGATCCTAACCGTCCTCATCATGTCTGTTTGTTGAAGAAGTCCTTATATTTAAGCAGTCTCCATGGGCCTGGTATACACGGTTTGCTGACTATGTTTCGACTATTGGGTTCACTCACAGTAGGTCAGATAATTCCTTGTTCATCTACCACCGTGGTTCATCCTTGGACTACATTATGTTATATGTGGATGATATCATTTTAAATGCCTCTTCCGATTCGTTACGCCAGTCTATCATGGCCATGCTCAGCTCTGAGTTTGCTATGAAAGACTTAGGACCCTTGAGTTACTTTTTGGGGATTGTCGTCTAGTGTCATTCAGATGGATTGTTTTTGTCTCAATGAAAGTATGCCGCTGAGATCATCGAGAGAGCCGGGATGTCCTCCTGTAAGTCCACTTCCACTCCAGTTGATGCTAAGCCCAAGCTTGGGGCCGCGGCCGGTGTCCCTTACGAGGATCCGACCCGCTATCGCAGTCTTGCAGGGGCCCTCCAGTATCTTACTTTTATCAGACCAGATATTACGTATGTTGTTCAGCATGTGTGTTTATTCATGCATGATCCCAGAGTTGAGCACATGAATTCAATCAAACGCATCATTCAGTATATTCAGGGGACACTGGACTATGGTTTGCATTTGTATCCTTCATCTACATCCACACTTGTCTCATACACAGATGTTGATTGTGGTGGTTGTCCCGACACCAGGCATTTCGGTCGACGTCGGCTCAGATGTTCCTTGGCAACAACTTGGTCTCCTGGTCAGCGAAGCGTCAGGCAACTCTATCACGCTCAAGTGCAGAGGCCGAATATCGAGAGGTAGCGAATATGGTCTCCGAATCGTGTTGGCTACGTAATTTGCTTTTGGAGCTTCATTGTCCCATTCAGAAGGCAACCTTGGTATATTACGATAACATTAGTGCCATCTACCTTTCAAGTAACCCGGTTCAGCACCAACGCACTAAGCATATCGAAATGGACATTCACTTTGTCTGTGAAAAGGTTGCTAGGGGTCACGTTCGCGTATGCCATGTCCCGTCTCGTTATCAAGTTGCAGACATCTTTACAAAGGGTCTAACCGCAGTCCTTTTTGAAGATTTTAGGGACAGTCTCAGCGTTCGAAGACCGCCCGCTATGACTGCGGGGGTGTGTTAAACAAAGTAATATACCCGTGATATACACCCAATATACAGAAGTGTAAATCACAGGCAAATGAAGCAAAGTAGCAAAGCAGTCTCGGATGAGGCCCATTACTGGCCCATCACGGACAGTAATCAGTGGCCCATCACGGGCTTGTTGATTAGTGTATATATGGTATATATTGTTGTAATATTGTAGTGTATTTGTTACCTAAATTAGGATTATACACTTACCATAATTGTATAGTTAGAATTATGGTAGAATAAGGTTTTAGGAGTAGAATAGGAATAAGATTCTCCTATTTTGTAACTTGTATAAATACTTTTCAATTAATGAAAATAATCAAGGGGATTATTTCTTTCATTTATATCAAGATTATAATTTTGAAACTGTAATACGGGGTTAAACAATAACATAAAATTTAATGAATTTTAGTGGTATATGTTTGGTTTATCGTCCTAAAATGACATATATAGAGTATAATACAAAAAAATATGTTTGATTTAACTAGATAAATTTGCTTCCAATTTTAACATAGAATTTTTTAAAGACTTTGAGAGAAATCTTTGGAGAAGGGCAAAATGCATAATTTTATTTCTTTTGGAATTAATAAATTTGGAAATTGTTGTCTAACATAGAGTATGAGGAAAAAATAATATCACAATTGTAATATCAACTATCTCGAAATTACTAGTCGTGTTTAAAAATTCTACTAAATATATAATAAAATATTCCATATTTAATCTCAAAATTATTATTTCTTATCTCATCAGTCAAATTAATAGTTAAGATCTCATATATAACACAAAAAACATACCCAGACCATAAGATTTAATAAAAATACAACATTTTGATCTCCTTTAACGGAAAGGTAACGATGTTCACGAATCCAAAAATTTAAGATAGTTATTTCAAAATGTTCCTGAAGAAGGAGGAGCACTTGGTGACTTTCCGTAGTTCGGTGGTTAAGATTCAGATAAACTTTTTGCACCTTAGGAAGGTTGATAACGGTCTTTGTAAATACTGCAAGGTTATTCCGAGTGAGTATCTTACAACCCGACATAAGCTTTTGGTGATGGATTTGGAGATCAAGATGGAAAAAAAGATGAGGGTTGTGGATGACAGGCTAAGAATCAAATGGGGAGTTTGATCATGACTAGTGCACAGGAGATAGGGAAGAGGTTGATGGCCAGAGGGGCTTGGGAGAGTAGTGGGGATGCGATCGGTATGTGGGATAGGATGGCCAATTGCATCCGGGATGTAGCTAGAGAAGTGTTAGGGGTCTCACGGGGTAGTCGTGGTGGGCATCGAGGGGACTGGTGGTGGAATGATAAAGTTCAAGAGAAGGTGGAAGCAAAGAAAGTGGTGTATGCAAAATTAGTAGAAAGCAAGGATGAGGTAGAGAACTGGTCAAATATGGAATTATATAAGATGGCGAAGAAGGAGGCAAAACTAGCGGTTATGGCGGCGAAAACAGTGACTTTTGAACGCCTGTATGTGGAATTAAAGGAAAAAGACAGGGATCAGAAGTTGTACAGACTAGCGAAGGCGATGGAGAGGAGGACCCATGACTTGGATCATATGAGGTGCATCAAGGATGGGGACATCAAAATACTGGTGGAGGACGCGCTTATTAGACGGATGTAGCAGTCTTACTTCATAAACTCTTGAACGAAGAAGGAGATAAAGACATTGTGCTAGGAGATTTGGAGAAATACGGAAGGTATCGAGAATTTGGATATTGTAGAAGTATTAAGGTTGATGAGGTTAAGGGTGTTGTTCACAGGATGCGTAGGGGACGAGTGACCGGGCCTGATGAGATCCCAGTTGAATTTTGGAAGAGCGCAGGCAGGGCAGGTTTGGAGTGGATGACTGAGTTTTTTAATGTCATTTTTAAGACGGCAAGAATGCTCGAAGAATCGAGATGGAGTATAATGATTCCTTTGTACAAGAACAAAGGTAACATCCAGAGTTGCAACAACTGTAGGGTATCACGCTGCTAAGTCACACTATGAAAGTTTGGGAAAGGGTCGTGGAGATAAGGGTGAGAAGAGGCGTATCTATTTCCGAGAACCAGTTTGGATTCAAGTCGGGGCATTCGACTACAGAAGTCATTCATCTTATTAAGAGGTTGGTGGAGCAGTATAGGGAGAGAAAGAGGGACTTACATATGGTTTTCACCGACCTCGAGAAGGCAAACGACAAAGTCCCTATGGAGGTTCTATGGAAATGTTTGGAGGTTAGAGGTGTACATGTGGCGTACACTAAGGCGGTCATGGAGCCAAGACTAGGGTATGAACATTAGAAGGAGACTCGGAGCACTTTCCTGTGATGATGGGGTTGCACCAGGGATCAGCTCTTAGCCCATTCTTATCTGCCTTGGTGATGGATGGACTGACGCAACAAATTCAAGGAGAGGTGCCATGATGTATGTTATTCACATATGACATAATCTTGAATGATGAGACTCACAGCGGAGTGAACGCTAAGCTGGAGGTTTGGAGACAGACTCTGGAGTCTAAAGGGTTCAGGCTGAGTAGGACAAAGACAGAATACTTGGAGTGCAAGTTCAGTAATGGGAACGACCATGATACAGGCATGGAGGTGAAGCTTGGTACTCAGGACATTCCAAAGAAAGGAAGTTTCAAGTATCTTGGGTCTATTATCTAAGGGAATGGAGAGATTGATGACGTTGTGGCACATCATATTGGTGCATAATGGATGAAATTGAGGCTCGCATCTGGAGTCTTATGTAATAAAAATGTGCCATCAAAACTTAAAGGCAAGTTCTATAGGGTGGTGGTTAGACCGACTATGTTGTATGGGGTGGAGTGTTGGCCAATCAAGACTTCACACATTCAAAAGATGAAAGTTGCGGAGATGAAGATGTTGAGATTGATGTGTGGGCATACAAGGAGGTATATGATTAGAAATGATTATATCCGGGACAGAGTGGGAGTGGCTTCGGTGAAGGATAAGATGCGAGAAGCGAGATTAAGATGGTTGGGGTATGTGCAGAGGAGTGGGGCAAATGCCCCAGTGCAGAAGTGCGTGAGGTTGGCTATTGACGGGTTCAGGAGGGGTAGATGTAGGCTGAAGAAGTATTGGGAAGAGGTGATTAGACGGGATATGGAGTATGTGCAACTTACTGAGGACATGACCTTAGATAGGGGTTGTGGAGGACACATATTAGGGTAGAAGGGTAGTAGGTAGTTGAGCGTAGTCCTACTTATGTTTACATACTGGTAGTTGTAGTGTTATTATTGTAGCCATGTTTAGCCTATCATACTAGTAGGAGCAATATTGTTTTATAGTTCTCTGTCCTTTGATTTTTGTTGTTGTATGTTCTTTCGTGTACTTTATTTATCTTATTTACCTGCGTTAGTTACTGCTTCTTTTTTCAGAAGGCTTTATCATGACTTGTTCGCTTTTGTTACTCTCATTTTCATACTGTTTTAAATTTCTTTTTCGGTCTGACCGTTTCTCTTGCTTTTGCTGGTGCTTATGCTTTTTCTTGAGCGTCTTTCGAAAACAACCTCTTTACGTACCAATGTAGAAGTAAGGTCTACGTACATTCTCCCCTCCTCAGACCTCACGTTGTGAGATTTCATTGGGTATGTTATTGTTGTTATTTCAAAATGTTAAGAGAAAATTACTAAGGAATATTCAAAAAACTTATTTAATAAAAATGAATGGAATTTCATCCACCTTTAATTTTTTTGAATTTGAGCTTCAAAAATAGAGAAAAGTTCTAAAAGAGAGTACTTCACTACTCCCTAAATAAGCTTTATACGATACAGATTTAAATTAATTAAGCTAGAAAATAGTTATCAAATACCAAATGTATAAAAGAATGAAGTTAAGAGAAGCAAATAATAAGTTATTTAGACCTTTCAACACTTGTTCTTTTGGATTTGTTATGTGACCTCTTCTTAAATGTAATAAATTCTAGAGGTGCACTTTGATTAGGGATGGCAACAGATAGGATCTGGACCGGATCCTACTAAATTTAGATTCAGATTCATTTTTCATATCTGAATTTAAATTTGGATTCGGATCCAGATCCATCGAATTCATAAAAATCAGATCCAAATCTGGATCCATCGGATCCACCGGGTCCACGGATCGGATCTGGATCCACATGTAAAAAAAATTGTCTTGCTAAGAATTTTTTAAACGATTTTTATTTGGATAACGATTTACTATGTTTCAATTTTGAAATGTTCATATGAGATATTTTGTTCGTTGTCTCGTTTTGATTGTGAGCTATTAATTGAAAATGTTGGACAATGACAATAGTTGTGGAAAATGCTGATAAATATTTTCACAATACAGAACTTGCATGTGCTTGGAATCTTCACAAATGAAGTGAATATAATTTTAACTACTTGTGTATGGAGATGTTAGTCATTCACTAATATAACATTGATTTTATTATCGAAATTACCTCTTTATTTTTTGGTTTTTGAGTTTACGCGGGGATAAATTAAATTTGTTTTGAGAATTAAACTTGCAAGGATGTGCTTAGCAATTTTAAGAAAATACTTATAAAATTACATTCCAGGTTATGAATATATTTAATAAAAAATAGATCCACGGATCGAATCTTGACAGGATACGGATCTCAAATACAAGATCCAGATCCAGATCCGATCCGTCAAAAATGGATCCGAGTTCGATCCGAATCATTCAAGTCTAAATTTTGAAGATCCATATCCTATAAAACGAATCTGAATCCACCGGATCAGATCGGGTCCAGAATCCACTGCATCTCATCTCAAACTTTGACGCACGGTGTACAATCTTTCCCTTCTAAGTTCTACCCTTTCTGAGATATCACCAAAAGAATTGCTTCTTTTTCCAATCCAAAAATTGTTATTTTTATCAAACAATAGCAATAAATATTTTACTATTTCTCTGAGAAGAACAAAAAAAATCAACATCCCCTTTCCAGTTTCCCCTGCCTCTCTCCATTTTCAAACACCAAAAAAATTCACAACAAATCATTGTAAAATCACCAAGAAGCTACATAGACAAGAAAAAGAGGACAAGGGGTTCAAGAAAAGTTCAATCTTTGTTGCTTTATAGATGGCTTTAATGCGCCTTCTCACACAGGTCACTTCTTTCACTCTTATCAGATCTTTTATTTCAAAGATGTAATATTTATCTCATTTATTATAATGGTTTTTCTTTAATTTTTGTTGGGGTTACTAATAATTGGAGATTCTTGGTGTGTTCAGGTATAAAAACCCTAATATTAGTACTCTTTTTTATCTGTTTCTAAGATTAAAGATTTGGTCCCTTTTACCTTGTAAATAAAAATTGGATTTTTGGGAGTAATTAGCAACTTTTTCTTTTATATTAGGCTCAAGATTGTGTAACTTTAGTTTGGTTGATGTTATATTGGGTTATGAAACTGAAAGGTTGGTTTTTTATGTGTATAATTAACTTAGATTGCTCAATATGTAGCTGTAGAACTCCATATTGCATGTTTACTACAACAACAACAACAACATACCCAGTGTAATTCCACAAGTGGAGTCTGCGGAGGGGAGGGTAGAGTGTACGCAGACCTTACTCCTACCTCGGGAGGTAGAGAGGCTGTTTCTGATAAACCCTCGGCTTAAGAGAAAAACATCAGTGTTCCATATTTTTATGTCAAAGAAAGAAATAAATCTTAAACTGTAAAAATGGGCGTATTGTAGTTTGACATTTATCTTATTATTTGTTCTTTTCCTTTTGCTTTCTTTATGAAGGTTTGCGTAGTCTTCTTCTTGGTATGATGGTTTTTCTCCTTGCTCTCCTTTGTTATGTGTTGAATTTTCCTGTTTTTCATACAGGTTGAAAGACAGCAACTTCAATTGAAGCAGCTAGGCTATTTGCTGAATAGAACCTATCTTACATCTGGAAAGGCAATAGGAGGTGAAGGTATACTCCAAAACATTTTGTACTCATGAAGTAGTGGCGTGTTTCCTTTTTTTTTTTTTTTGTAGATATAATGATGGTTGTGATTGTTGACAAATATAGAATGGTCGGCTTCATGGAGTTATTGCTTGTTATTTGTACATAATTTTCACCTAGATGTTTCTGGTATTAACAAACAGTCGAGCCTCTATATTGTTTAAACCGAACTATGGTCATACCTATAATGTCTAGAACACCATCGATACCCATACACTGATAACTGTTCTCTACACCATGCTAGATTGGGCTCTACTAGCTATTTAGGCAAAACTAATCAAGAAAAGGTTTTGGCTTTATTCAGAGTTGGTATGCAATATCAAAGTGAACAAAAATGTCTCCAAATAAGAACCTTCAAGGGAAGGCCTTGAGGATAACAGATATAGAACTAAGTTGCAGCACACAATGGACTATAGTAGAATGTGAAACAGAGCAGACATTATTTGAGGTAAAAAAGTGAGCAACTTTAATAATGAAGACAAAGTTGACAATGTTAGGTAGAAGAGTGGTAGGATCCTGAAATGTGGCTAACATACGTATGAAAGGTATATAATTTTTATTGAGGTGGAAATAGTTTTTACCTTATATCAACCTGTGCAAACTGCTTTCACTTAAAGATGTCTAGCTGCTCAAACTTATTTTAAAAGTAATACTTGGTACCACACAGTAATTCAGAAGTGAGATTTCTGGTGAAATATCTCTACAGTTTCGGCCTCCTTTGTTGCATGTTGTTGAGAAGAATTTTGATTTTGTACTTGAAATCCAGTCATAAGATACGTAGGTTTTGTAGTGTTGACGTTGCTTAGATTTGGCTTCATAAGATCTTTCTTGTGCTTACAAGAGAAAGTTAAGCAATTTATGAGTAATATGCTTTATGAAGATGAAACTAGCAATCTCTTGAGTTCTGTGCGATCATCTTTTTTGTATACTTCCAAGTCCTTTGAACCTTTGAATGAATGAAGAACTCATCACCTAATAGTTAGCGTCTGAATCTTTTGGTAAATTGCAGACACATAGCTGACATTAGGTCTTCTGACAGTTTGTTAATTGAGTAAAATGTACATTGAGCAAGGCTTAGATTACCAGATCCTGTACACAATCTTCCTAGAGATGGAGAGCCCCTTTCCAACGAGTCAAGTGGCTGGAATGTTGCAAGTTAAAAGTCATAATTCCTAAAGAAGCTTCTGGCTTCATCTGTTTAATCAGTTTTTCATCACCTTTCTGAATGTTTGCGTTGAACTTTTGTTTCATTTAATAATAGGAGATGTACAGTTATGTGATAAATTCTCTTCCTAAATTATAATTACCTTACTGACATCTGGGCAAAGCGTGTTGTAATCCTCTCGTGTGTCCCTTCTTTGTGCAGTACATGGAGCTGCAAAAAACAAGGGAAGATTTCGGTCAAGTTATGTGGGCAGTCTAGCCCGCCGGGTACGTGAAACGGAAGAAGTTACTGATGCGGCGTATCTGAGAGAGCTATATCATAAGAATGATCCAGAGGCAGTCATAAGATTGTTTGAAGACCAACCTTCACTTCATCATAATCAAGCAGCACTCGCAGAGTATGTTAAGGCACTGGTTAAGGTTGATAGATTAGATGAAAGTGAGCTGCTCCGGACATTGCAGAGAGGTGAGACCTAATAAGAGAATCTATTTCTCATTAGCTCGGACTGTTGATTTAGCTTGTCTTTGAGAATTAATTAGTTTACATACTATTAGTGTCTGACTAGTGGTCTTTCAGGGATTAGTGGTACTGCTAGCTCTCATGCAGAAGAAGCAAATTTAGGAGCTCTTGCAGCCTTTAGGAATGTTGGCAAAGCTACCAAGGATGGTGCTCTTGGTACTCCTAATGCTCCTATACATATGGTAGCTGTTGAAGGGGCTCATTTCAAAGAACAGTTGTGGCGTACAATCCGCGCTCTTGGTATTGCCTTTCTCTTGATTTCAGGTGTTGGTGCACTCATTGAAGATAGAGGGATCAGCAAAGGTATAGAAGCTTCTTAATTTTTTGTTTAGGTGATATTATTTGTTAATAGAAGTTATTTTCTTGTTAATGATGTTAGCTGCCTCAGGACTTGGTCTAAATGAGGAAGTGCAGCCGACCATGGAAACCAATACAAGATTTGCTGACGTGAAGGGTGTTGATGAGGCGAAAGGGGAGTTGGAAGAAATTGTTCACTATCTCCGAGACCCTAAGGTGAGTTTATATGTGAGGTTTATTCAGTGACCACCAGAGCAATATATTAGTCGAGGTGCTAGCTCGGACCATCGTTATAAAACAATAGTTGTAGCTGAGTGTAGGTGGCTAGCTTTCAGTTAATTTTTTTGATAATGTTCGTAGCTTTCAGTTAATTAGGAGAAGTATTTGATAATCTGCTTTGAGAGTTGAACAAGTTGGGTCTTCCACATAGCTGAGCCACATGAGAACTTGGGTGAAAGTCAAATTAATTGGTTAGTTTGGAAGTTATATTATCTTTTTTATGAGAACTTTTATCCAAAACCAAAAACAAGTATGACCAATTTTACTGATTGGGACCTACCTAATTTAAATTAGATCATCGTGATCACATTTCTGCTGGTAAAATCCTGTATTTTTTAAATTCATTTATTTATTAGGTTGAGCGACGACACCTCTAGGGCGTAAAAGAGGAGATAAACTAGTATAAGAAGGCCTTCCAAATTCTCCGCTTCACCTTTTGTCAACTTTTCTTAAAGGGAAGTTGGTGACAATTCTGATTTTTGCTAACGTTGTGTCATACCAAAGTTTTCGTGCTGTTGGCTTATATATGACTTTCTACATTGGTTGGTAATTGCATTATGACTTAATTGTGCCAATATATTTTTACATCTTACATGTCTCCCTTAATTTTCCTTTGTGTTTGCTTACCATTGTCCTTCTTGCTCGGTCTTGACTGGAGCTTTTACGATGATTTGTTTTATTACTGTGAGGTAGATGTTTCTACAGTTCCTTATTTTGACATTTGCAGCGATTCACTCGCCTTGGTGGAAAGCTCCCAAAAGGTGTGTTACTTGTTGGTCCCCCTGGAACCGGTAAGACCATGTTGGCAAGAGCTATAGCAGGAGAAGCTGGGGTTCCCTTTTTCTCATGCAGTGGCAGTGAGTTTGAAGAAATGTTTGTTGGCGTTGGAGCCCGGAGAGTAAGAGACCTTTTTGGAGCTGCTAAGAAACGATCACCCTGCATCATATTCATTGATGAAATTGATGCCATTGGAGGAAGTCGTAACCCAAAGGACCAGCAATATATGAGGATGACTTTGAATCAGTTGCTTGTTGAGCTGGATGGCTTCAAACAGAATGATGGAATCATTGTGATTGCTGCCACTAACTTCCCAGAGTCATTGGATAAGGCACTGGTGAGACCTGGACGCTTCGATCGCAACATTGTTGTCCCAAATCCTGATGTCGAAGGTCGGAAGCAGATCCTGGAATCTCACATGTCAAAGGTATTGTTTCCAGGTCATTGCTCTCATGAACTATTTGTAGTGTCATTGCTCTCATGAACTAT
This sequence comes from Anisodus acutangulus, assembly GCA_029783415.1. Classification (NCBI taxonomy): domain Eukaryota; kingdom Viridiplantae; phylum Streptophyta; class Magnoliopsida; order Solanales; family Solanaceae; genus Anisodus; species Anisodus acutangulus. The sequence goes on from CM056495.1 coordinate 15,585,824, forward strand.
TTGTAGTGATACACAGCTATTCTTATGCTTTCTAATAGCTGATAGATTTTCCTTACGCCTATATCTCTTTTAGCATTTTAGACGAGAAATTCGCAACGCATGTGCACGTCGTTCTTCCTTTTTTCTATTGGTGAATATATTTTCATTGACCTATACTGTGGATCAATCAAAGTATTTGATCGTCTGACCTGGTTCAATTAAAGTTGCCTACTCGTGAAGGTTTCCCATTGTAGATGTGTTCCTTTGTGGCACTTTTGACCTGTCACATTTTACTTGGATATCATTTGTGAGCGGCTACTGTTTACTTATGTGGTGTTAAATTTCTTCTGGGTGTACACTTATGAAAACTTTATTACCATGTGAAACTGGAGTTGGCAGCCTCAAACATACCTTTGTTTCCGCCATGCATGGTTAATTTTAACCATCTTTCTCAGCTGGATTGCTCACATGCAACTGCAATTTTCATGGGTTTTATTTGGCATCATTTCTAATCTCTGTCAAAAACGCTTCCTATCTGGCAGATTGTGAAGGCAGATGATGTCGACCTTATGATCATTGCTAGGGGGACTCCTGGATTTTCCGGTGCTGACCTTGCGAATTTGGTTAACATTGCTGCTGTGAAGGCTGCAATGGAGGGTGCGAAAGCTGTAAGCTTGTCTGATCTAGAGTATGCTAAGGACAAGATCATGATGGGAAGTGAGCGCAAATCAGCTTTCATATCCAAAGAAACAAGAAAGCTTACAGCCTACCATGAAGGCGGCCATGCTCTTGTGGCTATTCATACAGATGGGGCTCTTCCAGTGCACAAGGCAACCATTGTTCCACGTGGAATGGCTCTTGGTATGGTTGCTCAATTGCCAGAGAAGGATGAGACTAGTATCTCCCGTAAGCAGATGCTTGCTCGCCTTGATGTATGCATGGGTGGCCGAGTTGCTGAAGAACTCATTTTTGGAGAAAGTGAAGTAACTTCTGGTCCTTCTAGCGATCTCAGCCAAGCAACCAAGCTAGCCAGGGCCATGGTTACGAAGTTTGGTATGAGCAAAGAAGTGGGGCTTGTCACCCACAACTACGATGATAATGGGAAGAGTATGAGCACCGAAACGAGGCTTCTCATTGAGAAGGAAGTAAGAGAATTACTTGAAACGGCTTACAATAACGCAAAAACAATTCTCACCACCCACAACAAAGAGCTTCATGCTCTTGCCAATGCATTGCTTGAGCAGGAAACAATGACCGGAAACCAGATAAAGGCCCTGCTTACCCAGGTCAATTCTCAACAAACACAGCAACAACAACCTCAATTAGTCACAGAGGAGAGCACATCAAAGTCCAACCCAGCTCCTCCATCAAATCCGACTGCCGCTGCTGCTGCAGCAGCTGCCGCCGCTGCTGCAGCTGCCGCCACCGCTGCCACTGCCACTGCCACTGCCGCAGCCAAAACCAAAGGCATTGCTCCTGTAGGATCTTAGCATGGTAACTCATTGCTAGTTTTTATCAATCCATGTGCATATAGTGGATCATTCTCATGCAAGCTTTCCACCCTTCCATTGTTGAATTGCTATCAAGAAGGTCAATGGAAATAGTAGCAGATAAATGGCATATATAATGTTGTCAAGTGTGTGTCATTTTAAGTTGTCCTATGACCTTTTTCTTCTGGTGTTATAAGCCACTTACTGACCTTACAGATCTTAGTTTAATTATCTGCAGACTCATTGCCAATTTGAGTTGGATATTCTTCACGAGTATATTTTAAAAATTAGGAGTGTCAGAACATAATAGTTTTCCAATAATGCAATTACTGGTTACCTACAACCTTTTCTTCTGGCTTTTGGAAGCTGTTTAGGAGTTTGGGTGACGTTCGGATAGCAGTTTGTTAGTGCAGTATCTTTTTTATATGACATAATTGTCATTTTAGGGATAATGTGTTTTTTTTTCTTCCTGTAATGTGGTTTTCTTAACATTTTTAACTGTTTGCAATCTTTAAAAACTGATGTGTGGTATGAGTTTTATGTATTTCTAAATTTCTAGAAAAAAAGTTTACATCTGCACCAAAATAAGATAGTGTATGTGAACTTGCACTTTGGTTCATAAGATTTTTATAATAGAAAAGAAAAAAGTATTGACTTTTGCACCTCATATTTTTACAAATGCATTCTAATTATATGTAATGCCTACTTAGCGGTTCTCCATCATATAGAAATTTGGTCTCATCTTTTTTTTTTTTTTTGGTTGTAACGCATGCCCCAAAACCTTTTATTTTGTCTTTTCAGATAATGTTTATTTTTCCCTGTTTTAGTACCTAGGCAAAAAAGGTTATTACATAAAACAATAGCATTTCTCCCATGCAAGGATCATATGAGATCAATTTAATTGTTTTACCTTTATCTTTCACTTGCGCTCTCTCCCTCTCAGGTAGGGATAAAGTTTGTGTACACTCTATTCTCTTTAGATCTCATTTGTGGATTACACTGGATATGTTGTTGTTTACCTAACTTTTACTTGGAGTTACTCTTATAAGATTGTTGTATCACCACCAAAGGATGTGGTGTAGGGAATGAGATTGTTCCTCACTTAATCAGAGGTTTCAAGTTCGAGTCTTGATATGAAAAAATCCTCAGTAGGGAGCGCTTCCCTCGATAGGCTCTACGTTGTACGAATTCGGATATAGTCGTGCTCTAATACGAATACTGGACATCGAGCGAAAAAACAAAAATATAAAGATTGTTGTATCCTTTGATAACTTCGGTGCTACAATAATGTGAATAAGCAAAAGTTTCTTGACCATTTATATATTCTATCTTAAAAATTGAACCTCATTAGAAAGCAATACATGATGAGGTTTATTTATTGAAGAAAAAACTCAATAGACCGTCCACGTTTATAATGTGCGAGTGCGAGCCTATTGTATTTGAGCTTTTTCAAAATTTTCTCTCTTTTGACCGATAATATAATGAACAAACAGTTCACAGAATTTAAACTATTCTATTTATCTATATTGTATTAAAAGTATGAAGGTCTTTACCGAATTTTTTTTTTGTGGCTGTTTTTTTAAAAAAAATCACACTAGACAAAATAGTCATTTAATTATTTTTCTAATATTTAAGACTTTAAAATTAACTAAGTTTGGGTATTAAAATTTTTACAAGAACCCTAAAAATTTGGAATTTCAAATTGAGTAAGATTACTTGAAGAAATTATTTCCTTATTTTTAACTAACAATTAATTTGCCATGTAATTTGTTTAGATCTGGTTTGTTCAGACTATATCTCTCATTTGTTTTATATTATATTAGTACATGTTTTGTTTAAAATAAAGATTGTGGAGTCAATCTAAAATGTATCATTAAAACTAATAGCACATCTTTACTGTTGCAATCTTACTTAGACAAAATGACGACGACAACAACAACAACATACCCAGTGAAATCTCATAACGTGAGTCTGGAGAGGGTAGAGTATACGCAGACCTTACCTATACCTTGATAGGTAGAGCGGTTGTTTCCGAAAGACCCTCGGCTCAAGACAAAGCATAAGCACAATCAAAACAACTTAGACAATAATGACAGTAGCATGAATTTACATGAATTCATTTACACTTTAAATGCCAACTTCAAATTTACACATGACGATGATACTGCAAGTTCATAATTTTATTCAAGAAGAGGATATATAATTGTTTGAGAAGCCAAATTTATAATTAGCGGAGATGAATCGCAAAAAAATAATACTAGCGGTAGTAAAAGTTATTGCGTAGATTTGTCAACATAAATACTGCAGGAGTTGGTAAGTGTTTCGAGTGAAGTTTCTTAAAAAAAAACTTTATTCATGATTACCACTTTCTAAAACTGAAACTAACTAAATAAATAGCTACACAATGGTGGTACTCCCTTTATTTTAGTTTCTTTGTAACTAAACATTATAATATACTTTATTATTCATAGTATCTTTTTGTAATTGCCTATCTGGGGTGCTTTGTGATAAGAAGTTGTCGCCTAGGCTGAAAGGTAAGTTCTAGAGAGTGGTGGTTAGACCAGCGTTGTTGTATGGGGCAGAGTATTGGTTAGTAAAAAACGTTCACGTGCAGAAGAAGAAGGTAGCGGAGATGAGGATGATCAGATGGATGTGTGGTCATACTAAAAGAGACATGATTAGAAATGAAGTTATACGGGACAAGGTCGGAGTGACCTCTGTGGCGAACAATATGAGAGAAGCGAAATTGAGGTGGTTCGGGCATGTGAAGAGGAGGTGTGAGGATGCGCCAGTTAGGCGGTGTGAAAGACTGGCGATAACAGAAGTTTAAAGAGGTAGAGGTAGGCCGAAAAAGAATTGGGGAGAGGTGATTATACAAGACATGTCACAGCTCTAGCTGACTGAGGACATGACCCTAGATAGGAAGATTTGGAGGTCAAGGATTAGGGTAGAAGTTTAGTACGTAGTTGAGTTTTGTCGCACTGTAAGTGAGATGGGTAGGAGATTAGCCTCTCCTTCTCCTCTTCTCCCTTTCTTTGTAGTATTATTTAGATTTCGCGTAGATCCATACTCTTATGTGTGTATTCCTGTGTGTTGCTTTATTTATTTTTTATTGTTATCTTACTATCTTATTTTTCTTGAATTTCTGCATTGACTACGTTCTTTTGAGTCGAACGTCTATCAGAAACAGTCTTTCTACCCCAATATCCCTCTAGATCAAAAATAGGTAACTTGATTAAAATGCCTCTAATTAAATAAGTATTGGAATTTAGTTGTAACACCCCGTACTTTCAGGCGATGGTTTGAGCAGCTAGACGTATGCAAGTAAACCCGAGCCTTGGAGGATTTATGTCATATTCACGTACGCAAATGAAGAGCTTAGTATATAAAAAGATGCGGTCTCGAAATAAATTAAGATTTTAAAAGTGTGACAACGATGACTAGAAAATATATTTTGTGTATGGAAAAAGAGGCTACGGACTAGTGTTATATCACATGACTATGATAATGGAGATATAAAGTGTGGAAAAGTGAGTAATATTTAAGTGAATCGAGATTAAGAAATTAATTATGCGGATAATTCGTCAAATATTGACTTAAGTATTAAGGGGGACATCATAACTAAGTGAGCCTCAGTAAAGGAATAGCCACCAAAACGATCATTTGGATAAGAACCAAATGCTTGGTGTAAAATCTGCCTAGGTGTATAAACTAGGTGCACTCATATAACTCATTCTAATCCAAATGAATAATTAATATCAGTGGAAAGGAACCTACGTGTCATTTGTTTATCACTACTGGACCAAGACATGGCCATCAACACTTCATTTTTGGTATATGTTATTCGGGTTAGACAAAAGTGTTAGCAACATTTTACTTTGGGAAAATTCCTAATAAAGAAACAAGGAAAATGTTGTCAGCAACAAGAAGGCTCTCAATTGGTTTTTTTAATTTAGCAACTTGGTATCATATAAATATATAGAAGTAATCAAGGAGCAGCAACGTGAAGTTATATTATCATCAACGTCACTTGCAACTTCGAGGAAGCAAAGTGAAATTTCTTCTCAAGGAACAATATTTTGGGTTTTGCTCACTACTTCGATCTCGTTGTTCCATTTTTTTGTGTTGTTGAATCCAGATTTTCTTCGAGGTGAAGTAAGGTGGAAGAAGAGTAGTTCTTCGCATATAAGGTTGAAGTGTAGATGAGGCTGATTCCGACACCATTAGTAGGGGTTCGGTATTAAAGGTATGTTAAGGCAAATCCTTCATTCATTTGGCATGTTCTAAGTAACAAACGTAAACGTGATACTGCCCCATAAATGATCATATTCTTAGTAGTTAAGGAGGTTCATGTTATTCATTCTTATTTTCAAAGCATGTCAAAATATGTTTCTAAATTCCTATTGAGGTATATAAGAAAGATGTTAATATTCATAATTTTAATCAGAGGTAAAGTGACATTATGTCACTCCGATAAACTCAAAGTGTCTTAGTATCATTCATGCATTATATTCATGTATATACCTTGACCTCAAAGGAGTTATATACACTACTATATGGTATGCATTATATGTATGTATGGGGTATGGAAAAAGGAATACGACGTTATATACGCACCACTACCTGATCAACTGGTATATGATGATGATTATGCCCACAGAGGCCGATATTATATGATGGAATGCCCATAGAGGCTTGATGGCGTTATATACGCATATGTATATGTATATCCGCATTGTGCATGACAGTTAGGCATATTATGACCCTCAGAGTCATTCTCTATTGGTTGGTTGTTTCTTGTCTCATGTTACTTTCAGGTCTCTATTATGCTATTCTTCATGCCTGACATACTCGATACATCAGTCGTACTGACGTTCCTTTTATCAGTGGACGTCGTGTTTAATGCCTGCAGGCTCAGGTAGACATGGTGACGGTTTGCACTAGTAGGTTGCTGGGTCAACTGATATTAGAGCACTCTACTTGTTCCAGAGTTGTAGTCTAGTCGTGGTACAATATTTTTGATATGCATAGGGGTATGGCGAGGCCCTATCCCGACCTCATGATGTCACATACTCTTTAGAGGCTTGTAAACAGTTGTCATGTGTATAGTAGTCATGTATGGCCTTGTCGGCCTTAGTATGTATATATGTATAGGTTGAGTTCTTCTGTTTGCAGGATTTTACGTAGCAGCTTTCCAGTTTATCATTCTATGTATCAGCAGGTTACCTCGTGACGGCCCTCGTGGCCCATGCTTAATTACGGTTAGGTGGTAACTATATAATTAGTGGTACTCGGCAAGTAAGATCCGGGTGCCCGTCATGCCCTCCGGTTTGGGTCGTGACAAACTTGGTATCAGAGTAGGTCTATCATAGGAGTCTACAAGTCGTGTCTAGTAGAGTCTTATTTATGGGTGTGTTGTGCACCACACTTATAAACAGGAGGCTACAGGGCATTTAAGATGATGGTTACCTTCCTTCTTGATCTAGAATCGTGTTATAGAGCTGAGTTGTAAGAATTCTCTCTGTAAACCTTATCGTGTTTATGATTACAACAATGCCTTCTTCCAATAAGGCTATGATTAGCAGGGAGATTGAGGTTGGATTGAGTGTAAATGCAAGTAGTTTACTCTCTATTGGGACATATCCGTCAGAGGATATGAGTAAGTTGCTTCCCCAAGTATCGACGAATCTAGTAGTACCAGAGGAGCTGAGGGAAGCTCCCGTACCATCAGTCCTACCACCGGTTTTGTCTGATAAGGATGTAAGGAGAGCGGTGCAAGTATTGAATCAATTGTTTGCCTCTCAGGCACGACTTCATCCTAGAGCATCTGATAGAGATAGGCCCTTGAGGGTCAGAGAGCTTATAACCTAGGGAGTTTATTAGTCAGTGATCGCCGATATTTAAAGGGTTCAAAGATGCCAATATCTTAGGGTCAAATTTGTAAATGTCGAGTGAGACTGCTCCGACTATCTTGTAGTTAGCGAGCGCATGCCGAATTAGGCCGCAAAGGTACATGGGGTTGGTTTAGTGTGGCAGCCATGGCCACAACGTTCCGAAGCATCCCAAGTTGATGCACACATATAAGGATAAGATGATTATGAGTTGTACAGATGAAAAGAAGAAGACATCATTGGACGGTTTAGTAGGTTATAAAAATCTACACGTTTTACAGCGACTCTTGCTGACTAGAATGAGGGAATATGTTATGTACGTGTGACCTAAATTAAATTGTGTTACCTAGAATAGACTGGAATTGTTCCTGGATATCATTAACAATAATGGAGTGCCACAATCAAATCGTGTGAAGAGTGACCATCAGTAAATTTAAGAAGATCACGTAAAGTGATGTACCCAAAATAGTGATCTCAAGTCATATATAAGGATCGAGCTATCCACGGTAGTGGAAGGGGACATAAGCCTCTCGTCCGTGCGTAAAGGGCCTTACTGCGTATTATTGAGAATTACATGTATCAATGTTAGTAAGTTGAGGCATGCTATAGGTATTGGGTTGGTAAAGTATTCGGCTTCATTGTGCAGCATGTTACAATTCTAAATAACCTCTAGATAACAATAGCTTGTTAGGGGCAATTGAGGACGAGAACTATGGAACAATCGAAGAATGGTTGTAAGAAATATGAAAATAGTTAATAAGTATGAGTGGAATGGTATGATCATGTATCAAGGCAGAAATATTTTTCGTTTAATGACGAATAGAAGGAAGGATTATGACAAAAATGATAAAGGTGAATGAGATTATAGTTATGCAGGTTCCACAAAGGTATGATTACTCTAGAACAACATAAGGACCAATGGTAGATGAGGGACAATAAGAACTCTTCGGCCAAAAGTGACGAACCTCTAATGTTCAGGAAGATAGTATGAGAAATACTTTGAAATAAGAGACCCCCCCCAAGGCAACTTGAAATGGAAATATAGAGGTAAGACGAGTGAGCACTCGGTCGATGGGAGATCTAATAATGATAAGACAAGAAAGCTTGACAAGTCATTGGATCATGTAAAACCATAAATTCGATCTAAACATACGAAGTATCGGTTCCACACACATGCAGTCATACCTCTCAGAAAGCATGTAAACGGAAGTAACAGTGAGTAAAGCTCAAGATTAGCACCTAAACAGGTGAAAAGGGGCCAATGACGCCTATGGATATAATGTAGACATTAAAGATATATGTCAAGAGATAATGACATTATAATGAAGATAAAATGTCAGGCAAATACAGATGTCTATCAACATTTTTTAACTGACCAAAGGTTCTACGAGATAGATAAAGTAATGGGTTTACAACTTAACGAGATCAAGGAAATCTTTTCCCAAAGCGCCATTGACAGAAAGTCTTATCCATGAGGCAAGTGAAGGAATTCAAATCTTATAATGACCAAGTTTGGATATAGTAGGCCAACGTCACATAATTCAAATTCTTCAAAATCTTCCACGTACTAAACAAGGGAATAAGTTAAACAACTCATCCTTTAAGGGGTAGTAACGCCAATGATTGGGATCAAGAGCAATGTTTGAGGTTACGTATGTATACCAGAATATTTTAGAATTAAGAAGAGTACGAAAAGTAAGAAAGTGAGTGAACAAATGTCAAAAGAAGTAAAGAAATGAAGTTGTTTACAATTACGAGTAGTGAGAAAGTACGAAAGAGTTAACTGCGATGATATACACACTTCAGATTTCAATGACATTGTCCATAAAGTGTTCACGATTGAGATACTATAAATATAAGAATTTTCAGCACACTGGTTAGTAAACAAAGCTAAGTTGACAATAGAATCATTCACCCACAATCGGCTTGACTAATGCAAGGACCAAGGAGAGAAGTTGATATGAGGGAACACATCAGTTAGATAAGTGGGAGTCCGATTAGAGGATTCAGATAGTGATAGCCCTATGACTTATAATACAGCAGGGTCATCCCTCATACTGGACGAAAAGAAACGTCATGATGAAGATCCCATTTTTAGAGAAGATCGGGAAGGATATCTAACAAAAGAGAACCGCGACCTTCGAGCATAATGGGAGAGGGACCCCAGGTGGAAGGTCCATTTGTGTATCCCCAATGTAGCAAGATTACGAGACAAGATTATGACGGAGGTCCATTGCTTACGATATTCCATTCATCATGGATCTATTAAGAGGTATCATGATCTCAAAGGTATGTATTGGTGGAACGACACGAAGAGGAATATTGCGGAGTTTGTAGTTCAATGTCTTAATTGTCAGCAAGTAAAAGTAGAGTACCAAAAGCCTGACGGCTTGACTCAGAACATTGAGATCCCGATGTGGAAATGAGAAATGATTTCATTACGGGTTTACCTCGCCCTTATCATAAGTTTGATCCTATTTGGGTGATTGTTGATATACTGACCGAATCAGCTCAATTCCTGGTGGTCAAAACTACTTACACAGCCGAGGACTACGCAAAGTTATACGTTAAGGAGATTGTTCGCCTTCATGGTATGCCTATTTATATTATATTTGACCGAGGTGCGCAATTCACAACTAATTTATGGAGATCATTTCAAAAAGGTTTGGGCACTCAAGATAATCTTAGCACAGCTTCGCACATTCAGACAGATAGGCAGGCCGAGCGTACGATTCAAATGCTCGAAGACATGCTACGAGCTCACATATTGGACTTCAAGGGAAGTTGGGATGATCATCTACCCCTTATTGAATTTGCGTACAATAACAGTTATCATGCTAGTATTAAAATGGCTCCATATGAGGCTTTGTATTGACGAAAATGTCGATCTCCTATCGAATGTTTTAAACTAGGAAAATCAGAATTATTTGGGCCTGACCTAGTGCACCAATCCATAAAGGATGTGAAGTTTATCCGAGAACGACTGTTAACCACTCAGAGTCGTTAGAAGTCGTATTTAGATGTGCGGCGGCAGGACTTAGATTTCCAAGTGGATGATTGGGTTCCTTGAGGATTTCTCCTATGAAGGGTGTAATGAGATTTAGGAAAAAAGGGACAACTCAATCCAAGGTACATTGGGCCATATCGCATAATTCGACGAATCGGCCAAGTGGCTTACGAATTGGACTTATCTTCGGAGTTAGAGTTTGTTCATCTGATTTCCCTGTTTCTATGTTAAGAGCGTGTGTTGGGGATCCTTCTTAAATTATGTCAATTGACGATGTGAAGGTTACAGAGGACTTATCATATGAAGAGGTTTCTAATGCTATCTTAGATCGTCAAGTCCGCAAGTCAAGGACTAAAGAAGTAGCCCCCGTGAAAGTTCTATGGCAGAATAAGAATGTAGGAGAGATGACATGAGAGGCGGAAGAGGAGATGAAACACAAATATACTTAACCAACTTATTAATTGTTATAAGGGAACGAATGATATTCTAGTAGCAATGGGCCGAGAATGTAAAGAAGAGACCAGAGTAGAAATAACAGGACCACAACACTGTTCTAGCAGGCTAATAAGATATGAAATTTCACTGATGGATGGTTAATACGTGATTCGAACCCTTGTGACCTTGTATTCAAAAACCCCAGACTCACCTTATGCTGAGTCACTGGTTGGGGGTAGGTTAGATGTGTTGTTTAACTCTGTACGGGAGAAGCTATAATAATATTTTGTGTAAATCGTAACAGAGATAAAGACATCCGACAATCCAGACGAGGAGCCTAGAGGTTACTAGAGTGGCTGGTTTAGGGTAAGTTAGGGATTAAGGGCATATGAAATGACAAGAGATAAATTTCGCGTTGAGAACCAAGGAGGAGCCCCGTTCATGGATATTAAGCGAGACTAGAATTAATTACCTAGGCCTAAATAAAAAGAATCGAATATTGGGACGGAAGTAGTAGTCATTGGTTGGTCCGTAGGTAAACGGCGTTTGTATGAGGACAAGTGTGGTCATGAGAAAACTAGACGTGGAAACCCCAACATTCGAGGACGAATGTTTCTAAGGGGGAAAGAAAGTAACACCTCGTACTTTCGGGCGATGGGTTGAACAGCTAGACGTATGTAAGTAGACAGGTGTCCTGTAGTTAGTTGTCATGTGTGGCCTTGTCGGCCTTGGTATGAGTATGTATATATGAAAATTGGATTTCTGGTTAAGATTTTCTATAATGTTCTTCGGCTTAGTCCGTATTTAATGATGATTAGATGTTCAATGTACGATTAGCGGTACCCGGCGGGTGGGATCCGGGTGCCCGTCGCGACCCTCCGATTTGAGTCATGACATAACGCCTTTGAGGTCAAGGTATATACATGAATATAATGTATGAATGATACTAATACACTACGAGTTTATCGGAGTGACGTAATGTCGCTTCACCTCCAATTAGCATTATGAATATTAACATATTTCCTATATACTTCAATAGGAATTTAGGAACATATTTAGACATGCTTTGAAAATAAGAATGAATAACATGAACCTCCTTAACTACTAAGAATATGATCATTTATGGGGCAGTAGCACGTTTACGTTTCGTACTTAGAACATGCCAAAAGAAGTAGTGAGCAAAACCCAAAATATTGTTCCTTGAGAAGAAATTTCACTTTGCTTCCTCGAAATTGCAAGTGACGTTGATGATAATATAGCTTCACGCTGCTGCTCATTGATTACTTCTATATATTTATATGATACCATGTTGCTGAATTATAAAAACCAATTGAGAGCCTTCTTGTTGCTGGCAACGTCTTTAAAAGGAATTTTCCAAAAGTAAAATGTTGCTAACACTTTTGTCCCACCCGAATAAAGGGACGTCAATACAACTGATGTACTGAGTATGTCAGGCATGAACAATAGCATAAATAACAACAACTGAAACAGAAACAACTGACCAGCAGTAAATACCTTTGAGGGTCCTAATACATATGCCTAAATGTCATGCACAATGCGATATACATATACATCGGCCCCATTGGGCATCTTCCTTACCATAACAACCTCTGTGGTCATCATTTCATGTCGGCCTCTGTGGGCATGATATGTCTAAATGTCATGCATAATGCGGTAAATACATATATACTGGCCACACAAGGGCATCTTCCTCCCAATCATATATATATATTGGCCCTTAATCAGGCATCTTCCTTCATTAAGCCACACATGCTTTATCATTATCATATCCCAGTTGATCAGGTGGTCTGCGTTTCCCGTCCCCAATATACAGTTTTGGGTAAAACATGAATGCAATGCACATGAAAATGCATAAATCATAATAAAATATCCTGAATGACATAATTTCCTTGTACCTTCGGTTAACCCCGTAAATATTAACATCTTTTCTGTATGCCTTAATAAGGACTTAGGAACATATTTAGACATGTTTTTAACATATGAATCAATAACATGAATATTCTTAACTACTAGGAGTAGAATAAATTATGGAGCAATATCACGGTTACGTTTCGTTACATGGAACATACCAAAAGAAAGAAATAATTTGCCTTAACATACCTTGGATATTATCCTTTCAACAATTCCGTAATTTGAAGTGCTGGAACGTTTTTTCTCTGTTGGTTTTACAAAGCAAATGTAATGGTTTAATTACTGCTTTGTACGTTTTTTGTTTCTCAAATGACAAAGTAAATTATTTTGCTTTGGTTCATACAGAAGGGGTTGGAGGATTTTACCTAAAAGACTAACGATTTACTCCCTACCCCCATATCAATATTAATAACCCCCTTAACATGTAACCCCCTACTTAACATGCAATGCCACCACTTTGTCCCTTTGCCTTAGTCACTCAGGCAATTAGTTTAAACATTACACGTACAAACCTCCCACTCAAATTTGTCCCTCCACTTAAAATTAATTAAGTGATTTGCCTCCGTATAATTTATTAATCACACACATAATCAATTTCGTGATCCCAATTCACTTAAATCTTAATAATTTATAGGATCTTCATATACTCAATGTCATAATTTTTGTGATATGACATTAGTCCATAATCTCTTTATGCACGTGCCAAATTTATTTCCGCTCCCCGTCGTCACATTTGTTACGTCCAAAATTATTTCGGGGTTTTAATCCTTTTATATACTAATCTCTTTATTAACATACGTAAATAACATAAATTCCAAAGTTCGGGTCTACTTGCACACGCCTAGCGATTTTACATACACTTAGCGATTCAAAACGTGACCCAAAAATACGGGATGTTACACGTTATATACACTACTATATGGTATGCATTATATGTATGTATACGTACCACCACCTGATCAACTGATATATGATGATGATTATGCCCACAGAGGCCGATATTATATGATGGAATGCCCATAGAGGCTTGATGGCGTTATATACGCATATGTATATGTATATCCGCATTGTGCATGACAGTTAGGCATATTATGCCCCTCAGAGTCATTCTCTATTGGTTGGTTGTTTCTTGTCTCATGTTACTTTCAGGTCTCTATTATGCTATTCTTCATGCCTGACATACTCGGTGCATCAGTCGTACTGACGTTCCTTTTATCCGTGGACGTCGTGTTTAATGCCTGCAGGCTCAGGTAGACATGGTGACGGTTTGCACTAGTAGGTTGCTGGGTCAACTGATATTAGAGCACTCTACTTGTTCCAGAGTTGTAGTCTAGTCGTGGTACAATATTTTTGATATGCATAGGGGTATGGCGAGGCCCTATCCCGACCTCATGATGTCACATACTTTTTAGAGGCTTGTAAACAGTTGTCATGTGTATATTAGTCATGTATGGCCTTGTCGGCCTTAGTATGTATATGTGTATAGGTTGAGTTCTTCTGTTTGCAGGATTTTACGTAGCAGCTTTCCAGTTTATCATTCTATGTATCAGCAGGTTACCTCGTGACGGCCTTCGTGGCCCATGCTTAATTACGGTTAGGTGGTAACTATATAATTAGTGGTACTCGGCAAGTAAGGTCCGGGTGCCCGTCATGCCCTCCGGTTTGGGTCGAGACATTAGTCATCGGACAAATTTGAAAAAATTAGATTAATTTTTTTTCGATTGGATAAGTAGACAGTCTTTTAAATAAAAAATACTTGGTAAGTGAATATTTTTTTTGAACCGGAAGGAGTACTTAATTAACGGATAAAAAATGAATCTACCCCGAACATAAAGGATAACTTTAGTTAAAAACTCCCCCTTTCCTTCCTTTTGTGAACCAAACGTTATTTTATTAACATAATAAAAAAAAAGAGAAAATGAGAGGAACTCTTACAGTAAAAACAAAAAATATGTCATACATAATAATCTCTTCCTTGCTAGGAAACCCCGAGAGACCAAATTAAAGCTTTGATCGGATATGGTTCCGTCCCCTTCAATCCCCAATGTGCAAGGTATACACTTTGCTATCTTTTGAATATTTCATGTCTGCAAATATCTCATTATCCTAAAAAAGTTCATCTTTTGGATCATCAAGATTCAAGAAGAGTTTTTTTTTATTGTGTGGGGTTTCTAATATTTTATTGAATTTAATGTTCTTTAAATTGGTTTTGCTGAGGATAAAGTATCGGGTATTTGCTCCTTTTATTATATGTAAGACACTCGGTTCAGTTCCTATTATCAAGGTTTAGTTTTGAATAGTGAGAATCATAGCAGTTTATGTGTCTTTAGTGAACTTTGTTTAGCTTATTTACCTGCACTAGCTCTGCTTACTTTTTCAGAATGCGCTATGATGACTTATTCGCTTTTGATAGCAGCATTTTCATACTGCTGTGTTTTCTTTTTTGACCGGTCCGTTTCTCTTGCTTTTATTTTGCTTGTGCTTATGCTTTGTCTTGAGCCGAGAGTTTCTCAGAAACATCCGCTCTACCTACCAAGGCAGAGGTAAGGTCTGCGTACACTCTACCCTCCCCAGAGCCCACATTGTGAGATTCCACTGGGTATGTTGTTGTTGCTGTTGTAGTGAAAATCATAGCAGTTAATTAGGTATATTTCTTTTGATGGTTTAACAACTGTTACTACTATGCCTCAATTCAAATTAGTCACGGTCAGTTATTTGAATCCTCAATACTCATTCTGCTTCATTTGGACCCCTTTTATCATGGTTTTGATTCATCAATAAAGAATTTATTTATATTGTATTATTGGCTGAAATTTTGCATTGTTGCATGGTCATGACCTAAATTTGCATAGTGGAGTTGTCATACCACCCAAAAAGAAATATCGGCGGCCCTTTTTGAATGGAGTACTGTTGAATAAAGTATGAAATGCCTAAAGAAAAGATTTTACTTATGTTTAGACGAACTTATGGTTATTGGATAGGCCATTGTGACTTTCAAGTTCTTATAAGAGTAGATTCCAATCGTCTCATCAATTTTTAACCCCTAAAGGAAGAAAATATCAGCAGTATATGCGAGACAAGGCAATAAAAAATAAGTACTTTGCTATTTGATAATGTATTTAAGTTTGACTTGGGCTATCTTTAGGTATAACATGATAATGATTTAACTGTTGACCTTTTTCTCAAAAGAAAATAATTATATTAAAGTTTCGTACAGGTGTTTAATAGCAGTTAATGGATGTCAATCAAGAATGCTGTAGTTTTTATGACCTTCCATTTATCTATGATGATGTAAAGTGATTTGTGGAGGATTGTTAATAGTGGTTAATGAATGTTAATCGAGGATGCTGCAGTTTAGCTATCCGTTCAATTATCTATGTCCTATTGACTATGCTGGAGCAATGACGCTAACCTTATCAAAAAAAAATCTGGAGCAATGGTACTCTTTTGTTTCTCTCACCCTTCTTTCTTTTTATTCCCTAGGGAGTCAGCATAAGCGTGTGACAGTACATAACAGCCATGGTGAGGAACTTGTGGGCGTGCTACATGAAACAAATTCCCTGGAGCTTGTAATTATCTGTCATGGTTTCAGATCATCGAAGGTTTGTCACAATAATTTGAACACGTAAGAGTTACAGCTCCTATTTATGTGGCTTATTCATATTGTCATTTGGCTGATTTTTGCTGACATGTTGTTCTGGGTTGATATAACTGTTTTTGGTGAGAGATAGATGTTTTCATATTAAATATTTTTTTTACTATGCAGAAACATGCAAGCTTAACTTGATTTTGATATTAAATTCTTTTAGGAGCTTCTTTTTGCTATAATTTGGTATTAAATTCTTTTAGGAACTTTTTGCTATAACACCCGTGGGCCTTTTGAATAAGAACTAAACGGCTGTTTTCAATGCCTGAGTACTCTCATCAGAACTTCTATTCTTCCTTGGAGAACTTATGAATTGCAGCCTAGGAAATATGTACTGTATCCATGCATCTACTTGTCCTTGTATACGCCACTACTCTTATTGATTGCTACATTATGTTTTAGTATGTTGAATCTAGTATGCGGAGATGCTTCCTTTCTGTCTAAAACGATATGCTTATTTATTGTGAATTGGAAGAGAAAATGAGAGGAACTCAACTTGATTATTCCCTCAAGCTATTGGGATTTAAATAGCTAAGTTTACATGTCCTAAAAAGGAAAGAAAATCAATATAAATCAATTCCTAATTACATGATACTTTATCCTAATTACAAAATATTATATTTACATTCACATATTCTAACAATCTTCACAGATTCTAACACTCCCCTCAAGCTGGTGCATACAAATTATGTGTACCAAGATTGCTACATGAGTAACTCGTTCTGGGATCGGCTAGGGACTTGGTGAATATATCTGAAAGCTGATCATTTGACTGCACGAACCTTGTAACGACGTCTCCTAAGAGTACATTCTCTCTGACAAAATGACAATCAATCTTTATGTGTTTGGTCCTCTCGTGGAACACTGGATTCGATGCAATGTGAAGTGCAACTTCATTATCGCACACAAGTTCTATTTCTTTAGTTTCTCCAAATTTCAACTCATTCAGTAGTTGCTTGATCCATATGAGTTTACATGCTGCTACTGCTATAGCCAAATATTTTGCTTTTGCACTAGATCTAGCAATCATATGTTGTTTCTTACTTTTCCAAGACACCAAATTTCCCTCAAACTAAAACACAATATCCAGAAGTGGATCGTCTGTCAGAGGGTGGCCTTGCGTAATCTGCATCTGAATAGCCAACAATTTTCTCATGTTCTCGATCTTCATAGAGTAGTTATTTCCCTGGAGCAGATTTTATGTATTGAAGGATGCGAATAACTGCATTCCAATGACTGTCACAAGGAGAATTCAAGAACTGACTCACAACAATAACTGTGAAGGTAATATCAGGTCGAGTCACTATGAGATAATTCAACTTTCCTACCAGCCTTCTATATCTTCCAAGATCGCCAAGAGGCTCCCCCTAACCTGGTAGGAGTTTAACATTTGGATTCATTGGAGAATTCATCAATAGGCCTACAATCTGTCATCCCTGTCTCCTCAAGAATATCAAGGGCATACTTCCTCTGTGAAATGACAATTCCTGTTTTGGATTGAGTAGCCTCAATGCCCAAGAAGTACCTCAATTGACCAAGATCCTTAATCTGAAAGTGCTGAAAAAGGTGATGTTTCAATTTGGTAATTCCCTCATCATCATTACCTGTTGATGACTATGTCATCAACGTACACCATTAAGTACATGAACAAACCTGGAGCAGAATGACGACAAAATACCGAATGATCCGCTTCACTTCGTATCATGCCAAATTCCTGAATAACCATGCTAAACTTTCTAAACCATGCTCGAGGAGATTGCTTTAGGCCATAAAGTGCTCGTCGTAATCTGCACACCATGTTACTAGGCTCCCCCTGAGCAACAAAACTAGGTGGTTGCTCCATATATACATCATCTTCGAGATCCTTGTGAAGAAAGACATTTTTGATATCCAACGGGTAAAGAGGCCAATGGCGATCAACATCCATAGATAAAAAGAGACGGATTGAAGCAATCTTAGCCACAGGAGAGAAGGTATCACCATAGTCAAGACCAAAAATCTGTGTAAAACCCTTGACAACTAGTCAAGACTTCAGACGATCAATCTGTCCATTTGGGTCAACCTTCACTGTATATACCCAACGACAACTAGTTGTAGACTTACCTGAAGGCAGAGGAACGAGCTCCCAAGTACCACTAAAGTGTAAGACAGACATTTCCTCAATCATTGCTTGTTGCTAGCCTGGATGAGAAAGAACTTCACTTATAGTCTTAGGAATAGACACAGCTGATAGTGATGATACAAAGGTAGAATGAGCCGATGACAAACGATGATAGCTCAAACTAGTATAGATAGGATGAGGGCTATGAGTAGAGCGATTACCTTTGCGAGTGGCAATGGGGGACTCTGTGTAGATAAGTCCTCAGCAGGTTAGGATTCTGGTGGCGGGCATGAGTCGTCTGGACGCGGACGATGATGATAAGTCAACAGTGGTGGAGGTGCAACTGAGGAAGATGGAGCTGTAGGAGATGATGTGAAAGGGTAGACTATGGCGGGATCCCCAAAGGATGAAACTGGTAGAACTTCAGAAATGCTTAAATGTTCAGTAGAAGAGGATGTAAAGTAGGGCTGACCTTCAAAGAAAGTAACATCAGCGAACATAAGGTATCGCTGAAGGTTAGATGAGAAGCATTGATATCCCTTCTGTAACCTTGAATAATCGAAAGACACATTTAAGAGCACACAGAGCCAATTTATCTTTTTCTAGAGTGAGAATGTGGACAAAGCATGTGCTCCCAAAGACATGTGGTGAAAAAGAAAATAGGGTTGACTGGAGAAACAAAACAGAGTACGGAACCTGATTTTGAATAATAGAAGAAGGCATACGGTTAATTAGATAACAAAAGGTGAGCACTGCATCCCCGAAAACACAATGGAACATTTGCTTGTATGAGAAGGGTGCGGGCAGTCTTAACAATATGCTTGTTTTTCCTCTTTGCGACCCTATTTTATTGTGTAGTGTAAGGACAAGATGTCTGATGAAGAATTCTATGGGAAGACATAAATTGTTGAAATTTCGATGATAAATATTCACGTGTATTATCACTACGAAAAGTGCGAATAGAAACACCAAATTGATTTTGTATTTCAGCAAAAAAAGTTTGAAATATGAAGAATAATTCAGAATAATCTTTCATTAAGAAAATCCAACTATACCTTGAGTAATCAT
This sequence comes from Anisodus acutangulus, assembly GCA_029783415.1. NCBI lineage: Eukaryota > Viridiplantae > Streptophyta > Magnoliopsida > Solanales > Solanaceae > Anisodus > Anisodus acutangulus. Next base: position 15,605,373 of record CM056495.1, read on the forward strand.
CAATGAAAGTAACAAAATACTTAAAATCCAACATAGAACTAACTCTACTTGGACCCAAAATATCATAATGAACTAAATAAAAAAGAGACTGCACGATTATTAGGACTATATGGAAAGGTAGCTTGGGTGTGCTTCCCCAATTGACACAACTCACAATCTAACTTGACAATTTGGACAAGCTAGGTACCATCTTTTGAAGTTTGGATAAACTAGGGTGACCCAATCGTCTGTGAATTAGATCTGGAGAGTCGGAGACCGAACAAATTGTAGTGGAGGTGGGAGAATTGAGATACTAAAGTCCATCTACCTCACGCCCTTCTCCAATCATTCTTCTCGTACTGAGGTCCTATATAACAAAGAAGTCACTAAAGAATGAGAAAAAACAATTTAAAGCATTAGCCAAACACTGATTGATAAAAGGCTAAAGGGACAACCAGGGACAAAAAGAGTCAAAGAAGGTAAAGGATTGGCTTGACCGACTCCAGTTGTCATGGTCCGAGAACCATTAGCTAAGGTAACAATGGAAAGGGACTGAGAAAAAGTAATATTAGACAATAAATATTTGTTACCTGAAATATGGTCAGAAGCGCATGAGTCCATGACCCAAGGCCCAAGCATGGTGGACTGTGAGATACAAGCAATAGGATTACCAGTCTAAGTCTAAGCAACGGAAACTATTGATGAAGATGCCTGCTTATTCGCCTGATACTGAAGATAGTCATTGTATAGATAAAGAGAACAATTGATTGGTTGGATTACTAGTGGATTCCGTCTGTGCAACATGAGCATTCTTTGGATTACCATGGAGAGCGCGACACACATTTTGAGTATGGCTCAATTTGTTACAATACCCACACGTTGGCCGAGATTTTCCTGAGCGACCTCCATGTCGATTTCCAATCTGAAATGCAGTCTGAGATGCTAGAACGGAAGAGTATGTCGGTGTCACCGAATGACTAGAGGACATAGGTGGTGCAACTAGTCGTAATAATGGAGCGAACAAGTCATCCATAATAGGAATAGTGGGGCTAGCCAAAATTTGATCACGCACATAGTCAAGATCGGATGGAAGTCCAGCAAGTGTAACAAACAAAAACATCTTCTAACATTGCTCCAATTGTTTTTCAACACTTGGAGTAGGCTGATATATCCAAATCCTGCTTTTTAAGATTAGCCAATCGAGAAATCACATTATAAAAATGAGAGATGTCATTTGTGTATGGTCCACGAGCCTTTTCCCAAACTAAGAAGCAAGTTTGGAACGGTCGGAACAATGACATCAACTTTGAGTCAATAGATTTCCAGAAAAGACCACAACTAAGCATCAATCCTGTCCCATTTGCCTCTATCTTTTTCAGCAATATCGTTAGCCTGTTTAACGAAGTGGTCTTGAACACCTTGTCTCTTGCACCATAACTGAACAGAGGAAGACCAAGATAAGTAGTTTGCACTACCAATCAAGTATTCATTGGTGATGGAGTGGTTCGGGTTGTTGGAAACCATAGGTTTAGAAAAGATATCTGATCTGAGTGACATTTTTCTCACACACTAGGTTAAATAACTTTAAAGATAAGAGCAAGAGACTATTACTAGAAACTATGACAGATCTGAAGTGCGGAATAAACTAAATCTTGCCTGAAACAGTGAATAAAATAGATTGTTTTATCAGAACATGGTAAGAATTTGTGGAAAGAAAAAATTCGTCGAAAAGTGATGAATAGTGCAGTCGTCAAAAAAGTCAGATCTGACCGCCGGAAACTTGCCGGGATCAGGTGGAAATTGGATGGATAGGGTCGGATAACCAAGAAATTTTGCTGGAAAAAATGATCTGATCGTCGGAACCTCGCCGGAATCAGGTGGAAAAAATTATGAGTATAAAATTTTCTCTTCCTATGTCGTTGGGCTTAACCAGGCTCTGATACCATGTGAATCGGAAGAGAAAATGAGAGGAACTCAACTTGATTATTTGCTCAAGCTATTGAGATTTAAATAGCTAAGTTTACATGTCCTAAAAAGGAAAAGAAATCAATATAAATCAATTCCTAATTACATGATATTCCATCCTAATTACAGAATGTTATATTTACATGTGTTACAGTGTGAGAAATTATGGGAGAAAATATATTATTAAATTGTTGTATCTACATGATTACACTGAGCCCAATTTATAGGCACTACATTACAATCCTTTTCCCAGTAGGATACTATATATGAAATCATATTACTATTTTAACGCTCTCCCTCAAGCTGGTGCATACAAGTCATATGTACTGAACTTGTTACATATGTAATTAATACGAGGACCAGTGAGAGACTTGGTGAAAATATCTGCAAGCTGATCGCTCGACTTCACAAACTTTGTAACAATATCTCCGAAGATAATCTTTTCTCTGACAAAGTGACGATCAATCTCAATGTGCTTAGTCCTCTCATGAAATACCGAATTTGATATGATATGAATGGTCGCTTTGTTATCACACACAAGTTTTATTTGACTGATTTATCCAAATTTTAGTTCTCTGAGCAACTGCTTAATCCAAACTAGCTCACAAGTTGCTACAACCATTGCTCGATATTCTGATTCAACACTAGATTGAGCAATGACACTCTGTTTCTTACTCTTCCAGGGCACTAAATTACCTTTTATTAACACAATATCCGGATTTAGAACATCTATCAGAGGGTGATCCTACATAATCAGCGTCTGTATATCCAACGATTTGCTCATGACCTCGATCTTTGAAAACCCGTTCTTTACCTGGAGCTGATTTAATATATTGCAGAATGCGGACAACTGCATCCCAGTGACTGTCACAGAGAGAATTCATAAACTGACTTACAACACTCACATGAAATGAAATGTCAGGTCTAGTCACTGTGAGATAATTCAACTTACCAACCAGCCGCCTATATCTTCAAGATCACTGAGTTGCTCCCCTTGACCTAGCAGGAGTTTAGCATTCGGATCCATATGAGTGTCAATGGGTCTACGTCTCTTCAAGAATGTCTAAGACATTTGCGTTGCGAAATAACAATACCTGACGTAGATTGGGCAACCTTAAAAAAGGGCAGTCCGGTGCACTAAGCTCCCGCTATGCGCGGGGTCTGGGAAAGGGCCGGACCACAAGGGTCTATTGTAGGCAGTCTTACCTTGCATTTCTGCAAGAGGTTGTTTCCATGGCTTGAACCCGTGACCTCCTGGTCACATGGCAGCAACTTTACCAGATTGGGCAACCTCAATACCTAGAAAATATTTCATCTTGCCGAGATCTTTAGTCGCCCCCAAAAGGTTCCTTTGGAAAGCTCTCCCCCCAAAAATGCTGAAAGAGATGTTACTTTAAATTAGCGATACTCTCTTGATCATTGCCAGTTATACCGATATCGTCAACGTAAACCACCAAATAGATACTCAAATCTGGAGCAGAATGTCAATAAAACACAGAATGATCTGCTTCACTGCGAGTCACGCCAAACTCCTGAATTACTGCGCTGAATTTACCAAACCAGGCTCGAGGAGACTGTTTTAAACCATAAAGTGATCGACACACTATTAGACTCCCCCTGAGCAACAAAACCATGTGGTTGCTCTATATAAACTCCATACTCAAGATCACCAGGGAGAAAAGCATTCTTAATGTCCAACTGATAAAGAGGCCAATGACGGACAAATGCTATTTTAGCCACAGGAGAGAAAGTATCAATGTAATCAAGCCCAAGTATCTGTGTATACCCTTTCGCAACAAGGCGAGCCTTAAGCCGGTTAACTTGACTGTATAAAACCAACGACAACCAACAATAGATTTACCTGAAGAAAGAGGAACAAGCTCTCAAGTACCACTCGTGTGTAAAATAGATATCTCGTCAATCATAGTCTGTCGCCATCCAGGATGAGAAGGAGCTTCACTTGTAGACTTAAGAATGGGGACAAAGAACAATGATGATACAAAGGCATAATGGGATGATGATAGATGATGATAACTTAAAAGGGTATAATGTGTATTAGTGTTATGAGTGGACCGTTTACCTTTCCGAAGTGCAATCAGCTGATCAGAAGAAGACAAGTCCACAATAAGTGCAAAGTCCGATGCAGGACATGCATCGTCTAGGCATGATGTTGGGTCTAATGCTGGACGCGGTCGACGATGATAAGTCAGAAGTGGTGGCACTGTGACTGGAGATGTACAAGTAACTGTAGATTCCTCAAAGGTCGGTATAGGTAAAACATGAGGTATAGATAAGACCTCAGAGATATTAGGATGATCAGAAGGAAACCTAACGTAAGGTTGAGACTAAAAAAATGTGACATCGGCAGATATAAGATATCGACGGAGATCAGGTGAGAAGCAACGATACCCCTTTTGAACTCGAGAATAACCAAGAAAGACACATTTAAGAGAATGAGGGGCTAATTTATCTATCCCCGGAGCTAGGTTATGCACAAAACATGTGCTCCCAAAAATACGAGGAAGAGAATGTAGAGATGACTGAGGATACACTATGGAATATGGAATCTGATTCTGAATAGAAGATGAGGGCATTCGATTAATTAAATGACAAGCTGTGAGGACTACATCGCCCCAAAAACGCAGCGGAACATGGGATTCAATGAGAAGAGTGCGAGCAGTCTCAATGGGATGTCTATTCTTCTTTTCTGCTACCCCGTTCTGCTGAGGGGTGTACAAACAAGATGTTTGATGAATAATTCTTTGGTGAGTCACAAACTGTTGAAACTGGGAGGATTTGTAATCTAAGGCATTATCACTACGAAAAGTACTAATAGAAACACCAAATTGATTTTGTATTTCAACACAAAAACTCTTGAATATAGGGAATAACTCAGAACGATCTTTCATTAAGAATAACCAAGTGCATCTTGAAAAATCGTCAATGAAACTAACAAAATACGAAATCCTAAAGGTGAACTACGTTTACTAGGACCCCAAATATCATAATGAACTCTTGAAAAAATGACTCTGCATAACTTTCAGCACTACGTGGAAAGGTAGTGCGAGTGTGTTTCCCAAGTTGACACGACTCACAATAATTTGGACAGACTAGACAAACTAGGCACCATTTTTTGTAGGTTGAGCAGATTCGGATGTCCCAATTGTTTATGGATCAAGTCTGGAGGATCTGTAACTAGACCTGCTAGGGAGGATTTAGGAGTAGAGGTAAGGTAGTAGAGGCCTTGTGATTCATATCCTACGTCAATCGTCTGACCCGTACTGTGGTTCTGCATAATAAAAGAATCATCAAAAAATAGTATGGCATAATTTAAGGTACGAGTCAAACGACTGATCGATGCAAGATTAAAAGGACAACCAGGGACATAGAGAACAAAATTTAGAGTGACCGAAGATATGGATTTAGCTTGTCCAACTCTTTTTTCTTTTGTTTGGATCCCATCCGCTAAAGAAATAGCGGAAAGAGACGGTGAATAAATAACATCCGACAAAAGTGATTTATCACCAGAAATATGATCAGAAGCGCCAGAGTCTACAACCCACGATCCAGCGGTGTTAGATTGTGTTACTGAGGCTGCTTGTGGAGATGTCTGCTTACGTGTTCGATACTGAAGGTACTCATTATATTCTTTTTCGGATAAATAAATTCGTTGATTACCTGTAGTGGAAGTCTGAGCAACATGAGCATTCTTGGGTGGTCGACCATGTAGAGAATAGCATACCTCACGAGTGTATCCAAACCTATTACAATAACTACACTTCGATCGAGATATGCATACTTCACGAGTGTGTCTAAGCCTATGACAATAACTACACTTAGGTCTAGTCCTTCAAAACGACCTCTTCGATTCTTTGTAGACTGAGATGCTTGAATTTCTGATCTCCTTGTCAAGGGTTCTGAAGTAATCATAGGATTTGAATTTCTAATTCCCGTGATTTTGGAGCTAGAAATATCATATCCGAGAGACATAGCTCAAAACTTCAAGAAAGACTGACCAAAAATGGACAAAATTTAGCTGATGACGGTAAGAAAACAGAGATCCAGACGCTGCCCAAAAACAGTTGCCGGAAAAGTTTCGCTGGAAAAATAAAAGTGATCGGATTTTGAAGAAATTTATATGATTCTGGTCGGATTTGCTGGCAATCTGATTGGGAAAGGAACTTTCTCAAAAAACTGGCCGGAACAAGGTAGATCTACCAGGGTTGTTGATTAGGGTTCCGACGGTCGAAATTCAAAGATAATTGTATGGGGGAGCTCGGACTGAAGAGGCGAGTCTTCTTAAAGAAGAAATCTGCTGGAAAAATGCTGGGAAACAGCCGCACGCGGCGGCGCGTGTGGGAAAAACTCGCTGCCGGCGTCGGACTTCTGAGTGGCGCGTGAGAGCGCGTGGGCGGCTGACTGAGCTTTTATTGCCGGCGAGTAGGGAACCTTGTGGCGATGTTAGTTTTGGCACAACACCACCTGAGATGGAAGATGACTGGGACAGCTAGTAACCATCGGAAAATTATGCACGATGTTTTTTTTTCGGGAACTCCGCTGGATTATTGCACAACGGATATTTCCTCACTAATCTCTGATACCATGTGAGAAATTATGGAAGAAAATATATTATTGAATTGTTGTATCTACATGATTACACTGAGCCCTATTTATAGACACTACATTACAATGTTTTTCCCAGTAGGATACTATATATGAAATCCTATTCCTATTCTAACAGATTCTAACAATCTTCACAGATTCTAACATTTATTAAGATGAAAATTTTATTTCGGGATTCCATTTGAGACTAGAGATATAGAGCAAAGGGCTAAATGGGCTGAATATTTTGCTTTCTACTTTATGATGTGATTCAGTCCAGCAACATCCAACTCTTTGGCTGTTCAACTGTTTTTCATTGTCTATCGTACAATTTGTGGACGTTGGTTTGGCTGACTAATGATGGTCTTCTTTATTAATTTTGCTTTAACCTCAGGATCGGATCCCCATGGTGAATCTTGCTGCTTCTTTTGAGAAAGAAGGAATCAGTGCCTTCCGCTTTGACTTTGCAGGAAATGGGTATGTTCAAATACTGGTGAACTTTATTCTTCTCCTACTCTTGATCTGTCAGCTTAGATTCACTCAATGTAGAAATGTTTATTGAATTCTCTCCTTTTTGGAAAGGTGAGGAAAATCTACTAGGAGTGCATGTTCTTATAAACGTGTACATTCTTTAGGCTATTGAGAGAACTAAATATATATGCATCTGGATTGCTGTTGGATAAGCATATGGACTAAAAATAAATTTATTTAACTCTCATAACAGTGTTTCATTCTCTTTTCTTTTTTTCCTTTTCACTTGCAAGTATTAGGAGCTGCTCGCATACTTGTCGTATATGGTGTTGTGTCATATACACTATATTGGTCTTGAAGTAGTTGTAGTTGATTCTTTTGACTTTAATCGGCAAGTTGCTCCTTCCAGCTTGTTAAATTGGAATCTTACAGATAGGGTTCTGTGAGATAGTTTTCTCTTCAAGTATTAAACTTGACTTACGTTACTCGTAGCATTATGTTATCTATATAGAGATGACAAATTTCTAATTTCTAAATATTGTTAACACAGGAAAACCAATTGAAATGAACTACTGAAGACTCACTTTATTTTTGTTTTCAGTGAAAGCGAAGGTTCCTTTCAATATGGTAACTACCGCAGAGAAGCTGATGATCTTCGTGCCATAGTTGAGCACTTTCATCAGGAGGAGCGTTTCATAGTAGCAATAGTTGGTCATAGCAAAGGTATAACCTTTGAAAGCCAATTTATGTGTGATCTTGAGAAGCTACATTGTGTTTCTCTTTCTCTTTTCCGTTGCTAGTTCTCTAGCTCCAGGGGTGTGAATAGTGGTGTTTGGAGGATGACAATACCACCATACTGGAACAGCACGTGCAGTCTAACTAACAGATGTTTCCTGGACTAGTAGCAATGCTATTCTTGCTGTTGTTTGATTTGGGTCGTTCAGATAGAAGTTTTCTTGTCATTACTGCTTATCAAGCTTAAAGCTTTCACAGATGATTTTTATATTTTGTCCTTGTGTTTTTTCTTGAATCTGCTGCTTTATTTTGGTTTAGGGAGAGGGTGTATGTTATTTTGCCTTGCATGAGGACTAAATGAATAACTTTTCTTTGTTTTTATTTTCTCTTTAGGTCATCAGATTTTCCATTGGGATTCGTAAACAAGTTAATAGATTTTTTATTTATATCTTCCATTTTGGGGGGTGTGTGTTATGTCTATGTGACCCCCAATAAATTTTTGGGGGTTCTTTTAATGGTTTCAGTACTTGCGGGATTATTAATAGTACCTTTTGCAAACATAGGCTTGATTTGAAAAATTTATATGTTCAAACTTAACTTTTCAGTATTGTTATTTCATAATGAGCTTCTCAAACGTTGAAGAAGGATTTCCTATCTAACTAAATAATTCTCTGTTAGAATCAAATTATGATGCTGATTTAGCAATTTTGAGTTCACTTTTATGTTTATTTTAAATTTACTTTGGCAAATAACGGTAAATGTTGACAACCTACGCGTTTTACCCCAGCATTATATGGTCCTGCTAACCTTTGATGTCTATGATGATTTTTTTCCTTGTCCATATTCTACTTAGTAAGCGTCTGCACATAAAATGGGTGATATTTGAAAAAAATGTTAAAAACAAAAGGATATCTGGAAGTTGAAGTTGTGTTTGGACATGCATTTAACTTGAAAAAGATTAGAACTTTTGTGAGTGGGAAACAAATTTTCACTTGAAAAACTGATCAAAACCATTTTTTCTAACTTGAAACTCATCTTCAATTTTTTTCTTCCAAAAGATCAGTCCAATGTTATAACAAATGCTGTATTTTGATTTTTTTTTTTGAAAGAAGCAAAAATTATTTATTGCCAAACTGGCTCTTAATTTCTTATAGGTTACCGTTGCACAAATACTTTGAGTTGTCATGATAGTGATGTAATGATCTCTCAGGGCACCATCAAATTAACAAGGAAAGAAAGTTATTTCTTGTGCTACAATTTGACTTGTATCCACTTTTTATATAATCAACACATTCTATGGCTCAATTAAGTTTTAGTTACTATCTCCAGCTTATTCCTCTACAATTGTATCACCGGCACCGCTAATGTTCCCACTGAACTGTGTTTGGTAAACTACCTACAGGAGGAAATGCTGTGCTCTTGTATGCTTCGAGGTACAACAATGTACAAACTGTCATCAATATTTCTGGCCGCTTCAATCTTGAGAGTGGGATAGAGGGTCGCTTGGGCAGAGACTTCAAAGAGAAAATAAAGCAGGATGGTTTTATTGATGTTAGAAATAGAAAAGGTATGCTTAATAGCCTTCTTTTCCATTTACTTTACAATCGATGTATTTCTGTCCATTTTGTGTTGGATGTTTCACATTTCTATGCAATTCAATGGATAATAATAAATTAGACAACTTCCGGCCCTTCCCCGGACCCCGCGCATAGCGGGAGCTTAGCGCACCGGGCTGCCCTTTTTTAGGGAGGTAGTGGACATGGTCAGATGACTTGTCTCACATGGAGTAGCTGGTTTAGCCGATGGAAATCACTTCGTACAGTTGATTGGACAAGAAATGGGCTGTAAATGTGAGGTACAACTCAAGTGTGGTTGATGAGCATGATATAATGCTATACTTCAAATAGATAACTTGCGATGGTTACAAGTCTGGAACTAAGACTTATGGTAAATATGGAAGCATTTGTCCATGGCAGAGATGAAAGGATGGGAAATCAATGGAGGAAACGCAATGCACTTTAGAAACGATGTAGTTGGGTTTTCCTGGTAAAGGATATTTTTGAAATTATAAAGAACTATGAGGGATAGCGATGTAAAATACTTGGTCAAACTTAAAGTGCTATTAAGCTAAAAAGCAATAAGTTGGAGTTGCCCAACTTATAGCTTTTGGCTTATTTTAAAAAAATAAATTTCCAGGATTTGATGTCCTGGTGATGTATGTTATTCATGATAAACACAAAATAAGGGGGGGGGGGGGGGGGACTAGACCTTACCCCTAATATACATCACTGATTGCATAGCAATCGCCCAAAAAAGAGAATGTTAACCTACGTTAGCTGTGCATTCTCTAATATATACTATGTATTCGATCACTTAGCTCACAAAAAAAATTACCTTTGTCGTATCTTATCCTTATGCTAGGCATTTGTCTCCTATCCAAGATATATGCACCAGTTGCATCTCTTGGCCTATGTTGCACAGAATGTATTAACATTGGATCATCCAGCTTTGAAGCATGCTTCCGCAACCTGATTTCCTTCCCTATAGCAGTGTTCAAAGTTAATTTCCCAGGGACTTATTATCTCAATGATCTCTTCAATGATGCATTTTAACAGGAGATTGTTAGTGGTCTTGTTTCTCAACATTTCCACAACAATAAGAGTCAGATTCTATGCAGCACTGTGTATAGCCCTTTTCTCCGATTCATTGTCCTGCATATTTAACTGCCATAGCTTCTGCAATGTTGTGATTTGAGCACTGGACTGGAATGGCAAATGCAAACAGTAAATTACCACTTTCATCTCTGGCTATCCCTCCAATCCCAGCTCTCCCAGACTGATCTGTATAACTCCCATCAGTATTGATTTTAATCCTCCCTGCTTGTGGCATTTTCCATAGCACCCTTTTAGTGATAGTTTTTGGTTTCAGCTTCTCCACAGTTTCACATAGTTCATGCCATTGTAAATCCAGTTTGCAGCTTGGAAATGCACTATCCATAGCTGCTTTAAGATACCATAACACTTGTTACATTCTTCTGGTGTAGAGTCTTCTTTGATCTCCATATCTACAAGCACATCTTGTTGTCCACATTACCCAATATAGGATAATTGGAATGACTTGCACCATCATTTTTTGTATTGCATTCTTTGTATGTGTTTGCCACCATTCTTGAAGACAGACTCTAGCAGGCCTGACTTGACAGTTGATTCCAAGTGGCTGACCAAAAAATTTCCAAAGAACTATAGCAGGTTCACTTTCAAAGAAAAAATGCTGGATGGTCTCTGGTTGAGCATTTGTACAGCAAAGACAATCAACAGGCATGTCCACAGACCTGCAAACAGAATTGTTAGTGAATGGTAATTTACTCTTAACAAGTCTCCAAGAAAGAAATGTAAACTTAAAAGGAATGCTTTTATGCCAAACACTGGTAATCAAAGGATCTTTTTGTCTGTGAGTTCTGATGCCATTCCAAGCATCCTTGTTGGAAAAAAATCCATCTGCTGCAGAATTCCAAATGATGAAGTCCTCCTTCTTGTTAGATCCAATCTTGATGGTGATGATGTGCTGGTAAAGCCAATCTGGAAGAATGTGTTGCAAATTTTGGTTGTCCCATTCATTGTTATTGATAAATTCCCTGACTTTTGTACTGCTGGAATTAATGTACATAATCTGGACAATAATATGCAATGGCACCATATCCAGTCCAGTTATCCCACCAGAAACTGCTTTGCCCATCTTGAATACTCCAGATCATGTTTTGCTGAGCTTTGCCCCTGATCTTTGTCAAAGTTTTCCAGATATGGGAGTTGCCAGATACCCATACTTTAGACACAGGATGAGATCTAATACAACATTTAGCTTTAGGAGGTCATGGGTTCAAGCCGTGGAAACAACCTCTTGCAGAAATGTGAGGTAAGGTTGCGTACAATAGACTCTTGTGGTCCGGTCCTTCTCTGGACTCCGCACATAGCGGGAGCTTAGTGCACTAGGCTGCCCTTTAGTGAACCTCGAGCATAATGAGTCCTGGCACCTGAATCTCCACCAGTAATTGATATCCGGAGTTCCACAAATGTCAGTCATTCTTCTAATCCAAACCCCACCTTCCTCCTTAGGGAAGCATAAGTTTTCCCAAAACTCCAGTGGTATTTCCTCTTATCATTTTGGGAACCCCAGAAAAATCTTGCAAAATGTTTTTCCATGAGCTTAATGGTTCCTTTTGGAGGAGTGAGAGAAGATAAGGTATGAATAGGCAGGGATTGTAAAACACTCTTGATCAGAATTATTTTACCTCCAAAAGACAACATGTTGCTTTGCCACCCATTCAATCTTTTAATAACTTTTGAAAGCATTTTTTCAAAATATCAACTTTTTTGTTCTAAGGTAAATGGGGCAACCAAGATATTCAAAAGGGAACTGCTTATCTAAGAAACCAGTGGCCTCCCTAATCTTATTAATTCTAGAGGGGCCTGTGCCAGGAGCAGTAAGGAAGAAACACTTGTTCTTGTTCATCTTCTGGCCAGAACTTTTTCCGTACCATTGAATCTGTTTCATGATCATCTTAATAGATTTAGTATTGCCACTTATGAAGATAACAATATCATCTGCATAGGACAAATGATTAATAACAGGACCAGTGTTTTTTTGAAACTGATAACTATGAATCAAGTCAACTATGAATAACTGGACCAGTGTTTAACATAGAGAAAGGCAAGAAATGATCACTATGAATCAAGTTATTTAAGAGTCTAGCAAGTACTTCTGCACCAATAATAAATAGAGAGGGGGACAGAGGATCTCCCTGTTTAAGGCCCTGTGATGATGTGAAGAAACCATTCCTTGTGCCATTTATGATAGTAGAATAACAGCTTTGGTGAAGGGCCAAGGCATTCTGTCATATGCCTTGGCCATATTTAACTTGATCACAACATTTCCCCCTTTGTTCTTGCTTTTGATCTTCGGAACAATTTCCTGAGTGATGTTTTCAGTAATGAGTCTGCCTTTCAGAAAACCAAAGTGGTTTTCTGATATCATGAGAGGAAGATCTTACTGGAAAAATTGCTCAAACTGATAGGCCTGAACTCATTAAAATCAGCAGGGCAGTCTACTTTTGGGATAAGTACAAGTAGTGTGTGAGAGAAGAATTTGGTCAGTTTTCCTTTCAAGAAGAAAAACTGAACTAATTCTATCACATCATTCCTTGATTATATCCCAGCAGCAGTGATAAAATTTACCAGAATAGCCATCAGGACCAACAGCACTATAAGTGCTCATATTAAAAACAGTATCTCTAATCTCTTCTTCCAATAGGGCAATTAGTCATGAACTTGTTATCTTCCTCAGTAATGCAATAGGGATACAATCCATAATTGTAGGATCCACAGAAGTTTCTTTGAGATTGAACATCTTCTCAAAGTGTTTAACAGCACTTCTAGCAATCTTATCTTCCCCAGATAACCATCTGCTATTCTTATTCTTGATTCTGTGAAACTGCAACTTCCTTCTTTCTCTTATCACTGAGTGGAAGTATTTGGAGTTATTATCACCCTCTTCAAACCATTTGATATGTGATTTCTGCTTCAAAATGTTGTCTTGCTTGTTGAGCCAATACACATACTCAGCATGCCCTTTGTTCAATTCTTCTTTGCTATTTTCTGATCTAGTGATGACGTCTAAGTCTTCAAGGTATTGCATTTTAGCTTCCCATTCATCAGTTTTCTCATGTACATTCCCTATCTCTTCTCTAGACCATTGTGATAATCTTTTACCCAGAGTCTTTAACTTTTGCTATAACCTCCACATTGGGTTTCCGATAACCTGATGGTTCCATCAGTAGCAACAAGGTCTTTCAAATCAGGTTGAGACACCCAGAAATCCAGAAATTTAAAATAGCTCCTCCCTTCTAGTCTGGCCATTATCACATCTCAGAAGCATTGGTCATGATCTGACCCTACTCTAGGAAGATGTATTTCTGAGCCCAAGAATCATTGATAAAGAGTCTGTCTAGCCTTTTCCATATTCTCTTACTAGGTCTCCAATTATTGCACCAAGTATACTTAGAACCAGTATACCCAATATCTGTCATCCCACAAGAGTCCATACATTCTGAAAAATCAAAACTATTGGCATTCCTGTGAGGTCTTCCGCCAAGTTTCTCATCAGGGTGAAGAATAACATTAAAATCGCCCCCAATGCACTTAAAAGCACTTTTTGGTGGTTGCCAAACACCAAAACAAGCTCAAAAATGCTTTTAAGCTGGTTTGACCAGCTTTTAAGCCAATCCAAACACCCTCTTAGTAAATATGAAATGGCGGCATTCTTTTTGAAACAATGGAACTAAAACGCGATGTAAGACACATAAATTGAAATAGAGGGAGTATATTAACATAAAAATTTTAAGATATGTGCAAATATAAAGAGGCATACACCTTAGTATGATGAAGAATGACACTCTAGTCACCAAGTGGGTTTGCTTCAACTTAGGGTTAATCTTACAAGTCTATGCCCGAACACATATTCCAGACATTTCTCTGCATCACCTATTGTGATAATGGAGCTTCCTTTTATACATAATTATTTGATCCTACATTTAAAATGATATCTGATCTTAGATTTCTTTCCCAAGGAATATACACATTCTTGAAGCAACTCCTTCCTTTTTTTTTTGTTTGTAATAGAAGTTTATGCATTTCAGTTAACTAGAATTTCTTTGTAATACACTTTTAAAATTCAATAAATTTCAAAATTTGTAATACGTATTTATTGTTGCGCTCCACGGAAGAACTTCAAAAAGAGTTTGGTAGACCAAAGAAAGAGCTTATTTTGAAGCTTTATTACGAAGTGAAAAAAGAGCAACAGTAGAACCCCTTTGTCATGTTCGATATTTTCCAATTCGCCCCTTCCCATGCTGTTGGTTTTCGCCGTAGTTCTGTCTTAGACTCCGGATGAATCTGTGTGCAAAATTCTGGGTACGTCACTGCACCAAAGAGGCATAAAGAAGATGAATTTTAGGTAATCTTCTTGTGTTGTTGATCCTATGCAATCTCTGTGCTTACCCCCTCCACTGTTTCTTAGGCTGAGAGTGGACATGATTAGGCTGAGAGTGAGTTCTGTTTTCTATTTTCATTCTGATACTCCTTACCGAAATTATCCTAGCACGCAACTGCATAACACACCTTTGGCGGGAAAACAATGAGAAAACAATCTAATTTAACATACCCACGAAAGATATGGTAACCCAAATCTCAACTTTCTAGGTGGATTTTAAGATTGCCTGCAGTTGCTAATCCTCCACACTGCCATCTCTTGATTTTTGCAGGAAGGGTAGAGTATCGTGTCACTGAGGAAAGCTTGATGGACCGTTTAACAACTGATACTCGTGGAGCATGTCAAAGTATCCCCAATAGCTGCAGGTCAGGAATTCATATTGATTATAACTGAGTGATTCTTGCATATTAATGTCATATCTCACTGAATGATACAACCTTTTCAACAGTTGGGCACTATTTCGTTTTCTGTGCCCATTGTGTGCATGTCTCAGTATGAGGCTACTTTTGCTTGTGAATGGCTATTTGTTTGACAACTGTGTATTAAACCTGCTGGATTTAATGTAATAGGGTGTTGACAATCCATAGTTCAATGGACGAAACGGTGCCAGTTGAAGATGCTATGGAATTTGCCAAGAACGTGCCAAATCATAAATTACAAATTATTGAAGGAGCTGATCATGAATTTACTTTGCATCAAGATGAGTTGGCTTCAGTTGTGGTGGCTTTTGTGAAAGCGAGTTTATGTGGATATTACATGGCTATACCATCTCAGTCATGCAAAAGAACAAGTGGATATATACATTCACGATTTTGATCCAGTATCCTTCCGCTGTGTACAAGTTGACTATTTACCAACACCGAGTAGACAACAGAACAGCTTGTAAGTGAGCATAGCCACTGTTGTGACTTATAGCTCACCACTAATGAAATAGAGTGTTTGACGGACCAAATGCCAAGACTCAGGCTATCACATGAAAGTTAGTATTTGAGAATGTGTAGAAACTGCAGAGGGTGCGGAGGAAAACAAGAAAAGGATATTATAATAATGATGGGGTTTGTTTCCTTGCCTTCTTTTGCTGGGAGGAACCTTCTTTCGATGTTCTTTTAACTTCTGTAAACTTTTATACCAAACATGCTAAATATAGCAAAATTTGTCAAAAATGCTTCGTTCATTTCTGAGATGTTTCCATGAGGTTCAGCCGTACAACTTGGTTTAATTGCCAGCACTCAATGCAAGCAAAGATATCATATGAGACATGTCCTAATTATCTCAAGAGTTAACCATTTTCAACAAGTTACACAATTTTTAACTTCTTTACTTGGAACATTATTACCTAACAAGTCAATATCGTTCATCTCCTAACATAACACAGTGTCCTCTAGAAGTGTAGACCTCGTAGGAATCCCCTCTTCACTATGCAAGCAAAAGTTAATACTGAATTCATCTGCCAAAACAAGGAGATGCGAGAACAGGCCTATGTAGCCAAATCTAACTTGACAAGTAGTTCACATATAAGTTTCAGGCTTGAAACAGGTCACGACTACCTTTATTATTTCTTCCTCAACCTATAAACATACAAATACTTGCCAAAACTTCACAAGAACGTGAAAGGGGTTGTTAAAATACTATAGCTCCTATTCATGATGACAAATGAGAACTCTCAGCCTCAAGTCTTTATGGTTTGTCTAAGTGATTTATGCTGCAACAGTCTTTGGCTTCGCCCCAATTTTTTTCCAAGAAACACTAGGCATTATCTGCTTTGTGTCAACATGGTCCTTATATTGAACAGCAAAGTTCAGTAGTGAGTCAAGAAGTGAATCAGAAAGGAGATGTGGTTGTAGGCCAAGCTCATATAGTTTAGTATGTTTGGCATTGTAGTAGTGTTCCTCTGCCTCTACTCTTGGATTGGGCACCGATGTGGTCTTCACCTCAAGGCCAAGTTTTGCCCCTGCCTTTGTGACAAGGGCTGCAAGCTCATTTACTGAAAACTGCTCTGTGAATTGGTTGAAAACCCGGAACTCTCCTGGCTGTGCTGGATTGGCAATTGCAATCTCAACGCATTGAACTGTATCTCTAATATCTAAATATCCCCTGGTCTGTACGACACAAAAAAACATATGTTAGAAAAGCTAGGAATACTATGAAATGGTGAACGACTTATTGTCAGGGGTAATTGGTCAAGACGCTCATAAATAAATACAAACAGTAAGCAGGTCAATGAACAAAGAAAATCAAGCCCCATCCAAGCAAAGGAAGCCTATCAAATTCAGCTTTTATTATTTTCTAAAAGGCCATACGGGACTCCTCATGAGTTTTTGCTTTCCAGGGATAATTGTGTTAGATGCATTATATGAGATGATACTCCTGAGTTTTTGCTTTCCAGGGATAATTGTGTTAGATCCATTATATGAGGTGAAATCATCAAATTCTCAGTACCTTCCATTTCCAGCAACAATCTCTAATTGTACAAAAGTTCATTGTCCATGGATCTTTGCTAATTTCGGTGCAATGAATTACGATGCAATATCATCAATTATACAAAAGTTCATTGAAGGAAATATCAGCTTGTGTTTAACAGTTGGGGGGGGGGGGGGGGGATGTTTGCAGAATACATCAACAGTCCATTGTGTTAAGCATTTCCTATATAGAAGGTTTCCCAGTTCCTGATAACAAAAATGATTTTCAGTCCCATATCCGTATTGAATGGCTACAGTCTTTGGCAATGAAAGAATGAGTTGTGTCTCAACTCTACTTAGATGAAGCAGTCTATGGATCATGTCACTGATTAATGAAGTTCACCCTGTTTATGGCCCCAAGAACAATTTTCTTTTTGATATGTTGGTCCAAAAGAACAAATAACAAAAGCATTAGAGATGGATTCAACGTATATGTTTATTTCTGCACTTAACAAAAACTAGGGAAGAAGTTTCACTTGAGGATCTTTGGATATAGCCTCAAGATTTCTTCAATAGTAATAGTAATTTATTCATTAAAATGCAGTATCAAACGAGAGAAGTCCGTACCTGCCCTCCTTTACCATACACCGTAAGTGGATGTCCAACAGCAGCCTGAACACAGAACCGATTTAATGCAGTTCCAAATACACCATCATAGTCCAATCTGTTAACAAGCTCCTCATGCATTGCAGTTTCATCAGTCCTCACCCCATATACAACTCCCTGGTTCAGGTCTGTGGCTCTGATTCCCCATGCTTTGCAAGTAAAAGCTATGTTGTGAGAATCATGGACTTTACTCAAATGATAGAAAGAGCTTGCTTGTTTGGGATAAGGAAGAGTATCTGTTCTTCCATTATGGGCGATAGTTATATAACCTTCTTCAATATCTATGTTAGGGGTCCCATATTCCCCCATTGTCCCGAGTTTGACCAAATGACACTCTTCCCTAAACTCCTTTATGGCAAATAGTACATTAAGTGTCCCTATTACATTATTATGTTGGGTAAAAACAGCTCTTGACCTATCAATCATAGAATAAGGGGCAGACCTCTGCTCTCCATAATGGACAACAGCATCAGGTTCAAAGGATTTGAAGGCTTCTGCCAAGAAATCAAATTCACATATATCACCAACAAACAGTTGAATGTCTTTTCCTGTGAGAGATTTCCAACGCCTTATGCGGTTATGGATAGATGAGATGGGTGTTAGAGAATCTAGACCAAGCTGGTTGTCAAATAGGCGACGGATGAGGTTGTCAACAATGGCAACTTCATATCCCTTTTTGGATAGGTGGAGAGCAGTAGCCCAGCCACAATAGCCATCACCACCGATGACCATGACTTTCTTCCTAGTGGAGGCTCCATCAATGGTCTGTTGAGAGACAGTGTCATTCTGGGTTTTGGCTTCTTGGCTCATGGAAACAGCTGAAGCTCTGATCACACATTGTGATTGTGAAGACCTTTTCCTTTGCAAACTTATCTTTTTCAAGAGTGGGAAGGAAATTCCCATATTAAAAGATGTTGGAATAGGAGTAGAGCATTGGTTAACTAACTTGAAATGCAGCTTGTTGCTGGAAGAGACATCTAGAGAACAAGTACTAGAAAGTAAATGTGCCATGATAACCGCTTCGACTTGAGCCTACCAACTTTCTTAAAACTGCAAAACTAAGAAAAAAGAATCAGAGCAAAACGCGAACTCCTACTCTATCTAGATTCTAGGAAATACAATATCCCAGGAAGCAGGTGGAATATCTGAAAGGGCTTTCTTGCCAGTATGCCCAAAATTTGAAGGTTTAAATAAATTATCAGAAATGTGGTTTGGAAATGTTGACACATTATTGTAAGATTGATAGTACTATAGTAGCAATCAAATGAGTGAATTTATTCTCTACGCATTTAAGAATGCAACAATGAACATATTTCTTCAAAGGAGAGATCATCTCCATCCTAGTCCTTGCCCACTGCAGGCATCGCAAGAAGATGCACACAGCAAATAGCATCTGGAAACTTCGGCTGATGAAATATCAGTCGGGATCACTACTCAATAAGGTAAAGTGCTTAATTGAAAGGATAATATAACAAAGCTAAAAAATGGCAAAACTAAATAGTTAGTACTAATATTTTTTGGATTTTGTCACGGAATGCGAAAAAAACAAAGACGTTTGCAATACAGACATGAACTCCCCTCCCAGTTAGTCTAGTCCGAAAATCCTCTGTGATGAAAGAACACTAGCAAAGTATGTGCATCATACATGTTGAGAATATTTAGTCAAACCCCAAGCCCAGAACAAAATCAGTCTATCTCCTTACCTCATCAGCATCCAGCAACTAATATTCATCCATTTTAGCATGCTAAGCTCTAGTTTCTGGGATTCAAATTATAGTTACTCCTATCAATAAGCCCATAATTACTCAAGTCAAGCAAGCGTACAATACTCAAGCCAGTAGGAATAAAAGCACCAAATTCCACTACGAATATGATGACAAGTTAACCATCCAAAAAAGAAGAAGAAATGAAAAACAATCTACAAAAAAATGATATGCATTTCATTTATGACGGTAATATCAAGAGTCGGACTTTTGTAAACAACAACCAACAACAGGAAAAACCCAGTTGACTTCATAAGCCAAAGTGCCAAACACAGAAAAGCGTCACTAAATATTCCAAAGAATCAACTTTTGGAACTAAAATGGTCACCAAATATTACAAAGAAACAACTTTTGGAACTAAAATGGTCACCAAATATAGAAGCAACTTCTAAAATTAAGAGGGTCACCATATATATTGTAAAGAATCAACTTCCAAAACTAAAAGGGTCACCAAATATTACAAAGAAACTTCTTTTGGAACTAAAATGGTCACCAAATATTACAAAGAAACAACTTTTGGAACTAAAATGGTCACCAAATATTACAAAGAAACAACTTTTGGAACTAAAATGGTCACCAAATATTACAAAGAAACAACTTTTGGAACTAAAATGGTCACCAAATATTACAAAGAAACAACTTTTGGAACTAAAATGGTCACCAAATATAGAAGCAACTTCTAAAATTAAGAGGGTCACCATATATATTGTAAAGAATCAACTTCCAAAACTAAAAGGGTCACCAAATATTACAAAGAAACAACTTTTGGAACTAAAATGGTCACCAAATATTACAAAGAAACAACTTTTGAAACTAAAATGGTCACCAAATATTACAAAGAAACAACTTTTGGAACTAAAATGGTCACCAAATATCGAAGCAACTTCAAGAATTAAGAGGGTCACCAAATATAGTAAAGAATCAACTTGTAAACCTAAAAGGGTCACCAAATATTTCTAAAGAAGTAACTCGTGAAGCTAAAAGGGTCACCTCGAGAAGAGGGGCGATGCTTGCTAGAGAGAGAGATGTTGGGGCAAAGATTTTCATTTGTCTGGTTTTGCCCAACATTGTTGACGCCAAAATTACAACTTTGTCCCCATACACGGTTTCAATTTGTCACTTCACCATTGTGCTTAATAAAATAATCCGTTTGGGCATTTCAATTTTTCACTTTTTTTCTGGAAATATTTTTCACTTTATTTGAAAAATAAGTTTTTGATTATGAAAATTCTAAATACAACTCATTTAAAATATGTTATTGATAAATATACCTGATATATCTGTGATATACACTACCATGTGTATACCGTGTATATCACGGATTTATCAGGTATATTTATCAATAACATATTTTAAATGAGTTGTATTTAGACCGTGTATATCACATAAACACGAGTCATATAAGGAAATAAGGAGACCGTGTATATCACGGTAATTTTGATAGTATATTGTTGTATTTAATTAACATTGTACACTTATCATAATTGTAAAATTCTTGTACAAATAGAATAGAGTTTTGGGAGTAGAATAGAAATAAGATTTTCCATAATATGAAAATTATAAATTGTATATATACTCATTCATTAATAAAAATAATCAAGAAATTATTATTTTAAGTTATTTTCACTTTTTTCACTTTCTTCACTTTCAGTACATTTAAACAATCAAACATTCTTTATAAAAACTATAACCAACTTCAACTCCAACTTCAAAATTCCAAATAGATTAAAAAATATTTGATTTTCATGACTAAATACATACTAAATTAACGTCCAGGCATTTAATGGCTTACAAAACTTCAGTTCTGGCAACCAAATCTAACATTTTTTTCATACAATTTTTTACCACAGATTGCTCAAATGTGTCGCAATAACACTAGGAATCACCTAAATACCGTTATTCATTTAATGTAACAATGTGAGTAATTAAAAGAAGGAATACATGGTAAGTTAGGATCAACAACAACATATTCAGTGAAATCTCACATAGTAAAATTTGAGGAGAGTAAAGTGTACACAGACCTTACTACTTTAGAGGTAGAGAAACTATTTATGTTATACCATTGGCACAAGAACAAACACTTTAAAGAAGTACATATAAAAAAGAATTCAGGACATAATGCAATAAAAAATATGATAAAGATGACTGAAAAAAAAATCATAACTATCATAAAACAATAGAATAATCAAAGTAGAAAAACAACATATAATACAAATAACAGTAATCTAAAAATCAAAAACTACAAGAATAATATTATTTTATCTTTTGTGAACAAAGGAGGAGTACATTTTTATGTTGATGTCAACGTTAGAATAGTTTAATGGGTTGACTACCCAGTATGACTATTGAAAATTAAAAAGGGAAAGTTACATATGAAGCCAGCCAACTAAAAATGTTAACAATCGATTGGCCAAAAAACTTCAATGTACAAATCATGGCCATATAAAACAAATTATAATGGTTAACAGGTGTAACCCAGCTTATTCTCAAACCAAATGCGCGAAGATTTCGCACTACCACCCAGCTGTCATCGCACCTCTACCACCACTGGTCCGCTCTCTCCCCACCCTCTAAAAATTAAATTAACAAAAATCACACTCACCCATCCTCGGACTCAAACTTTAGAAAATAAGATCTAAAAGAGAAATGAAAGAAAGAGTAAGAATGTCTGTGAGAGAAAGATCGAGTGGAGGGATCACAGAGAGGCACTATCAGAGGTATTTTTTACGGGTCGACATGACCTGACAGGGATGTCTTAACTCAGAACAGATCTAAAAACGCCCTAACGCCACCACGGTTCAGCGGGCTAAAACAGAACCATCAGCCTGAGGTTCAGATATTTCGTCGGGGCTGCCCTCTGCCTGATCTTAGTACCCTCTCACATGAATCATCAGCTTTATTAAAACATTAGTACCATGATTTCAAGTAGTCTAGTGCAACATAGTTCAACACAAGGGATTTAGCCGATCATAGGTTAACCCAGAAGATAAATATATAATAAAAATAAAATAAAACAAAAATTTAAAATTACCTAAGAAGTCGAGATTGTGCTCAGCGCAGGGGATGTAAAGCAAACCTTAAGCTTTTATTGAAGAGAGAGTTTTTTACAAAAGAGAGAGTGGTTGGTGAAAACTTGCCTCCTACTTACAACTATGGATCCTTATATAATGAACCCTGTGATAATACAGACAAGTAAAGTGGCCTAACATGTGGCCGACAAGGTTAAAAGATAAAAAGTAATAAAGTAGAATTTGTATGGTTTTATTGGGTTCAAAGCATATAAGTAGGTACAACAGAAGTTTAAAATGTTGTTCTACTTACCCTAACAATTTCTTCTGGTATGGTTATATGACAATCGAAACATGTAACATAAACATGAACACTTACAAGTTAATAAATCTGAAGTCTTTACTTAGGTATTACACGCGACTGTCTATTATACTGCAAGCACTATGTTATGGTGTATTCCTCCGTCAAGAAAGCCAGGAAGTCTAGGCAGAGGTTTAAGAGAGTTTCGTCCTAGACTCTAAGTCTAGAATTAGTTTATGGAATTGGAATATAATAAACAATGGGGAGTGTTGTATTTATAGTTGAAAATTAGGTCAAAAAAATGTTTTAGGGTTAGGCATAAGCCTAGCCCAAAACCCGAGTTGCAGTGGGCTAGTCCGACTGGGCTCACTGCCGGGTCGGCGCCGCAGCGCAGCCTAGCACGCACCGCGACGCCTTACGTAAATTTTCATTTCTCATTTTTATTTAATATATATATTCAGCACATTAAATCTAAAATCCAATTTTGATTTAATTAAATAATTTTCATCTAATAGAAATTATCTCATAGTTATTATCAATTTAATTATCTCGATTTCAAATCGAATATTTAATACTTTCTCAATACACCCTTAGATCGAAGAGACAATCGACATAGTGTGACCCTATAGGCCTTCATATATCGACACTAATCCAATTAAGGTCCATACGTAACTCCTAGATTGCGTCGTACGACGAACTCAATATATGAAGTACGTTTACATGAATCCAGCAAACATAACATTTGTGTGAGATGATAAATTCCTTTCATTCGCGACACACTCGATCAAGCTTAGGATTTGTCATGTGTCTATCCAAATGTCTTGATCACTTTATCTCATCTATATTAGTCGACAACTAGATCATATTCTAAATATGTCTCTTGCATTGGCCAATGACTTGGTCGACCTAATATCACTGAGAAGTTGAGTGCTCTCTCGAATATCCAATCGAGGAATGAATCCTATTCTTGGCTCAACTACCATCTTAATTTACATCATAATGCACCCAACACAAGCCGTCTCTTATCCTATAAGGAGTTTTAAGCTTAGGACATGGTCAAAGTACATTACTCTGTAAACAAGGTGCGTATTGACCTCAAGTCTAAGTACCTTCATCCCCCACACGCTGATAACACTTTAGACATGTATAACAAATAGTTTATCAGCAGGGTATACCAATACTTTCCAAAAGTATCCATGTATCCATCACTAGTAACAATTACTAGTAGTAGGTGAGACATACTACATTCTCCAAGAATGTGACGCAGACCACATGTCGACTTATAACATGTCATCGATATCCCATTCTCGATGATCATTAGTCGGGGCTATTTTAGAGTTACGCTTTATCATTAATATCTCACTTTATTAACGACAACGTAAGCTCAAGGGATGCACATTAATGAATAATTACAAACAATCAAATAATAATTCAATAATGGCAAATGCCATAAATATTAATCTTATTAGTAATACAAATGTGTTCAAGTAAATTTGTCCCTATAATGATTGTCTCTAGGACATACATACTTTCAATCTCCCACTTGGCCTAGAGCCAATCTCCGATGTATCTAATACCCATGTTTTCAAAATAACCATTATGCTTAACTAAGCTTAATGGTTTAGTAAATGGGTTAGTAGATTATCATCTGTGGGAACATAGTCTAATCTTATTTCTTCAGTTTCCACCATCTCCCCGAGTATGTGGTATTTCCTTGGTACATGTTTGTTTCTATTTGTTGATCTTGGATCCTTAGCTTGCGCAATCGCACCAGTGTTGTCACAATAAATCGTTATTGGACAAGTGGCACTTGGAACAACCCCTAGTTCCTTCAGGAACTCAGATATCGCAACAACTTCTTTACCAGCTTCCGATCCAGCAATGTACTCGACTTCTGTTGTCGAATCAGCAGTTGTAACTTGCTTGGAACTTTTCCAACTCACTATTCCGCCATTGAAAATGAAGGCATGTCCAGATTGAGATTTGAAGTCATCAAGATCTGTCTGGAAGCTAGCATCAGTGTACCCATTACACACTAGCTTCTCTTGTCCACCATAGACTAAGAAATATTCTTTAGTTCGTCTAAGATACTTAAGAATACTCTTGACTGCTTTCTAGTGTTTTTCCCCAGGATTCTATTGGAATTTGCAAGTCATACTAAGTGCATAGGCCACATCTGGCCTCGTACAGGTCATGGCATACATGATAGATCCTATAGCTGAAGCATATGGGATTCTTTTCATGCGTTCAAGTTCTGCAACAATAGAAGGACTATCCTTCTTTGATAACTTGATGTCTTGACCCATAGAAAGATTTCCCTTCTTGGAGATTTCCATAGAGAATCGTCTTAGTACTTTGTCTATGTATATGGACTGTGACAACCCCAACAATCTATTAGGTCTATCTCTATAGATCCTAATTCCAAGAATGTAGCAGGTTTCACCCAAGTCCTTCATTATGAAGGTGCTGGATAACTATTCCTTGATTGATTGCATGAGAGTTTTATTATCTCTCATTATTAATATGTCATCTACATATATAACAATGAAGACAATACTCCATTCCTCACGCTTACTATAAATGCAGGGATCTTCTTTGCTTCTAACGTAGTCAAACGATTTGATTGCTTTGTTAAAGTAAATATTCCAACTCCTTGAGGCTTGCTTAAGTCCATAAATGGACTTCTATAGCTTGCATACTGCTTTGGGCTTAGTCTTGGATGTAAAACCCTCAGGTTGTATCATATATACCTCTTAAATTAGGTTAACATTTAGGAAAATAGTTTTAACATCCATTTGCCAATGTCATAATCATAGTATCCGGCTATTGTAAGCAAAATCCGAATGGACTTAATTTTCGCAACAGGTGAAAGGTTTCATCATTATCGACCCCAGGCCGTTGATTATAATCTTTAGCCACCAATCTTGTCTTATAAGTTTGTACCTTGTCATATGCATCAATCTTCTTCTTGAAGACCCATTTGCATCCTATTGGTCTAACCCCTGTTGGCAAATCAACCAAGTTCCAAACTTGATTGATGTACATCGAGTGCGTCTCAGATTTTATGGCTTCTTGCCATCTCTGCGAATCAATGTCTAACATTGCTTCGTTGTAGGTTGTAGGTTCATCGTCATCAGGAATATCTATCTCATTGTATGTTTCAACAAGGAGATTAAGTCTTTTAGGCGGACGATTAGTCTTAGTGGTCCTACGGAGTTGATTATTCTGTGTTTCAGTGTTTGTTGCATTCTGATTGTGAGAAGGTCTTTGTGTGCTGGACAATCCATCACCTTGAGAGCTTTTAGGAATGTCATTTTCATGTATTTCCTGAATTGAATGATGTACAACCATTGTATGATCTTCCATTGGTTGTGTATAAGAGCCTTGCATTTCTGCACTATATCTCACAACACTCCCACTGGCTGAAGGGCGTACTCTAAGTACCCAATCTTCACCAAATACTCCCACTGAATCCTTGTCTAGGTCTTTTGACAAGGGTTCAACTTCTGTGTTATCTTGTGGTTCTTGAATTCTCCAAGTTCTATCTTATTGCAGCTCTGTTCCTTGTAGACAGTCTTCTTCAATGAAAGTTGCATTTCTGGAAACAATGACCTTATGTTCTCTAGGAAGATAGAAATAGTATCCCTTAGTTTCCTTTGGATACCCCATAAAATAATATTTCTCACTTTTAAATTCAACTTATTAGTAAGCATCTTCTTTACATATGCATGGCACCCCTAGGGCCGCATGTGTTTAAGTGCTGGTTTCTTGTCATTCCATATCTCATATGGAGTTTTCTCTACTGACTTTGAAGGAACCCTATTTATAATATAAGTTGAATTTTGTAATGCATAGCCCCAAAGGTATGTTGGTAGAGCTGAGAAACTCATCATGAATCTAACCATATCTAATAGGGTTCGATTTCTCCTTTCAGCAACACCATTCATCTGTAGCATTCCGGGAGGTGTCCATTGTGATTGGACTCCATGAAGCTTCAAGTAATCCAGAAATTCTTTACTTAAGTATTCACCTCATCGATCTGATCGAAGGGTCTTGATACTTGTTTCAAGTTGCTTCTCTACTTCTGATTTATACTCCTTGAATTTCTAAAAGGCTTCGGACTTGTGTTTCATAAGATACACATGCCCAAACCTTGTTAAATCGTCTGTAAAAGTGATGGAGTAAGGGAAACCTCCCTTAGCTTGAGTTGAAAATGGCCCACATACATCAGTATGGACCAACTCAAGTACCTCTTTAGCTCGCACCCCTTTCCCAGAAAGTGGCTTGTTGGTCATCTTTCCTCTCAAGCAAGATTCACAGTTACCATATGACTCCAAGTCAAATGGTTCCAGGTAGTCTAACTTTCTTAATCTTGCTATCCTTGATTCATTGATGTGACCAAGTCTACAGTGTCATAAGTAGGTGGGGTTTCTTAGATTACTTATCTTAGCTCGTTTATTTTGCACAGTGAAAATTTCACGACAACAGTTTAGAACATACAAACCATCCACAAGCGTAGCATTTCCACAAACAAAATCATTAAAAGACAGTACATAACTACCATTGGCAATAAATGAGGAAAATCCCTCAATGTCTAACATTGGGATAGAAATGATATTCCTCGTTAATGAGGGAATAAAATAACAATTATTTAGTTCTAAACAAAAGCCTGAATGTAGATCTAGTCTATAAGTTCTCACGCATTCATCATCCACTCGTGCTCCATTTTCAACGCGCAGGTCTACCTTCCAAGGTCCAACCTTTCTGTTGTCAATCAGACCATGCACATTATTACAAATGTGTGAGCCACATGCGGTATTCAATACCCAGCAGTAAGAGTTATTTATAGACATATTTATCTCAATGATAAACATACCTTGTCCAGTAGAGACAGGAGCACCTAGTGTTTTGCCTCCTCCTGGAGTTGTGCAGTCCTTCTTCTAGTGCCCCTTCTTCTTGCAGTTGAGGCACACATCCGAAGCTACATTTTCCTTCTTCTGAATACCTCCTCTAGGTTTCATAACTGTAGGTGCAGCAATTGTCTTACCCTTCTTCTTCTGCATGTTCTTACCCTTGGGTTTGAACTTGCTAGAAGAGCCCACCATGAGCACAGCTTTACCTTTAGAGGTAGATGATTCAAAGGTCTTTAACATGTTGTGAAGCTCTGGAAGACTTGCCTTGGTCCCATTCATATTGAAGTTCACAATGAAATTCTCAAATGAACCAGGAAGTGAATTCAGGATCAAGTTGACAGAGACATTTATAGGCAGCTTCATTCCAATCGAAGCTAACCTTTCTATCAACCCAATCATCTTCAGAACATGTGCTGACACTTGACCCCCATCGTTCAGCTTACACTTGAAAAGGTCCCTCAACAGTTCATACTCCATTGTCTTAGACTATGAGTCATAGAGACTCTTCAAGTGTTCTAACATTTCGTTGGGGACCATATTTTCATGTTGCCTCTGTAACTCCACAGTCATAGAGGATAACATTACACATTGTGCCGAGGTAGCATCGTCTAGATATTTCTGATAAGCCACCTTGTCAAACAGGGCATACTCAACAGAGTTTTCAGCAGGGACTGTGGGGAACACTATGTCTAACACATACTCAATTCTTTCTTGTCTTAACACCAATCACAGATTTCGTAACCAGTTAGGGTAATTTGCTTCAGTTAGCTTGTTTGTCTCAACCACCATTTTCTGTGATAGATTCGACATTTATATAGATAGACTTGAAATTAAACTCTAATATAATTTATATTGAACATATTCGTTAACTAATTAACATGGCCTTTAGTTTAATTAGCTCCCACTATTTCAACATACCCTTCGACCCTACGGAAGAATACGGACTCGTATCAAATATGGTCATAATGGGCCAAGATCCAGGTTCATGCTATCTCTGCGTTTGTTGTGGCTGATAACTTCAATAGCATAACCAGATAGGTCTTCAAACCAATTACAAACAATTTGTAACTCTTGTTTGACCGAATGTTCTAAACAATCGATCTGCGTCCCTTGGCTTGTCCGACACTGTGGCGTCAAGACAACCTAGCAAGTCAACCCCGTTATGCGACTGCAATTATGTATTTAAGTGAGTTTCGCCTTATAGAGAAAACATTGTGGTGTAAATACTCATGAAGGTTTATCACCCACTTCTACATTTAACATGCATCTATGAAAGAGTCTGAGTCCTCGTAGACTTAGAGCAAATGTTGTGGCATAAATATTCATCTCGCGGAAAAGGATTTTGCACTACAATCAATTATAACGGACGACGCGTTCATTTCAAATGAGACTTGTATTAAAATTTTAGGGAACATTTTAATTCAGGGTTTTAACCAAGATCAACACTAGTATGCTATACCAAATATAACATCTTAATTATCATGCAAAGTTTATTAAACACTTTTGGGTACCGCCTGCCCAAGCATGATATTAAGCGGTTTAAACACATATTGGGTGTCGCCTACCCAGACAGTTATTTGCGGACGTTATTCTAGTAATTTAAATGATAAATAATTTGACATTTAGCACATAAACAGTATACTTATCAAATAATATAGTTTATAATAATAATCGTGGGTTAAATATTTTGATTTTTTTTGGACCGATGGGGCCGCGACGCTAATCAATAGAGTCGCGGCGCCAGTGAGGCAGAAGTCGAAATTCTGCTTCTACAATGCATTAGCGCCGCGGCGCTCCACCATAGAGTCGTGGCGCCGGCGCCGCGCTGGCAAGGCAGAAACCTTTCGGCTTTTGTAGTTTATTAGAGCCGCGGCGTCTACTGTCCAGTAAGTCCAGAATTTTAAAATGAAGCATTAGGGCCTCGGCGCTCCACCATGGAGCCGTGACGCCGCCTTGAAACCTTAGCAAGCGTCGCGGCTCCCTACCATAGGGTCGCGACACCGACGTCCTAATAAAATGTTTTTGTGTTGATTTTTCTAAAATCGTTCAAGCCCTAAATACAATTTAGGGATCAAATCATAGATTTATCATCACCCACCATTATCAATAACGCACATATCGACCATCATTCATTCTTACTCGTTCTTTGTCGTGCACCGTGCAATGAGCCGGATATCTGCACTTTTGGCTTAGTTCGAGTTAGAACGGAATGACTTCCTCGAGTTAGCATAAGAGATAATTTAGGGTGACATAAAAAGGTCTACTTTGTTCAGCGAAGATTTGTAGGATTTCAAGAAGCCTTGTTTTAATCCAATTTTATGTTTAACCCATATTATTATGTTATTCAATTGTTATATAATCATTGAACCACCATGGGCTCTGATACCACTGTAGGGTTTTGTGGGGTTCAAAGCATATAAGTAGGCACAACGGAAGTTTAAAATATTATTCTACTTACCCCAACAATTTCTTCTGGTATGGTTATATGACAATCGAAACTTGTAACATAAAATATGAACACTTACAGGTTAATAAATCTGGAGTCTTTACCTAGGGATTACACGCGACTGTCCCTTCAACTGCAAGCACTATGCTATGGTGTATTCCTCTGTCAAGAAAGCCAGGAAATCTTGGCAGAGGTTTGAGAGAGTTTCGTCCTAGACTTTAAGTCTAGAATTAGTTTATAGAATTGGTATATAATAAACAATGGGGAGTGATGTATTTATAGTTGAAAATTAGGTCAGAAAAACATTTTAGGGTTAGGCTTAAGCCTGGCCCAAAATCCGAGTGCGCATGGGCCACCCGACTGGGCTCACTCAAGCCTGCATCACAGCCTGCAAAGGTGCATCACGATGCCTTACGTAAAATTTCATTTCCCGTTTTCATTTAATATATATATTCAACACATTAAATCCAAAATCCAATTTTGATTTAATTAAATAATTTTCATCTAATAGAAATTATCCCATAGTTATTATCAATTTAAATATCTCGATTCCAAATCGAATATTTAATACTTTCTCAATACACCCTTGGATCGAAGAGACAATCGACATAGTGTGACCCTATAAGCCTTCATATATCGACACTAATCCAATTAAGGTCCATACGGAATTCCTAGACTGCGTCGTATGATGAACTCAATATATGAAGTACGTTTACATGAATCCAGCAAACATAACCTTTACGTGAGATGATAAATTCCTTTCATTCGCGATACACTCAATTAAGCTTAGGAATTTCCATGTGTCTATCCAAATGGCTTGATCACTTTATCTCATCTATATTAGTCGACAACTAGATCATATTCTAAATATGTCTCTTGCATTGGCCAATGAATTGATCGATCTAATATCACTGAGAAGTTTAGTGCTCTCTCTCGAATATCCAATCGAGGAATGAATCCTATTCTTGGCTTAACTACCACCTTAATTTACATCATAATGCACCCAACACAAGCCGTATCTTATCCTATAAGGAGTTTAAGCTTAGGACAGGGTGAAAGTACATTACTCTGTAAACAAGATGTGTATTGACCTCAAGTCTAAGGACCTTCATCCCCCACACGCTGATAACACTTTAGACATGTATAACAAATAGTTTATCAGCAGGGTATATCAATACTTTCCAAAAGTATCCATGTGTCCATCACTAGTAACCATTACTAGTAGTAGGTGAGACATACTACATTCTCCAAGAATGTGACGCAGACCACATGTCGACTTATAACATATCATCGATATCCCATTCTCGATGATCATTAGTCGAGGCTATTTTAGAGTTATGCTCTATCATCAATAGCTCACTCTATTAATGACAACGTAAGCTCAAGGGATGCACATTAATGAATAATTACAAACAATCAAATAATAATTCAATAATTGCAAATGCCATAAATATTAATCTTATTAATAATACGAATGTGTTCAAGTACATTTGTCTCTAATAATGATTGTCTCTAGGACATACATACTTTCAGAATTGGCCAAAATTTATGGGTCGTATTATAGTACAATATTTTATCTACTTTATTAAAGTAGATTCCATATGTTCGGTGGCTTTTATGATGGGTCCACCGGCTGCTTTCCTGTGTATCACACTTATTCTTTCCCTTTGTCTTTTCCTGTGTTGGAGGATGCCTCCATCTTATCTTGAAACTTCGCAACGTATTCTTGAATGTCGAAGTCTGCATCATATGGGTCTTCGGAGTCCTGAATATCTTCCTCTTCTATATGAATGGATGCCATAGAAGTATCTGAAGGGAATTCATCGTCCAGATTTTTTATCAAATCCTTTTTTACTTCTGCCATATAGGATGCTATAATTTCTTCTTTTGAGATTACTCACTTTTTAAGTTGGAGTTTTCTGGCAATATACTGAAATGGACTATTAACCTCTGATTGTGGTTGAACTTGTTTTAATTTTGTATAACCTTCAATAGTTGAGGTTATTTGGTCTATAAGTTCTTGCCTATTCAAAACACCGTCTTTGGTCTTTTGCAATAATTTCTTCAAAAACCTTATATAATAGGTTCGTTGTAAACAAGAAATTTATTCTGGCGTATAACCCACTTTCACCGACCATCGCATGATCCATGGAATGGAAAATTCGATGAAGAAATGCATATTAGAAATTCCTTTTATGATGGTATTATGATTCTCCCACTCTATGATTTTAGGAAAAACATCAAGTCATTTGGTATATAAACCTTTAAATATTTATGGCAAGATATTAACAGATGGACCATAATTTATCCACCAATGCCAAAACCAAGTAGGGATGTTCTGTTTATAAACATGAGAACATATCTTTATAAACCATGAATGTTTTTTGTGAAGGTTATCATATAAAAATGTTTTATAAAAACTATCTATGTAATCCCAATAATTAGATTTTACATGAACTCTTTGCTCAGGGTGGAAATATTCCCATTCTTTCAACGTACTAAACCCCCAGTCTTCTGGGGTGAAGATCTTCTTTATAATGATCTTAGAGAAGTTATAAACTTTTTTGGTATACATAGGAAAATAGTGCTGAATTTCAGCTGAACCTGTGGTTAAGAGTATGGTCTGATAGTGCATTCTTGATTTATAAGTCAAGATGGGATATGACCTAGTTTCTAAATACCTTTCCATGAGCTTCCATGGTTCATCCTTCCATTGAACATCTTTATAACTGAGAAGAAGTATAACATCTTTCTTCTCATATTTTTCATAATCCTCATTATCATCTTGTTCTTCATTAGCAACCTCTGCATATGAAGGTTGTGGGCTATCATTATTTTCTCTGGATTTTATCAAATTCATGAATTATTGGTAAAACAGACTTTCTTTAACAATGTTCGAAGTCTCTGTCTGCTTTTGTGCTATAAGCTTTTTATTTCCCTGCTGGACAATAGTATTACCTCGTCCAGTGCCTCTGCCTCTTCCACCATGACCTCTATAATTGGGGTCGTCACCTCGCCAAGTAGGTCTCATCATCTTGTATGAAAAAATTTCTAACTTATGAACTCAAATATTCTCTAGTCAAGAAATCGGGCACACTATTATCTGTCCCTTTTTTATAATGTATCTCAAAATCAAAGGGTGCCAATAAAGCTTGTCATCTTGCAAATATTTGTTTAGAAATATCATGTTTGCAATCTTTGTTGATAAACTTAGCAGATTGACAATCAGTATTTATAATAAACTTTTGGTTATATAAATCTCCTTGAAATTTTAAAAAACTTTTTACAATTGCCAAGATTTCTTTAGCAACTGTCGAATAATTTTTCTTACTAGGATTCCATTTACCAGAATAGAATTGTATTAAATATTTTTGTTTATCAACTGGTAAGTATTGCTACAGTATACCCCCATACCCGATATCTGAAGCATCTGTCTCGATAATCTTTGGCCAAGTAGGATTGGCTAAAGTGAGACAAGGAATGTTATGAACCTTAACTTTAATTCTTTTGACAGCTTGAGTATGATCATCTGTCCAAGGTGTAGGAACATTTTTTAGCCGTTCATATAAGATGG
Organism: Anisodus acutangulus; assembly: GCA_029783415.1. Lineage (NCBI taxonomy): Eukaryota > Viridiplantae > Streptophyta > Magnoliopsida > Solanales > Solanaceae > Anisodus > Anisodus acutangulus. Next base: position 15,639,239 of record CM056495.1, read on the forward strand.
TTGTATCCTTTGCCAAATCCTTTATAAAAGGACTGATATAATTTAGGCTACCCAAAAATCTCTGGAGTTGAGTTTTGTTGGTTATAACATCTGGGAATTTTGATGCAAATTCAATACTTCTATTAATAGGAATGATTTTCCTTTTTTCAATGTTATGACCCAAAAATCTGACTTTAGTTTGAAAAAGGGTTATTTTTGGTTTTGATATGACCAAATCATTTTGTATGATAATCTTTTTAAATAAATCAAGATGTTTGAAATGAGTTTCTATATTATCTGAAAATACCAAAATTCATCTATATAAAAAATGATAAAGTTGCTATAAGACATAAATATATCATTCATAATGTTTTGAAATTCAGAAGGGGCATTTTTTAATCCAAATGACATTACATTCCACTCGAATTACCCAATAGGAATATTAAAAGGAGTTTTATATTTATCTGCTTCCATAATTTGGATCTGCCAGTAGCCAGACTTTAGATCAAATTTAGAAAATATAATAGCACTATTAAGTTTATCAAGTAAATCCTTTTTATTAGGAATAGGATACCTGATCCATTTCAAAACTTTATTAAGAGATTTATAATTGATAACAAGTCGAGGAACTCCTCTTTCTTGCTCCGCATGTTTATTAACATAAAAAGTCGTACACGACCATGGGGATTTTGAGAGTTTTATCAAACCTTTTTGTAATAAAGAAGCAATATCTTATTTGCATAATTCCAAGTATTCGGAATTCATCTGGCATGTCCTAGCTTTTTTAGGGATATTACCTTCTATAAAATCATCATCATAAGGGAGAGAAACAATATGTTTTTTCATATTCCAAAAAACATTAGGATGGTCACTACAAATCTGAAGTGAAAACTGAGTTTGTATTAAACTAATTTTTTCCTGTAGTTTAGAATTTTTCAAAAGCTCTTCAATAGTAGATATATAAATCTCATGTTTTAGAAAACTAATTTGCTGGTGTTTATGAACCAGTCTATCTTTGAGTTCATTTAACACCCTTGAAAATGGTTCAGTTATAAATTGAAATGTAATCGGCTTTCCATTGAAGGTTCTTATGATACCCTTCTTAGTAATATTAGTAATTGGAAAAAGTTTCTGTATAAAAGGGGTGCCTAATATAATTTGGCTGAAAATATCTTTTACCAAAATAAAACTTTCTGATATACAAGTTGTATCATTGCAAATATAAGCTTTTGGTAATTTGAAAGTAATTTGTAATTTCTGTCCATTAGCAGATGTAACACTATGAGTGGTTTAATGAAAATAAGTAGAAGGGATAAGTCATTTCTGTATACAACTTACGTCTACCCCCCTATCAACAAGAGCAGTGAAATCTTTTTTGAAATTATAATCAATTAAAAGACTTATTTTTATATAAAACTTCTGTGAAGTGATTAATTTCAGGATTTGTATAAAGTTCCTTGTTTCATCACTAGTACTTGTAATCAATAGATTATCTAGATCAGATATATCATCTACTACTTGTGAATCTATAATCTCTTTTCCTTTACCTTCAATATTGGTAATTCGTACATTGAGCATATCATTACTCCTTTTTAATGTCAAGATCTCTTGCTTAAGATTATCAATCTTCTTACTCAAATCTCTTGGAGTACTGGCAATTATTTATTTCTCCCTCATTTGTTTTTTTAAGTCTGACATGGTATAAGTTGTTGATCGTTCCAGAACTTTTCTTCCTTGTGAAGGTTCTGGAATATCCTGGAGTTAATCTATAATATGTGATATATACCTGGATCCTTAATCAATTTTAATAACTCCATAAGGTTATCACCTTTGAGAATATTAATGTTCATATCTTGAAATTGAGCAAATATATTATAGAACTCATCCTCCTCCTTATTTTGTTTGTTAGAACAAGGTTGTTCGATTTGACAGGGTAAGCACTCTTCTTCCGAAGCAATATAATCTTTGTTATTAAGAACTCTAATCTCCTCATCTGAGGATGAATCCTTTGCTTCATCAGTTTCGAAACCTGAATCTTCTGGTTCCGAGTTGAGCAATAGCTTGGATAATGAATCCTTTAAATTATCTTCAATGTTAAGGGTCTTAATCTTTTCCTTAACTTTACAATCCTTATAATAGTGACCTGTCCTACCACATTTCCAACATGTCTTTGGATTTTTAGACTTTATATAATTCTTGCGAGTTTTAAACTTTCTTTCTTCTCCCCTTCTTATCCAGGCGTTTTCCTTTTCGTTTTTGGAAACTTTCCTGATTTTTTGCTATTCGTCTATGAGACACCTTGGCTTTGGGTATTTTCATTCTAAATTGACTACAGAACTCTCCTAGTTGTTGCCTTTCATTGAGGTTCTGGCTTTTGATCTATTGATTAAGCTTGATCTCATTACACAAGGCTAAACCTTCTTGTATACATGTGTCAATTAGGCTCCCATAAGTATAAACGTCATAATTGATGGTGATGCCTCCTTTTCTAAGAGACTTTCTAACTCTTTCTGCGAAGAGGCCTGGTAATCCATCTATAAATTTGGACATCCAGTGAGGACTATTACACTCTGGTAATTCCATGACTCTGTTAAGAAAAACATCCTTATACCATCTAAAAGAGGTGAGGGTCTTGCATCTTAAGTTCTGGAGTAAGGTTATGATATTTTCACTATCATCTGACCATCTTCCAGTAAAATGCTCTATAATATTAATACCTAAGGTATAAACCGCATTCTGCGTAGGTTCTAGACCTGGTTCAATCTTAATTGCCCCAATAATGCTATTACGTTGTTCTTGGGTCAAATAATAATCCCACCAGCCTTTCAACTGACCAGTGAATCCTGATATAATTATTTCTGCAACAGTTTTATCTGTGTTACTGTTAACTTTGTAGATTGTGCTATACATGAGCATTCTATGAACTACTGTATATATTTGTCTTTCCGTATAATCATTTATGTTCCATTCATAGATACTCTTTCCACTATAGCTGTTATTATCCACAATCTCTTGCTCCTCAAATAATACATCCCGAGGGGTGGGTTTGGGATAGTAGTACATCATTTGTATTGGCTTCCTAGAATATTTTTCTAGGTTATTAATCTCATTCGACATCTTCTGTTTATAATCATCGCCAGAAAGGTCTAACTCATAATCTTTCGTTAAAGGGCTAATTCGCAAACCCTTAAACTTATCATCTAGTAATTGCTCAAGTTCTGAGTATGCTCTTAACTTGAAATCTTTAATCTCAGGTGGAGGCTGCACACTAGGAATAGCTGCAGATGTATGATGGCTAGAAGAAGGAACCAACTTCATGATTTCCGAAGTCAACTTCTCTACTCTATTATGTAAAAGAACAATTTGTTCACCCAATATATTCATACAAACATTGGTGTAATTATTCTGCTTAAGCATGTTATTCATATGTGAAGTTGTAACTAAAGCAGTGTTATCATCAAATAATTTTGAAAAGGGAGTAAAATGAAGAACTTTATTATCCTTCTCAATTTGAAAAGATTGTTGTGGAGGGAAATAGTATTAACGACACCCCCACTAGAGAGTTTGCACTCTCTTTCTAAAACAGAGATATAGTCTCCCACATATTTGGCCATAAACCAAGAAACAAAAGATATAATCTTGTTAGCTTGAGAGAGATCTTTATAAAAATCTTCTTGAAGCATTATTCGCTCACTGCTATCAAAAATTTCAAAAAATTATTTTTAAACGGTTTCCATCTGGGTTTATAAAAGTCTTCACTAATTTTCTTTCGTGCGGGCGATCCCCGATGAAAATCAATTTGTGAACTCTGATCCATTAAATACTTGGATAACCCATGTATGACTCAGTTATATCTGGGTCTTCATTAACTCATCTGACAATATTATCATTACCAATTATAATCCTATCAACTCTATTGCTATCAGTATTTTCTGAAATATGTGGATTTATAAAATCTTGAATACGCGAAGTAGAAGCTCGTGATGGAGATATAACAATATAATCAGCTGGTGAAATATAAGAACGGTTTGAAACATCAGATCTAGTAGATCTTGAACCAAAATAATTTGTCAAGTAGTTTGGTTTAGAAAACTTTAGCTTGACCGTTCCATCATGGGTTTGTTCAATATGAGTAATATCAGTATTACAATTACCCTTGGGAGGGGCAGCTCCCTCTATGACTCATTCTTTGGAAAAGTTAATTTCCTCTCATTTGATAGGTCTCCTGGTGGTAATTTTTGACTTACTAAAATTTGTTTCTATTAAAATAGTTTCATTTTTAAAATCCATGATTTTGCACATAGGATTCATAGTGTATAAGGGTTTAAAATAAATTCTATAACATATACATATAACTTCAGTTCCATGCATATAATCATAACCATGCAACTTAATACTTAATATTAAAGCATTTAATGAATTCTCATCTTGCAAAGATATCTGCAAGTTAGGATAAGCATTAAAATAAACAGGATCATATGTCAAACTGGTCTGTACTGTCCCTATAAGGGACTTTTTCCAGTTCTGGTTTCTACCATCCCTTAGAGCTGCTATAAAGCTCTATGGTAAGCCTCTTAATGTAAGTGGCTTAAAAACAACTTGTACTAACCCAATATGCATAAATCGATGGGTTTCCCTATAAGGTGCAATATCACTGTCATTCAATAATTTAAAAGTAGCATGATCGTTATCTGCATTGATTGTTTCTTCAGTAGTTTTGACTACTTGTTTGAATCCTAATTTTTCAAAAGTATCCATCTGATATATAACTTGGGTTAGATTTTTGGAATAGTCCACTTAATTATTCATTTTATATATATGTTATAAGTTGTATATGCACTGTATATATACATTAATTCACTATATATACATGTAGAAAGATGTATATACACTGTATAAACATACACTAAGCATACATTGATTGTTTAGGTACAGAGTGTATACTCGATGTTATAATTAATAATCTTGCGAACTCAATGTGTATATCATATACATTTATTATACAGTGTATTATTCGACTTTACTATTTTAAGTGTTTTCTTCTATTTAAACATCAACTCATTACAAAAATCAACAATTATTGCAGCTGGATGGATTTTATGTGGAGTATGTCCTCGGCCTTTGTTAAATGTTTACATGAAGGAAAAAGATGAAGTTTGACGGTTGTTATGGGATTGAAAAAGCCACTGCGTAAAAGAAAATTAATAGGTCTAAGTAGTTATCATATTTTAGTGCCGATCGACCAATTTTATAACCTCCTTTTAGTTTAATTATAGTGAATTCTTTTAAGATATTGAATTAATTAAGATGTATCTATTTAAGTATGTTTTGTATTGGCAAATGAAATTGTAAGTATTTAAATTTAATCGGATATCAATTCGTATAATTTGGACTCTATTTTGAATCCATAGTATATAAGTCCAAATAAATATTATGGACTAATATAATTGAATTAATTATGTAAGTCTACTAAAGATGAATTTAATTAATATTCCAATTTACTAGTTTTAATTTCGGCTTCAAATGATGAGCATACTTTGTTAAATCGAAGATGTAATCTTACTTTTTTTGCATGGATTCCCTTCAAAGGCACTAGTTTTTAATTTTTTCCCCTCAATTTGGAATCTTTAATTTTTGCCCCTCAATTTGGAATCTTTAATTTTTGCCCTTCGCTTAAAAATTATCTCGAGGTTCTGGCTCAATCCCGACCTGGCACGGTCCGATACCCGCCCCACCTTGATCCCCGTTAAAAAAATAATAATAAACGGTGTCAGGGTTCGAACTCGGGACGGGACCAGGGCTCGTCCCGATCCCGGGACGGGCGGGATCAGGAATTCTATTCTACTGCTCTCGAAGTAGCAAATTTTGAACTCTATTCCGGAAGTAGTAGAGCTTTGAAAGTTACTCATGAAGCAGTAAACCTTTGAACTTTACTCCTGAAGTTGTAAAACTTTAAAATTTACTCTAAATTTTACTTTTGAAGTAGTAAATCTAAATTTACTCCCGAAATAGTAAGGCTTTGAACCTTATTCTTCAAAAGGTTCAAATTTGAAATTTACTTCTAAAATAGTAACAAAAATAATTGAGTTTTCTCACCAAAATATGTTATGACTTTATAATGCATGTAAATATTTTTCTTAATTTTCTGCTAGCTTCAATTTTAGTTATTTATGGTGGCTTCCAGATTTTTATATGAAGGTTAATATTCTACACATGTCTATATATAGACTGTTATTATTGCACTAATTTTTGAGTAACTTATTTCAAGATGTATTAATTCTATATTATGTGAATGCATGTGTCTGATTCAACTAGATGCAATTTCGTATAACTTAGTTTGATGTCTTTCTCTGCCCTTTCATATGACATTTCATCCGCATGTTACATCTGATATTAGAAATACATGTTAGTCAACACATGCACCAATTTTCTTAAAATTGGATCTTTGTAAGATCACTTAAATATTTGAGATTATGTTACTATAAGATTTTACTGCGAGTCATACTACAAATTATAAAGTAGATAATAATAGGTTCACTTACTTTTCCGCCGAGTGTACAAAAAATATATTGAAGCAGTGTTTGTTTGGGCTTGAGAAAAATAGTGAGTTATTGAAAATTATGTATGAAGCGCATCTAAATGATCAGATTTCATTCCTCGACGTGAATGAAGAAATAACACAACACACCTCCCGAAGAGATAAAATTACAAAAAATGTAAATGTTATTTTGTGGTATGAAAATCATTGTTGCACGTACTACATCAAATCATCTTTTTTTTTATGTATCATTCTAATGCAAAAGAATACAAATTTTATAGAATACTTTCTACTATAACTACATTGATATATTATTGTTATGGCCGCCGCTTTGATGCAAAGTATTCGAATGTTAATGGGCATTCTCCCTTAAGGAGATGTCTGAAATACTGAAGTTTAGAGCTTACTTTTCATCGTTTATAAATTGTATTGTCTCTGAATATCCATTTAATTATTGTTTATTTCATGACACCAATAGTGTCTAACTATAATTTCTCTTATGATACCAACAATATCTAAGCAATGTTTGATTGTGCAAAATTAATGATCAAGAACTCCAGAAGAGCTAACTATTTATCTAGAAGATCATGATACTAGTAGTGTCCAAATAATATGTGATTATGGAGAATAAATTAAAGGCTCCAAAAGAGCTTAAATACTATTATGTAATTCGTTTTAGATTGTCATATACGAAGTTGGGTTATCGAAACACAAGTTATAGTAAACCCGAAGTTTACTAAAGTAAATAGCTATCATATTGAATTTATAAATGATTGGAGGATTAAATATCTACAAAATCATAGTGGGTAAGAAATATATATTTGAAAGGTTATCCTCTCTATTCTTCAAATTGTATTACACAAATATAAGCATGATGAAATCATATGTCACGATAAACAAGAAGTTTATTGTACAAAATAGAATTCATGTTATAGTAACCCAGAAGTTTACTAAAACAAATAGCACGTGACATGATAAACTTGAAGTTTACTAGTATAAATTTTTTTTATTAGTGTCGCACCCGATTTTGACCTGCGGGCTTCGCGACGCTATGGCGTCGATTCCCTCTGAATTGAATAAAATGCTTGCTTTGAGGAGTCGCCACCTAATTATTCTAAGGTGAATTAGGGCACCTAAATATTAACCAAAAGCTGCAAAATAACTCCAATTTTGTGGTCTACGAAACTAATGAAATTCTGGACAAGGGTTCTTTATTATCCTAAAGGGAAGGGGTTAGGCATCCTTTAAGATCCGCTAACTTGCGGTTATCCGATCAAATTCAGGTTAATTGCTATGCTAAGAAAAAGTGCATATTTTACAAGTATAAAAATAATGTTGAAAGTATTTAATGAAATGATGCATTTGTACAAGTATACATTTGTATGACATTAATATATTTGTAAAGCTAAAAAGAATATAAATATGTAATTGTATGAAAATTGATAAAAATGTATGCAATGTGATTTTTATGGGCGACTAGCCTAAAAATAAATAAACTAGCGATTTTCAATTTTAAAACTAACCGAGCCTAAAATAAATAAACTAGCAATGGATTTCCAATTTTAGACTACCCTATTAATTTATTTTATGTCTACCTATTCTAAACATTTCAATAATTTCACGAGTACAATAATATTACAATAAAGAATGAAATAAAGCTGAATTAAAAAAGTAAATGACAACAAAAATAAGTAATCTTCGAGGGGTATTTGCCTTCTTTGACTTTATCTTTGCAAGTTGTCAAGAATAAACGGTTAGAAATAATTAAATATACATAGCTTCGGATCCGCATCCAAAACAATAAATGTTTTGATTACGGAGGGCTCAGACTTAAATTTTGAAAAGATCATTCCAATCACGTCGTGGTTGCGAACATATGACTCGTTGGTCATTTTAGTTGCCTTACCTATCGAACATGTTGGTCTCTCGGGTGAAAAAGATTTAAGTTTCATCCTTGCCCAAAAGCTTTATTTTCCGTCTTTACAACTGTGGAGGCCTCAAAAATCGACGGATATTTTTTCATCGGCCAGGGTAGTATGTGTTCAAATCAGCAAAATTAAAAATTGAAATCAGACGCAAAGAATGCAAAGAGCAAGAAACAGTAAGCAGAAAAACAGAGGCAATTCCCGAGAAGACGGGATGTTTAGTAAATAAAAAAAAATAGTAAATATTCGCTGCCCGGATGTTTAAAACAGTGCTGAAAAGCGGTGAAATGAAACGAAAAAGCGCGGCCTCGAATTCAATTTCATCGGCCTAGATGCGATATAAATAAGGCAATAAAACAGTAGAACAATAAGATATCCGTTGCCCGGATACTTAAAATGTAAACTGAAAAACAGAGGAACGAAATGAAAAAAAGTGCGGCCTCGAATTCAATTTCGTCGGCCTAAATGCGGTATTAGTTAAAAACAGTAAAATAATACCGAAAGCAATCGATAAATTCAAAGCGACAAAGCGAAAGCAGGCTGATTTACGAAGAGACGCGACCTCGAATTCAATTTCATTGGCCTAAATGAAGTATTTATTTAAACTAGTAAACCGAGAAGACAATCCGTACACGGATGTTTAAATGCCAAAAGCGATGGCGAGAACAAAGAAGCGAAAAATGCGGCCTCGAATTTAATTTCATCGGCCTAAAATGCGATTTAATTCAAAGCGATAAAGCGATAAAGCAACAACAACAACAAAAAGCGCGGCCTCGAATTCAATTTCATCGGCCTAAATGTAGTATTAATTAAAATCACTAAAGCGAGAAGATATCCGTGTGCGGATGTTTAAATGCGAAAATAAACAAACGGTTTGCAATTAAAACGTAAGACACGACTCAAATTTTGGGTGAAGCGAGATTCGGAAAAATCGGACGAGTTACGAGCGGTGACTGACCACGATTTGGGCCGACCGACCGAATCAAACATTTTTTTGGAATTTTCAGATAACCAACAACACATATAAACATATAAATCTGGAAATTCATTCAAATCAGGTCGACCCGACCCGGATCAGTTACCCGACCCGGATCGGATATTTTCAACCCGACTCGATTTTCCTCCAAATTTTAGGTAACCAACAACACATAAACATAAAATCTGGGAATTCATTCAAACCGGGTCGACCCGACCGGATCGATGACTGACCGGATCGGATGTTTTCAACCCGACTCGATTTTCCTCTAAATTTCAGGTAACCAACAACACATACAAAACATAAAATCTGGAAATTCATTCGAGCAAGTCGACTCGACCGGTCGATGACCGACCGAATCGAATCGGATATTTCAACCCGAATCAAATTCTTTCCAAATTTTCAGATAACCAACAACACATATAAAACATAAAATCTGGAAAATTCATTGAGCGAATTGATGACGACCCGAATCGGATATTTCAACCCGAATCAAATTCTTTCCAAATTTTCAGATAACCAACAACACAATATCAAGCATATAAAACAGGAAATCTTACCTAAATCGGGTTGACCCGACCCGACCCGACAGTGACACAAAAGGGGCAAGAATCCATGCAAGATCCGACCTAAATTCCGACCAAGAACTCCCTCTTTTCGGACAAAAATCCACACAAATCGACCCCCAAACAGTGAACAAAAGGGGGTATTTTATGGATGGGTTTCGGATTTTGGGGGGATAGGGTATGGGGTTGACGGGTTGGTGGGTGGTGTCGTTGAGGTGATGGTGGGTGGTGTCGTCGTTGCCAGACCGGGCGACGTGGGGTCGCCAAGATGGCGGTGTGGGGTCGCGTCGTACGATTTTGGGGAGAGAAAAGGGTGTGTTTGGTTTGTTTTCTTTTTTGTGGTGTGTAGGGTTTTTTGTTTTAATGGGGGGGGGGGGGAAATAAAGGGCAAGGGGATGCTTGGGCCGGTTCGGGTGATTGGTTGGGCTCGGGTGGGGTTTCGGTTGGGCCAGTCGGGTTTGGCCGACTGGGCCCTATTTTATTTTTGTGGGATTTGGGTTGATTTTGTTTTGGGTAGAAATTATTTTGGGTTGGGAAATAAATGGGTTATGGGTTGTTGGGTTGGGTAGGAATTGTTTTGGGTTGAGTAGAAGTTGTTTTGGGGGAAAATGAAATGGGTTATGGGTTTAAAAATACAAAAAGAGATTTTATTATATAAAAAGAAAGCTTTGCAAAATTTATAAATTGTAAAGATGACAATATGATAAAATATAATATTTGTGGAATGTTTGATGCTTAAATAAAAATAAAAATGCAATGCCGTTTTGCGAAAATAAAATAACATATAATATTAAGATAAAAGTATGCTTGTGATATAAAAATGCAAATGACAGTAAAAATGCAAATAATAAATGAAAATAATGATATATATACACATATATGCCTATATTTTAAAATTGTTTTAAAGTGTCAAAAATATTAAAAATTACAAATAAAATCCAAAAAGATGGGACAAAATTGGGTGTCAACAGATGCCCCTCTTTGGCCGCAGACGATGAAAGAGTTTTCGGCCAAAGAAGTTGACTGAGTAACCAATTTTGTCCTGATCACCGGGACTCGAGGGAAGATTAGAGATGCATGGTAAGAAATAGAATCCCGAGGGGGGGAGAAGTTGTAAGAGATGGTGCAGATTCAAGAAACAATGCCCCAGTGTCGACTTATGATGACACTGGTTGCAGATGTGGCGAGATACTGGGGGAAGGGCTGAACGATGTTCGAAGAACTTCCCCGATGCAGATGATGATATATCATAGGCGTGATGAGGTGACGTCGTCGCTTAGACGTTATGCAGATGGCGACGTCGCATAGGCGTGATTGAAATTAAGATACGCGTTAGAAGGTGGGCGCCTAACTGAAATGAAATACCAGCATTAGGAGGTGGGCGCCTGACTGAAATTTAAATACCCGCATTAGGAGGTGGGCGCCTGACTGAAATTTAAATACCCGCATTAGGAGGTGGGCGCTGGTGAAATTAAAATACCGCGTTAGGAGGTGGGCGCTGATCAAATTGAAATACCGCGTTAGGAGGTGGGCGCTGGCGAAATTGAAATACCCGCGTTAGGAGGTGGGCGCTGATTGAAATTTAAATACCGCGTTAGGAGGTGGGCGCTGATCAAATTGAAATACCCGCGTTAGGAGGTGGGCGCTGATCAAATCAAATACCCGCGTTAGGAGGTGGGCGCTGATGAAATTGAAATACCCGCGATAGGAGGTGGGCGCTGACAAAAATTGAAATACCGCGATTAGGAGGTGGGCGCTGATCAAATTTAAATACCGCATTAGGAGTTGGGCGCTGATGAAAATGAAATACCGCGATGGGAGGTGGGCGCTGATCAAATTGAAATACCCATTAGGAGGTGGGCGCTGGCGAAATTGAAATACCGCGTTAGGAGGTGGGCGCTGTTGAAATTGAAATACCCGCGTTAGGAGGTGGGCGCTGATCAAATTTAAATACCGCGTTAGAGGTGGGCGCTGATCAAATTTAAATACCGCGATTAGGAGGTGGGCGCCTGAAATTAAAATACCGCGTTAGGAGGTGGGCGCTGATCAAATTCAAATACCCGCATTAGGAGGTGGGCGCTGTTGAAATTCAAATACCCGCATTAGGAGGTGGGCGCTGAATGAAATTGAAATACTCGCATTAGGAGGTGGGTGCCTGGTGAAATTGAAATACCGCGACAGGAGGTGGGCGCTGATGAAATTGAAATACCCGCGTTAGGAGGTGGGCGCTGACTGAAAATGAAATACCGCGTTAGGAGGTGGGCGCTGACAGAAATTAAAATACCGCGTTAGGAGGTGGGCGCTGTTGAAATTTAAATACCCGCGTTAGGAGGTGGGCGTCATTGAAATTTAAATACCCGCGTTAGGAGGTGGGCGCTGATCAAATTGAAATACCGCGTTAGGAGGTGGGCGCTGATCAAATTTAAATACCGCATTAGGAGGTGGGCGCTGATCAAATTTAAATACCCGCGTTAGGAGGTGGGCGCGCGACTAAAATTAAAATACCGCGTTAGGAGGTGGGCGCTGATCAAATTCAAATACCCGCGTTAGGAGGTGGGCGCTGACTGAAATTGAAATACCAGACAGAGGTGGGCGCTGATCAAATTGAAATACTCGCATTAGGAGGTGGGTGCCTGGTCAAATTGAAATACCGCGTTAGGAGGTGGGCGCTGTTGAAATTGAAATACCCGCGATGGGAGGTGGGCGCTGATGAAAATGAAATACCCGTGACAGAGGTGGGCGCTGACAAATTAAAATACCGCGTTAGGAGGTGGGCGCTGATCAAATTTAAATACCGCGTTAGGAGGTGGGCGCTGGTGAAATTTAAATACCCGCATTAGGAGGTGGGTGCCTGACTGAAATGAAATACCCGCATTAGGAGGTGGGCGCCTGACAGAAATTAAAATACCCGCATTAGGAGGTGGGCGCCTGACTGAAATTAAAATACCCGCATTAGGAGGTGGGCGCCTGACTGAAATTTAAATACCCGCATTAGGAGGTGGGCGCCTGACAGAAATTTAAATACCCGCATTAGGAGGTGGGCGCCTGACTGAAATTTAGATACCCGCATTAGGAGGTGGGCGCCTGACTGAAATTTAAATACCCGCATTTGGAGGTGGGCGCCTGAAATGACGTCGTTGTATTGACCAGATGCGTTTGTGACCCGTATGGGTTGAAATGACGTCGTTGCATAGACGTGGTGCGTTGAAGACGTCATTGTGTAGACGTGTTGTGCTGATGACGCTGTTGTATAGGCGTGTTGCTGATGACGCCGTTGTATGGGCGTGTTGTTGATGTTGTAATGCCGTGAAAGATGTAAATGACGTCATCGTCGTAAGTTTGCTGTAATATGGTTCCACGTTGTGTTGAATCTTCTGCCGATTCAAACTCATGTGGACTGTGAATTGAAATGTCATCCTTGCACGGACGAAAATGTGATGCAATGTCGGTGCCGAACAAAACACACATGTTGCGCTTCTCTGCCTTTGTCAACCTGAAGACCTGCACTTAAAGAAATTTGTGAGTTTGGGAGGCAGGGGCGGTTGATTCGCATTGACTTTGTAGTTTTTGCCCTTGACGCTTTCAAGCTCAGACTGGTTTAGATTGAAGACTTAGTTGTCTGGCATTTTCCAGGTCCATTGGCATATTCTTGTAGTGAACCCTTAAAATATGCCCCAGTTTCTGATATATATGAAGATGCTGAACTTTCAACTGGACAAAATCGAGTTTGTGCGGGCAACTTGCTTGTCCTGTTAAAGCAATCATGTCAGCCTATTGCGTTGTGTGCAAGATAATGGAAGAAAGATTCCAATGGTGTGACCGAAGCCGATGTGGCCGCCTACGTATTCCGACAAGGGAAATCAGGTCATAACGTAGTTCGCTGCAAGCAAAAGGGATTGTGAAGTTTTCCAAAATGGGACCGAAGCCGATGTGGCTGCCTACGTATCCCGCCGAGGGAATCAGGTCATAACGTAGTTCATGCAAAATAAGAGATTTATAAGGATTTTTTTTATGGGACCGAAGCCGATGTGGCCGCCTACGTATCCCGCCGAGGGAATCAGGTCATAACGTAGTTCATGCGCATTAGAGATTTGTATTTGTAGAATGTTGTTTTTTTTTTTTTTTGTAAAAGAGAGTGACTAGAGTTTGAAAAATGATGCAATATATTTTGCAAGATTTTTTTTTTTTTGTTTTTTTTATGTTTTTTGTTTTTTTTTTCTGTGAAAATATGAAAAGACATAATCACGTCTTGACTTCGGTTGGTACCAACAATTAGTATTGTGCTTAGGAGTTTTCGTTATTTGCTTTCTGTCAAATCGAGACAGACTTCAAGGTAATTCCTACAGCTTCAGATGCTACCTCAGACATACCTGAGTATCGACACTTGCTTCAAGCCAAGATTTTGACATATATGCATCCCCATGTTTCAAATGCCCTCACTGAAAGAAAGTCTCTTTCCTCACATGTATTTCAGTATTTTGAACTTTGGGACGTCTAGAGAAGTACACTCACCCTCAGAAAGATGTTCAATGCATTTAATTGTGATACCATAGGCTTGGCCGTCATGTGAGTATCCACTAATGTGAGAACCCTCGGTATAGGATCATGTAGGACTTGTTATGGGTTTGTAATGTAGGCTTGGGAAAGGAAAGGATATTATTTGGGTAAAGAGTGACTAATCCTTCCTTGAGCGTTGAAATATGTCCGTGCTTGGTATTTGTGTGCATTGATTCCGATTTGCTTCTTTTTGCCCCCTTTTGTTTTGTACCGGCTTCTTTTGAATATTTCGTTTGAAGCTTTTCCCCCTTTTTTTCGGAGTTATCTCCTTCTTTTTTTCTTTTTATATTGTCGGGGCTTTTAACTTCCTTTTTGTGTGAAGTCGTCCTTTGGTTTTGTTTTGTTTTCCTCTTTTGGGAACATTGCGACTTCAACTCGAATCATTTTCAGCAATTTGCATATTTCTTATGCGCTCAAGGAGGTCGGGCCAAAAGAGGGATAGCGCGTGTACGCACTCAGAAAGGGTATAGGCATAAGATGTGGTTGTTCAAAAAAAAAAAATAGGCTTCAGGCTCAAAGGGGAAGTACTAGGGATAATGTTATTTGGTAAGCTGAAAAGGCTCAAACGGATCAAAGAAAGCCTACGATCCTTTCCTATACCAAGTGTTACTCAGGATTTCGCCTCAACAAACATTCGAGCCAAGTTCTAGATCACAATGCAATGCAATTGAACTTATTCTAAAAACTCACCACACAATGCACATGAAACGATGAGGTTGGCTTTGTTCATATCTTGGAAGCATGAAAAACAATTTTTTAAGTGTCAACACAGCGTGAATGAGAGGTACGAGGAAGAATCTATGGTTTACCACGAAGACAATCTTCTCCACTTATTCTTTCCTATGCACACTCCTAACTGTGTTGGTATCAACCAAGTCCATCAATGATTCTTAAATTTTTTTGTATTTTTGAATAAAGGGTACCGAACCCGAATAGGGTCAGCCTCGTATCTCATCTTTGACGAGAATCGGTGTGTCGTAGTTAGTCTTTGATAGGTTATAAAAATGTATGTTAAAAAAAAAGTTCATCTACACTAGGATAGTAAAAGTAAAAATTGTATAAAACAGATGATTATCCACTATGGGACGAATGCAAAGTAAAAATAATTGTCCACAATAGAATGAATGCAATGAATAAATGATTATCCACAATAGGATGCATGTAAAATAAAAAAATGAATGTAAATTATAGGATGAATGAAAAAATTGATAAACCAGATATGTCCTTATCTACGGTGGACAAGGAAGTGCGTCTTTTTTTTCATTTTTTTTTTGATTGATTTTTTTTTTAGTGCTGTCGAACCCGAGAAGGGCTACCTACGTATCACACCGAACGGTGAGAATCAGACACTCGTAGTTCGTAAAGATAGGTTATAAAAAATGTAAGATTGAAAAAGAATTTATCCACGATAAGATAGTAAGTAAAATTGTATGCAATAAAAAAGTGATTGTCCATATTAGGATGAATGCAATGAAAAAAATAATAATCCACAATAGGATGTAATGAAAAAAAGATTGTCCATTAGGATGTAATGAAAAAAAAAAAAAAAGATTGATAATCCGAAATCATTTTTTTCATTTTTTTTTATTTGATTTTTTTAGGGGTGTCGCACCCGAGAAGGGTTACCTACGTATCACACCGTATGGTGAGAATCAGACACTCGTAGTTCGTAAGGATATGTTGTAAAAATGGTACGATATAAATGAATTATGTAACGAAAATTAAGCATATCAACTGAATTTGCAAAATATATATAAAAAACAAGTATAGACAACTAGAGTCAAAACATCTTCCGGTCGTCTTTGTGAAAGCCCTTTGGCTTTGTTCTTTCCCGGAGTATATCCAGAGATTATGTTTTAAAACGACCGCCGCCGACTGTTCGCGAGGATGATATCCTGCAAAAATAAAAGCACCGGGTGAAAGGAGGAAAGTCACTAAAAGAATAATAAAATGTAGGAGTGTGAAAGTATGGTAAAAAAAACTCCCCTGATTGCTGCACGAGGTCCGAGTCTTGATGTTCAAGAACGCTTTATCCTAGGGCAGTGACACAATTTCTATCCCAGAGTTGCAAACTATATGGTATGATATGTACAAAATTGAAGCAGCTAATTATTGCATTAAATAATATGTACAGAGATAAAAGAAGAAAAATAGCATACAAATTGTGCGGGAATTAAATACGCGTCCTATCATGCACGGAGCCTCTCTTATGCCAGAGGTGGGCCTAAACGCCAAATATGAGAGATTACGACAGAATAATCCAAGTTGTCAAACAACAGGGCTTTTGTTGGAAATGAAGACAAAATGTATGTACATTTTCCAATATCGGCATGTCATGATTAGGCTTGGATTAGTCCATCATTATCACGCTACAAATAATATGTTGATGGTCGTTGGGGGAGCGAGACCCGTCGACAATTTTGGTGGATTTCTTAATTGTGGAGTCGATGCCAAGGATCGACCCACCTATGGTGTATGTA
The DNA here is from genome assembly GCA_029783415.1 of Anisodus acutangulus. Taxonomy (NCBI): domain Eukaryota; kingdom Viridiplantae; phylum Streptophyta; class Magnoliopsida; order Solanales; family Solanaceae; genus Anisodus; species Anisodus acutangulus. The sequence goes on from CM056495.1 coordinate 15,656,260, forward strand.
TGCATGATTAAAAATAAAAGGGTATAGCTCTATCCTAAATTTACTAAGATTAGGCTTACTGGACTCAAGGTTCCCGAGCGGACTACTCGAGTGAGAAGGCTACGCGGCCTCCGGATGGTCCGGACACTCCGCGCATACGCCAACTCTCCTAAAATTTGGTAATTTGAAAGAATTTGCGGGTGCGCAAAACACACCTCGCGTGTAATGTGTGATAGTGTCAATTTTTCATAGTGGAAGAAATATGAGCGAAATGCCAATTTAAGGAAAGCAATAAAAGAATATAGCTATTAAAGAAGTTAAACATACAAAATTTCAAAAAGAAAACAATTAGAAGCAGTAGAATAAATAAGAAGCAAAATAAAGCGCAATAATAATTAACCTGAACTTGCTATGGATAAAATCCTGAATTCCCCTAGTAGAGTCGCCATCTTTGTCGCACCCGATTTTGACTGCGGGCCAGCGACGCTATGGCGTCGATTCCTCTCAATTGAATAAAATGCTTGCTTTGAGGAGTCGCCACCTAATTATTCTAAGGTGAATTAGGGCACCTAAATATTAACCAAAAGCTGCAAAATAACTCCAATTTTGTGGTCTCTGAAACTAATGAAATTACGGACAAGGGTTCTTTATTATCCTAAAGGGAAGGGGTTAGGCATCCTTTAAGATCCGCTAACTTATGTTATCCGATCAAATTCAGGTTAATTGCTATGCTAAGAAAAAGTGCATATTTTACAAGTATAAAAATAATGTTGAAAGTATTTAATGAAATGATGCATTTGTACAAGTATACATTTGTATGACATTAATATATTTGTAAAGCTAAAAAGAATATAAATATGTAATTGTATGAAAATTGATAAAAATGTATGCAATGTGATTTTTATGGGCGACTAGCCTAAAAATAAATAAACTAGCGATTTTCAATTTTAAAACTAACCGAGCCTAAAATAAATAAACTAGCAATGGATTTCCAATTTTAGACTACCCTATTAATTTATTTTATGTCTACCTATTCTAAACATTTCAATAATTTCACGAGTACAATAATATTACAATAAAGAATGAAATAAAGCTGAATTAAAAAAGTAAATGACAACAAAAATAAGTAATCTTCGAGGGGTATTTGCCTTCTTTGACTTTATCTTTGCAAGCTGTCAAGAATAAACGGTTAGAAATAATTAAATATACATAGCTTCGGATCCGCATCCAAAACAATAAATGTTTTGATTACGGAGGGCTCAGACTTAAATTTTGAAAAGATCATTCCAATCACGTCGTGGTTGCGAACATATGACTCGTTGGTCATTTTAGTTGCCTTACCTATCGAACATGTTGGTCTCTCGGGTGAAAAAGATTTAAGTTTCATCGTTGCCCAAAAGCTTTATTTTTCGTCTTTACAACTGTGGAGGCCTCAAAAATCGACGGATATTTTTTCATCGGCCAGGGTAGTATGTGTTCAAATCAGCAAAATTAAAAATTGAAATCAGACGCAGAAGAAGCAGCAGAAACAAAGAAGCGTAAAAACAGAGGCAATTCAGAAGACTGGATGTTTAGTAAATAAAAAAACAAAGAAATATTCGCCGCCTGGATGTTTAAAACAAAGGTCAAAAGCGGTGAAATGAAACGAAAAAGCGGCCTCGAATTCAATTTCATCGGCCTAGATGCGATATAAATAAGGCAATAAAGCAAGAGAACAATAAGATATCCGTTGCCGGATACTTAAAATGTAAACTGAAAAAGCGAGAGGAACGAAATGAAAAGTGCGGCCTCGAATTCAATTTAAATCGCCTAAATGCGGTATTAGTTAAAAACAAGAAAATAATACCAAAGCAATCGATAAATTCAAAGCGACAAAGCGAAAGCAGGCTGATTTACGAAGAGACGCGACCTCGAATACAATTTCATTGGCCTAAATGAAGTATTTATTTAAACTAGTAAACCAAGAAGACAATCCGTACGGATGTTTAAATGCCAAAACAGATGGCGAGAACAAAGAAACGAAAAATGCGGCCTCAATTTAATTTCATCGGCCTAAAATGCGATATTTAATTCAAAACAAGAAACAAGAAACAAAGAACAACAACCAAAAAAAAAGCGCGGCCTCAATTCAATTTCATCGGCCTAAATGTAGTATTAATTAAAATCACTAAAACAGTAAGATATCCGTGGGCGGATGTTTAAATGCGAAAATAAAGAAACAGGTTGCAATTAAGACCTAAGACACGACTCAAATTTTTGGATCAAGCGAGATTCGGAAAAATCGGACCGAGTTACGAGCGGTGACTGACCACGATTTCGGGCCGACCCGACCCGGAATCAAACATTTTTTGGAATTTTCAGATAACCAACAACACATATAAACATATAAATCTCGAAATTCATTCAACTCAGGTTGACCCGCCCCGGATGGGATATTTTCAACCCGACTCGATTTTCCTCCAAATTTCAGGTAACCAACAACACATAAACATACAATCTGGGAATTCATTCGAACCGGGTCGACCCGACCCGGATCGATGTGACCCGACCCGGATTGGATGTTTTCAACCCGACTCGATTTTCCTCTAAATTTCAGGTAACCAACAACACATACAAAACATAAAATCTGGAAATTCATTCGAACCGGGTCGACTCGACCCGGGTCAGTGACCCGACCCGAATCGGAATCGGATATTTCAACCCGAATCAAATTCTTTCCAAATTTTGAGAGAACCAACAACACATATAAAATATAAAATCTGGAAAATTCATTCGAAAGTCGATTGAGTGGTCGATGACCGACCCGAATCGGATATTTCAACCCGAATCAAATTCTTTCCAAATTTTCAGATAACCAACAACACAATATCAAGCATATAAAACAGGAAATCTTACCTAAATCGGGTTGACCCGACCCGACCCGACAGTGACACAAAAGGGGCAAGAATCCATGCAAAATCCGACCTAAATTCCGACCAAGAACTCCCTCTTTTCGGACAAAAATCCACACAAATCGACCCCCAAACAGTGAACAAAAGGGGGTATTTTATGGATGGGTTTCGGATTTTGGGGGGATAGGGTATGGGGTTGACGGGTTGGTGGGTGGTGTCGTTGAGGTGATGGTGGGTGGTGTCGTCGTTGTGACCGGCGACGTGGGGTCGCCGGTATGGCGGTGTGGGGTCGCGTCGGCGCCGATTTTGGGGAGAGAAAAGGGTGTGTTTGGTTTGTTTTCTTTTTTTGTTGTGTGTAGGGTTTTTTGTTTTAATGGGGGGGAGGGGGAAATAAAGGGCAAGGGGATGCTTGGGCGGTTCGGGTGATTGGTTGGGCTCGGGTGGGGTTTCGGTTGGGCCTGGTCGGGTTTGGCCGACTGGGCCCTATTTTATTTTTGTGGGATTTGGGTTGATTTTGTTTTGGGTAGAAATTATTTGGGTTGGGAAATAAATGGGTTATGGGTTGTTGGGTTGGGTAGGAATTATTTTGGGTTGAGTAGAAGTTGTTTTGGGGGAAAATGAAATGGGTTATGGGTTTAAAAATATAAAAAGAGATTTTATTATATAAAAAGAAAGCTTTGCAAAATTTATAAATTGTAAAGATGACAATATGATAAAATATAATATTTGTGGAATGCTTGATGCTTAAATAAAAATAAAAATGCAATGCCGTTTTGCGAAAATAAAATAACATATAATATTAAGATAAAAGTATGCTTGTGATATAAAAATGCAAATGACAGTAAAAATGCAAATAATAAATGAAAATAATGATATATATACACATATATGCCTATATTTTAAAATTGTTTTAAAGTGTCAAAAATATTAAAAATTGCAAATAAAATCCAAAAAGATGGGACAAAATTGGGTGTCAACAATTAGCCGGCATGAGCGATTAGGCCATCCCGATTCAAATATGATGTGCAAATTGAGTATTTGACACTAATTGAAGAACTAGAAGATTCTTCACGAATTTATTTTTGTTGCTTGTGCTCATGATAAGTTGATTATACTAGCTAATGTTGGATTAAATTTCCTAAATTCTGAAAAAATATAAAAGGTGAATATGGGCCTGTTCACCTGTTATGTGATGTCTTAAATAAATGCATCGATAAGACGGTCATATGTGCGTTTATTGTCAACCCGCAGTTTGACATATGCAAAGTTACTTGCTCAAAATAATTGAGTTGAGAGCACAATTTTTAGATTATATAATTAAGATAATTCATCTTGTTAATGTTGGTTTATATTCAAGTTGGTTTAGTGTTGAATGTCTACGATAAATAGCTAAACTATTACTAATGAGAACAAAACTTCATGTGTTGATCTGAAATATGATATATTGCATACAACGACGTTTGTATGCTTCAGACTAATAAATTATGATAAATTCTCCCCTCACAATTGGTTCAAGGTCACGAACCAAATATTTTCATCTAATAGTTTTTGTTGTGCGGTATATGATTAATGAATCTACCACGATGCACACAGATGAATTATCCAAAGAAGGTGAAAATGTATGTTAGTTTTTCTAACATAGGGGGGAGAGAATAAACAACTAAGAAATATGTTGTGAATTATCATCAGTATGATCCTCTATCAAATGATAATTCAAGTCAAATGCTAGAAGCATTTGCTGACCCAACTATTTCATATTTCAGTTGCAAGATGCTCTTAAATGTCCCTGAAGAATAGGATTTACAACATGCGTGAAGCATGGTAGACAAATCGGTTCCAACTGTAATAATCCTTGATAAATGAAAGGACCAAATGATCATAACAAGGAGGCAACGTTCTCTTGAAGAGCCTACGACATAACACTTCATAAAACATCATACGAGGTTCAGGTACCTAAAAAATAATGAAGTGATAAGATCTCAGTAAGTTATGTCTAATTGCAAACCGATACAAAATTATATCTCGTCGACGATATCTTTGATACAATTTAGTGCGCAATATTATATAATATTATGAGGATATGAATGCTACGTCTCTTAAAACATGTTGATGTAGAAATAATTATCAAGTAGATGCATCTTGGTAAGGATTAATTTACTAGACATGCAGTCCTGACATCAGAAGATGTCATGTAAATTAAATACTAAATGAAAATTACCTCAGCCTATATGGCTTACGTGACAAAATATATATGAATTTTTTTGAAGGATTCAAAATGCCTGAAGCATATACAAGTTATTGAAAAACTTGTTTGTAATCCTTAGACGAATTAAGTGACCTAAGGTTGATGTACTGAAATCACCTTAATAAATATTTATTGATGATGGGTACAAATATGACTATGTTTACCATTATCCCTTTATGATATCCAAAATCTTTCATAATGTTGTGCAAGTTGATGACTTGAATATTATTGGAGTTTTTGAAGAGTTTTTGAAAAGCAGTAGACCACCTGCTAAAATAAGTTGAAATCACAAAATTAGATTGGTCTTGAAGTATCAGATATGTGTTCAATTGATGAATTTATTTATCTTGCTATAACTATGAGCATGATATAATTTGTTCCTTACATGGAGATACTGAAATAAGATCTTGCATATTGTCGATTTGATGAGACAATTTTTCCAAAATTAGGGGGAGATAATACTGAAATAAAAAGGAAATTTTGTGGAATAATTCAGCATTGTCTCATCTTGATCCATATGCTTCTATTTGTGAGCAAGATGTTTAAAAGATTATTCACTTGCAGAAAATAACAAATCAAATGCCAGACGCATTTACAGATTTAAAAAAGATTACCAAATCACATATCTCTGCAGAGAATGTCCCAATTCGGATTGATGTCCCTGTAGTACCATCTACTAGTGGCATAGACCAAAGCACGCCTGAAGCGTGATAGACCATTGGGTTCTAAGGATCGGAATCCTAGAAAAAGAAAAATAAATGGTCAAGATGACACTAAGAAATAATCTCATAAAGAAATATAAGATTTGATCAATCTTTGATATTCTTGAAGAAATCAATGAGCCGCAAACTCAAGAAAATGAAGAAATATCAATAAATTCAATTGATGTTAGGACTAATTTGAATCTCTTGAAAATAAATGTGGTTTGAAATGTGACAAAATACTCACAACCATAGATGAAGATAATGTTGCATGCATTGCTCAATTGAAGGGAGGATTCATAAAAGATATAGGAAAAAGCACATTCCACCAAAGTTGTTCTTCACACACGAGCTCTAAAAGAATGGTGATATCAACGTGCAACAGATTCGTTCAAGTGATGATATGACTGATTTGTTCACTAAGTTTCTTTCAATTGCAACTTTCGAGAAGATGGTGCACAAGATTGAAATGTAAAGACTCAAGTATTTGGACTGAAGTTTTCATTAGGGGGAGTTAATACATGTTGTACTCTTTTTTTCGTATAAGGTTTTGTCCCACTGAGTTTTCCTTGTAAGATTTTTAATGAAGCAATCAAAATGTGTACTTTTTTTCCTTCATTAGATTTTTTTTCACTGAGTTTTTTCTAGTAAGGTTTTAATGATGCATATTTTCTATCAAAATAGACATCCAAATGGGAGTGTTGTAGCTATTATCATATATTGTGGATGTCTATCTTTAGGAAAAATATTAGGGCTAATAACTTTGGGACCAAGTCAATTTTCTCCTATAAATAGAAATGTTCCCCTCATTGTATTTGATCCCTCAAAAGAAATAAGAGCTTTCTTCTCTCTTTCTCTACAAATATTCTTGCTTTAGTTTATTGTTTGATAAATTAAAACTTAAGTCATTATGTTACCTAATTATTTTTATGAAATATAAAAAAGATACACATTTTTGTTCACGCCTTTGATTAAAAAGGAGAATAAATATTTTTGAAACATATATCTTTCTAAACTAATAAATATAAAATGAAAATAAATTACTAAATAAGAGTTACTAACAATTAGCAATAATTTTCTTGCACTTAAACATGTAATTTATTCGTATTTTTATTTAATTATAACATTTTATTAATTAGGAATTTATCCTTTTTTTATTCTTCCGCCTAAAAAACATCTTAAAGTTACTTAGTTAGATGAAGTTTTATTTGTGTAGGATTTCAATTATATAAGAGGTATAATTATTCTTAGAAAAATAGGTATGACGTCGTTATATTTAAGAGTCTCGAAAGATAAAAATATTTTGTCAATTACATAAAAATTCTAGTTATCTTACTAAATAATTTGTGTTCATTTCCTATTAAGAGTTTCAAAAGATACATTTCAAGAAATTTTTATGCTCTTGGTGTGAATAAGGTTTTTCAAAAATATTTTAAAATTTCATATAAGATAAATATATAAACACTTTTTTATTTATAATTTAAATTTCATGTTTAACAATTATATTCTAATATACTTTATTATGGATTATTGTAAGAATAGATCTTGAACTTAGCTCAACTCTAAAAGGTTGCTCATAGGGTGATGATTGTATAAGTCTATATAAAGAGACCAAGTTTCTCATTCCTTGTTGATGTGGGACTCTCAACAATTATACCTCATAAAGAGTGCAAGGGTTAGATTTCCATAACATAGGAGTATAAGGGTGTGTTCGAAAATATTTTTCAATTTTCTCATGTTCGTTTGATCAAAAAATTTAAAAAATATTTTCTTTAGAACAACAATACAACAACAACATAACTAGTGAAATTCCACAATGTGTGGTCTGGGGAGGATAGAGTGTATGCAGACCTTACCCCAAAGATAGGGAGGCTATTTTCGAAAGGCGCTCGGCTCAAGAGAAAACACAAAAAAGGTCAGAGAAGGATAAGCAATTCGAAGCAATATGAAAATGAAAATAACGACAGTGAATAAGCATTCTGGAAAAGAAAGGGGCGGTAGCTACCACAGAGAAACAAGATAATCAAAGTACAAGAAACATCAAATAATAACAGAGGTCAAATGACAAGAAACTATAGTGCAATACTGCGACTACTAGTATAAAAGGATAAACGAGACTCTTACTAGCCTTCTACCCTAATCGGAGTCCTCCATAACCTCCTATCTAAGATCATGTCCTCGATAAGCTGGAACTGCGCCATGTCCTGTCTAATCACCTATCCTCAATACTTCTTCGGTCTTGCTTTACCTCTCCTGAACCCATCCATAGCCAATCTCTCACACCTCTGCATTGGGACATCCGTATCTCTCCTCTTCACATGATCAAACCATCTCAGTCTTGCTTTCCACATCTTGTCCTCCACCGAGGCCATTCCCACATTATCTCGAATATCCTCATTTCTAATTCTATCTCTCCTAGTGTCCACACATCCATCACGACATTCTTATTTTCGCAACTTTTATCTTCCGAACATGAGAAGTTTTAACTGACCAACATTCCATCTCATACAATCAGAAAGTTTCAAATTTAAGTAGAGAAGTGTCTCACACAAGTATGACTTGGCATGTGAGACACATGGTAAAGCTTTTCACATGGAGGTATTAAAAGTTAAAACCAGAAAGTTTCAAATTTAATAAATCTCACCAATATGGAATTTCTTTCCAAATTTATGTTCGGGTTCTCTTCCAGCTATTATGTGTCAGAGGAAACCGATTTGTGCCAATTTTGGCACGTGAATACACCTTTAATCATGACAAGAAAACAAAATTATTTCGACAAATTTTCAAATCTGTCAGGTTATCCAAATGCAATAATTTATTTTCTTAGTGGAAGTTGTTATGATGAAAAAGAAAATGAAGTCCTTGATCCAATAGCATCACTAACTCACTATTAAAATGTTAATTTTCAAAGCTATTTTCTGTCAACAAGTCGTGTCCATTTCCATATAATGGACACTTAAATTTACTGGATGGGATGTTTGCTCCAGTATTGTTCAATAGGAGTGCTGATCTTTTGACACGTGTCCTACTCACTAATTGATGGTTAAGATATTTTTAACTGAAAATTAGTTCTATTTCGCCCTTGTTAATCCTTGGCCTTACAAAACAAGAGCAATGGAGATTTGTTGTCCTGTTTCCAAGCAGAGGAGGTAAACGGTACTATAATTAAACTAATTTTAAAATTAAAAGATCTTCACCCTCAATTAATGAGTAGGACACGTGTCAGAAGATTAGCACCCTATTGAACAATACTGGAGCAAATTTCACTGAAGGGGATCCCAACCCTAAATTTACATAATTACTATTATTTCCTTTTGCTATACAAGTCTTTTAGTAAGAAAAACGGATCAGTGCGATATTTAATTAAAAAAAATTAACCTTAAATTAAGTAAAACATGTGTTTTTGGCCCTTTTATTTATATTTATTTTTATTATATAAGTGAACCGTAAAACTAAAAAATTGAATTACCTTAATACCCTTCTTAATAACCTAACTATTTTACTTATACGATTAAACTTTTCAAAAAACAACGTACAAGCAGCTCCAAGCCAAATATTACAACTAGTCGATTTTCGAAATTTCAATAGTCCCTCAGAAAATATTCGGTACATTTATATAATTGACCAAGGGGCATATATAACATGCCTTTCAACGTTTTCTCCACTAATACCTCACTAAAATACTACCTCCTCACAAATATTACAACTAGCAATTACTTGAAAGTCAAACGTAATAAGAGTAATTTATATATGGATCAAACATGTTGACACCATTCCATGCTTGATCATGGATCAAAGCTATGACATTCTTTATTCTGCTTCATGACATAGAACATTTATGCTCTGTATTTTAGGTAAAATATTTTCTAAGTGATATCGACATTTAACTAAAAAAAAGACAGCATGGTGCACTAAATTCTCGCTATGCGCGGGGTCCGGAGAAGGGTCGGATCACAAGGGTCTGTTGTATGCAGCCTTACCTTGCATTTCTGCCAGAGGCTATTTCTACGGCTTGAATCCATGGCCTCCTGATCACATTATATGATTAAAATCAAATTATTATACTGACATTTTATTAATTATTATATGATAGGGCTGATCCATTGATTTATGTGAATCTTATTCTAGATGGAAAATATATGAAAGGTTTTTCACTATATTTTTTGTCAGAGACAAGACCTATCAAAAGAATAATTTGTATTTTCAATAATTGACGTAGGAAATTTAAAATGAAATTTCTTATATTTTGTACTTTCATAAAGTGATGTTGAAAATAATATAGTGAGATTTCATATAAAGTTTTGATGATTTTTTATGCATTTGGGTTAATTCTTTATGCTGCGACGATCTCAAACTTGATCTACAAATTTATAAGTCTGACGTTATTTTGGTAATTATATAGAAATGATCTTATTTTCTTAGCACTACATGATATTTGTTTGTATACTTGATATAAATATCATATTTAAGGTGAAATTTTATAGATAGCTTAAGGCACAAACAAAACGCAAGCTTTAGTGAAGGAATATATAGTTAAAAAAAAAGGACAAAATAGTAATATACTTATGTGTCTACAAACGTCAAGTTAGACATAGTTATGTTTCTCTGAAAATGTTAGTTTTCAGAGAAAAAAATGCACCTACCGTGCTATTTAGAAATTTGAACTTGCATTATATAAGAATGATCTGTCGAGGAATTGACAATAATGTCCAATATGGAGAAATTATAAATGGTCAATAGATATGTTTAGCAAACATGTGTTTATCCCAAAAATTCAACTTTCTCCTGCTGAAAATAAAGGATATATCTTTTCAGATTCATCTGAAATAATTTTCTATACATTTATGATTTCTCAAATGATCAACTTTACGTAACGCTTTCAAAAAGAATATCAGTGACATCAAACTATCCCATTCAATATAGAGTAACCGAAACAGATGGAAAGAATATACACTAGAAAATAAAAATATCACCTATAATTAATTTCATTGTTCATTTACATAGATCTAGACCTTGACAAATAAGTCACCACACGACTGTTCACATTGATTATTCATCAAATTTTGTACTTTATTCTTTCACGTAAAAGTATTTACTCAACATTTTATTTTAGTAATATTGAAATTGTTTAGAAAATCGTATACTATATGACTCGGCATACACGTGCCAACAAACTAGTATAAAAATGTCATATTTGAACTTTTTTAAAGCTATATCCTCAACACCAGAATAACAATACAAATTTAATATAAAAATGTCTAATTAAATAATTTAATTGTTAATAATTTATTAAATTGGTAACAAGAAAAAGAATTAATACTGCACATTCAGAAGCTTAAATATGCTTAATACAAATTATAAGAGTAACATTTAAATTTGTTGATATTTCAGAGACCAAAAGGAGGAGGTGGTCAACTAGGATTGCTTGCAAATTTGAATTAAAGAAATTGATCTTTCTAATAGCATGTTTTTCTAAGTTTATTTTTTTTTAAAAGTGCTTATTTTACTTTTGAGGAATAACATAAGCAGTTTTTTAGAAGCTTAAAAAATAGCTTTTGTCCAGAATTACTTTTTTTTGAAAAGTACTTTTGAGAAAAAAAACACTTAGAGAGCATGTTTGGCCAAACGACTAAAAATTGCTTATTTTGAGAAGTTTTTTTTTAAAACCGCTTCTCGAAAAAGTACTTTAGTGAGAAGCAATTTGTTGTTGGTTAATTCATTTGAAAAATAATTTTGATAAGCAGATTGTGTTTGATCAAACTTCTTAAAAAAGTACTTTTGAGTTTCAAATTACGAAAAGAGACAAGTATTAATAAACGCTTACTATTAAGATTATTTTAAAAAGAGGAATTATTATAAATATCTATATGAAAGACTTTAATAAGGTTTTTACTTTTATTTAATTAAAATTTTAAAGTACATATTAAAATTTTTAATTAATATAATACATAGATAAATCAAAGAAAATATTAAATATTGATATAATATCAACATAGTGATTTAAATATACTAGAAAATAGTAACCAAAATAAAATTTAAAATCATTCCACAAATTAAAATTCAGCATAAATCTAGAACATAAAATAAAATAAAGAATTATTAACTAGAAATTAATGGATTAATTAGGGATATACATGGTAAATATGTATTTATGGTATAATATTTTTGTCTTGAAAAGAATAAATTTCTGCTTCAGCATCAACTTTTTTCAAGAAGCTGAATTTCTGCTTCTCTCAAACCGCAGAAAAATTGCTTCTGATTCTACTTAAAAACAGTTTTATTAATTGGTCAAACACCTCAAATAACCAAAAAAGTTTTTTTCTCCAAAAAGAAAAAAATGCTTTTAGCCAAAAAATCTCTTCGCCAAAGAGGCTCTTAAAATATTTTTTAAATGCTTGGTCAAACACTAATTGCTGCTCAAATTTTTTTTTTTAAAATTAATACGCCAAACACAAACCGTTTCTCACTAAAAGTACTTATTTGAAAAATATTTTTTAAAATAATAAAATTTTAGAAGTTTGATCAAATACGCTATAAATCGTGTATAGTGATTTACATATACTAGAAAATAGCAACCAAAATAAAATTTAAAATCATTTCACAAATTAAAATTCAGCATAAATCTAGAACATAAAATAAAATAAAGGATTATAAGCTGAATTTCTGCTTCTCTAAAACCGCAGAAAAATTGCTTCTGCTTCTACTTAAAAATAGTTTTATTAATTGGCCAAACACCTCAAATAACCAAAAAAGTATTTTTTCTCCAAAAAGAAAAAAAGCTTTTAGCCAAAAAATCTCTTCGCCAAAGAGGCTCTTAAAATATTTTTTAAATGCTTGGTCAAACACTAATTGCTTCTCAAAAGTATTTTTTTTTAAATTAATTCGCCAAACACAAACCTTTTCTCACTAAAAGTACTTATTTGAAAAATATTTTTTAAATAATCAAATTTTAGAAGCTTGATCAAATAGGCTATAAATCGTGTATAGTGATTTAAATATACTAGAAAATAGAAACAAAAATAAAATTTAAAATCATTTCACAAATTAAAATTCAGCATAAATCTAGAACATAAAATAAAATAAAGGATTATTAACTAGAAATTAATGGATTAATTAGGGATATACTTGGTAAATATAAATTTATGGTATGCATATTTTTGTCTTGAAAAGAATAAATTTCTGCTTCAGCTTCAGCTTTTTTCAAGAAGCTGAATTTCTGCTTCTCTCAAACCAGAAAAAATTGCTTCTGCTTCTACTTAAAAACAGTTTTATTAATTGGTCAAACACCTCAAATTACCAAAAAAGTATTTTTTCTCCAAAAAGAAAAAAAATGCTTTTAGCCAAAAAATCCCTTGGCCAAACAGACTTTTAAAAATATTTTTTTAAATGCTTGGTCAATTACTAATTGCTGCTCAAAAGTTTTTTTTTTAAAATTAATTCGCCAAACACAAACCGTTTCTCACTAAAATTACTTATTTGAAAAATATTTTTTAAAATATACAAATTTTAGAAGCTTGATCAAATAGGCTATAAATCGTGTATAGTGATTTAAATTTACTAGAAAATAGCAACCAAAATAAAATTTAAAATCATTCCACAAATTAAAATTCAACATAAATCTAGAACATAAAATAAAATAAAGGATTATTAACTAGAAATTAATGGATTAATTAGGGATATACTTGGTAAATATGTATTTATGGTATGAATATTTTTGTCTTGAAAATAATAAATTTATGCTTCAGCTTTTTTCAAGAAGCTGAATTTCCGCTTCTCTCAAACCGCAGAAAAATTGCTTCTGCTTCTACTTAAAAACAATTTTATTAATTGGTCAAACACCTCAAATAACCAAAAAAGTATTTTTTTTTCTCCAAAAAGAAAAAAATGCTTTTAGCCAAAAAATCTCTTCGCCAAAGAGGCTCTTAAAATATTTTTTAAATGCTTGGTCAAACACTAATTGCTGCTCAAATTTTTTTTTTTAAAATTAATACGCCAAACACAAATCGTTTCTCACTAAAAGTACTTATTTGAAAAATATTCTTTAAAATAATCAAATTTTAGAATTTTGATCAAATAGGCTATAAATCGTGTATAGTGATTTAAATATACTAGAAAATAGCAACCAAAATAAAATTTAAAATCATTCCACAAATTAAAATTCAGCATAAATCTAGAACATAAAATAAAATAAAGGATTATTAACTAGAAACTAATGGATTAATTAGGGATATACTTGGTAAATATGAATTTATGGCATGAATATTTTTGTCTTGAAAAGAATAAATTTCAGCTTCAGCTTTTTCAAGAAGCTGAATTTCTGCTTAAAATTGCTTCTGCTTCTACTTAAAAACAGTTTTATTAATTGGCCAAACACCTCAAATTACCAAAAAAGTGTTTTTTCTCCAAAAAGAAAAAAATGCTTTTAGCCAAAAAATCTCTTGGCCAAACAGGCTTTTTAAAATATTTTTTAAATGCTTGGTCAAATACTAATTGCTGCTCAAAAGTGTTTTTTTAAATTAATTCGCCAAAAACAAATTGTTTCTCACTAAAAGTACTTATTTGAAAAACGATTTTTTAAAATAATAAATTTTTAGAAGCTTGATCAAATAGACTATAAATCGTGTATAGTGATTTAAATACACTAGAAAATAGCAACCAAAATAAAATTTAAAATTATTCCACAAATTAAAATTCAGTATAAATCTAGAACATAAAATAAAATAAAGGATTATTAACTAGAAATTAATGGATTAATTAGGGATATACTTGGTAAATATGTATTTATGGTGTGAATATTTTTGTCTTGTAAATAATAAATTTATGCTTCAGCTTCAGCTTTTTTCAAGAAGCTGAATTTATGTTTCTCTCAAACAGCAGAAAAATTGCTTCTGCTTCTACTTAAAAACTGTTTTATTAATTGGCCAAACACCTCAAATAATCAAAAAAGTATTTTTTTCTCCAAAAAGAAAAAAATGCTTTTAGCCAAAAAATCTCTTGGCCAAACTGGCTTTTTAAAATATTTTTTAAATGCTTGGTCAAATACTAATTTCTGCTCAAAAGTATTTTTTTAAATTAATTCGCCAAACACAAACTGTTTCTCACTAAAATTATTTATTTGAAAAACATTTTTTAAAATAATAAATTTTTAGAAGCTTGATCAAATAGGCTATAAATCGTGTATAGTGATTTAAATACACTAGAAAATAGCAACCAAAATAAAATTTAAAATCATTTCACAAATTAAAATTCAGCATAAATCTAGAACATAAAATAAAATAAAGGATTATTAACTAGAAATTAATGGATTAATTAGGGATATACTTGGTAAATATGTATTTATGGTATGAATATTTTTGTCTTGAAAAAAATAAATTTCTGCTTCAGCTTCAGCTTTTTTCAAGAAGCTGAATTTCTGCTTCTCTCAAACCAAAGATTTTTTTTTTCTGCTTCTACTTAAAAACAGTTTTATTAATTGACCAAACACCTCAAATAACCAAAAAAGTGTTTTTTCTCCAAAAAGAAAAAAATGCTTTTAGCCAAAAAAATCTCTTGGCCAAACAGGCTTTTAAAATATTTTTTAAATGCTTGGTCAAACACTAATTGTCGTTCAAAAGTATTTTTTTAAATTAATTCGTCAAACACAAATCGTTTCTCACTAAAAGTACTTATTTGAAAAACATTTTTAAAATAATCAAATTTTAGAAGTTTGATCAAATAGACTATAAATCGTGTGTCTGTGTTACTTTTAGATTTCTTATAAAAAAAATTAAATCTAAAAACAAATGTATAAAAAAGCTACAAAATCAATTAACTCGACTAAAAACAAAAGTTACCCTAAATTTTAGTCATATGGAGAGTACTAAACCGAAAATTACATCTCGACGATATCCTGCAAAACATATCCCAGTTCCCACAGCCCTCGTACTGAACTTGCAAATAGTTTCCACATCATGCCTACCCCAACCAACGCCCATCGCTACTACGTCCCAAGAATCTGCACCTTCCCCCCACGCCCACTTCATCACTACCACTCCATTCCGCTCCCCCCTAGTCCCCCCACCCACCAAGAAAATATCTTGGATAGACAGGTCAGAATTTTACCTACAATTCTATATTTATTTATTGTTTTGATGTCCAGCTTCTCAGCTTACGTCACACTATTTTTAAAGATAGTAATTTCGATTCTTCAACATTGTTATCATAGTAAATCATGAATGTGCGTGAATGAACATGTAACACTGATATCGTACCAGTCATGTCTCAGAATAAAATAAATTACTCCCATCAAGTTCCAAAACACGCCGTGGGCCTCTTCTTTTGCGATCCAGATATGACGGGGACCTACCGTACGATTCTATGTTAGACAAGGTAAGTCTTTTTAACAGCTTCTTAACAGTCACCACATAGGCTCACACTGAAAAGGGTAACGTACTAATTTTCTCAAACCACATATCCATCTTTTCCAAATAATTGTTCTGCATATCCCCACTGTGTCATCACTATATTCCCACAAAAATAAAAGGGTAATAAAAGAGATCACAATCTCAATTCAAGATTACATCTTTTTTCTTGTGGTCTTAACAAATCTTGAATATTTTCTTATTCTTTATAGAAAAGGGTCTATCTCAGATCTCTTTTTCTAGCATCTCATATCTTATGGCAGATTCAAGAAAGTACATTGGCAGTGAGGATCTCAAGAATCACAACAAACCAGGGGATCTATGGATATCCATTCAAGGTAAGGTTTATGATGTCTCAGATTGGGTTAAACAACACCCTGGTGGTGATTTCCCACTCTTAAATCTTGCTGGTCAGGATGTTACTGATGCCTTTGTTGCATACCATCCTGCTACTGCTTGGCAATATCTTGACAAGTTCTTTAATGGGTATTACCTTAAAGATTATTCTGCTACTGAGGTGTCTAAGGATTATAGAAGGCTTGTTTCTGAGTTTACTAAACTTGGGTTGTTTGAAAAAAAGGGCCATGTTTGTTTATTCACCATGTGTTTAATGGCAATGTTGTTTGCTATGAGTGTTTATGGAATCTTGTGTTGTCAAAGTGTGTTGGCACATTTGATAAGTGGTGGATTGATGGGGTGTTTTTGGATTCAGAGTGGATGGATTGGTCATGATTCAGGGCATTATAAGGTAATGAGCACTCGCGGGCTCAACAGATTTGCTCAAGTACTTACTGGGAATTGCCTTGCTGGAATCAGCATTGCTTGGTGGAAGTGGAATCACAATGCTCACCACATTGCTTGCAATAGTCTTGAATATGACCCTGATCTTCAGCACATGCCATTTTTCGCGGTATCTTCCAAGTTTTTCAGCTCACTCACTTCTTATTTTTATGATAGGAAGATGAATTTTGATTCTTTTACTAGATTCTTGGTTAGTAATCAACATTGGACATTTTATCCTGTCATGTGTTTAGCTAGACTCAATTTGTTTGCACAGTCATTCATATTGTTGTTATCCAAGAAAAACGTGCCCCATCGAATTCAAGAGCTTTTGGGGGTGGTTTCATTCTGGATTTGGTATCCATTGCTTGTTTCTTGCTTGCCAAACTGGGGTGAAAGAGTTATGTTTGTTCTTGCTAGTTTCACAGTGACTGGAATTCAGCATGTTCAATTCTGTTTGAACCATTTCTCGTCTGATATTTACGTTGCACCACCTAAAGGAAATGATTGGTTTGAGAAGCAAACTAGTGGCTCTCTTGACATATCATGCCCTAGTTGGATGGATTGGTTTCATGGTGGATTGCAGTTTCAGATTGAGCATCATTTGTTTCCTAGATTACCAAGATCCCAACTGAGGAAAGTCTCTCCGTTTGTGATAGACCTTTGCAAAAAGCATGGTTTACCTTACAATTGTGTCTCCTTTTTGAAGGCTAATACTTTGACCATCGACACCCTCAGAACTGCAGCTTTGCAGGCTCGGGATTTAACTAAGCCTGTTCCAAGGAATCTAGTTTGGGAAGCCGTCAACACTCACGGTTGAGACTGAAGTGCAAGGAAATCCATGGAATCGTTTCTTTTTTCTCACAATTGATGGATTGGAGAAAAGTACTTCTGCTTTTAGCATTTATGCCTCTAGCAACGATAATTTTCATCTCCTTTTGCGGCAGATGCATATCATTGTAATATCTAGAGAGAACAATCGTACTATGTCATTCTGTTAAGGTTTAATTAATTGTATTTGATCCAGATAACAGCAGGAGAAATTCATATTGTCCTTCCCTGGTTCAATTTAATGTATATTATCACCATATTAGTAGTCGCTTTGCAGGTTGCTGCAGAACTTGTTTTCTGTATTAGCCTCTTTTCCTCATTGTCTCTCTTTGCTTAGGCCGTCGCTAGTACATGATATCCTGAATTCCACGAATTTCAAACATTGTTTTGTTGTCTACCGAGTGTGTTAGGGTACAGGTTCAATAATGTAAAACATGGTTGTGCCACAGGAATTCTCTTTTCTCATGGTCTTTCATGTCATTCATGACCTTTCATGTTATCCAGTGTCAATCATCGTTGTGCATTTTATTTGGTTTACCTTGCAGAAATGCAGGGTAAGGCTGCGTACAATAGACCCTCGTGGTCCGGCTCTTTCCCGGACTCCGCGCATAGCGGGAACTTAGTACACCGGGCTGCCCTTTTCTTTTTAATTTAGTTTGACAGTTTTGGAGAACACAGTTCTGAGTTTGTACAATATGTGATTTTGCATCAATTTGTAAACTAACTAAACTTCACTTTTGCAAAGTGGTCCTGATGCTACAGCTAGCTTATATTTGGAGCTTTCTCTAAACTTGCAGGCCAAATTTAGTTTCATTTGGCTGTCATATCTTGCTGGAAGTGGTCAAAATTTTAAAAGGCATACATGTTATATGCTCTTATCTATCTACTACTAACATGATTGGACTATCCTTTGTCTATAAATTAACACTTGATTTCAAGATCACTATTTCATAGTTATGATGACATTTCTTGATATTGTTTTTGAAAAATTAGATGCCTGAATTCTATTTGAAGGTGGACATATGGGATGAATTTCAAATTCTGCTCCGAGATTTTCTTTTCATGTTATTCTTCTAGTGTTAAGTTGTGATCTTGATGATGCTTCAAAGTTCAAACTATTACACAACACATAAGTGTAGCAAGTTAATTCTTTCTTTCCAGTCCTTTTTTCGACTTTGATAATTTTGCTTAGGGTGTGTTTGGAGATCATAGTTTAGTTATTAGGTTGTGTTAGTTATAAGTTTTAAATTTACACAGTATATAATTACATAGAGCCCAGACCTCACATTGTGTCATTTCACTGGGTATGTTGTATATAATTACATAAAGTATGTGTTTGGTTGTCATAACATAATTATAATGTAATTCACAAGTCATGCTTGATTGAATAAATGTAATTACACTCAGATATTTTTAAATTCTAAGAAAAAAATTAAACAAAAAATTCAGATTTAAAAAGCAAACAAACTTTATCGTGTGACAAAAACATGTGTATGCGTATCTAAGAAAATATTAGATACTTCCTCTGTTTAAAAAAAAATGAATCACTTTCCTTTTTAGTTCGTCCCAAAAAAGAATGACATATTTTCTTATTTGACAATAATTAATTTTAAATTTTACCTTTTACGCAAAATGAGATGATCTATAACTACACAAATATCTTTGGCTTATTTTAGACCATAAGATTCAAAGATTCAAAAGTATTCCTTTATTTCTTCAAGTGCGTTCCAAATGAAAGTACATCACATAAATTGGGATGGAGAGAGTATTATTTATAACTGGGTATTTAAATTAGATATTTTTTCTTTAAATAAAAGTACTAAATAATTATAAATTAGTAACTCATATCATAAAGTATAATTGGTATCTTGACTATCTTCAAAATAAATAATATCACACAGTAAATGGATTAATAAATTGTCCAATTATGAATCTACTTTTTTCTACCAACTCATGAAATTTGAGTTGTTGCACTTTCTAAATAACAAAATGAAAAGAGTCTAGAAGGTATTTTCACAATAAATATTTACACTAATGACTAGGAAACAAAACTAGTAAAGTATACTGCAGTTTGCATCTATACTGCTTTGTTCAAATGGATACATGTTTAATGAAATCATGTTTGAAAATGTTACAATGTGTGGTATTAGCAATGATAGCATGATTATTCTGTTGTGATACTCTTAAAGGTGATTTCATTGATACCTGATAGATTTAACATGGCTCAACTGATAACTCTTGGTAAAAAAGTTAATTTTTCTAGATCGTTGATCCATACCATCTGGTGAGAGCTCTGCAAGTATATAAAATGATATCTATTCAAGGCCATATGATCTGAAGTAGATATTCTAAGTTTGTAAAATCGGTTCAGTTTTTTCATTTCAACTCCAGTGGTTTAACTGGAGTTATTTTGTTTGATTTCTGTTCAGACATTCTGTTTTCTATTAAAATGCCACCAAACTGGTTGGTGGTTTCAATTAAAAAAACTAGTAATGTACGAAACTGTGCTTAACAACTAAGAAAAACAAAAAATCCAAGCAAAATCTTAGAAGTTGCAGAATTATATGTGTAAGGCCCGTAATGTAATGTAGTTGAGATTCGTTTTGGGCAACAAAACATTTAGAATATGTTAGGGGAAGTGTGAAACGATATTGGACTTAGTGGAGGTGATATTGGTAACAAATTCCTTCCTTGATTATTTCATTCCAAATGGATAGTAAATATACCCATAATACAAGTATCATCCTAGGATGGAATTAAGGTATTAAATGACTAAATATACATCTACCATATACAAAATATACTATGTACAAATCACAATTATGACTAAATATTATATTAATTCTCACACCCCCGCAGTCGAAGCGGGAGGTCGGCGTATGCTGAGACTGTCCCGAAAGTCTTCAAATAGAACCAGCGGAAGACCTTTTCTAAAAATATCGGCGATCTGATAGCGTGGCGGGACATGTAAGACACGTACTTGTCCACGAGCAACCTTTTCGCGAACAAAGTGAATAACCAGTTCAATATGTTTAGTGCGTTGATGTTGAACCGGATTCCCTGAGAGATAAATCACACTAACATTATCACAATAAACCAATGTTGCCTTCGGAACATGACAATGGAGCTCCAGAAGAAGGTTGCGTAGCCAACAAGATTCAGAAACCACATTGGCAATACCCAGGTATTCTGCTTCGGCACTGGACCTAGACAAGGTAGCTTGCCGTTTGGAGGACCAAGATATCAAATTGTCACCAAGAAATTACAACAACCAGACGTGGATCGTCTGGTATCCGGACATGCACCCTAATTTGTATCTGTGTAAGAGACGAGAGTGGTTTTTGAAGACGGATATAGATGTAAGCCATTATCGAGAGTGCCCTGAATATAACGCACAATGCACTTGAGAGCATGCATGTGATCCTCCATCGGGTTATGCATGAATAGAAAAACCTGTTACCCAACATAAGATATGTCGGGCCTCGTGAAAGTAATATATTGCAGGAGTCCTGCAAGGCTGCGGTAATGTGATGGATCAGCATATGGCATGCTGGAAGTAACACTCAACTTTGGTTTAGTATCAACCGGAGTGGAGGATGACTTACACGAGGACATGTCAGCTCGATCAACGATCTCTTCTGCATACTTCTTTTGAGACAAAAATAAACCACTTGCATGACGTGTTACAACTATCCCCAAGAAGTAGCTTAGTGGCCCTAGATCCTTCATAGCAAATTCTGAGCTAAGAAAAGACATGATAGACTTGCGATGAGCATCAGATAAAGCAGTTAAGATAATATCATCTACATACAGAGGGATATAAACTATATCATTACCCTGATGGTATATGAAGAGAGAATGATCAGAACTGCTATTAGAAAATCCAATATTAGAAATATAATCTGCAAACCTCTTGTACCAGGTCCGAGGAGCTTGTTTGAGCCCATACAAGGATTTCTTCAGTAAGCATACATGATTAGGATAAGTGAGGTCTCTGTATCCCATGGGCTGATATATGTACACCATTTCGTTGAGTTCTCTATGCAAGAAAGCATTTTCACATCAAGATGATGTAGAGGCCATGCCTTCGAAAAATCCAGACTTAATATTGTACGGATAGTTGTTGGTTTGACCATCGGACTGAAAGTCTCACTGCAGTCCATACCAACCTGTTGAGTCTTTCCATCACCTACAAGACGGGCTTTATTCCTCTCAAATGTACCATCAGATTTTTCTTTATGACTAAAAATCCACATAGACCGAATCATATTCACATCAGGAGGACGAGACACTAAATCCCATGTCCTATTATTAATAAGAACATTATATTCATCATCCATAGCCATTTTCCAATTTGGGTCATTAAGGGCAAACACAGGATTATGAGGTAATGGTGATTTGGTAAGATGGGTGTGAAGACCGTATTTTTTTTGAAAATCCCATGTTGACTACGAGTGACTGGCCATTGGGCTGGAATTGGAGTTGGTCGGATAAAAGAGGTGATATCGGGCTGACGTGTGATGGGTCCGGAGGCCGAGAGTGTTGGAGATGGACAGCCCGAGAGTGGGTTGGCAGTTGCATATTATTTCCTCCGATATGAAATCTCTGAATCTCTTTTCCAAAGTTATTGAGACTTTTGTCTTCTTTGCGGTCATGACGGATCCATTCGGAATATCTATCCCTTTGATAATCATGTTTATGATATGCTGGGGTTCAACCGAATTCACTTGCTTGTTTGTTTCTCTATTTCTATAGTTTCCCTTTGCTCGATCACTCAAAAATTTATGCAAATGGTCATTTTTCAACAACCGAGCCACTTCATCTCTCAACTACGACAATCCTTCGTTCGGTGACAGTGAGTTTCATGATAATCGCATATCAAAATTTAGATCTCTCAGAGTCGGGTCTGTCTAGAGCGGTCTTGGCTATCTTATCTCCTTGATGTGTCTAATAGTCAAAACAAGTCCGACTGCATCAACATGGAAATTATATTCGAAACGTCTCGGGCTTTCCACACTGTTAGAAGATGATCCACCGGTATCGCTTTTAAATTGCAAACCCCTACTAGTTGACCCTCGATCATTATACCTATCTCCTATGTCCGATGAGAAGTTGCAATTATTACGACCCTATCCGATCTGAAGTTCGATCTTTCTAGTTTCCCGTAAGGTTGATACCTATATTTTGAAGACTTCGATTTCGACTCAGCTACCCTTTTTGATTTAGCAAAACTCTTGTTCCATCCTGCTGACTTTGGAAGAAGTTCGAGCTGATCATCTTCCACCCGAACTTTGGATTTATACCTATTATGCACGTCTGCCCATGTCACCGCCGGGAACTCCAACAAGTTCTTTAATTTGAGTGAGGAATTGGAGCTCCTAGGATTTAATCCTTTGGTGAAAGCTTCTGCCGCCCAATCATCTAGTACCGGGGGAAGAAACATCTGTTCCTTTTGAAACCTTGTCACGAACTCACACATCAACTCTGTATCCTTCTGAGAAATTATGAATATATATCTGCTTTCCTCGATTAGATCTTCCGTACTCCTGCATATGCCTTTATAAAAGTATCTACAAGTATTTTAATGAATTAATAGAGTGTTCAGGAAACATAGAGTACCATGTCTTTGCCCATTTAAAGAGTGTTTCGCCAAATTTCTTTAGCAATACCGATTTGATCTCATCCGAGTGCATGTCATTGCCCTTCACTACACAAGTGTACGATGCCACGTGCTCTTGTGGATCTGTAGTTTCATCGTACTTCAGGAGAACTGACATTTTAAACCTTTTTGGTATCAACTTCGGAGTTGCGCTAGGTGGAAATAGCAACTGAATGTATCTCTTCGAGTCCGGTCCTTTCAGGATCGGAGGCGCTCCAGGAATCTGGTGTACCCGTGAATCATAGGTTTCAACCTTCTTTTCATTAGTATCCATTCGCTTAATCAAAGCTTGGAGCATTTTCAAGACCTCCGAGAATTCATTTGCCCCGTACCAGCACCATCTCATTTGACTCGATCCTCCTCTCGGACCCGATCTTTATCCTGGACGAGACGAGTTTCATCCGCCGCACTTATCCCGCTGATCTTCTTTTGCAACTGAGTAATAGCCTCTTGTTACTCCTTCAACATATTAAATATTTGAGCCAGATTTATTTCGCTAACCTCATCATCGTCCGGTGTTTTCTCACGTGACCTTCTAGACCTTTAGGGTGAAATCAAGGGGTTATTCCGATGCTCGCCAGCCATTGGATCAACGGGCGGAACATTATTGTTGTTATTGATATTATTAGCACCATTATCACCGTTGTTGTTATCATCGTGGTTGCTAACCTCAACTTGGATATCACTATTCATTCTACAAGTACTTGGCACTGACATGTTTTCATAGTATCTCAAAAGAACAAGTGAAATTTAAGTTTGAACAAATCACCACAATTATCCTTAGCCCCACGGTGGGCGCTAAATTGTTTACCTCAAAAAAGGTACAGTTGAATTTGTAAATGGTTTTAAGGATATGTTGATCGATTTGCAATAGAAAGTAATAATCAATCAATAATAAGTAAACAAAGGAAAGCAATAAGTATGAAGATTAGTATGTACTGCCATAAGTCAAGATGAATCGTCTCAGCTAGATTGGTTCGGGCCTTAGCTTAATTGCTTTGAATTCGAGCCAACGATGAGAGGTTAATGATTCGAATTCAACCCTGCTACTAACAGGGTGCCATACCTATTACATAAACATCCTTCCACCTAGGGCCCGCAACAACATCTTTCCCAAAGGTCAAGGAGAAATAAAGTGACTGGAAAACATTGTAAATAATTTGCTTGCTTGGCTGATTTTATGAATAACATAAGATACCAAAACAAAAAAATTACATGCATCTAGTAAATGTAATATATCATGCCCATAGTGCAAGAAGGGACATGAGTCCAACCCCTAAGAATAGTGCAAAATAAGAAACTACTTGAAGCCTTGTATTGTAGCTCATTCTCTTACTCAAGAAATCTGATGCAATTAGGTCTACTAAAACCATATAGACTAGAATTCCAGCAGATATTGAGTTAAGGATCCCTTCGGCCACCAAAGCTTTCGGGCTATGTGGATCATAAGATGAAGTAGCTCCAATTCCTATAGCAATTCCCAATGGGGTTGTTATGGCGAAAAACGTTGCCATTACAGTAGAATAGAGGGAATTGAACTGCGCATGTGAGATACAACCTTCTAATGCGAAACCTTTGAAGAACTGGTGGAACGACAGTGCCACGAGAAAGGGTCTTATTGTACATGAACTTTCCGAAACACCCAATGATATGCCTATTATGATAGAATGTGATACTATCCCAAGCTCCAAGAATTGACAGGTAAGCAAACATCATGCATACAAAGACGGGGCAAATCATACTTGGAGTAAAGTACGTCTCTCTCTCTATTATGCAACGCTTTCCTTCTCTCTCTTTACCTAACGATAACATTTCTGCAACACTAACAAATATATGTCCACCGTCGGCTCCGGCGATCTCCTCAGCCAACGGACAGGTAAGGTCTGCCATTGTTTTCTCATTTCTCTCCCTCTTCTCCCATGTTTTCTATTTTCTCTTTTCTGTCCTTCTTTTCTTTCTTCCCTTTCCGGCTGTTTTCTCAGGTGAACATTACCGTCGATTGGAACCCTTCTTTTTTTTTCTTCCCTGTCTAGTAGTGCCCCTCTACGGTGAACATCGATGGCGACCGGAACCCTAGCAGCGTACGGTACTTTACACAGGTACCATCTTTATGGCCACTGCTCAGGCGTGCAAGCCGGACCCAACAGTTTTCAGCGGGCGAAACCACTACTAGTGTCGCCGCCACCGACCGGGTTCTATCGTTCTTTTTTATGTATTTTAGTTTCTGCATATCGAGTAGCGTCGTGCTGCGTATGGATTTTTGTTTAGAAATCCTGTCTGTTGATTGTATGCCTGCTTAGTTACTCTTTCATTCTTGCTCTGATTTAACTGAGTTGCTTTTCGTCTCTGAAATTCTGCGATTCTACTGGGTATACTTAATTAAATTACACCGTTCTTGCTATGACTGTGTATTTAGTTTTTTGGTTTCTCTGGCTTAGTTATTGTTGCACTTCTGATTCTGCTAATTTCTGGTGACATTAAGAGTATTGCAGTAAACTGACTTGATTGTCCATACATTCTGGCTTGCTTGTAACTTAGTTAGATATTTTTCCTTATTTGGTGTGATTATTATACCTTTATTGCTTGGCCTTTCTGTTGTTGTCTTTTAAGTGTAAACCCTTGAGTAGTCCTATTTACTTTAGTGACGCTGGTGAACAATGGTAGACTGGGGTCATGTTCTCGGTTGGCGGCGAGAGCGGGGGCGGGGAGCGGGGAGCGGGGAGCGGGGCGAGGTCAGGGTGGGAAGTGGGTTAAAGAAGCTTCTAAGTTGAGGGTAGGGTCTTGGAACATTGGAACTTTAACGGAAAAGTCCATAGAGCTAGTTAAAATTCTTAAGAGGAGGAGGATTAATATAACATGTGTCCAGGAAATCAAATGGGTAGGACCTAAGGCTAAGGATGTGGACGGGTATAAGTTAGGGTTCTCGGGTAGGTTGAGGTACAGGAATATGGTATGCATTTTGGTAGACAACGAGTTAAGGGATCAGGTGGTAGAAGTTATGAGGGTCAATGATAGGATAATGGCGATTAAGTTGGTAGTTGGAGGGAACACTATAAACATTATTAGTGCTTATGCGCCACAAGCGGGCTTGGACGAGGAGGAGAAGAGGCATTTTTGAGAGGATTTGGATGAGGTGGTGGGAGGTATACCACCCACTGAGAAGTTATTTATATGAGGGGATTTTAATGGACATATCGGGTCACTTTCGGGGGGTTATGATGACGTGCATGAAAGTTTTGGCCTCAGGGAAAGGAATAGGGGAGGCGTCTTACTCTTGAAGTTCGCTAAAGCTTTTGGGATGATGATTACCAATTCAAGGTTCATGAAGAAGGAGGAACACTTAGTGACTTTCCGTAGCTCGATGGCTAAGACTCAGATAGACTTTTTGCTCCTTAGGATGGTTGACAACGATCTTACAACCCGACATAAGCTTTTGGTGATGGATTTGGAGATCAAGATGGAGAAGAAGAGGAGGGCTGTGGATGACAAAGGTGACATTCAGAGTTGCAACAACTATAGGGGTATCAAGCTGCTAAGCCACACTATGAAAGTATGGAAAAGGGTCGTGGAGATGAGGGTGAGAAGAGGCGTGTCTATTTTCGAGAACCATTTTGGATTCATGCCGGAAGGTTCGACTACAAAAGCCATTCATCTTATTAAGAGGTTGGTGGAATAATATAGGGAGAGAAAGAGAGACTTACATATGGTTTTCATCGACCTCGAGAAGGCATACGACAAAGTCCCTAGGGATGTTCTATGGAGATGTTTGGAGGTTAGAGGTGTACATGTGGCGTACACTAGGACGATCAAAGATATGTATGATGGAGCCAAGACTAGGGTACAGACAGTAGAAGGAGACTCATAACACTTTCCTGTGATGAAGGGGTTGCACCAGGGATCAGCTCTTAGCCCATTCTTATTTGTCTTGGTGATGGATGGACTAACGTGACAAATTCAAGGGGAGGTGCCATGATGTATGTTATTCGCAGATGACATAGTCCTGATTGATGAGACTCACAACGGAGTGAACGCTAAGCTGGAGGTTTGGAGAGAGACTCTGGAGTCTAAAGGGTTTAGGATGAGTAGGA
This sequence comes from Anisodus acutangulus, assembly GCA_029783415.1. Taxonomy (NCBI): domain Eukaryota; kingdom Viridiplantae; phylum Streptophyta; class Magnoliopsida; order Solanales; family Solanaceae; genus Anisodus; species Anisodus acutangulus. The sequence goes on from CM056495.1 coordinate 15,683,834, forward strand.
CGAAGACAAAATACTTGGAGTGCAAATTCTGTAATGGGAGCGACCCTGAGACAAGTGTGGAGGTGAGGCTTGATACTCAGGTCATTCTAAATAAAGGAAGCTTCAAGTACCTCGGGTCTATTATCCAAGGGAATAGAGAGATTGATGACGATGTCACACATCGTATTGGGGTAGGGTGGATGAAATAGAGACTCACATCTGGAGTCTTGTGCGATAAAATGTGCCACTAAAATTTAAAGGCAAGTTCTATATGGTGGTGGTTAGACCGACTATGTTGTATGATGCGGAGTGTTGGCCAGTCAAGACTTCGCACATCCAAAAGATTAAAGTTGCGGAGATGAGGATGCTGAGATGGATCTGTGGGCATACAAAGAGGGATAGAATTAGAAATAATTATATCCGGAATAGAGGGGGAGTAGCCTCGGTGGATGATAAGATGCGCGAAGTGAGGTTAAGATGGTTCGGGAATGTGCAGAGGAGAGATAAATGCCCTAGTGCGGAGGTGTGAGAGGTTGATTATAGATGAGTTCAAGAGGGGTAGAGGTAGGCCAAATGAGTATTAATGAGAGGTGATTAGATGGGATATGGCGCATGTGCAACTTACTGAGGACATGACCTTAGATAGGGGGTTGTGGAGGACACATATTATGGTAAAAGGGTAGTAGGTAGTCGAGCGTAGCACTGCTTACGCTTACAAACGAGTAGTTATAGTGTTATTATTGTAGGCATGCTTAGCCTATCATACTAATAGGCGCATTATTGCTTTATAGTCCCCTGTCGTTTTATTTTTGCTGCTATGTGTTCTTTAGTGTACTTTATTTATCTTATTTACGTGCGTTAGTTACTGCTTCATTTTTCAGAATTCGTTGTCGTGGCTTATTCGCTTTTGTTACTAGCATTTTCATACTGCTTTAAATATCTTGTCTGGGTCTGACCGTTTCTCTTGCTTTACTTGTGCTTGTGCTTGGTATTTAGTGGTGGGTCTCACGAAAATAGCTGCTCTACCTACTAAGATAGATGTAAGGTTTATGTACACTCTACCCTCCCAGACCCCACATTGTGGATTTTACTGGGTATCTTGTTGTTGTTGTTGCCAATTAAACAAAAATAACAAGTTGGTCCTAGTCTTATAATATACTAAGGAAACAAGCAGCCCAAGAAATTTGCTTTTATGAGAAGCATACACAACTTAAAGACAAGTTCTATAGGGTGGTGGTTAAACCAACTATGTTGTATGGGGCGGAGTGTTGGCCAGTCGAGACTTCGCACATCCAAAAGATGAAAGTTGCGGAGATGTATGTGTGGCATACAAGGAGGGATATGATTAGAAATGATGATATTCGGGACAGAGTGAGAGTGGCCTCGGTGGAGGATAAGATGCGGAAAGAGAGATTGAGATGGTTCGGGCATGTGCAGATGATAGTCACAAACGCCCCAGTGCAAATGTGTGAGAGGTTGGTTATGAACGGGTTCATGAAGGGTAGAAGTAGGCCGAAGAAGTATTGGAAAGAGGTGATTAGACGGGATATGGCACAGGTGTAACTTACTGAGGACATGACCTTAGATAGGGGGTTGTGGATGACACAAATTAGGGTAGAAGGGTAGTAGGTAGTCGAGCGTAGTCCTACTTACACTTACATACTAGTAGTTGTAGTGTTATGATTGTAGCCCTGCCAAGCCTATCATACTAGTAAGCGCAGTATTATTTTATAGTTCCCTATCCTTTGATTTCTGCTGCTGTATGTTCTTTCGTGTACTTTGTTTATCTTATTTACCTGCGGTAGTTACTGCTTCTTTTTTCAAAAATGTTTTATCATGGCATGTTCGCTTTTGTTATTCTCATTTTCGTACTGTTTTAATTTCCTATCCGAGTCTGACCGTTTCTCTTGCTTTTGCTTTTGCTTTTGCTTATGCTTTTTCTTGAGCCGAAGGTCTTTCGGAAACAGTCTCTCTACTTACCAAGGTGTTAAGGTCTGCGTACACATTACCCTCCCAGACTCCACATTGTGAGATTTCACTCAATATGTTGTTTAGAATCATACACAACGATAATATGTGAATACGTAAACCATTCTGTGAATAACTGGATACACACTACATCAAAATATGTAATGACGGGCACCTGATAGACCAAGGGAAGCTATCTTTAGGTACTATTCCATCCGAAGTTAGATTTCACATGAATTGTATCTCAGAGGTTGGGTGAAAATCTTAAACACCAAACAATTAGAAAGCCTAGAATAAATGAAGTCATATAGTTAGCACTGAATGTATTTATTAAAGCTCAAGCAAACAAAAATTTAAATACGCCTCTATCCCAAATTTTAGTCATCTACTGAATTATCTATATCAGTTTCACAAAAACCTACAAGCTGTTGTAAATTCGGTAAATCATTCAAAACTACAAGTCATTCAAGAAATTTTATATCAAGTTTCGTGGCATGATATATGATAAATCCAAACATACTCTTTTCTCCTAAATGCTGGCATTTAGGAAATAGAATTGATTTCTTTAAAAGTTTCCAGACAACATTCACCAAATTCCAACCACAACAAACTTAAGCCAAGAAGTATAGATAAAGGCTAATGACATGTGAAACAATTGAAGCAAAATTACCTGAGAAACAACAACATGCCTCACTCCACCGTCCTCATCCCCACCTCCGAAACTATGGGAGTGGGAATGACCATGGGAATGCCCGTGTTCGTGTGAATGCCCATGTCTGTGATGAGCTGTATGTGCAGGCATCCCAACAATGTGTATTGCACCACTTTCTTCTTCACCAAACAATTTCTCATTTCTTGCCTTTTGCTCAACTGGTACAATAGCTGATTCCGACACCAAGTCCCCTGAATCAGCCTGATCTTTTTGGTCTTTTTTCTCTTGTTTCCTTTCATAATACTAAATCCCAACAAAGACAACCACCAAGGTACCTAATGCAGCCATCATAGTGATAAAACCAGCAAAAGGGAATATCTTCCAAGGAGATTTCGGAAGACAAGGATTAGTTAACGATGAAGTGACACCTGGTAGTATGTGGACAAAGCCTGTGGCCAGGATGACACCAGCAGCAAAGGCTTTATCAACAACAAATAGATTAGAGTCAGTTCGGAGGAACCAGTGCCTCTTGCCAACTAATGGAATGTCAACTCCATAAACACCAGCTATTAGGATGGCTGAGATAGCAACGAATTTAAGGGTGAGAGCAGCCGAGTTGTCTCGGCATCCGTCCATCTATTCACTAGCACTGCCACAGGCAGTATTGGAAACAGATTGAGAAAGTTTCTGTTGGATATGTAAAGCAGTACGGGAAATAAATAAATATTACAAGTATTCAAAAGGATAAACAAACAAACCAATATTCAGAACTGTCGTCAGCTTGTTGAGTTTTGAATCTTGATAACCTGAAATCAAGAAACACTAAATCTGGATTGTTACAACTGTGGGCTGAGTCGAGAGATGACTCTCTGTCTTTAAGACAAGATTGCCCCGTATATATGCTTTTACGTTAACGGGCAATAGTCTCCCAAGATGAAACAACAACTAATTAACACTACAAAGCAAATATATTGATTCTGACGAAGAAAACAAATACGAAACGACTTACTGAAGAATGAAAAAGGAAGGAAGAGTTTCTATTTTTTTGACACTGTTTCTGCTCACGTTTTTTGACATAATCTGTGTTGTTTTTCTCTTCTGTTTGTATATCTTGTTGTCTCATTTTCTGTTTTCCACAATTGAGCCAAAAGGCTCCAATATATAGCATAAAGGGAGGGACTCCTCAACTGCCAATGCCATTGAAGGAGGGAGTTAATCAGCCAAGTAATGGCTGATTATGGCCATGGCCATTGAAGAAGAGAGTTAATCAGCCAAGTAATGGCTATTTATAGAGGGAGTTAATCAACTAAGTAATGGCTGGTTAATGTGCAATAACGCTCCAAAAATCAACTCAAACGGTAGGCAGAAACTTTCTGCCTACCGTCGTTCCCAATTTCATCTTTCCAGAAACTCCAGGGACCAAACTGTACATATTAAATAATTTGGGGTCTATCAGAAGAAGCCCAAAGCCCAAGGCCCACGACCCGTGACTCAAGCCTGGCCCAGACCGGACGGGACGGGCGGGCGGCGGCGGCGCGCGTGTGGGCTTAGCCTTGAACCCAAGCACATCTAGGTCCTCCCTCCTTCAAACACATGGGTTACCCCTTGGGGTCCCAAACCCTTAGCCAATTTTTATACTTATAAAGAGAACAATTCTTTCTTTTCCACCGATGTGGTAGATTTCTCTTTCATTTCTTAATGAAATTTGACGATCTTTGGCCCTACGGTCATCTACTCACTTAGTAGATTATGCACGTGTGAAGAGACAAAGACTCCAATATGCAGAACCATAGTGTTTAAGTCATTAAATACGGGTGGACGCACCTCCCCACCAAAGGCAAATTTCCAACAGTTTCAGCATAATGGTATCTGTTTTGACCAAAAGAATAGTAAGAGTGTCAGAATCATTTCATAATTAAAGTACTGAACCAATGAAGAACTAACTAAATTCTTTTCAATTTCTACTGAATTAAGGTATTGGACCAATGAAGAACTATCAATTTGTGGGTTACAACAATTGCAGGAAACGGGAAGTAAGTAAATATTACAAATTGCTAGAAAAGATAAACTAAAGATTACAACAAACTGGAATCAAGAACGTTACAAACTCCTTGTGATTTGCTGAGTCAAGTGATGACACTATGTATTTAAGACAAGATTGCCCCGTATATATCATTTTACGTTGTCAGACAATATTCTCCTAAGATACAACAGACAAATGAGCAAATGAAACTCAAGTGTTACTCTTGAAGAACTTTGAATATAGTAAACTTGCTAGAGAGGAAGAAGAAGATTTCAGAAAATTCTGTAAGTGTTGAACAATTGAGCCAAATGCCTCAATTTATAGTGTAATGAGATGACCCATCAACTAGCCAACTAATGTCCTTTAATAGCCATGTAATGACATTTATTGAGGGGTTACATTCAGCCAAATAATGACTGAATTAATGTGCCAAATAATGGAGATTCAATGCTCCAAAACCAGCCCAAAAGTCAAAACTTTCCATCTTCATGTCGCAGCATTCTGCCTTCGAAGCGCCGTGGCTCCAGTGGCTGAACACCCAATTAGCGTTGCGGCGCATCGGCTCCGACGGGGCTGCCCCTCGGCCCTTCTTGGCTCCGCAATAATTTCCGACTCGTTTCATCTTACACTTCTTCCTTCGTTTACCAACGTGGAATACTTGTCAGTTGGCCAATAACCGTCTATCATTCTATATCTCAAACGTCTCATTTACGTACCAATATCACTTTCACTAATGAAATTTGCGATACTTGGCACTACGTGTGCACGTGTGTGGAAACGACGTTTCCGACGTGCGGGACTCCAATTGTTCGAGTCATAAATAATGGGATAAACTTAATTCCACATTAGTAAATTTCCAACACAATTTTCTTTTCAATTTCTATGTAATTAAGAGTGTCGGTAGAATTAATATGAAACATAAAATTTATTAGAATATTAAAGGCAATGGATTGGTTCAAGCCGTGAAAATAGTCTCTGGCAGAAATGCAAGGTAAGACTGCGTACAACAGACCCTTGTGATCCGGCTCTTCTCCGGACCCCGCGCATAGCGGGAGCTTAGTGCACCGGCCTACTTTTTTATTATTGAAGGCAATGGATTATGTATCCCACATAATACATGAAAATAGACAACAAGCGAAAAGACTTGGTAAGAACTCCATTTTCGACAAAGTACAACTAACACTACATGAGTGAGATTCAAGTATTCAACATCAAAACAGACAAAAAGAATGTGCAGAGCAAATGAAGACAAGATGTAGTAAGAAAATAAAGAAAACATACCTTTAATAGCAATTCAAATTTGGAACTCAATACCCCCAACGTTACATAAAAAAGAACAGTACAAGATAGACCCATCCAGATACTGAACTTCAAAACTAACAAACCACTTAAAACAAAGAATGTCCAGTTTCACCATAAGACTAAAAAACTGAACTACTTATAAACTACAATAAACAGGTAAACTAACTATGACATCCAAAGATCAACACTAAGTAGCCAATTGGAACATAAACCAAATGAGAACTCCTCAAGACATGGAAGAAAAAATGAATCTTGGGAATTCTCAACCAATTATAAACCAAAGCAAGCAAGCAACAACAACAACAACAACAACAACATACCCAGCGTAATCCATAAGTGGGGTCTGGGAAGGGTAAAGTGTACGTAGACCTTACCCTACTTTGGGGATAGAGAGGTTGTTTTTGTAGAATAGTTGTAAATCTCCTTCCTGGAGTTCTATTATTAATGTAATATATATAGAGTATACAACTGTAGTTTTAATAGAATTAGGATCTCTATTTTACCTTAATTACACTAAAATAATAATTACAGAATATATTGTGAATATATATGGAATATATTCACTATCACATCCCCTCAGTCGGAGCAGGAAGAGGTCAGACGCTTAGACTGAATCTGAAGTCAAGGAACAGTTGTCGAGTAAGCCCCTTTGTGAAGATATTTGCGTACTGATACGAAGAGGGAACATGCAACACCCTAACGTGACCCATTACAACCTTCTCACAAGTCTAGTCTTGTGACGTTCAAGGGCATTATTATCGCTGAACTTATATCGAAATAGGCACATACAACGGATTACATTCATCCCTTCAGGTCGCGGAACAAGATCCCAAGTGTGCTGTGAAGTAAGCGCAGTAAACTCCTCTCGCATGACCGCATTCCAATTCGGGTCAAGTTTGGCTAATGTTGGGGTTTTAGGTAGTGGGGAGATGGTTTGAGTGGATAAATTAAAGTGGACTTTTGGTTTGAAAGTCCCGTGCTGTGCACGGGTTTCCATACGGTGGGTCGGGGGATGAATCGGGTGGGTTGTGGGCTGGGTAGTGGAGTCACTGGTTGAGTTGAAGAGACTGGGCCGAGGGTTGTTGGGCTGTACAATTGGGATAATTGATTGGACAGTGGGATTGGGTCGTGTGGTAGTAGGTTGGACATCGATTTCATTGGGATGGGCAGTATTGTAAGGTGGCTGGGCAGTGTTGTTAATTGGTTATGGGTCAGGGTAGGTCAGATCGGGTGTAGTGGGTGGGGCCGACGGGATGGTATTTGGCCTATGTAGTGCGTTGTAAAGTAGAGGGGAGATGTCCGAGTCATCAAAGAAACCGTAATCTGTGACTCGAATTTTTTTGATGTTGTCAAACAGAAAAACATACTCAACAAACGTGACATGGCGTGAGATCATAATTTTGTATGTGGATAACTTATAGCACAAGTACCCCCTATGGTTCGACAGGAAACATAGGAAGACGTACAGAGTGGAGCTTGGTGCTAATTTGTGAGGGACCGTAGAGGCCATATTTGGGTAACAAAGACAATCGAAAATTCGAAGGTGATCATAGGATGGGATCCGGCGGAAGAGAATATCGGTGGGTGTCCTATTTTGGATCGTACGGGTAGGTAAAATGTTAAGAATGTATTCTATTATTTTTAATGCATATACTCAAAAGGTAGGGAAGAGACACATGAAAAAGAAGGGTACAAATCATATTGTTAATGGTGCGGAGAATTCTTTCGGCTTTACCATTTTGAGGGGAAGTATGGGGCAGGAGAAATGGAAAACCATGTCATTAGCCGCACAAAAATTATGAAAAATAGAGTTATTGAACTCACGATCATTATCACATTGAAACGTTTTGATGTCTTTTCAAATTGTGTTTTAACCAATGTATGAAATTCAAGAAATTTGGAGTAAACTTGAGACTTAAGTTTAAGCGCGTAGAACCAAAGGAAGTGAGAGAAGTCATCAAAAAACACCAGATAATATTTATGACCTAGGTTGCTAGTTATAGGAGATGTCCATAAATCCGCATGAATAATATCAAAGGGAGATAAAGATATACTTAAAGAAGACGTAAATGGGAGTCTAACGTATTTCCCTAGATGACAAGAGGAGCAACTTTGAGAAAGTTTCCCTTTATTACGTTGGATTAAATTGCGGTTTTTAAGGGAATAAAAAATATGAGCTCCCGGATGACAAAGTATACTATGCCACGTCGACGGAGATATTGTAGCTAAAGCGGTGGGTGGAGTGACATGGGCAGTGAGAGTGGATAGGAAAGGATAAAGGCCCCCCTCACTATTGCATCTGGTAAGAAGTTTCCCCGTACGTAGGTCCGTTATAGAAAAACCAAATGAGTCAAAATTAATGGATACAAAATTATCGGTGGCAAATTTTCTAAACAGAGATTAGATTATTGATAATGTTAGGGGCATATAAGACATTTTTAAGGGAGAAGTGGGGATGTTTAGTTTGTGGCCAAACTCTTGAATTGGAATGCGATGATCATTTTCGACCATAATAGATTGAGGATTATTTAACTTGCGCAATTGAGGAAGATTACCAGAATTATTGGTGAGGTGAGACGTGACGCCCGTATCCATATACTATGTATCATCAGGCTGCTGGGCTGATGTGTAATGGGCCTGATGGCTTGGGCCTGCCTGGCGAGCCGCTGGAGAGGCTCCCAGGATGCTGGGCCTAGGCTGAGCCCACTGAAATTGCTAGGCTTAGGCCACTGGAACGCTGCAGGAAGGTGAGGCCCAGTTACCGTACAGTGGCCAAAGCAGTGGGTTGGTCCACTATTGCGGTTGCTGGGCCTGTTGTGGACTGCTTGTATTGTTGGCCCAATTTCCACGAGGAGGATTTATGACGTTGGATGTTGAGGAAGAGGAAACGGAAAAAGATATGTGGGTCGCGGGTAACGTTATGAGGGTATCTGAAAATTGGTAGTGAAATAAAATGGAGCGTTCCGGATGCTAAGGAGGAGGTTGTCCTCAATGATATATGAAAGGGTAAAATTACCGGTAGTGGCGTTCCTTAGAATTCTTTTAGAAAGGGTCAATCAATGGATAATGTCTCAGAAATAGGGGATACAGAGCTCAACAATACAAAGTAGGGTGCTCTCTCCGCTGATGTCACTGAAGAGACATTTGATAGGTTACTGAAAACTTCAATAGGTGTTGAGGAAGTCAATACCTATAGCTTTGCTTACGAGAACGGTTTCAAGGTCAAGTTGGATGGAGATAATCTTGAAGGACATAAAGACAAAGTTTCTGAAGCTATTACATGCAGATGGAAGTATAGGGTTAGGGTTTTTAGGCTCTGATACCATGTAAAATAATATAAATCGCCTTCCCGGAGTTCTATTATTAATGTAATATATATAAAGTATACAACTATAGTCCTAATAGAATTAGGATATCTATTTTACCTTAATTACACTAAAATAATAGTTACAAAATATATTATAAATATATCCACTATCAGTTTTCCATAGAACTCGGCTCAAGATACCAAAGCAAGCAAAACCAAGAATTAAAGATAAAAGAAAATGGTTACGTGAGAAAGCTCAAGTCTTTTCTCTAATATGGCACATAGGAAAGAAGGGCACAAGATCCTGAAATAACAAAGTACTAAAGAATAAAAGTCACAACTTCCAAGAAAGGGGTGATGAATAATAGTAAGGAATACACACAATAAAAAAAAGAGCGGGGAGTGTAGATGGGTGGTAGGGCATTGAAGAAATGAACCTCAATGAATGACATATGAGATATGTGCGACTGCTAGAAAGAGAGGGAATTTGTCTTTCTCTTTTCAATTATACGTAATAATTCTTGAAAACCCCTTTAACCAAAAATTATTTATAATCTTCTTGTTAAGGAGGGTATAGAAAAGGATAAAGAAAGAAAGAATCAAAGAGGGGAGGGGGGGGGAATAGATAGGGAGAAATGGAAGAAACAAAGAGAGAAGTGGATGTGGATGTCGACATTATTAGTAAAGAAAGAAGAGAGAGAAGATGGGAGACATTCGGAATAGTCGCTTGATTTACAAAAGAATGACCACCACTGTGTCGACACCCCTGCGTAATAACTCATGCACTCCATTTTTTTTAAAATATTTTTCAAGAAGTATACTGTAAAAAACCAAGGAATGTTTGAGTCAATTCACGCACACTTCAATTATTTTATTAGACACTTACTTATTTGTCTCATAGGACGATGTTGGGTGTTAGATTCTGGAGCGTCGTTTCATGCCACTTCAAACAGGGGTACTTTTCTAGCTATGAACAAGGCAATCTCAACAAGATGTGTCTTGGAGATGATGAACCATGTGAGATTGTTGGGAAGGGAGATGTAGAAGTCGGTTTGATGAACGTTGAAAAACTAAAGCTGAAGCAAGTTCGACATGTACCAAAACTAGCACAAAATTTAATTTTTGTTAGTCAAGTGTCAATGCTGATTGTGTTTCCTTTTTTAATGTATATTCGTGGAAGATTAACAATGGTAATTTAGTGATAACACGAGGAAAGAGAGATAGAACTCTGTCAGGATGTCTCCCCACGTAATATTTGTTGGATATTACAAAGGTTGCAGGAAACAGGAATTACAAGCAACTGCTAAAGTAAGAATTGAAATTACAATTCAACTAGAAATATGAAAATTACAAAGATGAACTAGAAAAACTGAAAAACTGCTTTGTTTGCTTGCTGAGTCGAGTGTGGCACTCTGTCCTTAAGACAATATTGCCCCGTATGTATCCTTTATACGTCCTGGACAATTCGTCTCCCAAGATAAAACAGCAATGGAACACTTGAGCAAAGGAAACTCAAGAGCTACCTTGAAGAATATTGAGCAAGAAATAATGCAAGGAAGATGTAGGAAGAAACTGTTTTGCTTGTGTATTTTTGTGTATATAGCAAGTATATTTTCTGTGCTCCTCAGCAATGGTGTAGGGGTGTTTATATAGGTGAGGGAGGGCTGTTTAACTGCCTCCATAACAGCCATTATTGGCCAAATAATGGCCATTATGGAGGTAGTAAAGTCACCAAAATAAATGGTGAAAAGACCAACGGATTTGGCCATTATAGGAGGAGTAATTCAGCCAAAATAAATGGCTGAATTGAGTGCTTGGCGTTTCTGTTCTGACCGTCGAAATTCTGACTTTCGGAAAACTTCAGGGACCAAACTGTACATCTTAAAACTTCAGGGACCAAACTTCAGGGACCACGACCCGTGACCCGTGACCCGTGAACCCATGAACCCGGAACCCGGAACCGGACCGGACGGGCGGGCGGCGGCGGCGCGCGTGTGGTCTTTCCTTGAACCGAAGCACATCTAGGTCCTCCCTCCTTTAAACACATGGGATACCCCTTGGGGTCCCAAACCCCAAACCAATTTCGAGTCTTATATACACAACAATTCTTTCTTCCTCTACCGATGAGGGAGAATTGAACACAACACCACACTTTTCATGCTTCAAACACCTCACTTCGTGAACCAATATCTCTTTCATTTCTCAATGAAATTTGACGATTCTTGGCCCTACGGTTATCTACGTACTTAGTAGATCATGCATGTGTGAAGAACCGGATTCTCCAACATACGTAACACTATTGTTTAAGCCGTTAAAGTTGGTCGGTCGCAACTCCCGCCAAAGGCTAATTTCCAACAATCCCCTCTTGAAAGAGATTTTGGCGCACTCACATGGTGTCTTTTCATTTCCAGCAATATTTCAGCGGACCGATGTTGCATAAGGAGAGGTAGCATCAGCTTTGAACCTTCCATAGTTGAATATCATCGGACTTACTTACTGCGCGGTGAACGTGATGTCTTGAACCGTCAGTGTTTAGTGTAAGCCAAGTCAATGGTACCAACACAACAAATTCCCTTACTCTCTTCTTCGTAATGTTTTGTCCGTTTTGGCCATGGACAACGTCTTGGATTCTTAAGTGCGTTCATTTTGAGGCGGCCCGACCTCGCACTTAAATAGGTGGTCTCCTACAAGGTATCCTGCTATACCCCACTTCACAAGTGTTAGGAACCATTAAAAGTTTCCCAAAACCTAACCTCAACTGTTGAGGAGCATTATAGGTTTTGAAAACTTAACCTTTACCCACACTGCAGATAGCACTTAAAAGTCTATCGCGAGAACGGCTGTGGATTTGGTGTTTCTTTTCAGAAATCACTATCCGAAGTGCTCATACTTCCACCGAAGCGATCAACTGAACCTTTACAACTTAGTTTTCCCATTGAACCAAATTACTGGGATCTCCAGTTAGTAAGGTTGGGTTACCGCTGTATTAGTCCTTATATTTTGGGTTTTAAGCCCATTCTCCTAGACTGGCAAGCCATCTGATCTTTGGGTAAGCCCTTTGTCAATGGGTCTGCTATATTATCCTTTGAATTGATGTAATCAATGGATATTATACCCGTGGTGATCAGTTGCCTAACGGTCTTATGCCTCCGTCGAATATGACGAGACTTGCCGTTCTACATAGCATTCCGTGCCCTTCCTAGAGCCGACTGACTGTCGCAGTGGATCATTACCGAAGGTACGGGTTTGTTCCAACACGGAACATCCTCTAAGAAGTCATGAAGCCACTCAACTTCTTCTCCTGCTTTGTCTAAAGCGATAAACTCCGATTCCATTGTGGATCGGGCGATGCAAGTTTGCTTAGAGGATTTCCAAGACACAATTTCACCACCAATTGTAAATACATACCCACCGGTGGACTTGGTGTTCTCTATATCGATATCCAGTTTGCATCATTGTACCCTCTAGTACAAATTTGGATATCTCGAATAGTGTAACCCGTAATTTAACGTGTATTTCAGGTATTGTAATACCCGATTCAACGCCTTCCAGTGATTATCACTCGGATTACGAGTGAACCTAGCCAACTTATTGACTGCGTAAGCAATATCAGGTCGGGAGCAGTTTGTTATATACATCAAACTACCGATCACCTGTGCATATCGCTCTTGGTATACCGGTGCACCAAGATTTTTATCAAGCTTTTGATTTGTATCCATTGGTGACTTTATCGGTGAACTGTCTAACATCTCAAACTTTCTCAAAACATCCTCGATGTAGTGAGACTGAGATAAGACCAGTTCGTCAGACGTCTTAGAGATTTTAATCCCTAAGATGACATCTGCGATACCCATATCCTTCATGTCAAAGCATTGTTTCAACATGTTCTTAGTCTCTAGGATTACCCTAGGACTGTTTTCCTGTGATTAACATGTCGTCTACATACAGGCATATCATAACAAACGAGTCAGAGTTATCTTTCGTGTAAACACATTTATCACACTCATTAATGGCGAACCCCTTCGATAGTAGAGTACTATCAAATTTTTCGTGCCATTGCTTCGGGGCTTGTTTCAGCCCGTACAGAGATTTGATAAGTCGACAGACTTTCTTCTCTTGCCCTTGAACCACGTACCCCTCGGGTTAGTCCATATAAATTTCTTCTTCCAAATCACCATTTAGGAAGGCTGTCTTAACATCCATCTGGTGTATCTCAAGGTCACGCAAAGCTGCGATCACAATGAATACCCGTATGGATGTCATCCGGGATACCGGAGAGTATGTGTCAAAGTAGTCAAAGCCTTCTGTTTGTCGATAGCCCTTGACTACCAACCTGGCTTTGTACTTGTCTATAGACCCATCTGCCTTGTATTTCCGTTTGAGTATCCACTTACACCCTAACGGTTTATTTCCCGGAGGAAGATCAACCAACTCCCAAGTATGGTTATGCAGAATGGAGCTTATTTCACTCTCAATGGCTTCTTTCCAGAGCGGTGCTTCTGGAGTTGACAACGCCTTAGCAATTGTCCTTGGTTCATCATTAACCATGTAAGCTACAAAGTCAGGACCGAAGGATTTATCCTTCCTGGCCCTTTTACTTCGCCTTAGATCCATCTCTGGAGTCTCCAAGTTACGAGAATCTGAACACTAGATTAGGATGTTCACCACCTCGAGATTCGCTAGATCTCAACCATTCGTGATCCGGCAAATCGGACTCCCGGTTCTTAAGAGCTTTGTGCATAACTTCATTTGAGAGAGGTTATGTCTTTCTCATTTCTAGGAAAGGTACTTTCAAAGAATAGAGCATTCATTGATTCCATTATTGTACCCTGGTGGATATCTGGAATATCTGACTTATGCACTAAGAAGCGATAAGCACTACTGTTATTTGCATATCCGATGAATATGCAATCTACAGTCTTAGGCCCAATCTTGACCTGCTTTGGCTTGGGTACTTCAACCTTTGCCAGACAACCCCACACCTTAAAATATTTGTAGGTGGGTTTCTTTCCCTTCCATAATTCATATGGGGTTTTGTCCTTACCCTTATGTGGGACTCTGTTAAGAATCGTATTAGCGGTAAGGACAGTTTCTCCCCACATATTTTGGGGAAGACCAGAATTGATAAGCAAGGCATTCATCATTTTCTTTAATGTGCGGTTCTTACGTTCCACCACACCGTTTGATTGAGGTGAGTATGGAGCCGTCGTTTGATGAATAATGCCTTCTCGGGCACAGTATTCCTCAAAAGGCGCAACATATTCTCCCCCTCTATCGCTACGAATGGATTTAATCCGTAGGCTAAGTTGATTCTCAACTTCTTCTTTGTAACGTCGGAACGCTTCAAAGGCTTCATCCTTACTTTTCAACAAGTAAAGGTAACAATACCTTGTGATATCATCTATAAATGTCACAAAGTACTTGTTCCCCCCTCTAGTTTGTGCAAACTTCAAATCACATATATCTGTGTGAATAAGTTCTAGAGGAGCGGTATTTCTTTCGACGGATCGAAAATGAAGCTTGGTGAGTTTTGCCTCTACGCACACCTCACATTTATATTGAGGGTTTACGTCGATAGAAGGCAACAACTCCATCTTTACCAGCCTTTGAATAGACTTGTAGTTTACGTGTCCTAATCTATGATGCCATAAATTAGAAGACTCAAGCAAATAAGAAGAAGGTTCAACTTTATTTCCTTGACGCAATACAGACATGGCATTCACTTTGAAGAGGCCTTCACAGATGAAGCCCCTCCCTACAAATGTGCCATTTTTTAGTGAGTGCAAACTTATTGGATTCAAATACTAGCCTAAAACCAGCATTAACCAATAAAGGTCCAGAAATTAAATTTCTTCTAATCTCTGGGACGTGCATCACTTCCTTCAGAGTAAGTTCCTTGCCGGAAGTCATCTTCAGGACCACCTTTCCAACCCCCATCACGTCGGAAGAAGCGTTGTTGCCCATGAACAGCTTCTTGTCACCGATCGTGTGCGTGGAGAAGGCATCTTTGTTGGAACAGATGTGCCTAGTAGCACCCGTGTCCACCCACCACTGCTTCGGATTTTCCACCAAGTTGGCTTCTAGCACCACTGCAGAGAATTCCTCGATCATGTCATCCAGGAGCGTGTCCTTGACGACGTTTGCTTGAGCCTTGCCTTTTGACTTGGCTTTACTGCTTGCTCGCCTTGAGCTTGCGGCATTCCTTGATCCTATGACCAGGTTTCCCACGGTGATGACAATTACCTCAACATCTCTGCTGCAGGGGCTTTGCCGTCTTTCTGGAACTTCCGCTTCTTGCTTGAGTTCCCTTTGGCCTCAGCCAGATTCGCCTTTGCCTCAGCATGTTGTCTACCCTTTGGCAATGTCTTCTTATTATCTTCCTGGATTTGCAGTTTGATAACAAGCTCTTCAAAGGTCATCTCCTTTGTCTTGAGTTTCAAGTAACTCATAAACTCATTCCATGAAGGAGGTAACTTTTCAATCAGCGATGCAACCAAAAACTGCTCGTTTGGCTTTAGTCCTTCCAAATCCAGGTGATGTAAAATCATTTGGAATTCCTGGACTTGGGACATCACTGTTTTGCTGTCCACCATTTGGAATTTTAGAAATTTCTCAACGATGAACTTCTTAGTACCCGCATCTTGTGCGTTGTACTTCTTTTGCAGTTTTTCCCACAGCTCTTTGGCGGTGCCAACGGTAGAATATACTGTGTAGAGAGGGTCTGCCAAGCAGTTCAGTATATAGTTCTTGCACATGAAATCGCTATGATTCCACGCATCACGAACCATCTTCATGCCGTTAATGACATGGATACCAAGGTCCCCTTCACCCGTTTCATTAGGCGAAGAGTCCATTTCATTTCCAGCTTGTGGAGGATCTTCCGTAAGGAACCGGGCCATGCCCATAATCATATAAGTAAACAAAGATCTTTTCGCCATCTTTTGAATTCTGATCCCATGAATTTTTCAGGACGATCATGATGGTGTGAAGAAGAGGGTGGAGCTCCAAAGAATGGGAAAGCGGCGGTGTTCGCCTTGAACGATGCGGCGGCGGCGAAAGCGGCGTGTGTTCGCCTTGAGCGATAGCGGCGATGGTGGGGAAAGCGACAACGTTGCCTCGAGAGGCGAAGCGATGCAACAACATCGGTTGTATTTCCAGCCATGTTATAGCAACTGTAGTAAACAGATATTATCTTAACGTGTTGGATATTACAAAGGTTGCGAAACGGAATTACAAGCAACTGCTAAAGTAAGAATTGAAATTACAATTCAACTAGAAATCTGAAAATTACAAAGATGAACTAGAAAAAGCGAAAAAGCGAAAAAGCGCTTTGTTTGCTTGAGAGTCGAGTGTGGCACTCTGTCCTTAAGACAATATTGCCCCGTATGTATCCTTTATACGTCCTGGACAATTCGTCTCCCAAGATAAAACAACAATGGAACACTTGAGCAAAGAAAACTCAAGAGCTACCTTGAAGAATATTGAGCAAGAAATGATGCAAGGAAGATGTAGGAAGAAACTGTTTTGCTTGTGTATTTTCGTGTATATAGCAAGTATATTTTCTGTGCTCCTCAGCAATGGTGTAGGGGGTGTTTATATAGGTGAGGGAGGGCTGTTTAACTGCCTCCATAACAACCATTATTGGCCAAATAATGTCCATTATGGAGGTAGTAAAGTCACCAAAATAAATGGTGAAAAGACCAACGGATTTGGCCATTATAGGAGGAGTAATTCAGCCAAAATAAATGGCTGAATTGAGTGCTTGGCGTTTCTGTTCTGACCGTCGAAATTCTGACTTTCGGAAAACTTCAGGGACCAAACTGTACATCTGAAAGAATTCTGGTCCAAACTGTACTTCTGGCAAAGTTTTCTGGCCCAAAAAGATAATATTAGAAGCCCACAGCCCGTGACCGGACGGGCGGGCGGCGGCGGCGCGCGTGTGGTCTTTCCTTGAACCGAAACACATCTAGGTCCTCCCTCCTTTAAACACATGGGATACCCCTTGGGGTCCCAAACCCCAAACCAATTTCGAGTCTTATATACACAACAATTCTTTCTTCCTCTACCGATGAGGGAGAATTGAACACAACACCACACTTTTCATGCTTCAAACACCTCACTTCGTGAACCAATATCTCTTTCATTTCTCAATGAAATTTGACGATTCTTGGCCCTACAGTTATCTACGTACTTAGTAGATCATGCATGTGTGAAGAACCGGATTCTCCAACATACGTAACACTAGTGTTTAAGCCGTTAAAGTTGGTCGGTCGCAACTCCCGTCAAAGGCTAATTTCCAACAATATTAATATGGCTTCTTCACAGAATAATGTAAATTTATGTCATAGAAGGCTTGGGTACATGAGTGTGGAGGGAATGAAGGTAATGGCTCACAAAGATAAATTGGACGGAATAATAAATGTTGATTTTCAGTTTTGTGAAGACTTTGTGTTGGAAAAACAAAAGAAAGGCAGATTTTCTAAGGAGGACGAGATCTGAGAAGACAACGCTCGACCTCGTTCATACAAATGTTTGAGGTCCATCTCAGGTCCCTTCAATGAATGGTTCTCAGCATTATGTCACTTTTTATTGATGATTATACAAGAATGCTTTGGATTTAATTCATGAAAAATAAGTATAAGGTATTTGATATCTTTAAGAAATAGAAGTCCGTAGTTGAGAATGAGACATGTTTATAGCTTAAAAGCTTAATGTCAAACAACGGGGATAAGTACCGCAACAAGAAATTCGAAGATTATTGTGCTAAAAATGAAATCAAAAGAGAATTGACTACTCCTGGTAAAACAAAATAGGATAGATGAACGGATGAATAAAATTATAATTGAAAGAGCTCGAAGCTTGATGATCAGTGATGGGTTAGCTAAATGGTTCTGGGCTGAAGTTGCGGATACTGTTACATACTTGATCGATAGAGGACCTTCAACCGCCAAAACATTTGAACTACCTTAAGAATATGGATTGAGAAAGAGGTAAAACTCTTACATCTTAGAGTTTTAGTTGCATAATTTATATTCACGTGAATGCAAATGAGAGATTTAAGTAGATGCAAAGTTCAAAATTTACACTTTCTTAAGCTATGGTGGTGATGGGTTTGGGTACAGACTCTGGGATCATGACAGCCAGAAGGTAATTAGGAGCAAGAATATGGTTTTCAATGAAAATGTTCTGCATAAGGACTAGTTCAAGGAGTTCGTTGAATTTGATGATGATGAGAACAGTGTTGAACAGGATAATGCACAAGTTGATGCATATGAGGAGAACGAACAAGAAATCATAGAGGCACCTATTTCGCTGTAAAGGTAAAAAAGACAGAGGTTTCCTAACAAACGATATGTTTCTTCTCTTGATTATCTGTTACTAACAGATAGTAGTGAGCCTAGCTATTTTGATGAGGCAATGCAAGTTGATTGCAAGTCCAAATGGATTCAGACCATGGATGAAGAAATTGATTCACTCCATATAAACCAACCTAGGACTTGGTCTAATTGCAGAAGAAAAAAGAACAACTCATAATAAACGGGTGTATAGGATGAAACATGAGCATGATAGCTCAACGAGGTACAAAAAAAGGTTGGTAGTAAAGGTTTCCAACATGTCAGGTATTGATTTCACGGAATTTTTCTCCACTATGGTCAAATTGTCCATTATTCGAGTTGTGTTGAGCATTTTTGCTGTAGAAAATATACATTCAGAGCAGTTAGATGTCAAGATTTTGTTAACTTAGATTTGTCTATAAATGTTAATGGTAGGAAAATTACTACATGCTATGTGTTTACTCTTGAAAATGCAACAATCGGTTGGATTTCAAGATTACAAAAGGTCATTGTCTTGTCTACCACAGAGATAAAATATATTGCTGCAATGAAAGTATGTAAGGAGATGATTTGGTTGTAAAGCTTGTTGAAGGACTTGGGCAAGAGAGAATGGAATGGAGGCTACACAACGACAGTCGAAGTGTCATTCATTTGACAAAATACTCTGTATATCATTCAAGGACAAAACACATGATATTAAGTATCACTTCATTCACTCACTTTTGGAGGAAGGTTCATTCAAGTCGGATAAGATTCACAGTGAAGAGAATTCTACAGATATGTTAACCAAATCAGTCACTATTGAGAAAATGGAGACATGCTTGGCTTCTCTTCTCCTAGCTAACTAGAAGTTAGCTGAAGTCGCCAACTCTATGATGATCAATTATGGTAGATAGACGTGGGTGATAGACCCAAGTTGGAGAATATAATTATTAAGTTGGTGGCCTGACTCCAATTAGGATTAGGATTAGGATTGGAGGACATCCTAATACTCTAGGATTAGGATTTTTTTGTAACCTATATATACATGGCTTTTCCGCATAATTATGTATCATGTAAAAATATCTTTTATTGAGAAATAAGAGTTGGTGACGATTGTAGTTTCCTCCCTTTAAGGATTTCCACGTAAAATTGTGTGTTCTTTTTCGTTATCATTGATTTGATTCTCGTTGTCTTATAACAAAAATCAGTACACCCAGGGCAGGCCAGAGGGTCAAGCCACTGAAGCGAGCGCTTTAGACCACTGAAGTGTTCGGTATATGTATTAAATTTTCTGACTAATTCGATTTTGAGACATGCAATGCTGATTAAAGAGGGAAACGCTCCCTAGCAAGATTTTTTCATTCTGAGGCTCGAACATGCTTATCGGGTGGTTCGGTTCAGTTTTGAATATTATCGGTTCGACTTATTGATTATCGATTTGTAGATATGCTAAATCATTACAGAACGGTTTCAAATAAAATATATATAATTCTTTTATAAAAAAATAAGGCCTCCGATTAAAGTTTGGCTTTAGGCTATCAATCTTATTGAGCTGCCCACGGTGACACCACACATGCTATATGGGCCGAGACAGTTCAACTGGGACAAAGATCTTATATATGAGGAAACCTAACCCACATGACGAGGTAACTCGAGAATTCGAGGCAGACATGATTTTTTTGCTAACAAGGTCAGAAAGTAAATAGATACCCTTAGTAAGAACACCCCATGTAAATTCCTGTCTAAATAAAAAATAAAAAATAAACAACCTTATGAATTAAAAAAACGTCCGCACAAAAACATAAAATCGTTGGTTAAAGGTCGTAACTAGAATTCGTGTGATCTGAGTTCAAATGAGATCGTTGTTCAATTAAGTTCTCCTCTTCTCCGGTAAATACATAATAGAATAAAATGATCTTTGTGAACTGAAAATAATATCAATTTCCACCAAAAAATGTAAGAAAAAGTAAACGTGTAAAGGAAAACCAATGCTGCTACTAGAGATATGAATTGATTGTCAAACTTCTATTTATATGAAAAGTAGTGTTAAGCATATTATCTTAAAGTTCTAGTTAAAGTTGGTATATCTTATAACTTAATATTATGCTAACCAAAACTATTTCTAACTAGATATGTCACCAAGTGCAAATATCATTTCCACAAGTAAGGAAAAGTTTTTTAAAGGGTGGTACAAAGGGGAAAAAAGGCTTGAATATTGGGTAGAGAATTTAGCAAATATAAAGCAAATTTCTAAAGCCCCGTTTGTACATGATTTGAAATCATAATATGAAATCAGTGATTTGAAATTAGGATAATTTGAAGTTGAAGTTTTGTTTAAACATGTCATTTGAATTTCTTAATTTGCATTTTTTCTCAGAACCATAAAACCCCACAAGTTGTAAAAACCATCAAAACTTTCACAATTCTTATACAATCTTACCAAATAAGCAAATCATAGTTCATAACAAAGTTAATACACTACTAGAAGATCTTTGTAAAAAAAATACAAGCTTTATTGATCGAACTTTAGTTCAATAAAAAGAACAATTGAATATGAGTTGTAGAAGTAAATTTAGTTGGTAAATGGTTGGTAATAGTAAAATTTGTTATAAGTATACTATCAACAGATTTTTTTTTTATATTTGATATAAATGGTTGGTATACCAACTTATGAATTTTTTTTTACAAAATATAAACTTATGGGTCAAGTTTTACATTTAAAAAACTTGAAATCATGATTTGAAATACCAAATCATGCCTTTTTGGAAAATTTGAGATTTGAAATCATGATATGAAGTTGAAGTTGAAATTTTATGCAAATTTCATAAACAAACACTGATTTGAAATCAAAATATGAAATCATGATTTCATATCGCATGGCCAAACGTCTACTAAGGAGCCATTTGGACATGATTTGAGATCTAGATTTGAAGTTGAAGTTTTGTTTGGACATGTAATTTGGATTTCTTAAGTTGTATTTTTTTATAGACATAAAACCCATAAACTGTGAAAATCATCAAAATTTTCCCAATTCTTATACAATTTTACCAAATGAGCAAGTCATAATTAATAACAAAATTAATATGTTACTAGAAGAACTATGTTATTAGAGTGATGTAAGATTTATGACATTTCCTTGCATGCAGATGCAGGATGTATGTAGTAACTGTAACTCAGTATTTTTGTTAGAAATAAAAGTACAGTACATGTTCAATTCCATGGCTGCAAATTGCTTCCATTATGAGTGAATTTTTCATTTCGCTAATATGTCTGACACTATATCTTTATATCACGGCCCTTTTATCAATCATTCATATCATGTTGTTTGTTTTGTTTTAAGAACTAGAATAAGAAACTTTGTCCGAATCTCATTTTCAATTAATACGAACAAGAACTTGAGGTTGCAAGTTCCTAGATTGGACAGTGAACATGGTGAAGAACTTGAGCCTTGTTTAAAATTTCTATTATGTGTGTGTGTGTGTCTTCCAAGGATTTGTATTTAGTCTGTGGTTGATCGACTTCCTGTCAAAATGGGGTTGGAAAGTGTCTCCATTAAAGTTTGTTTATCCATTGTTCCTATCGATGCTACTTTAGTATCCTGTGGGCTACAACAGAGTCAACTTGAAAACTTGTGTACATGTAATATAACAAACTATTAATAGGTGTAGTGAGATGGATAATCAAACTTTACATGGATGTGCAGTACATGTATAATTTTGTATATGAAATGTGTAATAATATATATCATAATATAAGAAAAAGAAGAAGAAGAAAGTATCAAACTTTCATGGAGGCCTCTTATACACTGACAATATATATACACCATTATACACTAAAACAAATATAATTATATAATATAATACATAAATATACGCACTTATACATTATTATATAAAATTTGGATTTAGTCTCTTTCAAACTTCAACTCGCAAAATTCCATCGGAAGTGACTCTAAAACATCAAATAATGGATCTCAAACTTTAGGATGAGCTTCATCCAAACAATTTGACCAATATTAATCAACACTCGTTCAAATTTTTTTCACCAATATGCATTTTCATTAAATTTGTACAAAAAAACTCAAGTTAGAATAGACATCCAAATCTCAGCTAAACCATACCCAAAACTTCAACAAAATTCAAGAACCCAGTTCGTCTTCTCCCGATTTCACCTCACCAATTTTGTTCTCAAATAATTTTAAACTAGTCTCGAATGAACCAAATCTCCCGATTGAAGCTTCTTAGACTTTATCAGTTAATTTCAACATCACTCATTCAGATTTGAACATAATTCTTTCAAAAAATTTCAAATCTGAAGAGCTTTCAACTCCTCTTAACCTAAATTTTAATTTGGATATCGAAATTTTGAATTCATAACAAACCTAGAAGAGGTGTCTAGTGGAGTGGGGAGAAGAAGAAGAGGAGAAGATGTAGAAGATAAGAGTGAAAGTTGTGTGGGATTAAGATCCCAGTTCATCTTCTCTGCGTATTTTTTCCGATTTCACCTAAGGTCTTTAACGTGGTTAAGGATGAAAAGTAAGTATCAGTTTATGTGTAAACTAGGCCAATCCGGAAAAGAACTTAAAATATGGACCTAATTTGATAGCATTATTACTTCAACTAATATACGGCTTAACTAATCCTTCAATAATTGACATACAACTCAAGGGGAAAAAATTAAATTTTGTGCATAAACTATAGACATTTATATAACTATAAATTATATCATTAAGGGTAAATCATAAGCTGAAAATTAAATTATTTCAAATTTAAAATGTGTCATTCTTTTTTAAATCAACTGAAAAAGAAAAAAAGGTCACACGGGAGAGAAGCTTTAAAATTACTAGTGATGGCCAACTTTTTTATCATCCCTAATTACTAAGGCTGGCCAGTGGGGCGGGACGGCCCGACCCCGACCCGACACCGCCCCAACCCCGATTAGTATTAAAAAAAAATCTGTAGCGGGACTCGAACCGGGACGGCACAATGTCTCGTCCCGACCCGTCCCGAGCCCGTCCCGAGCCCGCCCCGATCCCTCCCGTAGTCCCCCCCTTTGCAAATATAACTGTTGCACCAACGACCATTTTAGATTTTGACCGTTGGGCAACGACCATTTTTGGCCTCCCCTCCTCCCCCAACCCCACCTACCCCTTAATATTTATTTTTAATCCATAAATTATTATATTTACACTTTAACCCAATTTTCCAACTATAAATAACTCATTTTCTCTTCATCTTTCTCACAAATCTTCCTACAATCTCTCTAATCTCTCAATATATCTCTCTACAAGTCTACATTGTTTACTAAATATTCAATTTTATTTATTCATTAGGGAATTGAGAGTGAATTTGACAACTAGCTAGAGGATCTTCCATCGAGCAAAGTTTCAATTTTCAACCTCTCGATTACACGTCGACGTTACGTCGACGTTTGGTACATTCGTTCCTTCATTAAATTATTATTGTTTGTTTATTTTATTTAGCGCACTTAATTTTATTATCTTTAATTATTTATTATCATAATTAAAATGAAAGGATTAAGATGTATATTTAAGGGTAAGGGTACTTCTTCTAGTAGGGACAACCACGACAATGTACTTCTTCTAGTCATCTTATTCCTACACAGGATGATTTTGTTGATACTCAACATTTTCCTACAATACCATTAGATTTAGACAAGGAGCTATTTTCTGGAACTCAAGAAGACTTTAATTTAGACGATGATCTAGATGATACACCCACTAATGTTGATGACAACACACCCACTAGTGCACCTTCAACTGAAATGCCTCCTATTCCCCCTAGTATGAGACGAGGACCAGCAAACCGACCATTAAAATCAGATGCATGGATATTTTTTGATAGGGACGTAGAGAATCAAGTAGCTAGATGTAAAATTTGTAAAAATGTTTTAAAATTTAAAACTGGAAAAGGTCACGGTGGGACAGGGGGTTTAATTAGACACGTAGTAAGTGCTCATCTAGCTAGGTATGCCCAATACCAGGCTTCAAAATCGGGTGCACAAACGCCCGCTCCATCGGGACAAGGTTCATATACTGATACTGTCCCGGACCAAGTACATGGTCAAATTAACCCTATGACGGGGGGAATTGTAGGCCCTAAATACAATAAACATAGAGATAGGGAAGCAATATCAAAATTAGTTGTTGTGGAGGGTTTGCCTTTTTCATTTCCTTCATCTCCCGGTTTTATTCATTACATTAGAGATATATATAATCCTGCTTTTAACGATTTTCCTAGATCAACTGTTAAGAGAGATGTATTTAAATTCGCACATGAATATCAACAATATTTACGTTATTCATTATATCATTTTAATGGCAAAGTATCTATCACGTCTGATATAGGTCGTAGTACTAACGGCCATGATTATTTAACGGTAACTTGTCATTGGATAGATTATAAATGGTCTATGCAAAAACATATCTTAGCGTATAGATATATAGATGATAGGCACACTGGTACTTTTATTGTAGATAATATTTATCAAGTGTGCCATTATTATGGAATAACCGATAAAATTATGACTATTCCATTAGATAATGCTTCTTCTAACAATTACGCTATTACAATTTTAAAAAATAGTTTAACTCCATCTTTTCCAGATCATTTTCATATAAAATGCGCGTGCCATATATATAACTTAATTGTAAAGGATGGTCTATCACTTTTTCAAGACATTCTTAGTAAAATATAATTTGCTATAAACTTTATTTTTAAAAGTAATAGAGTACAACGAAGAAAAGAATATAAAAAAATTTATCATGATTGTGGACTACCTTATAGAAAATTTCCAGAAGAAGTATCCACTAGGTGGAATTCTTTATACGAGCAACTACTTGTTGCTTATGACTATAGAAAACCTATAACTTTATTTTTTAACTCTTATAATCAAAATTCAGCTGATATGGTTGTAGATAGTGATTGGGTAAAAATTTCTGAACTTATTGTATTTTTAGAGAAATTTTTTCAAGCAACAAAAGAATTTTTCGGTATATATTATCCTACTATTTCAACTATGTTGTTTTATATAACTCTAATATTTTTATTACTTAGTGAATATATGGAAAAACCAGCTTATATGGCAGCTATTAAAAAAATATTTATCAAAATAAAAAAATATTTTATTCTTATTCTCACTATTTATATTATTGGTACTGTATTAAATCCGACTATTAAAATAGACGGTACTAAATCACTAATTGAAACTATTTACGATTGTATAGAAGTACTACCACCTCCAAGTCCCAAATATCTGAATCACCCACCACCTATTGAACAAACTAAAGAAGACGTGTTGTCTAGCGTAGAAGACCAATGCAAAAAAATATATAGGTTTTACCAACAAGAAAATGCTAGTAACTTACCGGCTTCCATACCATCTTTTTCATCTTCAACACAACCTCACAAAAGACATGTTGTTTCTGCGGCTAGTATTGAAAGCCTCAGAAATAGAATGTGCGGCCGTACCGCTACTAACCAAATTAGCGAGTTGGATATTTTTGTTTTGCAGGGTTCTATACCGTACCAAGAAGTTATCAATGAAGATGGACATGAAGACTTGCAGAAATACTGGAGGGGGAATGAGAAGACCTTTCCGGCACTTTCAATGATGGCCCGAGATGTTTTGAACATTCAAGCGTCATCAACTGCGTCTGAAATCGCTTTTTCTGCCGGCAGATATCAAATAGGAGACCACAAACACTCATTAGTCGGAGACAGCTTGGAAATTGCAGTATTATTCAGAGATTGGATACGAGCGGAGCGGAGAAGGTGCGGTCAACTGGAGATCAACGAAGAAGAAGACGAAAACTACAACGAAATCTTATCCGAAGGTATTGGAAGCGACATGGATCAATTTGAGCAACAAATACCAATTCCAACCAAATAACCACATGAAATTATCAAGCAATTATAACATATTTTTTTGAGATTGTAATTTTTTTAATTGCAATTTTATTTATGTAATTTGCAACTTTTGGACAACACCACAAAGTTGCAATTTAGACAATTGTATTTGTATTACAAAAAAATCATATGTCTATTAAATAATATAAGAGGCACAAAAACAGTCTTCGGATATTTTTATTACACTATCTTGTCTTGTTTATTGAGTTTTTTTATACATATGTTATTAAAAAAAAAAGGAAAACCCGCCGGAACCCTCCCCGATCCCGACCCCGCCCCGACCCGATTCCGACGGGATTGGGATCGGGACGGGACTGGAGCAAGTCCCGTCAAACCCGACCCCGCCCCCTTCGCCCGTCCTGCCCCAACCCCGCCAAATCCGGCCCTCCAGACCCAAGCCCGGCCCACTGGCCAGCTATACTAATTACTAGCATTATCAATTCCATCTTATATTAGTCAAGCCGGTCAATAGAAAAAAGTCAAATTTAATAAGAAGAGTGATTCAATTTCTTATCGACCACATTTTGAAAGGTAAACATTCTAATGAAGTAGTTCAATTTGCTTCTAGATCAACGATAATTTTGAAGACAAAAAATTTTAGGAGTAGAAAAAGAATGGCTAGGGCAACTGCCAACTAGTATTTGCGTAAGTGAGGAAATTTCAGAAAGAGTGTTAAAGTAATATTTAATCGTATGTATATGCAAACCTCTTTCTATTTTAATATATGTGTTCTAATACGGATTATGAGGGCCAAACTAATAACTTTCAGTGAATTTGGATAAATTTTTTCACATTTAGAAACTACATGAAAGATTATAAATCTCCATAGTTAACAATTAAAAATGTCTGAAAAAATTAGTGATCATTTATGCTTGATGTTGTACCAATGGAGAAAAATAAAGCGTCGAATGTCAAAAATTCATCAGAGCAGCAATACGAGGAGAGGGAGGAACCCGTCTTCGATGATACGTTAGCAGGACGGGAAGCATGAGAGCTGTATATGTTATCAAAGATGGGCTTTGGAGACACCATTGAAGAAGGAGATTTCAAGAAATATTTTGAGAAGGTGACTGTTGCTTCTCGACAAGCAGAGCCTGCTAATTTCTTAAAATGCAGCAAGAAGTATCTGTTGGGTTCGGGGCTACGGATAAGCAAGAATATGTAAGAATAAAAACGCAACAGCTAGAACAATTAAAATAGTTTCTGGATGTTGCCTTCAATGTTGTGTCAACATCTGAGGCAACATTGTGATAAAACAATTATAAACTTTTATAGAGTAAATGCAGCGGAAAAGTAAAGAGACACAATGTTTATATTTTTAAGGGTATATATTAATATATCCCTTGATGGTCAATGACCAAATAATTGTATAAATTATATACAATTACAAATGAATTTCTTTTTACAAGATTGAACAATAAATGCGAAAAAGAAATTACAAACAAAAGTGAAGTCGCAGATGACTTCAGCCTAAAGTTAAAAGATCTAAAAAGACAAATACAACATCTTCATTACAATTGCTTGAACTATAAACTTAATCTAGAATCTGGGCAGCAATAGTAATGTGGGACTAGATATTGTTATACTACTTTAGGCTAAGTGTGTTGATCCAGTTTCTAAGGTGAATATGCGAGAGCTCTCTTGATAATTCTTCTCGTTCAATTCTGGATATCGATACACTGAAGATCCCCTCTATTTATAGTGTGGAACTTCCCTTGAAATCCTCACTGATTGGTTGCGGAGGTTGAGTAAAAGAAGGCTTCAGCTTGGACCGGTTCTTGTTCCTTAAAAAGCTCAACGTTCTGGACTTGGTCTTCGCGCTTCTTTCTCTCCAAGCTTTGACTGTTTCTTTTACCACGTTTTAAACACAGCATCATTGTAAGCTTGCCTAGGTCATTTTTTACTCACAGTAACACAACCTGTTTTGGCCGGAAGAATAGGCAAAATCGTTACAAAGATGTTGTTAGGAATGTTGTCACAACATCGCAGGCAATATTCTTATTTTCATAAGATGTTGTACTGAGCATTTACAGATGTTGTCACAACATCCATCCAACATAAAAAATCTCCCTCTTTTTGCCTTTCTTCACAAAACTCCATACGAAGTGAAAATGACTAGGATACTGATTCTTGATGTAGTCCGTACATTCCAAGAATCAGTAGGATCAGTGCTATGCTTCCCCCTTAACCTGCAGTAGTAAATTCCAAGCAGTGTTGTATCGATGATTTGATTAGATAGGAGTTATGTTCTGTTAGTCGTGACTTACTTACAACAACTGCGTAATTAGTCTACAGTAACAATTCATAACAATCCACATCAGACAAACATATATAACCAGCTTTAGAAAACAGTCACAATGTCTGCAAGAACAGACCAAATATCCCAAAGTAAAATATTACAAACCAAAAAAAAAATATTCCAAATGTCAGTATATCCAATATTCAAATAAACAGAGATTATCAGCACTCTATCCCATCAGCGTGATCCTCCTTGACTAGAGTAATCAAGTCACAGTAGCTTCCAGCCGCTTTCTGTGATCGATCACTCTGTACAGCACCATCTTCATCTCCATAACATCAGAAGTAGTCAGCAATCATCATCTCAAATCCTCTCCCCCTGCATCATGGTTGCATCCTTATCAGTAGCAACTCCCCCTGTCTGTCTACTTCCAACAACAACATCATCAGCATCTCCCCCTGTCTGTCTACTTCCAACAGCAACATCATTAGCATCATCCTCTCTCTCTTTTTGTGAAGAAAGTAAGCCCACATAATAGTTCCTAGCTCGCACTAGGTCTTGAATTTGCATGTCAAGTTCAGTAATGTGTTGTCGAAGCCAGTCTTTGGACATTGGGACCTTTCCTTGACCGATGTTGCTAGGAATGTCGGCAACATCCTTTGATGTGTCAGTGTCCCATTTATCTTTCTTCCAGGGCAGTCAATAACCCTGTCCCTGTTGTTCACAACTGCTCGCTGTACTGAGTAAACCTCTAAGGCTGGACTCAACTTTTCTCCTTTTGGAGTCTTAAAACCTTGGTTGAGAAGGATTTGAAAAATCAAGGAGGGGTATGGAAGGGCAGAGTTGCGTTGTCTTTCTGCCAAGTTGGCAATATGGTTGAATATGAGGGTTCCTAAGTCAACTTTCTGATTCCTTCCAATCTTAAAAAGCAGTGATGCTTGATCAAGGGTGCTTGATCAAGGGTCACTACTGTCTCGTTGAGGGAGGGTAGCCAGTTGTATATAGCAAGTTTGTGCAAAGTGGCAAACAAGGCAGTGAGTTTTGACACAAGACTGCAAGGAGCCCAAACAGTGATCAAATTCCCCGTAAGGTACTTGATCATCGAATTGAGTTTCTTCACAGTGGGGTTTGGTTGAGGTTCTCTTTCACTAACAATTATCTCAAGAGTGGAGTTGATGATATCAGGTGTAAAATTGTATACCTTGTTGTATAGCTACACTCTCCCAAATTTCTTTGAGGTTGTGTCCCTAACAACAAGCGTCAGATTAGCATAGAACACCCTAATCACCTTCTCACAATAAGGATTCTTACCAGATACAGAGCTTAAGATCTTTCAACTACTTAAGAAATCAACTAAACAATTTTTGGAGAATGAAGTTAGGTCAATCACATTCTCCCCTCT
This sequence comes from Anisodus acutangulus, assembly GCA_029783415.1. Lineage (NCBI taxonomy): Eukaryota > Viridiplantae > Streptophyta > Magnoliopsida > Solanales > Solanaceae > Anisodus > Anisodus acutangulus. Next base: position 15,713,951 of record CM056495.1, read on the forward strand.
AACTCTTCTATTTTAAAACAAATTCCAGTTACTGGAGCATGATTTCATTTGAAACATGGAAGAGTAGAAAATTACCTCAAAATCTGTTTCAGATTCTGTGTTTTCTTGTTCGGATGAGGTGGTTGCAGGTGTTGCCTCGGATGTTGTGACAACATAGTCTGGGTCTATTTTCTCGTCTGTTGCCTTTGATGTTGAGGCAATATTTTTATCAAAATTTCAGTATGTTCTGCGGACCCCTTTAGGAATGAAGTTCCATAGAGGTATGTCATCTGACATCTTTTCTTCTTCTTTTTCCTTCTCAGTTTCTGCTTGTGGAGTGGGAGTTGATGGAGTTCTGGAAGAACTGGGCACACTGAAATCGGTGTCAGTGCTGCTGCTGGTGGTAGTATCAACAGGAAAAATCGACTCTTCCCTGGATCTTTTGGCAGACTGGTTGTTACTGAATTGGTTTTCGAAAATCCTTTTTGACTTTTGCGTCGGAAATGTCGATTTTGACTGTCTTGAGGCAAGGTTTGAGAAATCAAATGTTGCATCAACATCGATTGGGTTTTCATTATCGCCTGGGTAGCTCACCTGTAATGGCTTATCTGAACCGAGCAGGATCATAGCATGTGTGCATTCCTCCTCGACCGGTTTCAAGTCATTGATGAAAGTATAATGCTTGTAAACCTTGTTGCTATTTGCTGGACTAGTCGATATTGGAGAATAATCTTTGGTGTTTGTGAATTTTGGAGAAATGGACATGGGAGAGGGTTTTGAAGGATTGGGCGTGTTAGAGAAGCTTTGGGTTTTGAAAAATGACGGTGGTGTTTGGGCTGCCATGAGATGATAAATTGGCTGATGTGACAATTCCAAGACAAAAAATGGGAGGTTTCATTATGGCAAAAATATACTTACACTCAAACTCCTTTTCCTTAAATTTAGATTGTATAGAAGAATAAGAACTCTTTTGCACACCTAAAATAAAGGATTTACACAGCACATAACATCATTTAATTTTTTTTTTAAAACGGTCCTCCAGAATTTTTAGGTTTTCCGTTAAAGACAGAGACGTGTTAAATACCAAAAACAAGAATAAAATAAGATAAACCAGTTTGATCAATGTACTGGAACACGATGTTGGCAACATTTCAAAGTTAAACAAGCATTATGAGACTCCAAAGATTTTCTGATTTGGCAGATGATATTTCCGTATATGTTCCCTATGAGATTGATCGCTGGACTAATGTAACATTTTACCATTGTCCTTAATCAACTTAGTTGAACACATACAGATTAATTTTTTTTAAGGAATTTTCAACCTTTTTGAAGTACGTGGTACTCCTATAGAATAGGAACGATACCAATCTTAGAGCTTTGCACTTTTTGTATACATCCAAATCTTTTAGTAGAGGCTTCGCCTTCATAACTTGTCCTTTTAGAGTCATGCTTGACTCTTTTGAAAAATAGTGCAACATCACTACAACACTTATCCTGTATATTGACTCAACAGTAAATGTTACCCAGAATGTTAGGACAATATTTCGGACAACATCTACCTAGCCTGTCTTATTTTCAAAGAAAACAGAGACCAAGAGATTTTTTCAAGCTAGAAAATCTCTCATGATCTAAAGGTTTGGTAAAAATGTCAGCCAGTTGAAAAAGAGTATTAACATGTTCGATTTGAACTAGCTGTTTTTCCACTAAGTCTCTTAAAATGATGTCTTATGTCTATGTGCTTTGTACGTGAATGTTGAACAGAATTTTTGGAAATATTAATAGCACTTAGATTATCATAGTATACAATCATGGAGTTATTAGATATGTCATAGTCATCTAGCATATGTCGTAACCAAATCAGTTGAGCACAATAACTTCCGGCTGCCACATATTCAAATTCGGCAGTCGAGAGTGATACACAATTTTGTTTACGACTGTACCATGAGACTAGATTATTGCTAAGATAGAAACACCCACCACTAGTGCTTTTCCTATCGTCTACATCACCGGCCCAATCCGAGTCACTATATCCTATTAGATTAGGATTAGTGTCTTTGGAGTATCAAATTCCCAAGTCACTTGTACTGGCAACATATCGAATGATACGTTTCACAACATTAAGATGAGATACCTTGGGATTGGCTTGGAACCTGGCGCAAACACATACACTAAACATGATATCGGGGCGACTGGCAGTAAGGTATAAAAGGCTACCTATCATAGATCGGTACAATGTTGGGTCAACATCTTGTCCAACATCGTCTTTACATACCTGTTGCGTAGAGCCCATTTGAGTCTTCATGTGTTTAGCATTTTCCAGACCAAATCTCGTAACAAGATTCTTGGCGTACTTGCTTTGAGATACAAAGATCCCATCTTCATTCTGTTTAATCTGTAATCCTAAGAAAAATGTTAGTTCTCCAATCATGCTCATCTAAAAGGTTGTCGACATTGCTTCGACAAATGACTTCAAGAGTGATTCTATAGTCGAACCAAAAACAATATCATCAACATAGATTTAAGTTATTATTACATCTACACCATGTCTTTTAATGAATAATATTCTGTCAGCTTCTCCACGGGTAAAACTAAACTCAACAAGGAAGTTAGTTAGACGATCATACGATGCACGTGGTGCTTGTTTTAGTCCATACAAAGCTTTCTTGAGCTTGTACACATGATGTGGATGGTGAGGATCCTCAAATCCCTTTGGTTGTTCAACACATACTTCTTTTTCCAAGTATCCATTGAGGAAGGCACCTTTAACGTCCATTTGGTGCAAGGTAATCTTTAGATAGCAAGCAATAACAAGAAGTAATCTTATTGACTCAATTCTAGCCACATGAGCGAAGGTTTCGTCATAGTCGATACCTTCTACTTGTGTATATCCTTGAGCAACAAGTCGAGCTTTATTCCTAACAATCTTCCCTAACTCATCTGATTTGTTTTTGAATATCCACTTGGTCCCAATAACATTTGTGTTGTTGGGTCGTGGTACCAAGTCCCAAACCTCATTTCGGGCAAATTGTTCAAGTTCCTCTTGCATGACTTGAATCCAAAAATTATCTTTTAATGCTTCCCCAATATTTTTAGGTTCCAAAGTAGATGTAAGACAAGAAAGACTCACATGTTGATATATGGTGGACATGCACACATACCTTACAATTTCTCGATAATTTACTGGCTCTTTCCATCTTGTACGCCTCTTCTCAAAAACTCCCCCTATCACCTGGTCGGGTGGATGGTTCCTTCTAATCCTCGATGGAGGGTCTTTTCTTACTTGATCATTCAGTTCAGTAGCAGACTCCTCCTCGGCTTCTTCCCATGTGTTCTCTCTTTGAGGTTCAGATGTTTCTTCTGATGTCGGGACAACATCTGTTTTTTCAGTGGGTTGCTCCTCTTCAACTGCAACCACAATGTTGTTTTCTGAAGATCTACCAGATATATCTAGCAGGTCATTAAAAATAACATTGACTGACTCATGTATGGTCTTTGTTCGAAGATTGTATATTCGGTAAGCATGGCTATTCTGAGAGTAGCCAACAAATATTCTTTTGTCACTCTTAGAGTCAAATTTAGCCAGTTGATCCCTGTCATTAAGAATATAGCATACACACCCAAAGACATGAAAGTACCGCAATGTAGGTTTCTTTCCATTTAACAGTTCATAGGGTGTCATCTTTGTCCATGACCTTAAATAGATTCTATTAGTTATGTGACATGCCGTGTTCAAGGCTTCTACCCAAAAACCTCTTTGACAATTGCTTAGAACTTAACATAACTCTAGTCATTTCTTGTAAAGTTTTGTTCTTTCTTTCGGCAACCCCATTTTGTTGTGGTGTTTTTGGTTCCGAAAATTCATGGAATATGCCTTTCTTTTCACAAAAATTTGCAAAGGTTTGATTTTCAAACTCCTTTCCATGATCAGATCTAATTCTAAAAATCGAAGAACAAAACAGATTCTTAATCCTAGAGTAAAGTGTTCTAAACATCTCAAAGGTTTGTGATTTTTCCTTTAAAAAATAGATCCAAGTGAATCTGGAAAAGTCATTTACTATCACATAAGAATATCTCATCCCTCCTAGGCTATCTACCTCGATTGGACCCATAAGATTCATATGCAATAATTGGAAACAATGAGACGTACCTGAATGTTGTCCGTCATATTGGACAACATTATGAGAGACTTGGGTCTGCTTTCCTTTCAAACAATCTTCGCACAGTGTTTTATCTTTTGGATCCAGTCTGGGAATGCCTCTGACAGCTTCAAATGAGATCACCTTCTCCAAGGTGCCGTAGTTGACATGTCCCAACTTTTGATGCCAAAGTGTCAAGTCACCTACCTTTGCGGAGTTGCAAAACTCTTGTCTGCCGACTAGATAACAATTATCTCCAGTTTGGGTTCTTGACATGACACATTTTTCTGCAGAATCTGCAACCTTGCATCCAAGCTTGTTGAATTTCACCTCGAGATCATCATCACATAGTTGGCTTATGCTAAGAAGATTAGCAACCAAACCTTCTACATGAAGAACATTTTTCAAGGCTGGTACATCCGAAACATTAAGAGTTCCTTTACCAATTATCTTACTCTTACTTCCTCATCCAAAGGTCACATATCCTCAATTGAATGCTCCATACTCCTTCAATAGACTTTTGGTACCTGTCATATGACGTGAGCAGCCACTATCAAAGTACCAAGAACCTGTAATGTTAGTACGCAAAATAGTTATGCACACATTACATTTCAGATTCAGTTTGGGTACCCATTCCTTTTTCTTCCTTCTGCTTTCAGGCTGGTTGCTTTGAATGTTGTCAGTGATGTTGGGCAACATTGCTGATGACATTTTAGGCAATATTCTAAGTGCAGAGTTTTGAAGTTTGTAGCAGTAGGGCATGAGATGTCCTGACTTTTTACAGAAGCTATATACAAATTTCGATCTAATCTTAGTGATATGAGAATTACTCGGATTTTCTTTGACAAATTTTATCCTCTCAGATTGACTATGGATTCTGGAAGTATTTGTTTTGCTAGGAGATTGGTACCCAAGCCCAGCCCTTGTAGGTTTATTAAAGGTCAATAATTCATCCAATTTAGAGGTTCCCATGTTGAGCCTTTGAAAGGTGGTCTCAGCTACGTTCAATCGTGCACGAATCTTACCAAGCTCTAGGTCATTCTTGGTAAGTGCCACCTCTAATCGGTTGATTGTGCCTTTCAGATTGCTATTCTCAAGAGCCAATAATTTTTCTTTTGAGTCTAGTTGCTCAGATTCAGTGATTAAGGCTTTACAAAGATTTTGTAATTCCTTTATCACGTCGTCTTTGGAGTCAACTAGATCCAAATTTACAGCATCAGATGAAGAAAAAAAGCCACTAAAACAATTTACATCAGAATAGTCAAAGTATACATACCTCTCTGATGTTGAAGACATTCCAGATGTTGAGTCTGATGTTGTCGCAACATTGTCAACAACATCTTCATCGCCGGACAGTGATTGTTCGAACATGGCTGCCAGCATTGCTTGTGGTTCTTCTTCTTGATCTCCTTCCTACTTTTCGTTCTCATCATCACTGAGAGTTACCCACATAACTTTACCAGTTTTTTTAAGGGTGTTTGCACACTTATTAGCGTAGTGTCCCCAACCCGAGCATGCATGACACTGCACTCCCTCGAGTTGTTTGGGATTGAAATTGGTACTGTCTGAGTTAGATTTCCTCAGTGGATTGTGATTTCTTTGCTCAGAATGTGACCTATTCGGCTGTTTATTGAAGAGTGGATTTTGATACTGTTTGTATTTGGCTTTATTGCGATCATTGTTGATCTTTCTCACCATCGAATTGAATCGACGAGTAAGTAAGGCAACAGTTGCACCATTTCCCGGTTCCTCCAAGTTTTCTTCTTCATGTTCATCTCATATGTTTGAAAGATGCTCATCAAGGCATGTAGATCCATAGTAGCAAGATTATGGGCCTCTTCTATAGCACAAATCTTAGTATTAAATCTTTCAGGAAGAGATCTGGGAGCTTTATCCACAAGTTGTGTGTTGGTTAAAGGAGAACCAAGCACTTGACACTGATTAGCAATGTCAATTAACTTTTCAAAATAGGATTTTATGTCTTCAGATTCTTTCATCCTTAAGCGTTCGTATTGGCTCAAAATCATGTGAAGCTTTGTACGTCGTACACTCGAGGTACCTTTACAATGAGTTTGTAAGGTCTCCCAAGCGTCCTTGGCCGTAGTACAATTCTGGATGAGTTTAAACATATAGAGATCTACCCATTCAAATATCGCATTTAGGGCCTTTTCATTAAAGCTCGCACTGTTGATCTCTTCCGCGGTCCATTCAGATTCGGGTTTGGTAAGTACATCACCATCCTCGTCTGCTGGGTACTTGGGAATCACATAGCCTTCGAAAACTGATCTCCAAGCTCGAACATCAATGTATTTGATGTGCGAACGTAGTCGAATTTTCCAATAGGCATAGTTAGTTCCGTCAAGAATTGGAAGTCTACCAACATTTTGAATAGCTGAGTCCATAGCCGTAATATTCAGAATCAAACACTTATTGTATCAAGTGTTGGCTCTAATACCACTTGTTGGGTCCGGGGCTACGAATAAGTAAGAATATGTAAGAATAAAAATACAACAGTTAGAACAATTAAAATAGTTTATGGATGTTGCCTTCAATGTTGTGTCAACATCTGAGGCAACATTGTGATAAAATAGTTATAAACCTTTATAGAGTAAATGCAGCGGAAAAGTAAAGAGACACAAAATTTATATTTTCAAGGGTATATATTAATATATCCCTTGATGGTCAATGACCAAATAATTGTATAAATTATATACAATTACAAATGAATTTCTTTTTACAAGATTGAACAATAAATACGAAAAAGAAATTACAAACAAAAGTGAAGTCGCAGATGACTTCAGCCTAAAGTTAAAAGATCTAAAAAGACAAATACAACATCGTCATTACAATTGCTTGAACTATAAACTTGATCTAGAATCTGGGCAGCAATAGTAATGTGGGACTAGATGTTGTTATACTACTTTAGGCTAAGTGTGTTGATCCAGTTTCTAAGGTGAATATGCGAGAGCTCTCTTGATAATTTTTCTCGTTCAATTCTGGATATCGATACTCTGAAGCTCCCCTCTATTTATAGTGTGGAACTTCCCTTGAAATCCTCACTGATTGGTTGCGGAGGTTGAGTAAAAGAAGGCTTCAGCTTGGACCGATTCTTGTTCCTTAAAAAGCTCAACGTTCTGGACTTGGTCTTCACGCTTCTTTCTCTCCAAGCTTTGACTGTTTCTTTTACCACGTTTTAAACACAGCATCATTGTAAGCTTGCCTAGGTCATTTTTTACTCACAGTAACACAACCTGTTTTGGCCGGAAAAATAGGCAAAATCGTTACAGAGATGTTGTTAGGAATGTTGTCACAACATCGCAGGCAACATTCTTATTTTCATAAGATGTTGTACTGAGCATTGACAGATGTTGTCACAACATCCATCCAACATCAACTATATCAAACGTGGAAAAAAATATTCCAGCAGCTATGTTCTATCCCGAATCAAAGTTGTGATAAAATACCTTCCAAAGAAGTACTAGAAGAGGTGAAAACTACTGGTATGATTGAACATGATATTAACAGTACTAAACATAAAACACATTTCTGATAAAATTACTTGTAGAATTCAATTGCAAGAGTTCAATATTAATTCGAGTAGTTGGGGATCACTTTGGGTAATGTCATGAGATTTTAATGATATCATTGATAATTCTGAGAAGTCAGGGGTAAGATTTTTAGAGATAGTACATTGTTTAGATATTTTTGAGAATTTTTATGAAATGTCGGAGCTATAGATTTAGGCTTTAATGAAAAATCTTGGATTTGGTGGTGCTTTAGAGAAAATGATGGTGTTGTTCAAGAAAGACTCGATAGAGCAATAGGTTCCCCGAATTGAAGACTAGAGTTTAATTAGGCGAATATTCTTCACTTAGAAACAGAGGTTTCTTACCATACTGTTTTGCTAATGAATACGAAACCTAGCCTTATAAGAAAGAAGAAAATGTTTTATTTCGATATGGAGCGAAAAGGAAGAAGTGAATGTTACTGTAGAGCGTTCATGGAATAGATATATGAAAGGGTTTGAACAATCTAAAGTTAGCTTTAAATTAAAAATGTGTCAAGTCTCATTACTAGCTTGGCTTCGAGAGGGGAAGAAAAATTCTAAGAAAAATTCAAGGTATTAAAGATAGAATTGCGGATCTTAAAGATGCCTCTAGGGGTTTTGATCTAAATAAGTTGAAGTAGATTAGAAAAAATTCAAAGCATGCTTATATGGATGAAGAAGCCTACTGGAAGCAAAAATCTAGAGCTTTGTGGCTTCAGGAAGGTGATCAAAATACCTCTTCCTTTTATTTGAAAATCATCCAGAGGCGTAAGTGTAATAATATTAAAGGGCTTCACTTAGACCATGTCAATTGGGTCTCCAAGCATAATTGTGAAGGAAGTAGAGTGATTTTACAAACATTTATTCAGTACCTCTAGACCTTCCAACTTTGATCCTATTTTGAATTTAATTCCTATTTTAGCTGATAACTTCGTTAACGATAGGCTTATTAGAGATGTCACAGATAATAAGATTTTTAAAACTATTTTTGATATGTATCTCCTAAAAGTTCGGGAGTGAATGGTATGACTCATTTTTTCTTTTTATCCGGTGATATTTTTGGTAACATGAAGTTTAACTAAATCTTTTTAATTTTGTTAAACTCATTTCATTCATGAAATTTAATTTAAGACATTTTTTTATATTTTACTAATCAACATACTAAAATAAATCTTTATAAGCCAACTCGAACTCAGCTCGATTAGCTGGATTACATTATGGCAAAGATGGATTGAACTAGAATATAACTCAATTGGACTCACCGTGTGTTGGGTTGATTCACCAATCAAACCAAACCCATATTTAACATATCAAACCGTGTAAAAAGGAAACTCATAAAAAAAAAAGGAACTCATTTATATTATAGCCTGTGTGGTTAAGTTTCTAAAATCACTTATTTTATTTTTTTAAAAAAAATATTTTTTATGAAAAGCAATTTATATTTAATTAATTAATTTAAAAAATATTTTAAAGTATCAAATAGTGATCAAGCGTTTAAAAAATAATTTAAGTGTATTTTTTTTAAAAGTACATTTATATGAGAAAAATATTTTTTTTAACTTCTGAAAAGCAACTTCTTATACTTATTTTCTTCCAAAAATTTACTAAATACCTAAATTATTTAAAATAAAAACTTTTTTTTTTAAAAAAAAACGCTTCTAAAACAAACAAAAAAGAAAAGCTTTGGCCAAACAAGTTACTATTGGTATACTCGATTTATAATTGAGGTCCCCTCTCGAATCGACAAACCTAAGCTATGGAATCGTCGCAGCATAACTCTGGCGGCAACGGAATAATAAACCCTAAATCAAACGACGCATCACCGGCCGATGCCGCCGGTTCACCGGCCGAGGAGTCAAAACAGAATCTCAATCAAGTGATAAATTCAATTGACAAAACCTTAGGAATTCTCCACCAGCTTTATCTCACTGTCTCTTCTTATAACGTTTCCTCTCAGCTTCCCCTTCTTCAACGCATGTAAGTATAATCTTATTTTAGCTTTCTACTTGCAATACTCTTAAATTCTCGTCGGATTTTGGTATATTTTTTTTTTGTGTTTAGGAATAATCTTGTGCTTGAGCTTGATAATATGGCGAAATTGGGAGAAAAATGCAATATTCAAGTGCCAATGGAGGTTCTCAAGTAATATTACTTATCTATTTATGCTTTTTACTTATTTTTATTAGAGATAATGGTCAAAAACCCACCTGAACTATTACTTTTTCGCAAGTTTCATATTCCAACTATTAGTTGTTCCCTTTTCCTACCTGATTATGTAGGAAAATTGGTGGCCTAATCATATTTGAGGTATATTTTAATACATATTAGGTGATAGTTTAGGTAGGAAAAGGGTACAACTGGTAGTTCTGGTGTGTTTTTGATCATTGATTTTTTTTATTGTAGTTATTTTAGTTTTGGTATTTATGTGGTAATTTTCGTGTTGTAGCTTGATTGATGATGGGAAGAATCCAGATGAATTTACCAGGGATGTGTTGAATAGTTGCATTGCCAAGAACCAAATCACTAAAGGGAAAACAGATGCATTTAAGGTTAACTTTTACTTCAATGCCTTTAATATTGTTTGCTGTACCTTTTGACCTAATGAATATCTGGAAGTTTCAGATATTTGGATTTGCTTTTGGCTTTATCTATTTATCCTTAACTTAATTTTGAACAATTTGTTTAGAGCGTTTTATCTGCTCCCTCTTCTCCTTATCAATCCCACTACTATTGTGCTATTGTTATCGTATTCCTCAATTTTATTACTGCTGTTGTTCCCTTTACTATTCTACTGGCAATACTTTTTTCTTCTTATGTATTTGCATCCTAGCATTTTGCTCTTGTATCTTTCAAACCTGTTTTGGAAATGTTTTAGAGCCGAGTATCTTATTGGAAACCTCTCTACCTTCCAAGGTAGGGGTAAATTCTGCGTACACCCACCCTCCCATGACCCTACTTATGGGATCACAATAGGTATGCTGTTATAGATGTAATTTTGAACAATTTATTGTATTTTCGTGCCTATTTTAGGTAGCTAGAGATTCCAAGTTTGAAAGTAAATGACTAGTAAGATCAGCTGTATTTTTTTTGATAAGGTAGAGATTAAGATCAGCTGTATGCCATTGGGAGATAGAATTAGTCACAATGAAATGTGTGCTAAATAAACAAGAAAAATATCATAAAGAACTCATAAGGTGAAAAATTTAGAAGTATAGAACTAGAATTGAAGGAAAGGGGAAGCCTTTTTCAGAAAGTGTGAGACTTCTCATCTTATGGTTTCAGAAACTTATGTTAGTTCAAGTTCAAATACTAAGGACCTCCTAAAAACCCCTTCTTTTGAGTCTTTTCCCCTGATAACATGCCATGAATAAACTTCATATTATGATATTCAATATTTATCTTAATGTAACAATATCCTGGCCGTTCTTGTGGTCTATGGTGCCCCTGTAAAAATAAAACGCCTCTAGATAAGCTTCCAGTAAATGGGTAGATATCTACATGGCAGTCATGAGTTTTCATTCCCAGCTTTTCAGATCATTCTAGGGAAAAAGATACTATTTTGAGGGCTATTCTGTTTTTTACCATTTCGTCGTTGCTCTTAGTGCAAATCTAAATCTCGAATTTGACTATTTAAACTTGTCAGTTAAATAACTACTTGACTGGTTTAGTGTTGGAAAGAACCTAAAGCTCTTAGAGCTAGCTCTCAATGATTAGATTTATTGATCATTGGAATGAATCTAATTGGATAGTGAAGATTCATATAGCCGACCCCGACTAGCTTAGGATTGAGAGTTAGTTGTTACTGCTGGTGTAAAGAACTGTTTGAATGAAAGAACTAGTTATACATCTGCTCTTTTGCTGCTAAAGACTTTGAAATTAACGAGGTAAAAAGAATTATTAACATAGTGAAAAACATTTGATCTGCTACTTATCACCCACATATCTGTCCCCTCCCAAAAATAACTATGTTAATCTTGTTTACTGATTCACGTGCTCATGAGAATGTTTTCCCATCAGAAAAATCTCCTCCCAAGGATATCCCTAACCTTCCTGCTGATTACAACAACTACTACATTTCTAATTTCTGTGCACTGGTTACATTCTTGGATCCCTTCCATTATGGTTTTCATCATAGGGCATGTTTCCTTGTTTCACATCTAAACTTTTAGCTCCAAATTTGAAAAGCCTTGACTGTACGAGTTCTTTACTCGTGAGAAGGAAACAGAAATCGGCAATCACTTACTCCTACTGTGTTGCCACCTCACAATTGTTGCAGAATTTTCTGAATTATTTGGCATTAAATGGGTAATGGTAAGTTCTATAGCAGAGCTACTGTCTTGTTGTAGTAGAAGGTCTTTTTAAGCATCTTAAGAAAGCAGGGAACACAGTACTGGCAAAGAATACGAGGTGCTTTGAACGAAAAAAGAATTCAATCCTGAAGAATTTTCAATCTGATTGTATTTCGTTGATATTTTTCTGGTGTAAAATGAACTGATATAGGATGGTGAAACCCTGTTACAGTTCATTGAATCTTTTGTGTGGATAATTGGGGTCTTCTCTTTAGCTGTGTTTTTGGATGCAATCACAGTACTTTCTTGTTTCTGACATTATTACCATTTCCAAAAGAAAAAAGAAGTATCCAGTTCTTTACTCTTCTGTCACAGGGTTTGCGAGGGCATCTCCTGGAGGAGCTTGAACAGGCTTTCCCTGAGGAAGTGGAAGCTTATAGGGAGGTTCGTGCAGCTTCTGCAGCTGTAAGTACTGTCTGCTTGTTCAATACTTCAGATATTATGGGCATTTTAATGTTCGTGTTAATAAACCAAGCTTATTTCTCTGTCTAGCTGTAAAGTTAATGCTCCATCTACCGCCATCTTATAGATTCAGCACAAATTTCTTGATCTAGGAGTTGTCGATGGCTTGCCTTCATCATGATGTTTTTAGAAATCTAAGGTCCCCAAACTGGCAGGGTTAATGAAGACGTAATCTCTTCTAGGGTCATTTGCGAATGTTTGATTCTCCATTCAAGGATGATGAAATCCTACACTGTACTAAAAAGAATATGTTGTCTCATGTGTAAAATGGAATTGATAGAGGACAGATTTATTTATTTATTTAAACATTCAACACATCCCTCATGTGTTGGTATTTTTCTCCTAGCAAAGCACATGGAAATTCTTTTTAGATAGGTTCCAATAAGACTTGAACCCAGGACTTCCTTTCCAGGGGAATAATTAACTGGTTTTATCAAATTGTTAGATTATGCTTAGATCAAAACCTGAGTGAAGAGTATTAGGAATTTATGCTCTCTGTTTATAGCTGGACAAACATGTTGGAATTTCAGTTTACAGTTTCTAGTGCAGCTTGACAGCATTGCAGTGTTATTTCAAGGAACACATACTGCTGATAAAAAATTGCCTTAAAAGGTTTCATGATACAAAAGATCTCTGTGCAATTGATGCGTCTTTGTGCAGTATCTTGTGAAATACTGCTAATATGTCTTGTTCAATTTTTTATGACACTGAGTTGACATGCTTTGATTATAGAGCTGTTCTTGAAACTTCCGCTTTATTGCTAGTTTCTGGTTGTTGTAGCTGAAATTTTTTGTTGTTTTCGCGTAAGCAGGAAGCAAAACGCTTGGCTCAAGCACAAAGTCTACTACCAAATGGAGAGTAAAGGTGAAGCCTGAAAAATAACTGCTACATGATGGAAGTTTGTATTTAACTACTTAGGTTGATTTAGCATATTTCGTTAGTGGACTTTAATGCCCTTGTTCAAGAAGTCTTTAAATTTCAAGAATGTAAAATGTATGTAATAGATTTAGTTTCATGATTATCTTCGTTGTAACCACCACCATTGAGAATGGTGAAAGATTGTGTCATGTGTAATCAACCTTCCCTCGGCTTCTCTTGCCAGTGGTACTAACAGAATAGAAAAGATAAATTGTCCAATTAGTGAAACACGGGGAAGGGTGGAGAAGGATTAGTAGTATAGTTGTCTGGTATCTTCTAAACGCATATATTGTATTCCTGAAAAATGTTTGGTGTGGTCCATGGTTGTCTCAAATAAATGTTAATAAGCTCTTGCGGTCATTAAAATTACAATTTAGTTCTTTCTCTGAATTCATGCACCACACGTGCGGGAAATTGACTGGTAATGGAGAACGATCTAACCAATGAGGTCTTCCCCGTTCTTGAAGTTCGAAGTTTCTTGCAATGAGTTTTTAAACTTCCAACCACGTCTGCAATTTTGTGGACTGACAGTGATATTCAAGTATGTTATTTCTTGATGCTTCAGATATCAGGAATTTCATTCTTGCAGATGATCCTTCTAAGAGAAATATCTACCTCTCCTGGGCTTAAAAATAGTTGCATGAGCCAAATTTGTTCATATGATCGTAACTGAACCTTTGTGGACTTAACATCCTGACATCACTTCAGATAGCCTTTCTCCCAAGTGATTAAATTAAACATCCTGATAATACTTTAAATCCTTTATAGTTTGTATGATGAGACAGCCGGTGACTGAGTATTCTACTTTTGGGACTTGGAGTGGAGACACCTATATAGCAAAGAAGGCAAAGGTCCAGCCAACTTCTTTGAGTTCGGGTTTGAGTTTTTGAGGTTGGGTATATCAATACTAAAATTAGGGGTGAGCGGGTCCGGGTACCCTAACGTTTTTGAATTACCTGGACCCTACCCGGTAAAAGATTGGTTTCTAAATTTACTATCCGTTCCGGATAGGTTCCCGGGTACCCTGTAAATAAAAAAACACAGATTAAGCAACAATTTTTTAGCCTATGAGAATAAAAAAGAGTTGTAAAATGATTTCATCCGGTAGTTTTTTAGCCTGCAATCGAAGCTTTTAGTACCCTTATAAGAAGTTTTAGAAAACTTATTCATTGTAGAAAAACTAATTCTGTAACCAAAACCTAAAATTGCAAGCCAAATTTGACACTCAATTAATTGAATGTGTTGATTTCAAAATAAATTTGAAAATATCTGAATTAAACTTATTTTCGTGTTCATAAGCTATTCGATACAAAAGAAAAGCTTTATTATACTAGTAAATTCCTAAATTTCATCTTCACATCTACAAAAATATACACAAATTTTAAAAATAGATTTACATTTCAAATAAAAAAGTAATACAGATTGAAGATGAGTATCGCTTGAAATAGAACAGAAGCATATGATATTAAAAAGAAATTGAAGAGTTAGATATGAACCCAGATGCATTTTATGAACGACGTGAACACAACCAAGGGAGAGAAAGAGGCAAAAGTGAAGCTTTAACGACGACAACGATGAAAGCACCTGAGAGAAAGCTTCAACGACGACTACGATGAAGCTCGGTGGTGTAGCTAAAATGTCATTGTTATTGAGAGAGTTTTGAGTGTTTTCTCTTAGGGCACAAAGATCATTCTAGAATAAAGGGGTGAAAAAGCTGAAATATTTGTGTCTTGGGGTGAGAAAAATCAATGTGCAGGCGTGCAACAAACAATTTTGGAGAAAGTTAAAAGTGGTCCAAATGTTTCTAAAAAAAGTAAAAATATTTAATATTTTATAGGTTCCGGATACCCTGTCTCTATTTGCTGGAACCGGATCCGACATTGATCGGTTCCTAATTTTACTACTTGAACCCTACCCGTTATTATAATATATCTATCCGGAACCTATCTGTTAGTGTCGGTTCCGATCGAGTATCTGGGTACCTTGTACCATGCTCACCCCTAACTAAAACTCAGATAAAAAATCAGCTTCTTTGACAAATTAAAGGAAAAAGTGGTGAAAAAAGGAGGGGAGACCAACGATCGATGTACATTCATAAAAGTATGCAATTACTTTAGTATTAAGATTTAGAATCACTCATTCACTCTGAAGGTGGCCTCAGTGTCGAGGAATATTATGCTCATGAGGTGGTACAAAAGAAAGATGATGGCAAATTAATTATCAAGCAATCCATGTACAAGCCCATAGCCACGGGCTCATGATTCATAAGCAATATATATTACCACAATTTGCTTAGCCCAAGAAAGTGCATCCGTTTATTTATGGTCTATTGAGTGATTACATCATACATGTGGTTGATATGACCCCCTGGGGGGGGGGGGGAATCCTTGTACATGTTTAAAGTACTTCGCAAACACTCTTTCTGCATTCAATACTTTGAATTATGAAAAGAATTTTAGTAGGTTAGGCATCTCAAGTCTAGGTGGTGCATTTACATGATTCGCTTAACCCAATGGTTCGGTTAAAACTTTTATACGTCTTCATTGTTCTTTTTCTTCTTCCTTTTGGCCAAGGAAAAATCAGGGTGATAGATAATTGTAAATAATCCTGTACGTCTAGGATACAAATAGGAAATTATACCCAAGGTCCTCGAAAATCGGTGTTGTTGAATTTTTGCCCCACGGGCAAATCTTCAAGGTCAAAGTTCAAAATTTGTTAAACTTGAAGTCTTGTCCATGAAAAAATCAAGGTCAAAAGTTCAAGACCCCCGCCCCCACTTCCGGGGCCATTCTTCTAAATCACCTGAATACAAGAGGTATGACTTAGAAGTGCAATTACAACTTGACCCAAAACCTTGCCCTTAACAACTATGAAGCTATTGTGATGCTTAAAATATGTAGTTTTTTTGACTTCCTTCTTTTATAATCTTCGGTTCCCTGACATTGCTTCTTGTATTATAGTTATATAATGTATATTACGTTGTTAGTGCAATAAAAAGTATAAAATAGAAGAAAAGAAAAAATCTAATACAAAAGAGGACAGATAAAAAATAGTATATTGTTCATTGTACTGGAGAGTTTCTTAGGAGACGTGTAACACAATAACATGAGCATTAAAAGGAATACAAAAGTTCTTCATTCCATTTAATTAAATTACTGTTGGAAATTTGCCTTTAGTGGGGAGGTGCGTCCACCCATATTTAATGAATTAAACACTAGTGTTTCGCATGTTGGAGGCTTTGTCTCTTCTCACATGCATAATCTACTAAGTGAGTAGATGACCGTAGGGCCAATAATCGTCAAATTTCGTTGAGAAATGAAAGAGATATTGATCCACAAAGTTAGGTGTTTGAGGCATGGAAATATGGTGGGACAAATCTACCACATCGATGGGAAAATGAAGAATTGCTCTCTTTATAAGTCTCTAAAGTGGTAAAGGGTTTGGGACCCCAAGGGGTATCCCATGTGTTTAAAGGAGGGAGGACCTAGATGTGCTTGGGTTCAAGGCTAAGCCCACACGCGCGCCGCCACCGCCGGCCCATCCGGTCACGGGTCGTGGGCTGTGGGGACTTTCTGATATTATCTTTTTGGACCCCAAATTGCTTAATATTTACTTACAGTTTGGTCCCTAGAGTTTTTGAAAAGTTGATTTTGGGAGTGACGGAAGGCAGAAACTTTCTGCCTACCGTTTGGACTATTTTTTGGAGCATTAACCAGTCATTACTTGGCTGTTAACTACTCCATAAACAGCCCTCCTTCAATGACCATAATCAACCCTCCTTCAAGGCCATTAACATCCCTCACTAATGTCATTAACAACCTTGTTTGGCAGTTGAGGAGTCCTTCCTCCATGCTATATATTGATGCCTTTTGACTCAATTATGTTATACATTTTTTCAGTCACGAAAATAGTGCACTAACAACTACACTTACATCATGAAAAACAGTGCATTTTCAGTGAGAAAAATAGCATGAAATAGTGACGAAATAGCAGCACAAAATATTGTTGAAAAATAGTGAGCAAATACACATATATACACAAGATATACACAACAGAGATACACTATATACACAGAGACAAATCAGAAGAGAAAACAAAAATTCTTCCTTCCTTTTCCATTTCTTCAGCAAGTCGATTCATATTTGTTTTCTTCGTCAGACTCAACCTATTGGCTTTGTAGTGTTGTTTTATCTTGGGAGACTATTGCCCGCTAACGTAAAAGCATATATACGGGGAAATCTTGTCTTAAGGACAGAGTGCAATCACTCGACTCGACACATAGTTGTAACCATCCAGATTTAGTTATTTCTTGATTTCAGGTCATCAAGATTCAAGACTCAACAACTTTGCGGCAGTTTTGAAGATTGGCCTATTTGTTCAACAAGATTCAATTTCTGAATATTGAATGTTTGTTTATCCTTCCGAACACTTGTAATAGTTATTTACTTCCCGTACTGCTTTACAATAGTATAGCCAACAATTTAAGACAAGATTGTATTGCAAGAGTATTAGTGTTCGAAAGATGTCGGTCAAAAGTTGTGTGACCAAATCTGGATATGGCTGTGGTTTTCTGCTTGAAGAGAGTGATGATGATGCTGTTGAAGGTCAACGTGTTCGTGGTGTCACCGCTCCCAAAAGTGGTGGGAACAAGCGCTCACGAGAGACTGAGGATGTCAACTGGGACAAGAGGAGAAGGCTGAAGATGTGGTTCTTTCTTGCAGCAGAAGACATATACCTGTCCCAGACAAAGGATCCGAATTATGGTAAGGAGAAAATGGACACTCAGTCCGATGAAGTGACTGCAGTGGGCCAAAATCCGAAATTGGGATAAGTTATTTTCTTCCTTGTCAAGAATAAAGATTAAATGATCTCTGATTAAAAATGGCTTAAAAGTAAGGAGGAATATGAAAATGTTTTACGAAATAATTTATATTCCTTATGCTTTAAAATCAGAAGTTTAATCTATTCTTCTTTCCCGTTTAAAGATTGGACTTTGTAAACGACTTAAAAAGATCAATTCTTTTAAGTGTAATTATTAAAAGTGTGTAAAGTATGTTCGCACATACGATGGAGAAAGATCCACTAACTGTGCGAAAACTGTTATCACTCTTAAGTATGCGCCAAGAATTGTCTAGGCACCAATCATAACAGAAGAAGTCTAAAAGCTAAAGACGTTGAGCCTGTCACACTATTTGGCAGCAGATCCTTCATAGGATGATATTGGACACTCAGTCATACAAAGCCTCCGAGCGGGTGGAGTGGGCCAAAATTCCTTTGATAGGATAATATTGGACACTCAGTCATACAAAGCCTCCGGGAGACTGGAGCGGGCCAAAATTTCTTTGATATGATGATATTGGACACTCAGTCATACAAAGCCTCCGGGCGACTGAAGTGGGGCCAGAATTCATTTCATAGGAAAAGTAATGGACATCTAGTAAGGTGGGCCAGAGTTTCCAGGTCTTAAATGATCTGAAGGCCTAAAGAAATGCAGAAAAGAAATTAGACACTTAGTCTGCCAAAGCAACTGGAGTGGGACAGAGTATCCAAATCAAATATGATCCGATTACGCCCTAACCATGGGCAAAAGGTTGTTCATGTGAAGCAACGCCGCCTCTAAAATCTAAAGTAGAAGGGGTTGGAGAGTTGTCCTCAATAGGACTTCAAGGAATGGGATCACTCAAAGATGAGGTGATACATGCCCCAAACTTGGTTTAAGGGACACTGTTGGTCAATCTGGTTTGAGACTAGTCCAACAGGTCTGTAATAACTAAGAATGGTACAATATGTATGTAGCCATAAGAATGATATATTTGTAATCCGTGCATCTATGCTATCATAGTTTAAGACACATTAAATAGAAAGTCATTCAAAAGCTAGTGAAGTTGAGATTGTTGCCTTCTTTAAGCCATAAACCCTCAAAATGAATGTGAGGTAGGCGAAGAGACAAAATCACCTTTCCAAATTCCGTCAAAGGAATAGCGAAAGAAACACCGCTCCTCTAGAACTTAGTCATACCTTTATGGGTGATTACAAAATAGAGGAGGGAGACAAGTACTTTGTGACCTTCATTGATGATGGTAAAACATATGTAATCCTTTGTTTGTTGAAAAGCAAAGATGAAGTTGTTAAAGCAGATAAGCGCTACAAAGCAGAAGTTGAAAATCAACTAAGCCTACGGATTGAGGAATTCGTAGTGATAGAGGGGGAGAATGTGAAGCATCGTTCATTAAACGACTGCTCATTACTCACCTCAGTTCAACGATGTTAGCCAAGCGCAAAGCCGTACGCCCAAATTATGTAGGGCACGACGATCCTTACCACTAATGCGATTCTTAACAGAAATACGCATAAGAATAAGGATAACTCTCCGTGTGAGACATGAAAAGGATCTCACATATAAATGTTGTGATGTGGGGTGACTTGGGTAGAAGTTGGACTACCGAAACAGGTCAAGTTGGACCTAAAACTGTAGATTGCATATCCACTGGATCTGCAAATAACAGTAGTGTTTATCGCCTCTTGGCGTCAAAGAATACTGAATTCTTTGTAGATAACTTTCCTTGAAAAGGAAAAAGAAGTAATTGCTCAAGGTTAACAAGAATCCGCTAGGGCTTTGACCGTCGAACTAGGCGTTAAAGTATCTACAGACTCAAAGTTCTTTGGCTATCCGGAACGTAATATTCCAGATCTGCAGAACTCAGGGATTCTAGATGTTGAACCGAGACGGAGCAAAGAGGGGACAAAGACTTGTTTCATGCCTTCTAGCTTGTATGGTTGAGAACGAACCATGGACAATTAACAAAGAATTGTCATCTCCAAAAGCGCTACTTTGGAAAGAAGCTAAAGAGAGAAATAGATTCCATCATATAGAACCATACTTGTGTAATGATTGATCTTCCTTGAGAAAAGAACCTTTGGGTTGTAAAATGTGCTCCCCTGTGAATAGCTTAACATCCAGGGTCATTGCAGTCTTGCGTGGCATGGATGTTGAAACAGTCTTCCTAACCGAAGAGTTGGAAGGGAAAAATCAGAGTTGGTTTGCTGGACTGTTGGGCTTCTTCCTGAACTTTTATTTTGGTCCCTGAAATGTTTACATTTTGGTCCTAAAAGTTTAAGATAAAACAGAAATAATGAATCTGACCACAGAAACATTGACTCTGAAGTTAGAAAGCCAACAATTGGAGAATCAACAGTCTGAAAGTAAAAGTCATATTAAACAAAGTCTCGATATGAAAGATATGGGTATCACAGATGACATCTTAGGAATTGGATTTCTAAGACATCTAACAGATTGGTCGATAGTTGACAGTCTCGTTGAAGCCACCAATGGATATGAATCATATAACTGATTGGAAACATGGTGCACCCATAGACAAGGAGCGATATGCGCAGGTCACGTATAGTTAAATGTATTGTACACACTACAATCGACCTGATATCGGCCTACAAACAGATCAGTTGAACTAAGGTTCACTGATGATTTTAATAAATGATCAATAGAAGACGTTAAGTTGGATATGATGATATTTGAATTATTCGCTTATCTACGGATTATGATATTTTTGATGTCCAGCGGTTCTGGGAGAACAAAGTGATGCAAACTGGACATCAGATTTGAAGAACACCAATGCCACAAGTAAATGTGTATGGTGGGTCATGGAAAATCCTTTAAGCAAACTTGCATCGGCCTATTCATGATGGAATCGGAGTTTATCGCTTTATACAAAGCATGAAAGAAGTTGAGTAACTTCATGACCCCTTAGAGGACGTCCCTTATTGGGAGAAACCCGTGCCTTCAGCAGTTATACACTGTGGCTAGCCGGTCGGCTTCAGGAAGGACACGGATGATGGCGTCTGGACATATCTGTCAGGATCTGTCGGAGACATAAGACCGTATGACAGTTGATCATCACGGGTGTCACTTCTTTGTTTACTAACTAAGGGACTACTCGAAGATCAAGTGTTCTGCCTGTCTAGGGGAATGGGCTTAAAACCCAAACAATACAAACCATTGCGGTGGTAAACTAACCATACTGATTGGAGATCCCAAGAATTTGGTTCAATGGGAAAACTAAGATGCAAAAGGTTCAGTTGAGCACTTCGGTGGAAGCAAGAAACACTTCGGATGATGATTTCTGTACGAAAACATGAATCCAAAGCTGTTCCCGCGATATAAGTTAAAGTGCTACCTGCATGGTGGGTAAATGTTAAGCTTCCAAACCTTTAACGATCCTCAAATGGTTGAGGTTGAGGTTAAGGTTGGGAAAACTTTTAATGATTCCTAACACTTGTGAAGTGGGGTATAGCAGGATACCTTGTAGGAGATCACCTATTTAAGTGCGAGGAAGGCCGCCTCAAATGAACGCACTTAAGAATCCAAGTGTGTCCACGGCCACAACGGACAAAACTATAAGAATTAAAACGAATAAGGAGAGTTATTGTGTTGGTATCATTGTCTTGACTTACACTAAACACTGACGGTTCAAGATATCACGTTCACCGCGCAGTAAGTCCGATGGTATTCAACTAGGGAAGGTTCAAAGCGGAAGCTACCTCTCATGATGCAATATCTTTTCGCTGAAAGATTGCTGAAAGTAGGCACCTTGTGAGTGCGCCAAAATCTCTCTTTCATAGAGGGGATTGTTGGAAATTTGCCTTTGGTGGGGAGGTGCGTCCACCCATATTTAATGAATTAAACACAAGTGTTCCGCATGTTGGAGGCTTTGTCTCTTCTCACATGCATAATATACTAAGTGAGTAGATGACCGTAGGGCCAAGAATCGTCAAATTCGTTGAAAAATGAAAGAGATATTAGTCCACAAAGTTAGGTGTTTGTGGCATAGAAATATGGTGTGGGACAAATCTACCACATCGGTGGGAAAAGGAAGAATTGCTCTCTTTATAAGTCTCTAAAGTGGTAAAGGGTTTGGGACCCCAAGGGGTATCCCATGTGTTTAAAGGAGGGAGGACCTAAATGTGCTTGGGTTCAAGGCTAAGCCCACACGCGCGCCGCCGCCGTCCGCCCGTCCGGTACGGTCCGGTCCGGTCATGTCTCGGCTGTGGGCTGTGGGGACCCTACTTCAATGACTATAATCAACCCTCCTTCAAGGCCAATAACAGCCATCACTAATGCCATTAACAACCTTGTTTGACAGTTGAGAAGTCCTTCCTCCATGCTATATATTGATGCCTTTTGGCTCAATTATGTTACACATTTTTTCAGTCATGAAAACAGTGCACTAACAACTACACTTACATCACGAAAAACAGTGCACTTTCAGTGAGAAAAATAGCACGAAACAGTGACGAAATAGCAGCACAAAACGGTGTTGAAAAACAGTGAGCAAAGACACACATATACACAAGATATACACAACAGAGACACACTATATACACAGAGACATATCAGAAGAGAAAGCAAAAACTCTTTCTTTTCCATTTCTTCAGCAAGTCGATTCATATTTGTTTTCTTCGTCAGACTCAACCTATTGGCTTTGTAGTGTTGTTTTATCTTGGGAGACTATTGCCCGCTAACGTAAAAGCATATATACGGGGCAATCTTGTCTTAAGGACAGAGTGCAATCACTCGACTCGACACATAGTTGTAACCATCCAGATTTAGTTGTTTCTTGATTTCAGATCATCAAGATTCAAGACTCAACAACTTTGCGGCAGTTTTGAAGATTGGCCTATTTGTTCAACAAGATTCAATTTCTGAATATTGAATGTTTGTTCATCCTTCCGAACACTTGTAATAGTTATTTACTTCCCGTACTGCTTTACAATAGTATAGCGAACAATTACTAAGGTTTAATTGTAAAATAATCGGGGTTGGTTCAAAATTGGATAGATAAAGACGAAGTAAAATTCAAGTTACTACTTGTTTCACCACCAAAAAGTGTTTATAAAATGTTTGCAATCTCTGAGTCTTAATAAAAAAAATTGCGTTCGAACTTAAGTATCGAGAACCTCCCGGTATGGAGCACTTTATGCCCCCTCTAATCGGTCTACCTGATGCATTTTGGAATTAATTAGATAAATGAGTTCCATATTGCATATGCTCAAAACAAAAACAAAAAAAAAGGGCCTTCTCCCAAAATATAATCAGGTCAAGTGTTGGAAATTTAAATCTTTTAGCTGGAGAATTAACTATAACTATTTAGATCAAAATGTAGAGTCAGCCAAGTTGGTTGTCCTCTTCTTTTTCTTTTTTTGTTGGTTAAAGGTTGTCCGCTTTATTACTTTACAACTATTTTGACCCACATTTAATTATGTCACTCGCCCAAGTGATCCCACATTGAAAATTGGTCTGTCCTTAAATCTGAATTAACTTTGACTCCTATATTTAAATGTAATCTTAAGCAAACACGAGGGGGAAAGCAGAGGGATAATTTAACCAGGCTTCAACAATTAAGAACCTCATTTTTACATGGTTGACGACAATTGTCTTTAGTACAAGGCTACATGAAAAAAAGTGTAGGAAAATAATGGAACAAAGATGGATATGATTAGGATACATGAGGTATACATCGATCAATGCCTTGCATCTAGTTAATTGGTCATCAACGAAGTGAGTATTTGTACTATGAAAAAACAATTGCAAATTAAAATTTTATAACGAGACTGTAAGAATGAACACCTACTACTTGTTAGTGAGGAGGAAATGATCAATAGAGTACTTCACAAAATGATTTTTATGCATAGGGTACGATAGAATAATTTTCCTTAGGGATTTCATTCATTATTCACAATATATATAGATGTACAAAGGTTGATTCCTAGTATGGTACGAATCCTAACTTACCTTAAATGGTTGATTTCTAATACAATTAGAATCCTAAGTTACCTTAAATATACATCTATCATAATTACAAAATATACGGTGAATATTCGCTAATACTCCCCCTCAGACGGAGCGGGAAGAGGCCGAATGCTAAGGCTGGATCGGAAGTCGGTGAAGAGTTATCGCGGTAGTCCCTTTGTGAATATGTCTGCATACTGATAGGATGAAGGCACGTGTAGAATTTTGACCTGACCACGGGCAACCTTCTCTCGCACAAAGTGAATATCCATCTCAATATGCTTAGTCCGCTGATGTTGGACCGGATTATGAGACATATAGATAGCAGATATGTTGTCACAATAGACTATAGACGCCTTGCGTAATGGACACTGGAGCTCCAAAAGAAGATTTCGTAGCCAACAGATCTCAGCGACGATGTTAGCAACTCCGCGATATTCTGCTTTAGCACTCGAACGGGATAGCGTGGTCTGCCGCTTGGCGGACCATGAGATAAGATTATCCCCAAGAAATACACAGTACCCTGAGGTGGAGCGACGTGTGTCGGCGCATCCTGCCCAATCTACATCCGTGTAGGCTAGCAACTTGGTTGGGGCAGAGGGGTATAGATGTAATCCAAAGTCTAGTGTGCCCTTAACGTATCTGATAATACGTTTGAGTGCAACAAAATGGGACTCTTGGGGGTCGTGCATAAACATACACACCTGCTGAACGACATATGCAATATCAGACTTAGTGAATGTAAGATACTAAAGAGCACCTGCAAGACTCCGATATAGAGTGAGATCAGAAACGGGCGCACCATCAGTGGCACTAAGCTTGAATTTTGAGTCCACCGGAGTTGACATAATTTTAAAATTTGCCATCTTGGCCCTATACACTATCTCTTCTGCATACTTACGCTGATACAGGAACATAGTGGCTGCAGATCTGGTTACCGATATACCCAAAAAGTAACTCAGCTTGCCTAAGTCAGTCATAGCAAATTCAGTTTTTAGTAGAGCAATGATTTTATTCTTCAAACCGTCAGACGATGCAGTAAGAACGATGTCATCGACATATAATAGCAAATATACAGTGCTGCTACCTCGGTGAAAAGTGAAGAGAGAGTTATCACACCTGCTACATAGAAAACCAATCTGCAGAAGATACCTGGCAAAATGATCATACCAAGCGCGGGGTGCCTGTTTCAATCCATATAATAATTTCCTGAGACGACATACAAACTGCGAACTGCCGGATGAACAAAGCCAGGGGGCTGATGCATGTATACAGTTTCTTTCAAATCCCCATGAAGAAATGCATTCTTGACATCTAGCTGATGAATCGGCCAATGCATGCCCATAGCAATATTGAGAACAGTTCGAATAGTGGCCGGTTTAACAACCGGACTGAATGTCTCACCACAATCAATACCCTTCTGCTGATTAGTGCCATTTGCAACTAGTCTTGCCTTATACCTCTCTAAGTCACCACTGTCTCTGAACTTATGACGAAATAGCCACATACACCAGATAACATTCACATCATCTGGTGTAGGTACCAAATCCCAAGTGTTCTGTTGGTTAAAGCATTAAACTCCTCGCATATGGCCGCATTCCAATTAGGGTCTAGTTTAGCTAGTTTTGGATTCTTTGGAATGGGTGATAAGGTTTGTGTGGAGAGATTGAAGTGAATCTTGGGTTTGAAGATCCCGTGTTGTGCACGAGTCTCCATGCGGTGAGGGGGCAGCAGTGGGAGGTCGGGAATAGGAGGCTGTATGTCCACTGGTTCTGGACTGGTTGGCAGTAAATCTGCGGGACTAGTTGTATCCAGACTGGGAGGTGCAGGAGACACTGTTGTTGGTGCAGGAGATGCTGCCGGGGGTGTAGTAGACTGATAGCAAGGAACTGGAGGCAGCAGTGGTGGGGACGGGGCAGTGTCCACTGCTGGAACAAATGGCAGCGGTAATGTCCTTTGCTGGAGACACATCGACTGGAGTAGAGAAGACATAAGAGACTCATCGAGAAATGTGTAATTCATTGTTTGGAATTTTTAAAGGTTTGGAAAATGAAAGGTTGTCTCGTCAAAGGTGAAGTGATGGAAGACGATGATTTTGCGAGTGATAATGTCATAGCACTAGTAGCCCCGATGATTAGGAGACAGACCAGGGAAGACACATGGCAGCGTGCGAGGGGCAAGTTTGTGAGGTACAATTGAGGCTATGTTGGGGTAGCATAAGCATCCAAAAATACGTAGGTGATCATATGATGGTAGCCTACGGTATAAGATTTCGGTAGGGGTCTTGTTTTAGAGTGTGCCAGTTGGTAAAATGTTAAGAAGGGATTCTACCATTTTGACACCATAGACCCAAAAAGGCGGCGGTAGATAGACATGAAACAGAAGTGTGTGAACCATGTTATTGATGGTACGTATAATTCGTTCAGCCTTTCCGTTTTGGGAAGAAGTATAGGGACAAGAAAAACGGAAAACCATGCCTTGTTTAGAACAGAAATTATAAAATGCCGAGTTATTAAATTCACGTCTATTATCACATTGGAATGATTTGATAGATTTTTCAAATTGAGTTTTAATGAATTTTTGAAACTCGAGGAATTTTGCAAAAACTTCAGATTTGAATTTCAGTGGGTAAATCCAGACAAAATGTGAAAAATCATCCAAGAATACTAGATAGAATTTATGACCCAAAGAGCTAACAATCGGAGATGTCCATAAATCAGCATGAACAATATCAAATGGAGAAAAAGTAACATTGTTTGATGACATAACTGGAAGACGAGTATGTTTGCCTAGTGGTCAAGAAAAACAGTGTTGGGCAATTTTCCCATTATTACATTGAATATGCTTAGAGGTCCTAAGAAAAGTAAAAACTGGGTCTCCGGGGTGTCCGAGTCTGTTGTGCCAAGTGGAGGGAGAGATCGCCGCAAGGGATAGAGGTGTTTGCGGTCTGACAACGAAAGATTGAGTGAATGGGTAGAGATCTCCCACACTATTACAGCGTGTAAGAATTTTCCCCGTATTGAGTTCCTTCACAGAAAAACCAAAAGGGTCAAATTCGACAGACACAGAATTATTGCTAGTGAATTTTCTAACAGAGATTAAGTTTTTAATGATGTTAGGTGTGTATAGGATGTGGTTTAGGGAGAAAGGCGGGTGTGGATGTTTGGTGTGTGTGTTACCGTAACCTTCAATTGGAATGCGATGACCATTACCGACAGTAATAAATTGAGGACACTTTAACCGACGTAGTTGAGATAGGTTACCTGACGACCGGGTGAGGTGAGATATGGCTCTGGTGTCCATGTACCAATTGTCGTCGGGCTGTTGAAGGTTCACGGTGGTGTAGACCTGGCCCAAATCAGTCCGGGCCAGGCTGCTAGGGTGCTGCTGCTGGAATACAACCAGATGGGCTTGTTGCTGTTGTTGGTGGGCCTGCCTGGTGGCTAGGGCAGGGCCCAAGAGGCCAGTCGACCAAGTCTGCTGGAACTGGGCCCCTGCAGTCGGGTATGGGCTTGCAGGCGAGGCCCAATTCTGCTGGTTCGGCCACCCTGGCTGCTGTTCAGCCCACTGGAAATTCGCAGGCTGCGGGACTGGCTGTTGTCCAGTCCACTTGCTGCTTTGGCCCTTGCCGCGACCCTTGCCTTTGTTGTTGCGACCTCTGCTGCCACGACCTCCGCCGCTCTGCTGCTGCTCTTGGACATGCGGTGGTGGCGGGGTGGTGTTGGTTGCCGGTGGTGCCATCCCGTCAATGGCTAACGCCTTTTGATTATGTTCCTCTTGTTTGGCACATCGGTTTTCTTCCAACAATAATTGTGACCGTGCGTTGGTGAAACTTGGTAGTGGGTCGGCCTGTTGAATCATTGTTGCAAGTGTATCGTATTCACCTTTTGGTAAACCCGCAACTAATTAGAGTACCATCTTGGTTTCAGAAATAGAATTTCCGATGTTGGATAGTTTGTCGGCTATGAGTTTTAGTTGTTTGCAATATTCGGTCCTAAAAAATTTCTTCCAAAGGTCATGTGTTGTAGCACCTGTTTTCATGATGGTACACAACAAGTCTTTGGAGATGGTGCCGTATATCCATTGTTTGACGATGGCGTCAAGGCGACGCCATGTCAATTCGACAATGTCGGTGGGACGAGGAACATAGTCATCAATGTGGTCGAGCACGTTGTACGCACATGCATGAATATAGAACAGTTATGTCCACATGGAATATTGACAGTCTTCTTGATCAAGAATTATAGGGATAGAGTTCTTGATGTTTGTAACGGCGAAAGCCAGGTGAAAAGAAGATGATGAACATTGAGAGGGGTTGTCAAAGGTGCCAGTGGAGGAACCAGAATTTGTGGGGGAAGACATGGTGCCTTGTTGTTGTTTCGGCCGAGGGAAGGGCCAAAAAAAAAAATTATGTTTTGGCCGAGAACGAGAAAGAGAAGGGAAAAGAGTTGGGTTTAGGTTTTAGGCTCTTGATACCATGTAAGATAGAATAATTTCCCTTAGGGATTCCATTCATTATTCACAATATATATAGCTGTACAAAAGTTGATTCATAATATGATACGAATCATAACTTACCTTAAAGGGTTGATTTCTAATACAATTAGAATCCTAAGTTACCTTAAATATACATCTATTATAATTACAAAATATACGGTGAATATTCGAAGAATATTCGCTAATACTTAAAAATATTTCAAAACCTTTTTTACTTTCTACAAGCAACTAACTATCTTCAATTTCTATTTAATGATTGGCCTTTACTTCTTAGCCAATATCACCAAAGGTACTCTTTGGTGGGCGGCAAGTATCTTCTCATTTTAATAAGAAGTTTATGAGTTCGAGTTCTGAAAATTGAGTCGACTTTGTAGAAGCATTTTGTCTCCCTTCTCCACCAAGTAAGACTTCCCGACATAAATTTAAATTAGTCAAATTTTAAAGTGAGTACTAGACACTGGATGAGAAAATCTCTTCAATATTTTTTTATTCCAAAACTATCCTTAGTTATAAAACTGAGCATTGTTCTCGGGTAATCTTTCTATTTAGACTACGGGAGAAAGTTTTGTTCAGAAATTGTGGTGATATAACGTAATAAAACATCATAATTGTCTTATATAGGTGAAAAGAAACGATAAAATCTACTAGTACAATATATATAATACTCAAATGATTCGGAGTCCTTCCAAAGTGATACACAGACTGGAAAGCTGCCTTCTTTGCCTCCTTCGCATTACAAGTACATAGTCAAGTACTTAATTAATACTAGGTTTTAATTGCAATCTCATTAGGTTTTAGCCCACAAAGAAAAAGTCAAAAAACCGAAAGAATTTTGTAGCAGGTATCAAATGCAATAAGGAAAACTTCTGATCCCTTAAATTTTCAGATATTTCTTTTTAACTTCAAAGAATATGGAACAGATTGCGTAATAGCCGTTTAGACAATATTTAGAGGAAGCAGAAAAAAATATTTGAAATTGAAGTTGAAAAGCTATATTTGGAGTTAAAATTGATATTAGATATAAATTTCACTTGAAAAAAGAAATCAACAATTTGGGAAATTGTTATTGATGAGATGAGCTTAAATTGATTTTGATGATTGACAATCAACTAGATAAGTGTCGGGTTTTGTTGGGTTCAAAATACATAAATAGGCACAACGGAAGTTTAAAATTTTGTTCTACTAACCCCAATAATTTCTTCTGGTATGGTTGTATGACAATCAAAACCTGTAACATAAAACAAGAACACTTACAGGTTGTAATATCTGGAGTCATTACTAAAGGATGGAAACGTGAATGTATCATTCGATTGCAAGCACCTCGCTACGGTGTATTCCTCTGTCAAGAAAGCCAGGAAATCTTGGCAGAGATTTGAGAGAGTTTTATCCCAGACTCTAAGTCTAGAATTTGCTTATGAGAATTAATGTATAATAACAATGGTTTAGTGTTGTATTTATAGTTACAATTAGGTCAGAAATGAATTAGGGTTAGGCTCTAAGCCTGACCCAAAAACCGAGGTGCAGTGGGCCAGTCTGACTGGGCTCACTGCCGGGTCGGCGCCACGGCGCCTTACGTCATTTTCGTTCTCGTTTCATTAACGTTTCCCCAACACAAGCCGCATCTTATCCTATAAGGAGTTTAAGCTTAGGACAGGGTCAAAGTACATTACTCTGTAAACAAGGTGCGTATTGACCTCAAGTCAAATAACATTTATCTCCACACGCTGATAACACTCTAGACATTTATAACAAATAGTTTTATCAGCAGGGTATACCAATACATTCCAAAAGTATCCATGTGTCCATCACGAGTAACCATTACTCATAGCAGGTGAGACATGCTACATTCTCCAAAAAATGTGATGCAGACCACACGTCGACTTATAAGATACCATCGATATCCCATTCTCGATGATCATTAGTCGAGTCTATTTTGAGAGTTACACTTTATCATCAATATCTCACTCTATTAATGACAACGTAAGCTCAAGGGATGCACATTAATGAATAATTACAAACAATCAAATAATAATTCAATAATTGCAAATGCCATAAATATTAGTCTTATTAATAATACGAATGTGTTCAAGTATGTTTTGTCCCTAAGAATGATTGTCTCTAGGACATACATAATTTCAACCTCCCACTTGGCCTAGAGCCAATCTCTAATGTATCTAATACCCATATTTTCAAAATGACCATTATGCTTAACTAAGCTTAATGGTTTAGTAAATGAGTCAACTAGATTTCATCTGTGGGAACATAGTTTAATCTTACTTCTTCAATTTTCACCATCTCCTTGAGTATGTGGTATTTCCTTGGTACATGTTTGTTTCTGTTTATTGATCTTGGTTCCTTAGCTTGCGCTATCGCACCAGTGTTATCACAATATATCGTTATTGGATGACTAACACTTGGAACAACCCTTAGTTCTTTTAAGGACTCAGATATCAAGACAACTTCTTTACAAGATTCCGATCCAGCAATGTACTCGGATTCAGTCGTCGAATCAGCATTGGTTTCTTGCTTGGAACCTTTTCCAACTCACTTCTCCACCATTGAAAATGAATGCATATCCAGACTGTGACAGCTCTAACAATCTATTAGGCCTAACTCTATAGATCCTAATTCCAAGAATGTAGCAGGCTTCACCCAAGTCCTTCATCATGAAGGTGTTGGATAACCATTCCTTGACCGACTTTCTATGAGTCTTATTGTCTCTCATTATTAATATATCATCTACATATATAACAATGAAGACAATACTCCCTTCCTTGCATTTAATATAAACGCAGGGACCTTCTTTGCTTTTAACAAAGTCAAACGATTTGACTGCTTTGTCAAAGCAAATATTCCAACTCCTTGAGGCTTGCTTAAGTCCATAAATGGACTTCTGGAGCTTGCATACTGCTTTAGGCTTAGTCTTGGATGTAAAACCCTCATGTTGTATCATATACACCTCCTCAATTAGGTTACCATTGAGGAAAGCAGTTTTAACATCCATTTGCCAAATGTCATAATCATAGTATGTGGTTATTGCAAGCAAAATCCGAATGGACTTAATTTTCGCAATAGGTGAAAAGGTTTCATCATAATCGACCCCAGACCGTTGATTATAACCTTTAGCCACTGATTTTGCCTTATAAGTCTGTACCTTGCCATATGCATCGATCTTCTTCTTGAAGACTCATTTGCATCCTATGGGTCTAACCCACGTTGGCAAATCAACTAAGTTCCAAACTTGATTGATATACATCGAGTCCATCTCATATTTCATGGCTTCTTGCCATATCTGCGAATCAATGTCTAATATAGCTTCGCTGTAGGTTGTAGGTTCATCGTCATTAGGCATATCTATATCATTGTGTGTTTCAACAAGGAGATTAAGTCTTTCAGGCGGACGATGAGCCTTAGTGGACCTACGGAGTTGATTATTTTGAGGTTCGGTGTTTGTTGTATTCTGATTATGAGAAGGTCTTTGTGTGCTGGACAATCCACCACCTTGAGAGCTTTCAGAAATGTCATTTTCATGTATTTCCTGGATGGAATGATGTATAACCATTGTATCATCTTCCATTGGTTGTGTATGAGAGCCTTGCATTTCTGCACTATCTCTCACAACATTCTCACTGGCTGAAGGGTGCACTCTAAGTATCCAATCTTCACCTAATACTTCCACTGAACCCTTATCTAGGTCATTTGACAAGGGTTCAATTTCTGTGTTATCTTGTGGTTTTTGAATTTCTTCAAGTTCTATCTTATTGCAGCTCTATTCCTTGTAGACATAGTCTTCTTCAAGAAAAGTTGCATTTATGGAAACAATGACCTTATGTTCTCTAGGAAGATAGAAATAATATCCATTAGTTTCCTTTGGATACCTCACAAAATAATATTTCTCACTTTTGGATTCCAACTTGTCAGTAAGCATCTTCTTTACATATGCAGGACACCCCAGGGTCGCATGTGTTTAAGTGCTGACTTCTAGCCATTCCATACCTCATATGAAGTTTTCTCTACTGACTTTGAAGGAACCCTGTTCAGAATATAAATTGAGCTTTGCAATTCATAACCCCAAAGATATGTTGGTAGAGCTGAGAAACTCATCATGGATCTAACCATATCTAATAGGGTTCGATTTCTCCTTTCGGCAACACCATTCATTTGTGGCGTTCCAGGAGGTGTCCATTGTGATTGGACTCCATGAATCTTCAAGTAATCCAGAAATTCTTTACTTAAGTATTCACCTTCTCGATCTGATCGAAGGGTCTTGATACTTGTTTTAAGTTGCTTCTCTACTTATGACTCGTACTCATTGAATTTATCAAAGGCTTCAAACTTGTGTTTCATATGATACACATGCCCAAACCTTGTGAAATCGTCTGTAAAAGTGATGAAGTAAGAAAAGACTCCCTTATCTTGAGTTAAAAAATGGCCCACATACATCAGTATGGACCAACTCAAGCACTTCTTTGGCTCACACACCTTTTCCAGAAAGTGGCTTGATGGTCATCTTTCCTCTCAAGCAAGATTCACAGTTATCATAGGACTCCAAGTCAAATGGTTCTAGGTAGTCTAACTTTCTTAATCTCGCTATCCTTGATTCGTGACCAAGTCTACAATGACATAAGTAGGTGGGGTTTCTTGGATTACTTATCTTAGCTCGTTTATTTTGTACATTGAAAATTTCACGACTACAGTTTAGAACATACAAACCATCCACTAGCGGAGCATTTTCACAAATAAAACCATTAAAAGACAGTACATAACTGTCATTGGCTACAAAAGGGGAAAACCCTTCAATGTCTAACACTGGGATAGAAATAATATTCCTCGTCAATGAGGGAACAAAATAACAATTATTTAGTTCTAAACAAAAGCCTGAAGGTAAATCTAGTCTATAAGTTCCCACGCGTTCAGCATCCACTCGTGTTCAATTTCCAACGCGCAGATATACCTCCTAAGGTCCAACCTTTCTGCTGTCACTCAGACCCAACACATTATTACAAATGTGTGAGCCACAAACGGTATCCAATACCCAGCAGTGAGAGTTATTTATAGACATATTTATTTCAATGACAAACATACCTTGTCCAATAGAGTTAGAAGCACCTAGTGCTTTGCCTCCTCCTGGAGCTGTGCAGTCCTTCTTCCAGTGCCCCTTCTTCTTGCAGTTGAGGCACACATCCATAGCTACCTTTGCCTTCTTTTGAACACCTACTCTAAGTTTTAAAATGGTGGGTGCAACAACTGTCTTACCCTTCATCTTCTGCATGTTCTTACCCTTGGGTTTGAACTTGCTAGATGAGCCCACCATGAGCACAACTTTGCCCCAAGAGGTAGATAATTCAAAAGTCTTCAACACGTTGTGAAGCTCTGGAAGACTCGCCTTGGTCCCATTTATATTGAAGTTCACAATGAAATTCTCAAATGAACCAGAAAGAGAATTCAGGATCAGGTTGGCAAAGACATTTATAGGCAGCTTCGTTCCAATCAAAGCCAACCTTTCTATCAACCCAATCATCTTCAGAACATGCGCTGACACTTGACCCTCATCGTTCAACTTACACTTGAAAAGGTCTCTCAACAGTTCATACTCCATTGTCTAAGACTGTTAGTCATAGAGACTTTCAAGTGTTCTAGCATTTCGTTGGGGCCCATGTTTTCATGTTGCCTCTGTAACTCTATAGTCATAAAAGACAGCATTACACATTGTGCCGATGTAGCATCATCTAGATGTTTCTGATAAGCCACCTTGTCAAACAGGGCATACTCAGCAGAGGTTTCAGCAGGGACTGCGGGGAACATTGTGTCTAACACATACTCAATTCTTTCTTGTATTAACATCAATCGCAGATTTCCTAACCAGTCAGGGTAATTTGCTCCAGTCAACTTGTTTGTCTCGACCAACATTTTCAGTGATAATTCGACATTTTATATAACTGAAGAAATAGATAGACTTGAAATTTAAACTCTAATATAATTTCTATTGAACACATTCGTTAACTAATTAACATGGTCTTTAGTTTAATTAGCTCCCACTATTTTAACATACTCTTCGACCCCATGGAAGAATACCGACTCATATCAAATATGGTCATAATGGGCCATGATCCAGGTCCATGCTATCTTCGCATATGCTGCGGCTAATAACTTCAACAACACAATCTGGTAGGTCTCTAAACCAATTACAAAAAAAATTGTAACTCATGTTTGACCAAATGTTCTAAACAATCGATCTGCGTCCCTCGGCTTGTCCGACACTGTGGCACCAAGATAGCCTAGCAAGTCAACCCCGTTATGCGACTGTAATTATATATCTAAGTGAGCTTTGCCTTATAGAGCAAACACTATGGTGTAAATACTCATGAATGTTTATCACTCACTTCTACATTTAATATGCATTTATGAAAGAGTTTGAGTCCTCCTAGACTTAG
The DNA here is from genome assembly GCA_029783415.1 of Anisodus acutangulus. NCBI lineage: Eukaryota > Viridiplantae > Streptophyta > Magnoliopsida > Solanales > Solanaceae > Anisodus > Anisodus acutangulus. The sequence continues at coordinate 15,749,077 of CM056495.1, forward strand.
TGCAAATGTTGTGGCATAAATACTCATCTCGCCGAAAAGGATTTTGCACTACAATTAATTATAATGGATGACGCATTCATTTTAAATAAGACTTGTATTAAATTTTGGAAAATATTTTAATTTAGGGTTTTAACCAAGATCAACTCTAGCATGCTATATCAAATATAGCATCTTAACTATCATGCCAAACTATGTGCACATTGGCTACCACCTTTCCAAGCATGATATTTTGCGGTTTAAACACATACTGGGCACCGCCTACCCAGACAATTAATCGCGGACGAGGTTGATAATTTAAATGAAATTCATTTAGCACATAAATAATATACTTATCAATAATATATTATTTAATAATAATCATGGGTTAAAATTCTGAACTCTGATTTTTTTTGGATAGGTAGGGGACTGCGACTCTAATCATTATAGCCGCGGCGCCAGTGAGGCAGAAGCCAAAAATTTACTTCTGTAATGCATTAGCGGCGCGGTGCTCCACCATGGAGCCGCGACACTGGCAAGGCAGAAGCCTTTCGACTTCTGTAATGTATTAGGGTCGCGACGCCTCCTGTCCAGTCATCCAGAATTTTAAAACGAAGCTTTTAATCGCAGATATCGGAAAGGAGCCGCAGCCCCTGCCTGTCACCGTGACTGGCGCCGCGGCTCTCCACCATGGAGCCGCAGCGCTGCCTCAAAACCGTAGAAGGCGTCGCGGCGCCTACCATAGGGCCACGGCGCCGACGTCCTGACAGAACGTTTTCGTGTTGATTTTCTAAAAATTGTCCAATCCCTAAATCCAATTTAGGGATTATATCACAGATCTTTTATCATCACCCACCATTATCAATAAAGCACATATCGACCATCATCCATTCCTACCCGTTCTTCGCCATGCACCATGTTAGCAATGAACCGGTTATCTGCACTTGGCTTAGTCTGAGTTAGAACGAAATGACTTACTCGATTTAGCGTAGGTGATAATTTAGGGTGACATCAAAAGGTTAACTGTTTAATTAAGATATGTAGGATTTCAAGAAGCCTTGTTTTAATCCAATTTTATGTTTAACCCATATTATTATGTTATTCAATTGTTATAAAACCATTGAACCAGCCTGAGCTCTGATACCACTGTAGGATTTTGTTGGGTTCAAAATACATAAGTAGGCACATCGGAAGTTTAAAATTTTATTCTACTTACCCCAACAATTTCTTCTGGTATGGTTATATGACAATCAAAATCTGTAACATAAAACAAGAATACTTACAGGTTGTAATAACTGGTGTCTTTACTAAAGGGTGGACATACGAATGTACCATTCGATTGCAAGCACCTTGCTACGATGTATTCCTCTGTCAAGAAAGCCAGGAAATCTTAGCAGAGGTTTGAGAGAGTTTTATCCTAGACTCTAAGTCTAGAATTTGCTTATGAGAATTAATGTATAATAATAATGGTTTAGTGTTGTATTTATAGTTACAATTAGGTCAGAAATGAATTAGAGTTGGGCTCTAAGCCTGGCCCAAAAATTAAGGTGCAGTGGACCAATCTGACTGGGCCCACTGCCGGGTCGGCGCCGCGGCTCAGCCTAGCAGGCGCCACAGTGCCTTATGTCATTTTCCCTCCCGTTTCGTTAATATATATTTAGCACATTTGATTAAATCCAAAATCCAACTTTGACTTAATTAAATAATTTTCATGTAATAGAAATTATCCCATAGTTAGTATCAATTTAAATATCTCGATTCCAAATCGAATATTTAATACTTTCTCAATACAGCCTTAGATCGAAGAGACAATCGACATAATGTGACCCTATAGGCCTTCATATATCGACACTAATCCAATTAAGGTCCATACGAAACTCTTAGACTGCGCCGTACGACGAACATCCATCAAACATAACCTTTATGTGAGATAATAAATTCATTTTATTCGCGACACACTCGATCAAGCTTAGGATTTGCCATGTGTCTATCCAAATGGCTTGTTCACTTTATCTCATCTATATTAGTCGACAACTAGACCATATTCTAAATATGTCTCTTGCATTGGCCAATGACTTGGTCGACCTAATATCACTGAGAAGTTGAGTGCTCTCTCGAATATCCAATCGAGGAATGAATCCTATTCTTGGCTCAACTACCACCTTAGTTTACATCATAATGCACCCAACACAAGCCGCATCTTATCCTATAAGGAGTTTAAGCTTAGGACATGGTCAAAGTACATTACTCTGTAAACAAGGTGCATATTGACCTCAAGTCAAAGGACCTTTATCTCCCACACGTTGATAACACTCCAGACATTTATAACAAATAGTTTATCAGCAGGGTATACCAATACATTCCAAAAGTATCCATGTGTCCATCACGAGTAACCACTACTCATAGCAGGTGAGACATGCTACATTCTCCAAAAAATGTGATGCAGACCACACGTCGACTTATAACATACTATCGATATCCCATTCTCGATGATCATTAGTCGAGTCTATTTTGAGAGTTACACTCTATCATCAATATCTCACTCTATTAATGACAACGTAAGCTCAAGGGATGCACATTAATGAATAATTACAAACAATTCCATAATAATTCAATAATTGCAAATGCCATAAATATTCCTTTCAGTAGATGCAGTGCACATCTCAAATTGCTGCATTCTCGTTTGAAGCATTCAATTAAAGCTGGGCCAAGCAATTATAAGTTATGACCACACTACTAGACAGTCAATGAGCATTCAAAGTTGCTAGAGTTTTAATTCTTTTTAGTCGGGAATGGAAGTGCATACCTCTTAAATTTCATCCAACCAACCAACTGCAAACTCTTTGCTAGAGTTTTACTTCTCGTGTCTAATGTTAATAAAAAAGAAATAAAGTTGTTTGTGTTAAATATGACTCCTATTGCAATCTGCTTCTGACAATATATGTGAATTTGTATATAAAAACGGTCAATAGTGAACGAAATTTTAAAACGGGCAATGGTGTCATATTTATTAAAGTTACAGCAAAGAGGGAGGGAAGCATCAATCCAAATGGAGAAAAGCATAGACACTTGAAAAAGAAGGCAACGCATTGTATCGTTGACGTGTTGGAAATTAGTCTTTGGCGGGAGTTGCGACCGACCAACTTTAATGGCTTAAACACTAGTGTTACGCATATTGGAGAATCCGGTTCTTCACACATGCATGATCTACAAAGTACGTAGATAACCGTAGGGCTAAGAATCGTCAAAGTTCATTGAGAAATGAAAGAGATATTGGTTCACGAAGTAAGGTGTTTGTAGCATGAAAAAGTGTGGTTGGGTTCAATTCTCCCTCATCGGTAGAGGAAGAAAGAATTGTTGTGTATATAAGACTCAAAATTGGTTTGGGGATTGGGACCCCAAGGGGTATCCCATGTGTTTAAAGGAGGGAGGACCTAGATGTGCTTCGGTTCGAGGAAAGCTCACACGCGCTCCGCCGCCGCCCGCCCGTCCGGTCCGGGTCACGGGATATTATCTTTTTGGGCCAGAGAATTTTGCCAGATGTACAGTTTGATCCCAGAAGTTTCATATGTACATTTTGGACCAAAATTCTTTCAGATGTACAGTTTGGTCCCTGAAGTTTCCAGAAACGCCACAGCACTCAATTCAACCATTTATTTTGGCTGAATTACTCCTCCTATAATGGCCAATCCGTTGGTCTCTCTCACCATTTATTTTGGTAGCTTTACTACAAATTTCAAGCATCATTTCGTTACTCAATATTCTTTACGGTAGCTCTTGAGTTTCCTTTGCTCAATTGTTTCATTGTTGTTTTATCTTGGGAGACGAATTGTCCAGGACGTATAAATGATACATACGGGGCAATATTGTCTTAAAGACAGAGTGTCACACTCGACTCAGCAAAAACAAAACAGTTTCCAGTTTTTCTTCTTCAACATAATTGTAATTTCAGTTTTGTTGTTGTATTGTAATTTTCAGTTCTTGTATTACTTGGCAGTTATTTATAATTCCCGTTTTCTGCACCTTTATAACCAACATGACGTGCCTATGTTTATGTTCTGCGTGGCCATATATGAGAGCCAATGAACAATAACATTTTCTTTGAAGAAGGAATTAAAATTGATATTATCATATTTTCTTCCACCATCAGAGTGAAAATATAAAATGGTAGATTGAAATATATTATGGACCATTGCATGAAATTCTTTGAATTTATCAAACGCTTTTGATTTTTCTCGCACAAGATAAATCCAAGAATATTTAGTAATTTTATCAAAAAATAAAATATAGTAACGAAAATCAGAACTGAAATTCGAATGGGCTTGCCACATATCAGGATGAACCACAACAAAAGGAGATGTTGCATTACTTGAAGAGGAATCAAATTACTTGTTTGTTGGACCAAATGGCAAACATAACATAAATTATTATCAATGCTGGAACTACAACTAACTAGGGGTGGCCAGTGGGACGGAATTGGACGGGACAGGATTTGGGGGGACAGGGTGGGGGTCGGGATCGGGGCATGGTAGGCCCGGCGGGCCGGAATATGGGAGACGGGAAGAGGTTCCGTCCCAACCCACATCCCACCGGCACAGGGGACGGGTCGGGTAGGGGATTTTGGGGGACTTTAAATTATTTTTTTCAAGACACTTAATTTTAAAATATATATATATATATATATATATATAAACACTTAAATAATTGAACAAGATAGTGAAAAAATATCCCAAGGCATTGCCTCTTATATTATTTAATAGAAATATGGTTTTTTTTGTAATACAATTTCAAAATTGCAACTTTGTTTCGTAGTTCAAAAGTTGCAAATCACATAGTAAAATTGCTATTAAAAAAACTACATATTCAACCATACTTTTTCTAATTTTCTCACAATCTCTTGAGGATCTTTTGTTGGAATTGAAAGTTGTTGGTCAAATTATTCGACGTCGCTTCCCGCTCACTCGGATAAGATTTCGTTGTAGTTATAGTTGTCTTCTTCGTTGATCTCTGGTTGACCGCACCTTCTACGCTCCGCTCTAATCCAATCTCTGAATAAAACTGCAATCTCGAAGCTGTCTCCCGCCAATGAGTGTATGTGCTCTCCTATGTGAAACCTTCTAACAGAAAAAACGCTTTCAGAAGCTATTGATGATGCTTGAATATTCAACACATATCGGGGCATCTTTGATAGTGTCAGAAATGTCTTCTCATTCTCCCTCCAGTATTTCAGCAAGTCTTCACGTCCATTTTCATTGACAATTGATTCAAACGGTACAACACCTTGCAAGACATAAATATCAAACTCGCTAATTTATGAAGAACTTGAACCACTATACATTCTATTTCTAAGGCCTTGAATACTTAAAGCAGAAAAATCATATTTTTATAAGGTTACATTGAAGTAGAAGAAGATGGTACAGAAGCCGGTTGATTATTAACACTTTGTTGTTGGTACATATACATATTTTTACATTCTGTTTGTATGTTAGACATAACTTCTTCTTTAGTTGGTTCGTAAGTTGGTTCTTCAGTTGGGTCTGTTGGAAGTATTTCTAAGCATTTATAAATCGTTTCAATAAGAGCATTACAACCGTCTACTTTAATAGTAGGATTTAATACAACACCAATAAAATAAATAGTGGGAATAGAAAAAAATATTGTTTTAATTTTACAAATATTTTTGCAATAGCTGGAGCATAAGTTGTTTTTTTCATATATTCATTAAATAATAAAAATATTAGAGTTATATAAAAAAAACATAGATAAAATAGTAGGATAATAAATACCAGAAAATTCCTTAGTAGCAAGAAAAAATTTATCTAAAAATACAATAAGTTCTAAAATTTTATCCCAATCATCATCTACAAGCATATCCGTTGGATTTTGATTATGAGCGTTAAATAATAAAGTTATAGGTCTTCTATTCTCATGAGCAACAAGTAATTATTTATACAAAGAATTTCACCTAGTCGCAATTTCTTCTGAAATTTTCCTATAAGGTAATCCACAATCATGACAAGTTTTTTTTATACTATTTGCGTCTTTGTATTTTATTAACTTTAAAAATAAAGTTGATAGCAAATTATACTTTATCAAGGATATTTTTAAAAAGTTTTAGGCCATCCTTTACAACTAAGTTATAAATATGACATTCACATCTAACATGAAAAATATCAAAAAAATATGGAGTAAATCGAGTTTTTAAAATGTTTACAACATAATCATTATCTAATGTAATAGTCATAATTTTATCAGTAATTTCATAATATTCACTAATTTCATAAATATTTTTTGAAATAAAAGCTCCAGTGTGCCTTTCATCAATATATCTATATGCTAATATATGTTTTTGCATAGACCAATTGTGATCTATCCAATGACATATAACAGTTAAATAATCATTACATTAGTACTATGGACTATTTCAGAAGTGATAACCACTTTGCCATTAAAATGATACAATGCATAACATAAATATTATTGATATTCATGCGCAAATTTAAAAATATCTCTTCTAATAGTTGATCTAGGAAAATAGTTAAAAGCAAGATTATATATTTCTCGAATGTAATGAATAAAACCAAGAGAGGAAGGAAATGAAGAAGACAAACCCTCCACAACAACTAATTTTGCTAAATTTTTCCGATCTTTGTGTTTATCATATTTAGGACCTATAATCCCCCCGTCATCGGGTTAATTCGACCATGTACTTGGTCGGGGACACTATGTGAACCTTGTCCTGACTCAGAAGGCATTTGCACACCCGCTTTTTCAGCCAAGTATTGGTTATACTTACTTTGTGAGATTTTTCTACATATCTCATCAAACCTCCTGTCCCACCTTGACATTTTCCAGTTTTAATTTTATAAACTTCGCGACAAATTTTACAAATAGCTAGTTGATTAGCAATGTCCCTTTCAAAAAAATCTCATGTAGGTGATAATTTTTGTTGTTTTTTTCCTCGACTCATACTAGGGGGAATAGGAGGCATTCCAGTTTCAGTTTTAGCCCGAGACTCAGTCTGAGCCTGAGGTGGAGGTGCACTAGTGAGTGTGTTATCTAAATTATCTTCTAATTTATTTAATAAATTAAAGTCTGTTTCAGATGAAGAGTATACCTCATGATCTAATGGTATATTAATATTAACATTAAAAAGATCAGTTTTATCTACATGAGTGAAATCATCGTAATTAGGATTACTAGAAGATGCACCCTTACCCCCGTTACCCCTAGTACCTCTACCAGAAAAATGTCCACTTCATTCCATTATAATTATGCAAATAAATAATTAAAATTAATGAAATTAAGTACGATAATTAAAAATAAGTAACAATAATAATTTAAATAAAAGAATGAAGAAAGGTATCAAACGCCGACGTAACGTCGACGTGTAATCGAGGTTGAAAATTGAAACTTTGCTTGAAGACCCTCACGCTAGTTGCCAACTTCACTTCCAATTTTTGAACTTTGATAGAAATTAATAAATAAAATATAATATTGAGTGTACAATTTAGACTTATAGAGAGAGAGAGAGAGAGAGCGCGCGAGCGAGAGAGAGAGATTAGAGAGATGGTAGGAAGATTTGTGAGAAAAATGAGATATTTATAGTTGAGAAATAAGGTTAATGTGTAAATATACTAACTTAGTGGTAAAAAATAAATATTAAGGGGGTAGGGGTAGGGGGTAAGGAGGCGATGGGTGTTACTAGCTGTTGCCGACGGCTAAAATCGAAAGGGGCCTATTGTTCAATGGTTAGTTCTACAAAGGAGGGAGGGACGGACGGGGAGGGCTTGGGTGGGTCGGGTCGTTGACGGGATGGGGCGGGATCGGGACAGACGAGATGAGCCCTAGTCCCGTCCCAAGTTCGAACTCCGCTACTGACATTGTACATCTCGATTTTTTTTGCGGGTCGGGGCGGTAACAGGGACGGGCTGGGGCCTACTGGACAGCCTTACAACTAACTAAACCATGACATGCTAAGGTTGCTACAGAATGGTGGCCAGGATGCCCCAGCGCACGAGGAGATGATGTGGAGAGCGGATAAAGGGAACCGTCATTCTTACAGTGGAGCAACATTTGATTTGTCCTCTTGTCCTTAACAAAGAAATCAGAGTTAGCAAATTGAATGAAACACTCATTATCAGCGCATAAACGCTGAATAGACAAAAGTTTTTTTTTTGAGAAGGAACGTATAAAACATTATTCAATTGAAGGGGTAATGACAAGGCAAAGAGTACAGATTAACAGATGGAGACAATAGGTAGAAGGTTACCATTACCAACCATGAGCTGAGATGAGCCATTATAAGAAGTAGAAAAAGATAAGAGAGTGGGATCATAAGTCCCCAGAATCAGGATACCAGACATATGACTGAACTTCCTCAACGCTCATAGCTGCAAAAGACATAGAAAAAGTATTTGGAATAAAAGAATGATTATACTTGTTTCCATAATCTAGGGCAATATGGTTTTAGTGAAAACATATCTGACACTATTTTCTTGGAAAAGGAAGAACGACCAAGAACTCAATTACTAAGATTTTCCCACCGTTCCATTGAGGGGGGAAAACCTTAGAAAGAGCTATGAAAAGATTGATCATGCTCTGCCATAATAGCCTTGGTTATTACGTCCACGACCTCGATCATTGTTTGACCCTCGAGATTGAGAAGGAGAAGAAGACACATTAGAGGAAGAAATTAACAATAGAAGAGGCCACCAACGTTGTTTGAGTTGTGGCGTCATCAGATGTTGTGGGATTTATATGGGCTACTTTTGTTAACAAGAGTGGTCTTTAGACGATGAAGGAATGGAATGACTAGTGGCACTTAGTCTAGAAATAAAAGTATGGTAGGAAGTAGGTAACCCTTGCAGTGCTTGAGTGACAAGATCGTCTTCTGTGACAGGTTTTTCTGTAGCTCTCAAAGAACAGACAATTAAGTGCATTTGTTGAAGGTATTCTTACTTGAAAAATGAGCCTTTCTTGAGATTCTGAAATTTTGGTTTCAGATGAATGATTGAAGAGGATACTTGATCAAGATAAAGAGAGACTAAAGTATCTCACGCTTCTTTAGAATTTTCGCAGGCAAAATTTAGGAGAGAATCAATCCCTAATCGCGAAAGACTGGTGTTTATCCAACTTAAAGGGATGGAATAAAAAACCTTTTAGCGTATTGTTAACACTCAAAAGTAATTTAAGTGTTTAGCTAAATTTAGTGACAGCCGAACTGTTCCAGAGCCGAATTTACTCCTAGCCCTCGACTACAAGAACTTCATCGGCTACTAAGGTATCTTAGCCGAGTTGTTAGTTAGAGGTATGACTGGGACCCACTCAGATGCAGACGCCTCAACGACAAAGTCAAAAAGGTTTTCGAACCCCTAGAAGCGGTAACGACCAACAACAGCTAAAAGAAAGGGCCATTATCCGAGTAAGAGGAGTAGAGGGCGATAAAATCGGCGCCACCTTCCCCATAGTCGGCCATTGAACTTAGTGGGTTACTTGATGGCTGACATGGGGGGGATCACGTTGTACAAATTTCCCCCCTTTTTTGTGCTATAAAAAGGACTATTCTTTATATACACACACAACTAATAAATCAAATAACTCATTTTTTATCTATCTTTATCCTTTACTTTATTGTACTCAGTTGTATTCATGTTTCTTACCTCTTATTTTACTCATACTACTTTCCTAACGCTTTCTGGAGTAGTATGAGAACCTGTTGCTGGAAATCAGAGTTCCATTTCCATCCCAAATCGCTTAAGTTAAGGAATCAATTTGTCTCCCAATACGGTCAGCCGATAAAACAGCAGAGAACAGAATTCGGCGCGAGAACAAATTTGTCACGCCCAGTGGGATCATAGGTGAATTAATAGCAAAGTTTGATTTTTCAGGTCAGGATTATTCTTGGCGCCTAAGGTCTGGTAAGAAAATGAACCCTGAGTCCAGTCCACATCCTAAACAAAATCCTTCCAGAAGGAACAACGAACCATCATCCTCATCGGGTATGCCTACATCGGTTGATACCCCTTCACTTCCTCCATCAACCCAAGTTGTTGAAGAATCTAGCCAATCTGAAAGTCAAACCATAATGACCACGTCTTTTATTAGACAACAGATCGACTTGGGAATCCACGATATTATGTATCAAGTTTCTAAACAGTTGACTGACATTGTGAAGCCGATGGTACATAATGAGGTTCATCAAGCGAGGGAGATGGAAACCAATCAAATGTACCCAGGAGAATGTTCGGCTAGTTCTGTCATCCCTCTGACGAGCGATGATGTTCAGCATGAGACCGTGACTCTCGGTGTTGTTCCTCGACCGCATGTGCATCAGCTAGTGCCTACTCAGGTGCAGCTGGTAGCGCACCTAGGAACACAAGCCCAATTTCCTAGCAACCAGCACACTGCATGGTCACCGCCGAACCTTGGGGGGCAAAATATGCCACTTGACCAAGCGTGTCTGCAGTATGGGCAGATCAACATGGCTCGGAGACCAGTTCAGGCTCCCGGATACTTTGGATGGCCGCCCGTTATGCCGTACATTTCTATGAATGGCCATACGATAGAGGCGAACAATGTTGGCCGGCCGAATTGGCAGCCGATGGCCCCTGGCTATGATTTAGCTCTGCTATCTGGTGACGCTGTTTACAATGGAATACCATTCCAGCAGTCATTTCCAGTACCCAGTCCATACCTTTCAGGAAGCGTAAATTTTCTAAGAACGACTGACATCCGAGGAGAGCAGCCATGGAATACTGTTCCACCTTATCCTCAGGCTCCGTTAGCTTTCCAGGAGCTCAGGTTGCAGGCTTTGGTGGTCATACCCAACAACAACAATAGGACATTACCCCACCTATTGGTAATGGCCAGCAGACCACTTACAACCTTCAAAACCATGTCCAACAAAGTGCAGAATGGAGGTCGCCAGTGCAGAACGCCTACCAACCGAATCCAGTCGAGAATCGGCAGGGGACGTCACAACTGATAAACCCGGAAATTATTGCTAATACCATGCAGAGGTACTTCAACATCCAACTGAAATATTTGGACATGCCTGTTTATAAGAAGCCTTACCCCGATTGGGTAGATCGAATAGCACCTTTGCCGAGGGGCTTCAAAACACTGAAGTTTGCCATCTTCTCTGGCGACGATGGCAAATCCACTATCGAGCACATTGGTAGATTTACTGCCTAATGCGGTGAGGCTGACCAGAATAAGTATCATAAGTTGTAGTTATTCTCTCTTTCTCTCTAACGGGAACAACCTTCACATGGTACTCATCTTTGGCTCCTGATTCCATACAGAGCTGGGATGACATGGAGGGTTGCTTCCATGATAGGTTCTATTGGCCCTAACCTCAGGTTACCGTGACTAATCTAACGAATCTCAAGCAGTAGGTCGATGAATTGGCTGCTGATTTTATTGAGAGATTCAGAAAGAAGGTTTGGAAAACTTCCCCGAGTCTGAGTGTGCCCATATGATAATCAACAACATGCACCCTCAGTTAAATGAGAAGTTGGTGGGACAATCCTGCTCTGACCTGAGCCAGTTAGCCGAAAAGGCTAGCCAAATAGAGTAGTACGTCCAGGAGAAGGAGCGGTGAAGAGCCAGCCAAAACTGAGGCTCCCATTTGGTATCCATCGTTGAAGCGGATGAGTCCGACTCAGAGTCAGCTGACTGCGCGGCAGACGCAATGGTGGCTGAGATTGTTAGGGGTAAGGTTTACTCTTGTCCAGCCTTGAAAGCCGTAAAAGTCAAGGAGACAAGTTCATCCGATGACAGGATCGGTTACTCGTTTGACATCACAAAGGCAGATCAGATCTTTGATCATCTGCTCAAAGATAAGCAGATTCGACTGCTTTATGGTCATAGGATTCCGCCTGCCGAGGAACTCAAAGATAAGAAGTACTGCAAGTGGCATTATTCATACAACCACTCTACTTCTAATTGTGTGGTCTTCAGAAAGGAGATCCAAAAGGGCATTAAAGATGAGAGGTTCAAGCTAGCGGACAAGTGTATGGCTGAAATATCCATTGATACCGACCCCTTTCCCGCGGTACTAATATCTATGGTATTTTTTGCTAAGCCTGACAAGTCAAGGGATACCAAAGAAAGACATCCGATGAAAAGGGTGTGGGTCCCAAAGAAATCTACCAAAGGGGAGAAGGACACAAGGACCTCTGTGTTCAACCGGTTAGGCAACCTACATGACATTCGCGATGACAGGCAACCAGCTAGGAGTAGTTTTCATGGCCGCCCTAAATACTTGAGGGACGTTGAATGAGAACGTCAAGAAAAAACTATGAGGTTTAGGAGGGTCCCTATCGGCGCCAGGCATAGGCCTGGGGGCAAGTACGGATGCCAACCAACAGGCATCCGAGCATACCTCGAATAGTTGAAGAACCACTCCTTAAAACCAAATAGAGGGTGTTTCGTCCTTACGTATCACGGTGAGAAATGAGGACCAGACGAGACCCCGAAGAATGATTAAACCAGCTGCCAACGCAGAAGAGGGGAAGTGGTCTGTCAACCAGGCTCCTGAAAAGAAAGAAGCAACATCGAGAGTCGCATCCAGGACTCAGAAAAGAAGGATGCAACGTGCCAAGGCCTTGCGTAATATGAAACACACATTGCATCTAATTTCCAATACCAAGGCAGCCAAAAATCATGAGATTCCTGAGTCTGCCGTAGCCGAGGCTATCGAGCGGGAATTCGGCTTAGTTGCTTCAGGGGAAATGTTGCCTGAAGGAGAGACGTTGGGTTAACCAGAGCTGGATGAACAACCTACCAACAACCCGATGGAGGAACCCCGGCAAGAGAATGTGGCCCCGAATAGACCTCTAACCGGGGCAATCCCATAGATCGTGCTGAAGATTAAGTCAGAGGATCCCCAACCGATTCTATTTGTCTCCAGGAAATAGAAGATATGAGCTTCTAGTCAGCCGAATTGGATGAAGGATGGGACTCCATCCTCGATTTATTTAACCATGACCTGGTTGATGAGATGTGGTAAGACATTGAAATGGTCAGCCTAATCTCATGTGAGTTCTGGGCCAGCCGCTCCACGCTGAATAGCCTAGAAGGTGATGTTTGCATAGAAGACACAAGATGGGCAACAATAGCCGATACCCCAGCTAGGGTCACTTTGAGCACCATATTTGGTGCACCTATAGAAGATATGGTTAAACACCTCAAACCCCTTTAAATCAAGGCTTACATTAACGAAAAAATTATTAGTCGGGTGTTTGTCGATAGTGGAGCTGTGCTGAATGTGATGCCGTTGCTTACCTTGAAGGATCTTAACAAAACAAAGGAGGATCTCATCCCAACTAACATGAAAATAGCTAGCTTTATGTGGGAAGCCTCTGAAGCATTGAGGATTCTAGTAGCAGAAATCATTGTAGGTCCTAAGACGGCCAAGTCTGCCTTCTTTGTAATAGATGGCAAGCCGTCCTACACCATTCTGCTGGGCAGGGACTGGATTCACACCAGCCGATGCTTTTCTTCTACCATGCATCAAGAACTCATCTTTTGGGAAAGAGACAAGATAGAAATTATCCCAGCGGATGATAATCCGTTCCGACCAGGGGTTCAGAATGTAGAGGATGTCCTCTATTCACCCTATGTGGCTCCCATATCCGTCACGGAACAGTATGAAGAAGGATCTTAGGAATCCTATAATCTTACCTCGCGAGGTTTGAAATAAAACAATTAGCCGAACCACGACTTACTTTGGAGGATTTAAATGGTTGAGGAAACCGAAATCATATGTGACATGTGGCATCGGCTGACCGCCCTAAGTTCTAAGAAAAGGATAGCTGAGGCATCGCAGATGGGGAACCATGACAACGAACCAATGTTTGCAGCCGATGAAGTTGAGCTACCGATGGAACTTGAATCACCCATAAGAAGGGCTATGCCTAGTTTTGAGTCTTAGGATCCTTTGGAAGATATCAACTTGGGAACAGAAGAAATCCCTCGGCTAACACATATTAGTGTTTTGCTAAATGAAGAAGACAAATAAGGCATAACAGCCCTTCTGCTGCAGTATAAAGACTACTTCGCATAGGATTGTATTTTGGTAGAACATAGATTGCCAATCAAGAAGGGTTTCAAATCCAAAAATAGCCGCCCAAAAGGTATCACCCTCAGCTGATGCCTCAAATCAAAGCCGAGATCGAACGACTGCTGAAAGCGGGGTTTATCAGAACGGTTAAGTATGTGGAATGGTTGGCAAACATCGTACCAGTAAAGAAGAAGAATGGCAAGGTTCAGGTATGTATTGATTACAGGAACCTAAATCTAGCCACTCCTAAAGATGAGTACGTCATGCCGATAGCCGACATGCTAGTCGACTCAACAGCCGCTAATGGTGTATTGACCTTCATGGATAGATACTCTGGCTATAATCAGATATTGGTAGCCGAGGATGATATTCACAAAACCGCCTTCATATGTCCAGGAGCGTTGGGCATTTACGAGTTGGTAGTTATGCCGTTTGGTCTGAAGAACGCTGGTGCCACTTATCAAAGGGCAATGAACACCATCTTCCATGACTTAATCGGCAAGACTATGGAGGTTTACATCGATGATGTAGCACTGAAGTCTAAGGACTTCAAGGATCATTTAGCCGATCTTGAACAAGTATTAAAAAGAATGAGGATTCATAATCTCAAAATGAATCCAACCAAGTACATGTTCGGAGTATCGGCTGGCAACTTCCTTGGCTTTTTGGTACATAAGAAAGACATCGAGATAGATCATTACAAAGCTTATTGGGAAATATCAATTTCTTAAGGAGGTTCATATCTAACTCAGCTGACAAGATGAAGGCTTTCTCACATTTGCTCAGACTTAAAGATTTAGAAGAACTAGTATGGGGTCCGGAACAATAAGAAGTCGTTGATCAAATTAAATGGGCCTTAGCTACTTTCCCCGTACTGGTGCCTCCCGTGCCAGATAAGCTGTTGAAATTGTATATTTCAACTGCAGAATTATCTATCAGCTGTTTGCTAGCACAGGAGGCAAATGATGGAACTGAAAGAGCGATTTATTAAATTAGCCAAATGCTCAACGATGCTGAAACTAGATATATTCCTTTGGAGAAGCTTTGTCTATCTTTTTTCTATGTTTTCACAAAACTCGAATATTATCTAATGCCTCACGTTATATACATTTTGTGCAAAGTTGATATTGTCCGGTACTTACTAAATAGACCTGTCTTGCAAGGTCGATTAATGAAATGGGCCATCAAGCTTACCGTGTTTTCTCTCGAGTAAAGGCCACTCAGGGCCGTCAAAGGTCAAGCAGTAGCCGATTTCTTAGCAGAACACCATTGTGTAGACATGGAGGATCCATGTGCCCCTCATACTGCATGTATAGACGTCGTGCCGTGGGTACTAACCTTTGACGGGTCTAGAACCCAAAAAGGAGTTGGAGCCAGAGTCACGATAACAAATCCGAGAGATAAAACGTGGAGGTTCTCCTATCGGCTAGATCCTGAATTGACAAACAACCAAGCCGAATACGATACTCTCATCATGGGACTCAAACTCCTAGTTTCTATGAAGGCGAGGTACAACGAGATCCGAGGAGACTCTCAGCTGGTGATCAAACAGCTGGCCGGGGAATATGACTGCAAAGTCCTAAATTTGTTGGGCCGTCACATGACGGCTAGCAGGTTGCTTAGTGGGTTCACATCATCCACGTGAATGTTGAGGCTAACGACTTAGCACAAGAAACTTCAGGTTTTAGAAAGTCTCTACTCACCCTAGAGCACGATGAATTACCAGCCGAAGTGTTAGCTGTTGATCAAATCGACTCATGGAGGCAGTTACTAATTGACTACCTAAAAGATCCCTCCAATTGCAAGGACCTCAAGGTTAAAAGAAGAGCCTTGAAATACCTGCTCATTGACGATGACCTCAATAAAATAAGCGTTAATAGAGTACTAGTCAAGTGCATTGCCAAAGCAGAGGCCTTGAGGGATATGGGAGAGGTCTATGAAGGAGTATGTGGATCACACAGAGCGGGGCCAACGATGAAGTGACTAATCTACCGCCACGGCTATTATTGGCCTACTATCATAGCTGACTACTTCCAGTATGCAAAAGGATGCGGAGAATGTCAGAAACATGGACCAATCCAACGGGTACCAACTGAATTGCTGCACCCAGTCGTAAAACCTTGGCCCTTCATCGGCAAGATTCACCCATAATCGGCTAAAGGCCGCAATTTCATTATCGTGGCTACCGATTACTTCACTAAATTGGTGGAGGCTCAGCCGATGAAAAGGGTTCATCCAACAGATGTCATTCAGTTTATCCAACACAAAATCATATATAGTTATGGTATTCCTGAGATGATTACCACTGATCAAGTGACGATGTTCACTGGTTCTAAGGTGGCATCTCACTCTGGATAAAGCCATTTGGGCGATCAGGAATTCTAAATCTATAGCTACTGGGACGACACCTTATCGGCTAACCTATGGCCAATATGCAGTGTTGCCGTTGGAAATTAATGTCAAATCCGTACGGGTGGCCAAGCAGAACTCTCTAAGTTTAGAGGAGTATCAACATGCCATGCTAATGGAGTTAGACCAGCTACATGAAGATCAATTGATGGCCCTAGAGAAAATCGAAGCCGGTAAACGTAAAATGGCTAAAGCATACAACAAACATGTTAAGCCTAAGAGGTTTGCCGAATGAGACTTAGTTCAGAAAACCGTTTTGCCAACTGGGATAAAAGATCGTAAATTCAGCAAATAGTCACCAAATAGGAAAGGACCTTTCATAGTAAGCCAACAGATCGCCGGCAACGCATATCGACTAATAAACATACATGACGAAGAAATTGACGGGAATGTAAATGGCAAGTATCTAAAGAAGTACTATCATTCGATTTGGGGCATGCATGAATAAACGATAGCCACAGACCAGCTGCCTGGTCACACAAATTAAGATAATTCCCTCCGACGGGAGATGTATGGCAAAATGACAGCCACAAACCGGCTGCTCGGTCACAAAATATAGAGAAAGTCATTTCTTTCACACGCATGTGTCGTAAGGTTGGTTGCACTGCTGAGGCGAAGAAACGCTATCCCAAGTGGTCAAAGATAATGGCCCACCAAATCTGCGGGATTTATTCTAAATTTGCTTAAGAATGCTGAAAGCAACGCTGAAGTTAAAGGGTGGGATATGGATTCCTACATCCAAGTAAACCAAGCACAAAAACAGAGGAGCCGCACATACCCGAGCTCAACGTTACAGCGAAAATCAAATTGCGACAGTGCGGCGGCATCAAAAGGATGCTTCTGTGATCAACTTCACTCGATCCAGCCAACCCGAATAATGAGCGACCTTAGTCGGCTAAGTACGAAGGTTAGCCGAACAGCGGCCGCCGGTGAACCAGTCACAGGTAGAAAGAAAGTCATGGTTTATCGGACTGAGGTATTGAAACAAGAGAGAATCACCTTGTTCCGATCCACCGTACGGAGTCAGAACAAACTGTTCATCAATGAAGGCCAAGGCAGGGGTCAGGTCACTATCATCTAGAATGATTTTTCTTGATCTTCGAGATGAAAAAGATGAAGCCATGGTTTCCGACTAAGAAAAGGGTCAAAAATTAGATGAGAAACCTATGGGGGGATACCTTTCCTTAAATAACCTTCAGAGGCGAGACCGAGATTAGTTTATTATTTTCAAAAGCACGACCGAAACTCATCAAAGCCAATTCGTGGTAATGGAGGCGCCTCAATTAAAGGGGAAACACATTTCAAGAGGTGATCATCAGTGCATGCACTGGAGACGAGACTATTGCAGTGACATGCGCGTCTGTCAGACTGAAACGACGACTACTTTCAGATACATCAACTCAACAGTCACACTCGAGTTAATGTAGGGGGCAATTGTTAATACTCAAAAGTAATTTAAGTGTTTAGCCGAATTTAGTGATAGCCGAACTGTTCCAGAGCCGAATTTACTCCTAGTCCTCGACTACAAGAACTTCATCGGCCACTAAGGCATCTTAGCCGAGTTGTTAATTAGAGGTACGACTGGGACCCACTCAGATGCAGACGCCTCAACGACCAAGTCAAAAGGATTTCCGGACCCCTAGAAGCGGTAACGACCAACAACAGCTAAAAGAAATGGCCATTATCCGAGCAAGAGGAGTAGAGGGAGAGAAAATTGGCACCCCCTTCCCATAGTCGGCCATTGAACTTGGTGGGTTACTTGATGGCTGACATGGGGGGATCACGTTGTACAATTTTTTTCTTTTTTGTACTATAAATAGGATAATTCTTTGTATATACACACACAACCAATCAATCAAACAACTCAATTTTTATCTATCTTTATCCTTTACTTTATTTATCATATACTTTACTGTACTCAGTTGCATTCATGTTTCTTATCTCTTAGTTTAATCATATCACCGTCCTAATGCTTTCTGGAGTAGTTGGGGAACTCATTGCTGGAAATCAGAGTTCCGTTTTCAGCCCAAATCGCTTAAGTTAAGGAATCAATTTGTCTTCCGATACGGTTAGCCAATAAACGACAGAGAACAAAATTCGGGGCGAGAACACGTATTTATACAACATAGTCAATTAAGAGGTGCCAATAGACTACTTTTCACAAAAATGGCTCTGTCACTGACTGATTGTGAATAGACCATGTTCATATTTTGACTTATAGAGCTCGTGTTCGGTTTATTCATAACTTCACCTTAGCCAAGCTTATATTAGTCGGGACTCACACTTGTTTGTGTTCATGAACACTTTGCTCGTATACGATATATAATTAAATTCAGAAATCGTACTGAATATCTTTCTTAAATATCATAATTTTTTATTAAAGTCAAGCAAAGGCTGCGAGGAAGAAAGATTAACCAGAGAAGTAGATTATTATGGCCACATTAATGATTATTACTATCAGCAGCTGTTACTGGGGAAAATCCACTTAATTTGTATCCATCTCAAAATTAAGTCAGCTCTTTTGTCCACATACATTGAGCTTCCAGACAACCAATCATAAAAAGGATTTTGCAGTCCTACATAAAATATACATATATATACTTTAAGTGGAAAGAATTGCTATCACTAATCAACAAAAATACTTTCCGGAATGATAAAAAGATCACTACAAGAAAAAATGTACCGCCTCCGTTTCAATTTATTTAATGTAGCTTGAATAAGCATAGAGTTTATGAGATAAAAAAGACTTTTGAATCTTGTGATTTAAAATAAATTAAAGATATTTATTTGATTATAGATTATCTTGTTAAGCATAAAAGATAAAATCTAAAATTAATTGTTGCCAAGTAAGAAAATATAATCTTTCTTTTTACATTGACTAAAAAAAATGTGTCATATAAATTGAGACCGAACAATTCTAATAACTTCAAATAAAAATATCTCTCTTAAAAGTTAAACCTTTTAATTAAAGAAATGATTGAGTGTGCGTGCTTTCTGCATCACTCTAACTCACAACTTTGTTATACTGCTTCCGTCCCATAATAAGTGTTTTCTTAGTAAAAAAAAATGCATATTAAAAAATCAATAATGCAATATAAAGTTTATCAAATTACTTTTATATAATAAAAATAAATTACTTTTTTCTTTTAATTAGAGCATGCACATGTAGTAAATCTTTTGACATTGAAAATCCAACAATACTAAGTTACTATGTGGCTTTTTCAATCATCAATTAGATGTTACTTTAACTTGTCAGTTTTTATTTAAAGTTAGAATTGGAAAAAAAAAATAGTCAATTTATGTCTTGATTTTCTAAAGTGACACTTATTATGGGACAAAAGCTTTTTAGTTAAGATGACACTTATTATGAGTAGACCTGTCCAACGGGTCGGGGACCCGCCAGGCCCGACCCGAAAAAATAAGGCTAGTGTCGGCTTATAGCTGACCCGCGAGCCACCCAACCCTAAAAAAGGGTCCCCGATCTTATGTAGGGTCGGGACAGGGTCAGAATATTTTACCCGTCTGATCCGGCCCGACCACCGACCCCACCCGCATATTTTTAAATATAATTTATATTATTTTTATTTCATTAATATTTATTTTATACTTATATATATTTTTGTCATTAATATTTAAGTGATATAATGCATGTTTTTATAATATATGTATTGCTCTAATCTACATTGCGCTCGACATAAAATAAGATAAAAACGGTAGCTGATTATTAATTATATGTTTATATTATTAGTTGTTTTGTTAATATCACGGAAGTATAATGTAGGGAGAGAAAAATAGTTGTAAATTGGTGAAAATTTAAATGGTCATAACTCTGCGCTTGGATGTCAGTTTTACCCGATTTTTTTGAGACGAGGCCGGCCAAACTGCCGCAAGGTAGTTTTGGGGGTTTGGCGCAGTGAATTTTTAGAAAAACGTCAGTTTTTCCAATCAATTTGTGTTTTCCCCCAAATCAATTTATAATTTTCTTTTTTCTTTAGTAAACATCTCACGATACACAATATATTTCAACGTCGAAATTTCATGATAGTGTAGGTGTGAATGTCAATTTCAGTTTTGAAAATTCAATTTTTTTTAAAAAAATAAAAAAATCCTCGACCTGGGCCAGCCCGCCAAATCCCCTCCCCCTTCCTACGGGTCAGGGCCGACCCGTGACCCGTAGGGTCCCCGAAGTGTCAGGGTCAGGGTCGGAAATTTTTTTTAAAAAAAATAAGGTCAGGGTCGGGCCAGCAGGAAAAAAAAGCCGCCCGATCCTGCCCTACCTAAGCTTTGGACAAGTCTAATTATGAGATAATGTTTTCTGGCTAAAGTTACATTTATTATGGAATGGAGGGAGTATTAATTAAATAAAAATAAAAGAAAAAGATATGTGAAGCTCACATAAACTCTCTGCCTTTTTGCAGGGTCTTAGCCACCTCTTCTCTTTTGTCCATTTCCTCTCTGTTTCTTCCACATGTTCCATTAGCTAGATCCCAAGAACCAACAATACAAAAATGTACAATATTTGTAAGATCTTTACTCACTTTCATTTTATACATATTTATATTTATTGTGCACGAAATTTGGAAAATAAAAAAAAAGTTATTTTCACATGTTAAAAAAGTACCTTGAAAAGTTTCCGTACGTTTTTAAGTCATAATAAGTCTATGACTATAAAATATGCAAAATATGAATTGAACAATTAAGCTTTTTATTATAAAAAGACGTAATTTTTGTAAACAAACACAAAATGTTCTATAAAATAAAGCAGAAGAAGTGCTACTTTTTCTGTTCCATTTAATGTGATAATATTAGACACGAAAATTCAAGATGATGATCCGAGTTATATAATAATATAATATATTACTGATGATATGTGGAAGAGAACAATAAAGTAGTGATTTTAAAAAGAGAGTAAATATCACATCAAATTAAGTGCATGTTTGGTTTCGATTCTGGCAACCCAGAAGTATTTTTAGGTTGCTACTTTCGTAAAAATGAGTAAAATATGAGTGTTTTGATTTCATCTCCAAAATCAATTCTCCTCTTCAAAATTGATTTTGGAAGAAGCTACAATTTTTAGCTTCTAAGGTGAGTAGAATCAATTCTACATTTATTTCAATTTGAAATTTTACATTTTCCTTTATTACCCTTTTTAATTTTCATCAACAACTCTACCATCTTCATTGCCCTCTTTAAAGTTGCTACAAGTCCCCTCTTTAATTCTTTAATTTTTGTTTTTTGGTTGGTGCAAAATTAGTATTGTAATAATATTTAAGTACTATATTACACTTTAAATTAGTATTGTAATAATATTCTATTAATATTTAAGTACTATATTGCACTATTCTATTATCTATTTGTAATTTTTATTTACATACTTCATATTTCACTATTATTTTAGTAATTTTTATTTATATGTATTTGACTATGTCCATTTTGGTAATTCTACATTCAAAAGCAATTTTGATCAAAACTATCCAAACATCATGAATTGATAACAATCACTTTTACATTGTTGCATCCAAACATAAATCAATTATTGTCAAACTCTATTATGTGAAAATCAATTCTTTCAAAATCAATTATGTCCACCGCAGAACCAAACACACACTAAAGTTGGTCTTCATGGTTTAGTTTGAGTTTATTTTTGTTTAAAAGGAAACTAACTAATTAAGGATTGTCAAAACATCAATATCAAACCAAACATTATACAAATTTATCGATTTCAATGTGGTTGATACATCCATAGGACTGGGTGAGACATGATTGACATACGACACTAATTGCCTATCAAGTGAACCCTCAACTAACTAACATGAGAGATAAAACTATTGAAACTATTTGATTTAACTGCCAAAGGTCATCTTAACCAACAAGACCGAAATAAACAAATTGAACTGGAAGTTGGAAATTGAAATGGTAAAACCCATAATTACTTACAAAAACAAGTCATGAGCCTGATGACAGGCTAGAAAAAACAGGTTTGTGCTACATTTCTCTTTTTATTTTGGTATAATTTAATCGTGTTTGAGCTATAATGTGATAATTTTATACTTATTACGTGTGTTTTATTGTGTAGGGTTTGATTATGAACTAAGGAGTATTTTGGAGCTAAAACATACACTTTGAAACTTCAAAATTCAAGTAGAAATTTAAAAAATTCAATCAGGAAGCGAGACATTTTAGCGTTGGTACTATGCGTAGGGAGAGGTGCCACCACTGATGGTGGAATTCTGCCGAAAAATAGGTTTATGAACTTTTGCTAGCGCAAGGCGCTACTTCAATTTCGGGCTTGATTTTTCACTTGGTCCCATTGAGGATATTTGGTCCGAGATCGTTGGTACATTGTATAATTATATTAAAAACAAATTTGAAAAGAACTGTTGACGTAGAGAAGATTTAGAGAGCGGCTAAGGCTTGGAGGCACAAGGGTTGGTTGCTTTTTCACCAACAATCGATTCAATATGCAAATTGTTGGTACTCTATTGTACTTTATAAAGCAGTACGGAAAGTAAATAACTATTACAAGTGTTCGAAAGGATAAACAAATATTCAATATTCAGAAATTGAATCTTGTTGAACAAATAGGTCAATCTTCAAAACTACCGCAAACTTGTTGTGTCTTGAATCTTGATAACCTGAAATCAAGAAACAACTAAATCTGGATGTTAACAACATTGTGTGTTGAGTCGAGTGATTGCCCTCTGTCCTTAAGACAAGATTGCCCCGTATATATGCTTTTACGTTAGCGGGCAATAGTCTCACAAGATAAAACAACACTTTAATCTCAACGCTACAAAGCCAATAGGTTGAGTCTGACGAAGAAAACAAATATGAATCGACTTGCTGAAGATATGGAAAAGGAAGGAAGAGTTTCTATCTTCTCTTCTGTTTTGTCTCTGTGTATATAGTGTGTCTCTGTTGTGTATATCTTGTGTATATGTGTGTGTTTGCTCACTGATTTTCGTCACAGTTTAGCTCATTGTTTTGTGCTAACTTTCAGAGTCACGAATTGAGCCAAATGAGACATCAATATATAGCATGGATGAGGGGCTGTTCAACTGCCCAAAACATAGGTGTTAATGGCCATTAGGAGGGCTGCAAATGGCAGGTTAAATGTCATTAGTGTGGCTGTTCATGACCTTGAAGGAGGGCTGATTAAGGTCATTGAAGGAGGGCTGTTAATGGAGTAGTTAACAGCCAAGTAATGGCTGGTTAATGCTCCAAAATCAGTCTAAACGGTAGGCAAAAAGTTTCTGCCTTCCGTCATTCCCAAAATCAACTTTCCAGAAATTCTAGGGACCAAACTGTAAATATTAAGCAATTTGGAGTCAAAAAAGATAATATCGGAAAGTCCCCACAGCCCATAGCCCACGACCCGTGACCGGACCGGATGGGACGGGCGGGCGGCGGCGGCGCGCGTGTGGGCTTAGCCTTGAACCCAAGCACATCTAGGTCATCCCTCCTTTAAACACATGGGATACCCCTTGGGGTCCCAAACCATTTACCACATTAGAGACTTATATAGAGAGCAATTCTTCCTATTCCCACCGATGTGGTAGATTTGTCCCACACCATATTTCCATGCCTCAAACACCTTACTTCGTGAACCAATATCTCTTTCATTTCTCAACGAATTTTGACGATTCTTGGCCCTACGGTCATCTACTCACTTCATAGATCATACATGTTAGAAGAGACAAAGCCTCATACATGCGGAACACTAGTGTTTAATTCATTAAATATGGGTGGACGCACCTTCCCGCCAAAGCCAAATTTTCAACAATCCCCTCTATGAAAGAGAGATTTTGGCGCACTCACAAGGTTCCTACTTTCAGCATTCTTTCAACGAAAAGACATTGCATCAGGAGAGGTAGCTTCCGCTTTGAACCTTTCCTAGTTGAATACCATCGGACTTACTTACTGCACGGTGAATGTGATGTCTTGAACCGTCAGTGTTTAGTGTAAGCCAAGACAATGATACCAACACAATAACTCTCCTTATTCGTTTTCATTCTTACGTTTTTGTCCGTTGTGGCCGTGGACACACTTGGATTCTTAAGTGCGTTCATTTGAGGCGACCTTCCTCGCACTTAAATAGGTGATCTCCTACAAGGTACTTCACAAGTGTTAGGAATCATTAAAAGTTTCCCCAACCTTAACCTCAACCGTTTAAGGATCGTTTAAAGGTTTGGAAGCTTAACATTTACCCACCATACAGGTAGCACTTTAACGTCTATCGCGGGAACAACTTTGGATTCATGTTTCCGTACAGAAATCATCATCTGAAGTGCTTCTTGCTTCCACCGAAGCGCTCAACTGAACCTTTTGCCGCTTAGTTTTTCCATTGAACCAAATTCTTGGGATCTCCAATCAGTATGGTTGGGTTACCACCGCAAAGGTTCGTATTGTTTGGGTTTTAAGCTCATTCCCCTAGACAGACAGAACACTTGATCTCCGGGTAGTCCCTTAGTTAGTAAATAAGGAAGTGACACCTGTGATGATCAACTGCCATACGGTCTTATGTCTCCGACAGATCCTGACAGATATGTCCAGACGCCGTCATCCGTGTCCTTCCTAAAGTCGACCGGCTAGCCACAGTGTATAACTGCTGAAGGCACGAGTTTCTCCCAATAAGGGACGTCCTCTAAGGAGTCATGAAGTTACTCAACTTCTTTCATGCTTTGTATAAAGCGATAAACTCCGATTCCATCATGAATAGGCCGATGCAAGTTTGCTTAGAGGATTTTCCAAGACCCACCATACACATTTACTTGTGGCTTTGGTCTTCTTCAGATCTGATGTCCAGTTTGCATCACTGTGTTCTCCCAGAACCGCTGGACATCCAGAACACTATAATCCGTAGATAAGCGAATAATTCAGATATCGTCATATCCGACTTAACGCCTTCTATTGATCAAGTATTAAGATTATCAGTGAACCTTAGTTCAACTAATTTGTTTGTAGGACGATACCATGTCGGTTGTAGTGTGTACAATACTTTGAACTACACATGACCTGTGCATATCGCTCCTTGTCTATGGGTGCACCATGATTTCAATCAGTTCTATGATTCATATCCATTAGTGGCTTCAACGAGACTGTTAACTATCGACCAGTCCGTTAGATGTCTTAGAAATCCAATTCCTAAGATGTCATCTGTGATACCCATATCTTTCATATCGAGACTTTGTTTCAATATGACTTTTGCTTTCAGATGGTTGATTCTCCAACTGTTGGTTTTCTAACTTCAGAGTCAATGTTTCTGTGGTCATATTCATTGTTTCTCTTTTATCTGAAACTTTCAGGACTAAAATGTAAACATTTCAGGGACCAAAATGAAAGTTCAGGAAGAAGCCCAATAGTTCAGCAAACCAACTCTGATCCTCTTCTTCCAACTCTTCGGTTGGGAAGGTTGTTTCAACATTCATGCCACGCAAGACTGCAATGGCCCTGGATGTTAAGCTACTCACAGGGGAGCACGTTTTACAACCCAAAGGTTCTTTTTCCGGAGGAAGATCAACTATTGCAGAAGTATGGTTCTATATGATGGAATCTATTTCTCTCTTTAGCTTCTTTCCAAAGCAGCGCTTTTGGAGATAACAATTATTTGTTAATTGTCCATGGTTCGTTCTCAACCATACAAGCTAGAAGGACTGAAACAAGTCTTTGTCCCCTTCTTTGCTCCGTCTCGGTTCAACATCTTGAATCCCTGAGTTCTGTAGATCTGGAATATTAAGTTCCGGATAGACAACAACTTTCGAGTCATGTAGATACGGAACGTCTAGTTTCGGACAGTTAGGCCCTCGCGGGTTCTTGTTAACCTTGAGCAATTACTCCTTTTCCTTTCCAAGGAAAGTTATCTCCAAAGAATTCAGCATTCTTTGACGCCAAAAGGCGATAAGCACTACTGTTATTTGCAGATCCAGTGGATATGCAATCTACAGTCTTAGGTAGTACTTGACCTGTTTCGGTATTCCAACTTTTACCAAGCCACCCCACATAATTTGGGCGTACGACTTTGCACTTGGCTAACACCATTAGACTGGGTGAGTAACGAGCAGTCGTTTGATGAACGATGCTTCACATTCTCCCCATCTATCACTACGAATTCCTCAATCCGTAGGCTTAGTTGATTTTCAACTTCTGCTTTGTAGCGCTTATCCGTTTCAACAACTTAATCTTCTGCTTTGTAGCGCTTATCCAAAAAGATAATATCAGAAAGTCCCCACAGCCCATGACCCGTGACCCGAGCCCGAGCCCGAGACCGAACGGGACGGGCGGGCGGCGGCGACGCGCGTGTGGGCTTAGCCTTGAACCCAAGCACATCTAGGTCCTCCCTCCTTTAAACACACGGGATCCCCTTGGGGTCCCAAACTCTTTACCACATTAGAGACTTATATAGAGAGCAATTCTTCCTATTCCCACTGATGTTGTAGATTTGTCTCACACCATATTTCCATGCCTCAAACACCTTACTTTGTGGACCAATATCTCTTTCATTTCTCAACGAAATTTGACGATTCTTGGCCCTACGGTTATCTACTCACTTCGTAGATCATGCATGTGAGAAGAGACAAAGCCTCCTACATGCGGAACACTAGTGTTTAATTCATTAAATATGGGTGGACGGACCTCTCCGCCAAAGGCAAATTTCCAACACGAATTTGGGTTGAGAGTTTGATTGTATGATTTCAAGTTTTCATTCTTTATGACGATGTGTTTCTTTTCATTTATCGAGTAGTTTTCTTTTAAGATTTTGACAGACATGATGTTTTGAATGTTATTTATGTATTTGAGTCTTGTTAAATTGCTTGAATTCGTTCATGAAATTTTGAATTGAATTATAGAGTTATTTACTATTTTATTTAGTCGAAAGAGGAATAATTAAGTAAATATATGTGCATTATTTAATTTGATTTTAATTAATGATTCTTCTAATTAATCGGAAAAGCTTCTTGAATTAGTGACTGAACCAAGATAGGACCATTAAGGTTTTCTTGCATATGTTTTTAGGGATTTTGATTAGCTATTTCGTAAAGATTAAGTTTATTCGGAAGAAGAATCTTAACTTTGAATTTTGAGAATCAATAGAACCTTAGAAATGACGCTTGTACAGAATTAGATCCCATATAAATATCTTGCATCTGTCTTGTCAATTCCCTTACTTCTCCCATTGATAATTAAATGTTCTTGCTCAACTTTTTATTTTTTTTGTGATCAATTTTAATTGTTTACAATTTTAGTTAGTTACTTGTGATTTACAGCCACCCAATCTAAAGATTCAATTATCATGAATAGTGTTAACCCAAGCTATTCGAACATTGTTTGAATCAATCCCCGTGGAAATGATACTTTTCTATATTATCTTCGACGCATCACATACTTATTTTATAGTGTGTTTTGCGCTCGTAAGAGCCTATAAGATTTCTATAAACATATTTTTTTAGGTACATTTCCTGAAAGGCTGAAATATTATGACTGTTGCATGATAAAGATTGAGCTCCCACTGATGACTGGCGAAAGCGAGCTGTGTTGCAGTATGAACCGATTCAGTCTTGCTTGGGACGTGTTCTACAAGATATGCATCTAAAAAGTGAAAACAGATCCTCACGACCTAAGTATCACTTACAGAATGCAGTGGGTGAATCTGGTGTATTTGAGTGGTGAATACTTTGGAACATGGAGGACCGCCGTCAAATATGATTGTTCCGGAAGTGGTTGTATGTGGTAGTGTGGATTTTGGGATAGGAAAAAAATGTGTGAAAACTTGAATCTATTTTTGCTTTTTCTTCTTTGAGATTGGAGCTTTTTGATAGAATATTTTTTACTAGTTTTGTACCATAAATAGAAGTTGTAAATTATGTTGAATAATTATCATAATTGTAGAATTCTTGTACAAGTAGAACTGGGATATTAGAAGTTTAGTAGGAATAGAATTTTCCATATTTGGAGATTGTAACTTGTATATATACTTATTCATTCAATAAGAATAATTAAGGGATTAATTCTTTCATGGTATTAGAAGTCTAGGTCTAGACTACCTCCCTTCCCAATTTTTTTCCGCTACTCTCGGCTCAAATTCCGAGAACCCTTCTCGATTTCTGGCCGACTTCTTCCTCCACCCTTCCCAAATTTTCTTCCTAATCCCTAATTCTCATATTGTTATTTCATTATGTCTACCTCAAAGAACCTGTTTCATCCAGCCCTTACAGTTTCCAACATCATGAACCACATTCCTATTGTTCTTGAGATGGAAAACGTCCAATACACGACATGGGCGAAATTATTCAAAATTCGCACGTTCGCATCAAGTCTTCCATCACATAATTCTCTCGACACCTGGCACAGAGGAGGTGCCTAACCCCGAGGAAAATCCTACGTTATGGACGACACTTGATGCTACCGTTCTCCAGTTGATTTATTCCATTATTTCTACCGACCTCCTACAAACGATTATTGAGCTTGACACTACGACAATGGAAACTTGAAATAGGGTGTGTGATATATTCCAAGATAATAAGAATTCCCGTGCTGTCACCCTCGAGTGAGAATTTTCACATTTCCACATGGTAGATTTTCCTAACGTTTCGGCCTATTGTAAAAGGCTGAAGGAATTGGCAGACCAACTCTGCAACGTTGGTGCACCAGTTACCAATGATTGTCTTGTTCTCTAAATGACTGCAGGCATGTCTGAGGCCTATAACGACGTTGGCACACTACTTCGTCAAAGTAACCCTCTACCACCTTTTTATCAGGCCCGTTCCATGCTCACTTTAGAAGAAGCTGGCTTAGATAAAAAGACGGCTACAGGTGCAAATTCCGTCACCATGATGACCACGTCAGACGACCCTCACTCGTTCTCTGAGAATTCTGGCCAACACCGCAACAACGGTGGCGGCAAAAAGGGTCGAAATCGTCAAAATAATGGAAAAAATTGCGGTGGTAATGGAGGTGGCATAAACAATGGTGGCAGCGGCAGTAGGCCCCCTGACCGTGGAACTGGGCTAGTGGCCATTGACCCAACAATCCCTATTTTCCTTCCAACCCTTACCCGGGTAACTGGGCCCAGTTCCAGCAACAGGCCAGACCCAGTTTCTCGGGTCCACATATTGGCAGCAGATTCACTTCTGGGTCGGGGCTGCAGGCAGGTATGCTTGGGCCTCGGCCTCCGCAGGCATTCCAGGCAGTGGGCCCACGGCCGTCTCAACACCTATTTATTTGCGATTAGCTAGATCATATGATGCTTTTATTTAATTGTTTTTTTCCTTTTCTTTTATTGGTCATATCATTTAAAAAAATCTATACTAAATGATGCTTGTCGAAGTGAACAACTAAATCGCTTAACAAAAATGTTTGTAAATCTCATATATGTGTACATGTTATGTGTTTGAATATAGAGTTATTTTACTGGATCATGACCAATTAACATTTATTTTTATTTTATTAATTATTTAATCATGATAAGTCATATTAATTTATTATAAACACTCGATGCATACTATATTGTTTTACATAACAATAAGATAATATGAGCGTAAAGCATAACATAAAAATCACAATAACTAATTTACTAATATATATTTATATTTTATGTCTGGTTTTTTGTACTAAAATATTACACATGCAGACTTTTATGCACTATTGTATCTTGATTTGCAACCGAAATAACTTCAATGAAATATCTGAGAATTAAGTAGCAACTAAGCCTGTTAATTTATATGTTGCTAAATGATAGTACAAGGTTGAGTTTCATATTTGGATTCATTATTTCATTTTCTTCATTTCTATGTAATTTCTTAATATTTTCATGAGTAGCTAAGCATTTTTACTACGATCGATGTATAAATGTAATGGGACCATTTAATTTTGATGGACACATATTAGATCATTCAGATCTGTGTAGCTCTACCGAAACGGGATAATTTTAATAACAAGACAAGAAGGGGTAAACGAGGATAGCTAAGTGCAAGGAGCGAATTTATGTAGAAAAAATAAATCACGTTGTGTGGTATATTATGTATATAAATCTTATAATATATCTAATATTAACCGAAGTCATGATCAAATAAGATTGAGTGGTACACTAATTAAATACTAAATTTATTTTTTTATAGTTGAGGGATTAGTATATCTTTTGTTTCTTTTAATTTCTAAAATAATATAAAAAAGAAAGTGATCATACCAATATTAATGCACGGGATATCATAAGAACTTCAAATATACTTGCAATTTTAAAAATTATTTATATGTAATTTTGTTTTACTAACAAGTATGAGTTGTTCACTTACAAAAGATAGGTTTCGTATAGCACGCAATTTTGTATTCATCACATACAAATTTTGTACACAATCAATATATGTAAGTTAAATTTATAAAAGATAAGCTATAAGTTATATACTAATATATAAATATTAAATAATTTTACGTTATTATTTTATATTTAACCAATTATAGCAGTATGTCATTATTCTAAATTTTAAGTTACCAAATCAAATTTGTGATAAATATTTACCCCTACATGTTTTTGTATGTTAATTTAATATGATTGAAAAAAAGAAAGATTTAAGCTTACCAAAAATTCCATGCTAGAAATATAAAGTGTAACGCACCCCACTTATCATTCATCTCCATGCCCTCATTCCACCCACCGCTACTTCTGCTTTACTATCTCCAAACTCTCTCTCTCTCTGGATTCATCCTGATTCCACTCTCCACTTTCACTTCCACTCTCTCTCTAGAAATTCACCATGTTTGATGACTCTGTATCTACTGTTTATTCTTCAATCTGGGCTTCCATGAATAGCTGGTTCACTCCCACTGTTCTTTTTGTTCTCCTCAATGTCATGATTGCTACCATTGCTTTAACTTCTTCCTTAGCTAACCAAAAACAAAATCATCCAAAACAACAACAACAACAGCCTATTAAACTTGCTAGATCTCCTTTCCTTCTTCAACGTATCAAATCCATCAACTTCTCCAATTTCAGATCTCATCAAGAACCTGTTAAAGATTACAACTTTGACTCTCCTCATCAACAACAAGAAACCCCATTTGAACCACCAACACATTACATTTTTGAACCTGCTCCTGAACATACTACCATAGAACCAAACACCACCACCCAATATATTTTCAATCAAGAAAATATTCAAAAGACACAAACCCATTACGATTTCCAACAAACCCATCAAGAAAATCTTCAAGAAACACAAACCCAGTACCTTTTTCAACATACCCACGAACATAAACCTTTAAATATTGATCAAGATTTCAACTTTAACCCGACCCATGAACAAAAACATGAAGATACGAAGACTCATTTCGATTTTCAGTACACCCATGAACAAAAACCCTTAAATATGGATCAAGATTTCAACTTTAACCCGACCCATGAACAAAAACTTGAACATATGAAGACCCATTTCGATTTTCAGTATACCCATGAAGAAAAACATGAAAATACTAACACCCATTTCGGGTTTCATCAAATCCAAGAAGAAAATGAAGAAGGTGAGCTAAAGAGCATAGATGAAGTGTACAGTCAGTTAAGGGAACGTCACGTGAGTGGGAGCAGATCAGATACGAAGCCGTCGGCCGGTGAAGCTCCGGCGAAATTACCGAAGAAGATGAATAACTCAGCTAGTATGAAATCGCCATTTGCGCATTTTGAGGAAGAAGCAATTGTTGAAGCTCGAAGACCGGCAACTACAAAGGAAAGGAGGAGTGCTAAGACAAGTGATGGTGACAATGAAGTTGATGCGAAAGCTGATGATTTTATTAATAAGTTTAAGCAACAGTTGAAGTTACAGAGGGTGGATTCGATTTTAAGGTACAAGGAGATGATTGGCAGAGGGAGTTAAAAGGTATAAATTTCTGGTTTTCTTGGGGGTTAATTTTCAGTTTTTGATTAGTTTTGGGGGCTGTTTGTAGAAAATTAAAAAGTAAGATTGTGATGGGATCCAAATGAATTTGACAAATGGAGGGGCACTTAAGTAATTTTTTACAACTACATTGCAAATGTATGGTCTGCAGTGTCTAAAAATGTGGGGAGAGATTTTTTCTAAGATTTGCTAAGGTACGAGGGCTCATTGTTGTTAGAACTAATTTCAGTGTACTGTGAATTTAGTCCACATTTTAAACTTTCTGTTCAAATAGGTCATCTTTTTTACTCACCTTCAACAAATGTCCCCAAAGAAAATTTCCATCCTTTTTTTTTTGTTGCTGTTTTTATGTACTTTTGGCAATTTTATTGTTCCTAATGACTGTTTATGCTGAAGAAAGATGAAAGACCGGCTATCTATAGATTTTAGGTTCTAAATTTGTATTAGTATCATATATTATATTTTCATCTTTATTGTTGAAATAGTATGGAGTCCAAGGCATTATCCCATATCCCATGTTACCCTCCTCTTTTTCACAATGAATACATTTTTAAGGAGTTTAACAAGTTTTGACTAGGAGTGGCCAGTGGGCCGGGCTCGGGTCTGGCGGGGTCGGGGTCGTGGCGGGACGAGCCAAGGGGTCGGGGTCGGGTCTGGCGGGGTCGGGTCTGGCGGGACTTGCTCCAGTCCCGTCCCGATCCCGATCCCATCGGTATCGGGTCGGGGCCGGGTCGGGGTCGGGGAGGGGTCCGGCGGGTTTTCATTTTTTTAAAAAAAATAACATATGTATAAAAAAAACTCAATAAACAAGATAAGATAGTGTAATAAAAACATCTCAAGACTGTTTTTGTGCCTCTTATATTAATAGACATGATTTTTTTTTTGTAATACAAATACAATTGTCTAAAATCTAAATTGCAACTTTGTGGTGTTGTCCAAAAGTTGCAAATTACATAATAAAATTTCAATTAAAAAAATTACATTCTCAAAAAAATCTGTTCTAATTGCTTGATGATTTCCTGTGGTTCTTCGGTTGGAATTGGTATTTGTTGGTTAAATTGATCCACGTCGCTTCCACTATCTTCAGTTAAGATTTCGTTGTAGTTTTCATCTTCTTCTTTGTTGATCTCCGGTTGACCACACCTTCTCGGCTCCGCTCATATCCAATCTCTGAATAATATTGCAATTTCCAAGCTGTCTCCGGCTAATGAGTGTCTGTGGTCTCCTATTTGATATCTACCTGCAGAAAAAGCGCTTTCAGACACAGTTGATGACGCTTGAATGTTCAAAACATCTCGAGCCATCAATGAAAGTGTCGGAAAGGTTTTCTCATTCCCCCTCCAGTATTTCAGCAAGTCTTCATGTCCATCTTCATTGATAACTTCTTGATACGGTACAGAACCCTGCAAAACAAAAATATCCAACTCGCTAATTTGGTTAGTAGTAGAGGTACGACCGCACATTCTATTTCTGAGGCTTTCAATACTAGCGCGAAACAAAGATGTCTTTTGTGAGGTTGTGTTGAAGATGAAGAAGATGGTATGGAAGCCGGCAAGTTACTAGCATTTTCTTGTTGATAAAATCTATATATATTTTTGCATTGGTGTTCTACGCTAGACAACACTTCTTCTTTAGTTTGTTCAATAGGTGGTGGGTGATTTAGATTTTTGGGACTTGGAGGTGGTAGTACTTCTATACAATCGTAAATAGTTTCAATTAGTGATTTAGTATCGTCTATTTTAATAGTAGGATTTAATACAGAACCAATAATATAAATAGAGGGAATATGAATAAAATATTTTTTTATTTTGACAAATATTTTTTTAATAGCTGCCTTATAAGCTGGTTTTTTTCCATATATTCACTAAGTAATAAAAATATTAGAGTTATATAAAACAACATAGTTGAAATAGTAGGATAATATATACCGAAAAATTCTTTTGTTGCTTGAAAAAATTTCTCTAAAAATACAATAAGTTCAGAAATTTTTACCCAATCACTATCTAAAATCATATCAGCTGGATTTTTATTATGAGAGTTAAAAAATAAAGTTATAGGTATTCTATAGTCATAAGCAACAAGTAGTTGCTCGTATAAAGAATTTCACCTAGTGGATACTTCTTGTGAAATTTTTCTATAAGGTAGTCCACAATCGTGACAAATTTTTTTATATTCTTTTTTATGTTGTACTTTATTACTTTTAAAAATAAAGTTTATAGCAAATTGTATTTTACTAAGAATGTCTTCAAAAAGTGATAGACCATCCTTTACAATTAAGTTATATATATGGCACGCACATTTTATATGAAAATGATCTGGAAAAGATGGAGTTAAACTATTTTTTAAAATTGTAATTGCGTAATTGTTAGAAGAAGCGTTATCTAATGTAATAGTCATAATTTTATCGGTTATTCCGTAATAATGGCACACTTGATAAATATTATCTGTAATAAAAGTACCAGTGTGCCTATCATCTATATATCTATATGCTAAAATACGTTTTTACATAGACTATTTATAATCTATCCAATGACAAGTTACGGTTAAATAATCATGGCCGTTAGTACTACGACCTATATCAGACGTGATAGATACTTTGCCATTAAAATGATATAATGAAAAACGTAAATATTGTTGATATTCATGCGCGAATTTAAATACATCTCTCTTAACAGTTGATCTAGGAAAATAGTTAAAAGCAGGATTATATATATCTCTCTAATGTAATGAATAAAATCGGGAGATGAAGGAAATGAAAAAGGCAAACCCTCCACAACAACTAATTTTGATATTGCTTCCTTATCTCTATGTTTATTGTATTTAGAGCCTACAATTCCCCTCGTCATAGGGTTAATTTGACCATGTACTTGGTCCTGGAGACGATGTCGATATGTGAACCTTGTCCCGATGGAGGCTGCGTTCTTGCACCGATTTTGAAGCCTAGTATTGGGCATACCTAGCTGGATGAGCACTTACTACGTGTCTAATTAAACCCCCCGTCCCACCGTGACTTTTTCCAGTTTTAAATTTTAAAACATTTTTACAAATTTTACATATAGCTACTTGATTCTCTACGTCCCTATCAAAAAATGTTCATGCATTTGATTTTAATGGTCGTTTTGCTGGACCTCGTCTCATACTAGGGGGAATAGGAGATATTTCAGTTGAAGGTGCACTAGTGGGTGTGTTGTCATCAACATTAGTGGGTGTGTCATCTAGATCATCGTCTAAATTAAAGTCTTCTTGAGTTCCAGAAAATAGGTCCTCGTCTAAATCTAATGGTATTGTAGGAAAATGTTGAGTATCAACAAAATCATCCTGTGTAGGAATAAAATGACTAGAAGAAGTACCCTTGCCCTGGTTGCCCCTACTACAAGAAGTCTTACCCTTACCATTTTAATTATATGCTAACAAATAATTAAAGTAAATGAAATTAAGTGCGCTAAATAAAATAAACAGACAATAATAATTTAATGAAAGAACGAATGTACCAAACGCCGACGTAACGTCGACGTGTAATCGAGAGGTTGAAAATTGAAACTTTGCTCGATGGAAGATCCTCAAGCTAGTTGCCAACTTCACTCCCAATTCCCAAATGAATAAATAAAATTGAATATTTAGCAAACAATGTAGACTTGTAGAGAGATATATTGAGAGATTAGAGAGATTGTAGGAAGATTTGTGAGAAAGATGAAGAGAAAATGAGTTATTTATAGTTGGAAAATTGGGTTAAAATGTAAATATAATAACTTATGTGTTAAAAATAAATATTAAGGGGTTGGGGGAGGGGGAGGCCTAAAATGGCCGTTGGCCAACGGCCAAAATGTAAAATGGTCGTTGGTGCAACGGTCATATTTGCAAAGGGGGGGACAAAGGGCGGGGTCGGGGTCTGGGTCGGGGCGGGGTCGGGGCGGGCGGGCCTGGGGCGGACTCGGGTTTGGCGGGACGAGACATTGTCCCGTCCCGAGTTTGAGTCCCGCTCCCATTTTTTTTTTTTGAGCGTGGTCGGGCTCGGGACGAGGTCGGGCCGCCCCGGCCCACTGGCCACCCTTAGTTTTGACTGTGTCAAAAAATACTAAAACTGTCAGCCACTTAACAAGAAGGCAAGTGTCCATCCTAACTAAATGAACTGGAAAAGATTGTGTAGATAATTTATTATTTGTGAAATTACACTATGTAAACACCCTCTTGTTGAGAGTTTTATTTTCCCCCTAGTATAGCCTATCAAAAAAGTAATAATCTCCTAGTATATGAGACAACTTAAACTTGAAGTGAAATTCTTGATTCAATATGGGAGAAAGGTTCTTGGGCTAAAAGAGTAAGGCACTCTTAATGTGATATGATTTAGTTAGTTTTGGGCTAGTAAGAATATCCAATCCCGAATATATATTAGTTACCAAAGTTCCCAATTTTATTTTTGTATATGCGTCTTTTAAGCTTCGAGTAAAAGTAGCAAACTAGCCAACTGAAGTGTAGACAAGCAAAAATACTAAGTCATATCCCAAGCCACCACTCATTATTTTTATACTCATTTCATCGAACTATTGATTTTAATACCAACTGTTAATGATACTCTTAACAATAGCTAATATTGTTAGCTTTGGGACTATTCATACATATTTAGCAAGAGTTGCGAATTCTTTGATGGATCTTCGGAGGGAATTTAATTCTTTGAGCTACTATTTTTCCTTTGTTTATAGGGCAATCATATGATATTATGATGGTCATGGTGGGGCAGATGGGGGCCATATTTAAATGGTGACAGCTATGACTAACCCCTTTCACAAATTTTTAAATTTAATTTATGGGAATTTTGTTGATAGGTCCCATTCACAAGTGATGTGCGCGCATATGATCCAAACTTAGGCCTGGTTAGAGCATCTTCTCGTTAGACTAGACTAGAAGCTTCAAGCCTCCAGGACACAGACGAGTTGGTAAGTGATAAGGTAATTGGGATACAATCACTCTGACGTCGCGGGTTCGAATCCGTGTGGTGACAGTCTTTGCTGAAATATTGCAAGGGTTGTTGATGGGTTCGTGTCCCGTTGGTCCTCTTCCTTGCAGGGCTGTCACTCGCGCATATCGCTCGATTTACATCTCACCTGACCAAGAGGCCTCTGGTACAGGTGGGGGGTTTCGCCTTCGGGACTTTCCCCTTCACAAAGACTAGAAGCTTCACATTTTATTGGGAATAATATTAATCTATAGTTCTTGATTTTCTTTTTAATGCTAAAAGATTCTATTCTAAGTGCATAAGATATTCTGCTGTTATTATTAGTCTTAAAATAAGCATCTTTTTTCAAAGGATTAAGTAATTACTCCAATTATTTTTTCAATGGGGAATCTTTCTTGTATTTGTTATGTGCTTCTAAAACTATTTAATTCATCTTCCTGTCGGCAAAGTGAATACAAAATAATATTTAGTTCTAAGGAGACAGCTCAGAAACTTACCTGTTGAGTATTTAATATTCTGCTATTCATTATGTGTGAAAATAATAAGATGATAATTTCTGAGTTAGCACATGGGATTAGAGTGGTCAAAAGGTAAAACAATTGTCAATTGGCACTACCTTACTCGACTAGATGACAAACAATAACAAAGACCCCCCCAGAATTTCAAACCTACTTCGAGTTTGATTTTGGAAAATATAAATTTGGATTAGCCTATTAATAGTACCATTTGCCTAAATTTGAAAGGTTATTCGGGTTACTACTTTAGGTAAAATAGAATAATTGTACTAAGACTCTTTGGTACGTGATAAATCTAATTCCAACACAAGATTTACTATCTTACATTTTTAGTACATTTTTGTCCTTTCTGAGTACAATCTGTAGAACTGGGAAAAGCCAAGTCCAAGGGAGGAAGGTGAGTCCGTAATCTATCGATCTAATTTTTTTTTTGACATTTTAAGTTAGTGATTAATAAATCCTTGCCCTTGGAAAATTTAAGTATGTCAAAGAAACACTACTTCAATAGATGTGTACTGTGGTTAGGGGATAATAAATAGGAGTCAGATGACTAAAGGGCATATTTCTTTAGTCAAATTCCAAAAGGGGTGGTGAACTACATGATTAATCAAAACGGGTTTATCGTGTATCCCTCCACAATTTGTATCATAATTTTAACGCCAGCTAACGTCGTATGTGAATACCCCTACACGATTTACCAACCCAAATGGCAAAAAATTAATTTATTTTGCCACATCTTGAATGAAGTCACTTGTTTGTCTAAAGTCTAAACTGAAGTTTTTCTTGCATGTAGTACACTGTTTAACATAGCATATGATTTAAGTGCTGCTTCTTGTGTTTTCTTCTCAATAAAAGAGTGAATACAACCATTTTCAGAACTAAACATCTGTCACGTTCCCAAATTAGGGTGGAACGTGATTGACACTCAACCCTTACTATTCGTTGAGCGAATCCTGTATTAGCTAACTGAAGATCTGAACTCATTTTAGTAATAGAAATAAAACTAACAACATCTTGATTAAACATGTCAAGAAAATTAAATAATAAATATAACTTCAAAGTGTCTAAATAGCTAACTCACTGTCAAGTCATGAGCCTCTAACTGAAATTTGAATACATAAAGCTTTGGGACATTCCCTGAGAAAGACGTAAATGTCTAGTCTGGAAAGAATCTACTACCGCTGGGATGAATCAATGGAGCCTGCTAACTCAGTCTAGTACGTCTGCCTCTAACAACGTGGTTCGTTACCTGCATATTCAACACCTGCTACACTACATGGCAGGCCCAAACATGCTAAGTATCTCCAAGGGTACCCAGTAAGTCTTATAGACTACCTCCTAAAAAAGGCGGATCTAGAATTTATGGAATAAGACATAATAAACGAGGAAAAACATGTTTCACAAGAAAACATGTAAATCATATAAAGTTTTGAAAACTAACATAAGTCGATAATCTATGGTTGTAAATTGATTAGTGAATGGAAAACTGAGTCTAATACTGATAACTGAAATTGAACATTAAGCTAATAGCTAAACTGTAATGGAAATCGAGTTACACATAGTGGCCCTACGTACGTGTGGTCTAAGAACACGCACGGGGGAGTGTCGGCCTATCTCCTTAACAAACAATAACCACTACAAGCGTGTGGGTATCTAACCCTGGCCGTCGTGGCACTCACGCAAGGGGAGGTCGACTAGCTCTCTCGTCTGAGTCTGGATGTGATCACACCATGAACTGAGCATATAATTTGCACACAATTGCACATAACATGAAGTGTAACACATAAGTATATATTTCTTTAAAAGTAAGTCTAAAAGTCGTATAACGCATACAAGGCGTCAAACAATATGTTAAAGGATTCTTGCACTACTATTTATACCTGTAAAGAATAAGGACGGATATGACTGATACTTAATGACAAGAACTTTCTCTAAGGCATACTATTGAACATATAGAGTACATAAGTTGTACTAGAATTTTCTATTAGAAAAGTAATTCTTAACTTACTTCGAAATACAAGTTGATACCTACACTATGGTTTTTTACCACATCCCCCTCTCCCTGTAGGTCGAGCTTCGACTTCATATAGTTTCGAAGCAACCACCTGTCCTAAATTCTCACTGCCAATCTTGGATGGAGACTAACGGTGGTTCACAATTTTTGCGGTTGCTGCGGCTCTTGAATTGTGAAGTCTTACTTAATCAATGTTTTTATCACCCTACATGTTCCTTGCATACTCCAGGAAAAAGGATAGAGAGAGTTTATCTTGTTGGAAATTTGTCTTTGGTGGGAGTTGCGTCCACCCATCTTTAATGACTTAAACAGTAGGGTTCCGCATGTTGGAGACTTTGATTCTTCATAGGTGCATAATCTATTAAGTGAGTACATGACCGTAGGGCCACGGATCGTCAAATTTCGTTAATAAAATGAAAGAGATATTGGTCCACGAAGTGAGGGGTTTGAAGCATGAAAATGTGGTATAGACCAATTCTCCCTCATCGGTGGGGGAAAGAAGATTTGTTTAGTTTATAAGTCTCAAAATTGGCTAAGGGTTTGGGACCCCAAGGGGTAACCCATGTGTTTGAAGGAGGGATGACCTAGATGTGCTTTGGTTCGAGGCTAAGTCCACACGCCCGCCGCCGCCCGCCGGTCCGGGCTTTGGGCTTCTTCTGATATTATCTTTTTGGACCCAAATTGTTTTATATTTACAGTTTGGTCTCTGAAGTTTCAGTCATTACTTGGTTGAATAACTCCTCACTAAAACTCCAATACGTTGCACATTAATAAAATCATTTATTTGGTTGAATTACTCCTCAATAATTGCCATTACATGACCATTAATAGCAATTAGTTGGGAAGTTGACAAGTCCCCTCCATGCACTATATATTGAAGCCTTTGGCTCAATTGTTGAGACAACACACAAATGAAAAAACAGAAATTTTCCTACTACTTTCCAGCATCATTTCATTACACTAAGTTCTTCAAAGTAACACTTGAGTTTCCTTTGCTCATTTGTTGAGTTGATGTTTTATCTTGGGAGACTATTATCCAGAACGTAAAAGGATATATACGGGGCAATCTTATCTTAAATACAGAATGCCATCACTCGACCCAGCAAATCAAAGTGCTTGTAATCTCAGTTTCTTGTTCCAATTTATTGAAATTTCAGCTTGTTGTAATACTTAACAGTTACTTATTTACTGTTTCCTGCAACCATCGTAATCAACACATCTTTGATGACATTTGCAGTGCATTGAACAATTGTCGAGCTTATAATTCTCAAAGATTTAATTTATTCAATGTGGCAATTCGAACTCTCCTGTGAGGGTTTAAGAACATAGAATTTCAGCCAAGTCAAACTAAAATTATTTAGCCTCAATCTCATCCTTAAAATCTTAATTAATCACGTGAATCTAGTAGCTCCCTTCTCATAATCATCATCTAGTGTGGTGACATTAACTGTTGTTTGAATAAGAACATTCTCTTAAATAAAGATGCCTTTTGATACAAATTAATATTGCACACAATTGCCGCCGTCGAACACCTCTACGCCCCCACAATTTCGTTTCCCCTTCAAACCAAAATAGAAATATCGTAATACCCTAAACAAGAACGTGAGCTGCAATTTGGGCCTCACTTATAATTATGTATTAACCAAAACATATACTTGTACAGCCAATCACGTGTAATGCTCACTAGCCGCTTTATTTAATTGTCCAATTTAACTCTATTCCGCATGAAACCTTGATCATGTTATCAAGTCTCAATATGTTCCTAACCTCACGTCAGTCCATATCTATCTTGGGGTCAATTAAATAACAACATTAAGCTCGATATTATTTAGATTCATCTAGAAGCTTACGGAATCTTACAACATCCTCACACATAAGAAGGTTTCTCATTGTTATTTTACTTCCTAAAACTTTATTCTGTTGCTTTAATTGATGAAAAACAGTCTCAAGAGTTTCAAGCTGTTGTTTCTCCTTTATTCTCTTACCCTGGTATTTCTAAAAGCTGAACTTTACCACAAATCTTAAGTTGGCAAATCTTAAAAGCTGATGCCATTTGGGTTGGCAAATCGTGAAGGGCTACACGATAGTTCACAACTCCTTTTGAAATTTTAACTTAAAAAACACACTCTTTAAGCGCCAGACTCTAAGAAATAGTACTTGCTTAGTATGTGATGCGTGGGTTAGCCACTCTCAGGAACTGAAAATGAAATTACCTAATATTTAAAAGTAAAAGTAAAAGAATGAACTAATTATTCATTGAATTTTAAATCGTTTGTCACTAATCATCGACTTATTTCTGGAATTTTAAATTATGTGCCACTAACTTTCGAGTAATTTCTAGGCCGGGCTTGGGTTTGGCGGGGTGGGATCGGGGCTGGACGGGCGAAGGGGGCGGGGTCGGGTTTGGCGGGACTTGCTCCAGTCCCGTCCCGATCTCGATCCCGTCGGAATTGGGGCGGGGCGGGGTCGGGATCGGGGCGGGTTCCGGCGGGTTTTCCTTTTTTTTTTAATAACATATTGTAAGATGATATTAATCTCCCTTAGGGAGTCTTTCATTAATATCAAGGTATATATAGAGTACAATATTCATCCCTTATACAATAGGAATCCTAAGCCTATACAAAAGAGGAATCCTAGTCTTACCATAATTATATTTACACAATATATGGAAATATTCTAATTATGGGTAGGGAATATATTGTTTCCTGTATTTACACCTTTACACACCCCCTCAGTCAGAGCGGGAGGAGGCCGGACGCTGAGACTGGATCTGAAGTCAAGAAATAACTATCCGGGAAGTCCTTTGGTAAATATGTCTGCATACTGATAGGATGATGAAACATGTAACACTCTGACATGGCCTAACGCAACTTTCTCACGAACGAAGTGTAGGTCTATCTCAATATACTTGGTTCGCTGATGTTGAACCGGATTATGAGAAAGATAGATGGCAGAGATGTTATCACAATACACAATAGATGCCTGACGCAAATGACACTAAAGTTCTAATAGTAAATTTCTGAGCCAACAAATCTCAGTTACTACATTTGCAACGCCTCTATACTCAGCTTCGGCACTGGAGCGAGATAGGGTAGCTTGTCGCTTGGCAGACCAAGAAATCAGATTATCCCCTAAGAAAACACAAAAGTCGGAGGTGGAGCGTCGCGTGTCCGGACACCCTGCCCAATCTGCATCCGTATATGAAAGCGACACATGCAGTGCAGAGGGGTATAGGTGCAAACCATAATCAAGAGTGCCCTTAATGTATCGAATGATACGCTTAAGAGCAGTGAAATGAGACTCCCTGAGGGCATGCATGAATAAGCACACCTGCTGAACAACATAAGCTATGTCTGGCCTGGTGAATGTGAGATACTGAAGTGCACCTGCAAGGCTCCTATACATAGTAGGATCAGAGACTGGAGCACCATCCATAGCACTGAGCTTATATTTGGAATCAACTGGAGTAGGCACCTCTTTGCAGTTCGCCATCTTAGCCCTGTACACAATCTCTTCTACATACTTACGCTGACACAAGAACATATGATTGGCAGACCTGGTCACTTATTTCCCCAAAAAGTAACTCAGCTTCCCCAAATCAGTCATTGCAAATTCGGACTTGAGCAAGACAATAATCTCATTTTTCAATCCGTCGGAGGAGGCAGTAAGAACAATATCATCCACGTAAAGTAATAAGTAAGCAGTGCTACTACCTTGATGAAAAATGAAAGTGATATATCACTCTTGCTGCATACAAACCCAATCTGCAAGATATACCTGGCAAAGCGATCATACCACGTACGGGGGGCCTGCTTCAGGCCATATAGTGACTTACGGAGACGGCACACATAGT
Organism: Anisodus acutangulus; assembly: GCA_029783415.1. Taxonomy (NCBI): domain Eukaryota; kingdom Viridiplantae; phylum Streptophyta; class Magnoliopsida; order Solanales; family Solanaceae; genus Anisodus; species Anisodus acutangulus. The sequence goes on from CM056495.1 coordinate 15,792,747, forward strand.
GAGGAACTACTGGATGGGTGAACCCTGGTGGCTGATGCATGTAGACTGTCTCTCGCAGATCCCCATGTAAGAATGCATTCTTCACGTCAAGATGATGGATCGGCCAGTGTTTGCCCATGGCTATGCTCAAAATTGTGCGGATGGTAGCCGGTTTGACAACCGGGCTGAAGGTCTCACCACAATCAATGCCCTCCTGCTGATTTGTGCCATTAGCCACAAGACGGGCCTTATACCTCTCAAGATCCCCATTGTCTCTGAACTTGTGACTAAATAGCCACATACAACGAATGGCATTCACCCCCTCAGGTCTAGGTACTAGATCCCACGTGTGCTGTTTAGTTAAATCATTGAATTCCTCATACATAGCCGCATTCCAATTAGGGTCTTGTTTGTCCAATTTTGGGTTCTTTGGAAGTGGAGAGATGGTTTGGGCAGACAAGTTGAGATGAACTTTGGGTTTGAAGATTCCATGCTTTGAACGAGTTTCCATTGGATGGGTAGGGACAGTGAGTGGCGGAGTGGTGTCTGAGACGGGGGGTAAAGTCGAATAAGGAGAAGGTGGGGGCGAAGCCGTCGGAGGCGCCGCGGCTCCTGGATCGAGAGTCGCGGCGCTAGAAGGTTGACATGCTTCTCTGAAGTTTGGGCGCCCGCCTCGGCCTGAGGCCGGCGTATCGACGGTGTTTCAAAAGATTGCTCTCTGGAAATCAGGCGCCGCGGCGCCTCCCCTCGAGGCCGCGGTTCTGACGACGGAACAGAGGATGTGAGTTATTCGATTATAAGGGGAAAGATGGCAGACTCGTCAAGAAATGAGTAGTCCTATTTTTGGAATTTTGGAAGATTCGAAAACGGGAATGTGGTCTCGTCGAATGTTACGTGACGAGATATGTAGATCTGACGAGTCGACAAGTCATAGGATAGATAGCCCCTATGGTTCGGCGGGAATCCTAGAAAGACATATGGAGTGGACCTAGGAGCGAGCTTGTGAGGGGCGGTGGAGCTAAGGTTGGGATAGCACACACAACCAAAAATCCGTAGATGATCATAAGATGGGATTCTATGATAGAGGATTTCGGTAGGGGTCATATTGTGAAGAGTGCTAGTAGGGAGAATATTTAGAGTGTATTCTGACATTTTAGCAGCATAGACCCAGAAGGGTGGAGGGAGGGAGGCATGAATCAATACGGTGCGAATCATATTGTTAATGGTGCGGATGATTCTTTCAGCTTTACCGTTTTGTGGTGAGATATGAGGGCAGGAGAAGCGAAAGACCATGCCATTATTGGTACAAAAGCGGTGAAATATAGAGTTATTGAATTCACGACTATTATCGCACTGAAATGATTTTATGCCTTTTCCAAATTGTGTTTGAATGAACTTGCGAAACTCAAGAAATTTGACAAACACTTCCGATTTAAATTTAAGAGGGTATAACCAAACGTAGTGTGAAAAATCATCAAGCAACACAAGATAGTATTTATGACCGAGAGAACTAGAGAAATGAGATGTCCATAAATCGGCATGTATGATATCAAAAGGAGCAAATGTAACACTAGTAGATGATTTAAACGGAAGACGAATATGTTTGCCTAAAGAGCAAGAAACACAATTTTGGGCAAGTTTCCCATTACAAGCAATGAAATTGTTGCCTCTAAGAAAATTAAAAACTGGGGCTCCTGGATGACCAAGCCTATTATGCCAAGTTGAAGAAGAAACACCCGCTAGAGTGACGGGAGAGCAAGATCTGGCAGCGGAGGTGGAAGTGAATGGATAGAGATCCCCCGTACTATTGCATCTCGTAAGAGGTGTCCCCGTATGAAGATCCTTCACAGTAAAACCAAAAGGGTCAAAATCCATGGAGACAAAATTATTACGAGTAAATTGGCGGACAAATATGAGGTTCTTAATCATGTGTGGGGCATATAGCATGTTTTTGAGGGAGAAGAGTGGATGAGGAGGTTGTGTGTATGAGGTACCATAACCCTTAACTGGAATGTGTTGTCCATTACCAACTCATATTGAGGATGCTTTAAATAAAACAGTTTAGGAATAGTACCTACAGACTGGGTGACGTGAGATGTGGCGCCTGAGTCCATGTACCAAGTATTGTCAGGCTGTTGCATAGAGAGGGTGTTGAACGCCTGATCCAACTCAGTAGGTGTCATGCCGGAGGAGGGCTGCGGGACCTGACCTTGCATGAAGTGGGCCTGCTGTGGGGCTGGAGCGGGGCCTAACAAACTGGGGTAAGAATACGGATTGTATGGGTCTGCTGATCGAATGGACTTGGCGCCGCTCTCAGATCGGCGTCAGCGGCCAGACGCAATTCAAGAGTCGCAGCCCAGTTGTTCTGCGATCTCTGTTGCTGTTGCTGTTGTTGGTTCTGTTGACCGCGACCCTTGCCGCGACCACGACCTCCTCTACCGCCGCGGCCTTTTCCACCCTTGCCGCCGCGGCCCTGCCGCTGTTGGGAGTTATCTGGTGGCGTCTGATCATGGGGTTGCGTGTCGACAGCTAACACCTGCTGGGCGTGCAAATCCTGCTTAGCACGACGGGTTTCTTCGAGCAACAATTGTGAGCGAGCTTTGTTAAAACTCGGTAGCGGATCTGCATGTTGAATAATGGTGACCAAAGTATCATATTCGCCCTTAATAAGGCCAGAAATCATTTGTAGCACCATTTTATCGTCAGTGACAGGCGTGCCGATGTTGGAAAGTTGATCCGCTAGAAGTTTAAGCTGCTTTCAGTACTCAGAGACATTTGAGAATTTTTCAAGACGTGTTTTGTTGAACTGTTCTTCCAAATACACGGCACGAGTGTGCTTGTTGTCCTGAAAAATTTTCTCCAAACGATTCCACAAGTCAAGGGTTGTGGAGTCAGATTTCATGATAGTAAGGAGCAAATCCTGAGAGATACTACCATATATCCATTGTTTGACGCCGGCGTCGAGACGATGCCAGATAGAATCATCAACCTTTGTAGGGCGCAGAATAGTGTCATCAATATGGTCAAGCACGTTATAGAGACATGCATGATTGCGAAAAAGTTCAACCCAGGGAGAATACTGGTTGTTTTCTTGATCAAGACTAATGGAGATATGGTTCTTGATGTTGGAAACAGTAAGGGAGGGATGAAACGGGGGTGATGACTTTGTGGTGGGATTTGTGGAGGTAGAGGCGTCAGAAAGTGTGGAAGAATCAGGTATAGCCATTTAGAGAAGAGAAGAAAGGAAGAACAAAACCCGAAAAATAAGAAGAAAATTCGGGAGGGCCGCGGCGTAGGAGAGGCAGCCGGCGGCTGTGAAAGAGAAAGGTTTTTAGGGTTTTGTTTATTTGACTCTTGATACCATGTAAGATGATATTAATCTCCCTTGGGGAGTCTTTCATTAATATCAAGGTATATATAGAGTACAATATTCATCCCTGATACAATAGGAATCCTAAGCCTATACAAAAGAGGAATCCTAGTCTTACCATAATTATATTTACACAATATATGAAAATATTCTAATTATGGATAGGGAATCTATTGTTTCCTATATTTACACGTTTACACATATGTATTAAAAAAACTCAATAAACAAGACAATATAGTGTAATAAAAACATCCCAAGGCTGTTTTTGTGCCTCTTATATTATTTAATAGAAATATGATTTTTTTGTAATACAAATACAATTGTCTAAATTGCAACTTTGTGGTATTGTCCAAAAGTTGTAAATTACATAATAAAATTGCAATTAAAAAAATTACCTTTTCAAAAAACCTTTTCTAATTGCTTGATAATTTCCTGTGGTTCTTCGGTTGGAATTGGTACTTGTTGGTCAAATTGATCCATGTCGCTTCCACTACCTTCGGATAAAATTTCGTTGTAGTTTTCGTCTTCTTCTTCGTTGATCTCCGGTTGACCGCACCTTCTCCGCTCCGCTTGTATCCAATCTCTGAATAATACTGCAATTTCCAAGCTGTCTCCGGCTAATGAGTGTCTGTGGTCTCCTATTTGATATCTGCCGGCAGAAAAAGCGCTTTCAGACGCAGTTGATGACGCTTGAATGTTCAAAACATCTCGGGCCATCATTGAAAGTTTCGGAAAGATATTCTCATTCCTCCTCCAGTATTTCAGCAAGTCTTCATGTCCATCTTCATTGATAACTTCTTGGTACGGTACAGAACCCTGCAAAACAAAAATATCCAACTCGCTAATTTGGTTAGTAGCGGTACAACCGCACTTTCTATTTCTGAGGCTTTCAATACTAGCCGCAGAAACAACATGTCTTTTGTGAGGTTGTGTTGAAGATGAAGAAGATGGTATGGAAGCCGGTAAGTTACTAGCATTTTCTTATTGGTAAAACCTATATATTTTTTTGCATTGGTCTTCTACGCTAGACAACACTTCTTCTTTAGTTTGTTCAATAGGTAGTGGGTGATTTAGATTTTTGGGGCTTGGAAGTGGTAGTACTTCTATACAATCGTAAATAGTTTCAATTAGTGATTTAGTACCGTCTATTTTAATAGTCGGATTTAATACAACACCAATAATATAAATAGTGAGAATAGGAATAAAATACTTTTTTATTTTGATAAACATTTTTTTAATAGCTGCCATATAAGCTGTTTTTTTCATATATTTACTAAGTAATAAAAATATTAGAGTTATATAAAACAACATAGTTGAAATAGTAGGATAATATATACCGGAAATTTTTTTTGTTGCTTGAAAAAATTTCTCTAAAAATACAATAAGTTCGGAAATTTTTACCCAATCACTATCCACAACCATATCAGCTGGATTTTGATTATGAGAGTTAAAAAATAAAGTTATAGGTTTTCTATAATCATAAGCAACAAGTAGTTACTCGTATAAAGAATTCCACCTAGTGGATACCTCTTCTGGAATTTTTCTATTAGGTAGTCCACAATCGTGACAAAATTTTTTATATTCTTTTCTTCGTTGTACTCTATTACTTTTAAAAATAAAGTTTATAGCAAATTGTATTTTACTAAGAATGTCTTGAAAAGTGATAGATCATCCTTTACAATTAAGTTATATATATGGCACGCGCATTTTATATGAAAATGATCTGGAAAAGATGGAGTTAAACTATTTTTTAAAATTGTAATTGCGTAATTGTTAGAAGAAGCGTTATCTAATGTAATAGTCATAATTTTATCGGTTATTCCATAATAATGACACACTTGATAAATTTTATCTGCAATAAAAGTATCAGTGTGTCTATCGTCTATATATCTATACGCTAAAATACGTTTTTGCATAGACCATTTATAATCTATCCAATGACAAGTTACCGTTAAATAATCATGGCCGTTATTACTACGACCTATATCAGACGTGATAGATACTTTTCCATTAAAATGATATAATGAATAACGTAACTATTGTTGATATTCATGTGCGAATTTAAATACATCTCTCTTAACAGTTGATCTAGGAAAACTGTTAAAAGCAGGATTATATATATCTCAATGTAATGAATAAAATCGGGAGATAAAGGAAATGAAAATGGTAAACCCTCCACAACAACTAATTTTGATATTGCTTCCCTATCTCTATATTTATTGTATTTAGGAACTATAATTCCCCCCGTCATAGGGTTAATTTGACCTTGTACTTGATCCGGGACAGTATCAGTATGTGAACCTTGTCCCGATGGAGCGGGCGTTTGCGCACCCGGTTTTGAAGCCTGATATTGGGCAAACCTAGCTGGATGAGCACTTACTACGTGTCTAATTAAACCCCCGTCCCACCGTGACATTTTCCAGTTTTAAATTTTAAAATATTTTTACAAATTTTACATCTAGCTACTTGATTCTCTACGTCCCTATCAAAAAATATCCATGCATCTGATTTTAATGGTCGGTTTGCTAGACCTCGTCTCATACTAGGGGGAATAAGACACATTTCAGTTGAAGGTGCACTAGTGGGTGTGTTGTCATCAACATTAGTGGGTGTATCATCTAGATTATCGTCTAAATTAAAGTCTTCTTGAGTTTTAGAAAATAGCTCATCGTCTAAATCTAATGGTATTGAAGGAAAATGTTGAGTATCAATAAAATCATCCTGTGTAGGAATAAGATGACTAGAAGAAGTACCCTTGCCTTGGTTGCTCCTATTAGAAGAAGCACCCTTACCCTTACCCTTAAACATACCTCTTAATCCTTCCATTTTACTTATGATAATAAATAATTAAAGATAATAAAATTAAGTGCGCTAAATAAAATAAACAGACAACAATAATTTAATGAAGGAACGACTGTACCAAACGCCGACGTAACGTCGACGTGTAATCGAGAGGTTGAAAATTGAAACTTTGCTCGATGGAAGATCCTCAAGCTAGTTGCCAACTTCACTCCCAATTCCCAAATGAATAAATAAAATTGAATATTTAGCAAACAATGTAGACTTGTAGAGAGATATATTGAGAGATTAGAGAGATTGTAGGAAGATTTGTGAGAAAGATGAAGAGAAAATGAGTTATTTATAGTTGGAAAATTGGGTTAAAATGTAAATATAATAACTTATGTGTTAAAAATAAATATTAAGGGGTTGGGGGAGGGGGAGGCCTAAAATGGCTGTTGGCCAACGGCCAAAATGTAAAATGGTCGTTGGTGCAACGGTCATATTTGCAAAGGGGGGACAAAGGGCGGGGTCGGGGTCGGGGTCGGGCTCGGGCTCGGGTCTGACGGGCCTGGGACAGGCTCGGGACGAGACATTGTCCTGTCCCGATTCGAGTTCCGCTACCAATTTTTTTTTTTTACTAATCGAGGTCGGGGTCGGACCGTCCCGGCCCACTGGCCAGCCTTTTTCTCGATGATTAAAAGCATAAAAAGTAGTGATTTAGTTGGGGAGGCAGGCAGGGTTGTCCAATGTGGAATTACACAAATATCGGTGTTGTGGATATGTCTGAACTTTCTCTCGAAGTGCTGGAACTGAACCCTTCAAATCAGTCTGACTTCATTTTTTGGAACTATGCATAGTTTAGGAACTCCTCTTCTTGCTTCCACATCATCAATATTTTGAGTTTCTTTGCTTCTATTAGAGCTAGATTTAATATGAAGCACAACGAAATGAGAGAAAACGATCTCCAAAGGGTTAGAGCGAGTCTGAATTAGCTGATACGAGTAATAGGTTACATGTTTGGATAGTAACTATTGAAATTGGTAACGTCCTGAAAACAATGTACAGCTAGAGAATAGAAATGAATTTTTGTTTTATAAATATCTTACGTGTAAAAGGATGAATGGTAGCAATGAAATATAAATGGAGTCCTAAGAAGGATATTTTAAGAATTGCAAGAATATATAGACATAAAGTTGTGAAAATTTTAGTCAAACTAAAGTGCTTATAATTTTAATAGTAAGTTGATCACCCCCAACGTTATAATATTTGGCTCATTTTATATAAATTTTGATGTTTTAGCTAATTTTATATATATTTTGATGTTTACCAAACACAATAAATAAGTCAAGAAATTCTTTTAGAAGCATTAAAAGATCCTCTTACTCGACCTCCAAAATAGGGGATTTTAATTTTATATACCTTGAGAGTGCAATGTAGTAATTGCAATTTCATCATACTCATTCTTTCTTCCCCTCCTATTTATGCATTCTTCTCCATTGATAAATTAAACCAGTCCCCTCATGGAATGTTACCAACCCATTATTATATATTGGAAGGTCATATGGGCGGTGCCTATATTGGAAGGTCATATGGTAGTCAATTTACTTGATTGAAAATTGATAAGTTAAATCATGTTTTTAATTGTCATTTTCACTAAAAGCTGCAAGGAAAAACTAAAATATCCGGTAGCACTTGGAAAGGTCAAGCATAAGCTCGAGTGTGCATAAAAATTATTACTCCCTCCCCCCTCCCCCCTCCCCCCTCCCTACCCAAAAAATTGTCTTATCATAATTTATTCAAATACATTTTAAATATTTTGAATTGTTAGCTATTATAATTTATAGTACTTTTTATATAATTTCTAAAATATAAATTTTATTTTAAAAATAAATAAATATTATATAAACAAATTCACATCAAATATTAATTAATTTGACCCTCCTTATCCTAATCAAGACAATCTTTTAGGTCTCGGCGGAGGCAGTATGAAATAGTGATGATGTAGTCATGCCTCAACACTCAATTCGTAACTTACTTCCAATTTTATTATTCTTTGTTATTACTCAATTTGTAACCAGTTGAGGTAATCTCCAACTCTAAACCACTAGCTCTTGCTAATAAAACAACAAATACATTAAGAAGAAAAAACACTTTTTGTTGATTTTATTAGCCAATATTCTTTATATATTTGTCATATATTGTATAATTATGAATATTGTATATTTATGATTTATTAGGATCCTTACCGTAGTAGGATTCCTCTCTTGTACACAATATATGTATTTGGTAATAATGAGAAGACTCCCCAAAGGAGATTATTACTATCTTACATGGTATCAGAAGCCAAAACCTAGGTCCTCTATAGAAAATCCGCCCCCCTCCCCCTCTCGGAACTCACCACTGGCGGCCACCCTTTTTTTCTTGACCGAAAAGACCAACTTCTCTTCATTTTTTCTTCCTTGTCCCCTTTCTCCTACTTCAATAAACCTTATCCACTATAATGACTCCTCCTGCAACTCCCACGGTAGCATCATCCTCAACCGTCGTCACCCCTTAAATATCAAAAACATCATTTTCGCCCTCTGTTAATCCAGCTCTCACCGTCACAAACATCAAGAACTGCCTCCCCATAATTCTTGATCAAGAAAACGATCAGTACTCCCCATGGGTTGAACTGTTTCACATTCATGCATGTGTCTATAACGTGCTTGACCATATCGATGACTGTTTCCCTCTCCCCCCTGAGGTTGATGACTTCACCTGGCTTCGTCTAGACGCCGTTGTCAAACAGTGGATATATGACACTATCTCCCAGGACTTGCTCCTTACCATAATGAAATACGGCGCCTAAGCCCGTAATTTATGGCTTCGGTTAGAGGATTTTTTTCAAGATAAAAAGCACACTCGTGTTGTGTACTTGGAGGAATAATTTAATAATACACGCCTTGAAACTTTCTCTAACATGTCCGAATATTGCAAGAAGTTGAAACTTGTGGCGGACCAATTATCCAACGTCGGCACACCTGTTTCCGAAACAAAGATGGTCATACAATTAATTGCAGGCCTCCCTAAAGGTGAGTACGACACTTTAGCCACCATGATACAACAGGTTGCTCCGTTACCCAGTTTCAACAAAGCCCGCTCGTAATTGTTGCTAGAAGAAACCCGCCGTGCAAAGCAGGACGAGCACTATCAAAAGACGTTAGTAGTCGAAATGTCTCCCCAAAATAACATCACCGCCGGCTTGCCTCCGTTAAAAAATAATCAGCCGCGGTAGAACCGCGGCGGCAGGGGCGGCAGAGGCCGCGGCGGTGCAGAGGTGGAAAAGGACTTGGGAAAGGAGGTCGTGGCTAGCAGCACAACACACATCAGCTGCAGCCCATTCCTTCGGCGCACTGGACCAGCCCAATTACCCCATATCATCACGGGATCTGGGCTTCTTCTCCTGCCCAGGTCTCGACCCACTTCCCTTACCCACATCAGGGACTGTTGGGCCCCGCTCCAACATTTTGTGGAGCCTAATTTCAGCTACACCAGGCCCACTTCATGCAGGCCCAGTACTCGCAACCTTCCTCTGGTCTGGCCCCGACTGATTTGGGCCAGGATTTTAGCAGTCTGAACTTGCAGCAGCCCGATGAAAATTGGTACATGTACTCGGGAGCCACATCTCACCTCACCCGCTCTGCAAGTAATATTCTCAAACTATTTCGATTAAAGTATCATCAATACATTACCATTGGCAATGACCATCACATTCCAATACAGGGCTATGGTACCTCATACACACAACCACCTCATCCACCTTTCCCCTTAACAATGTCCTATATGCCCCAAACATCATTAAGAACCTAATTTATGTCCGCAAATTCACTCGTAATAATTTTGTCTCTGTTGAATTTGACCCTTTTGGTTTTATTGTGAATGATATTTGTACGGGGATACCTCTTACGAGATGCAATAGCACGGGAGATCTCTATCCATTCCCATCCACCTCCGTTGTCGGATCATGCTCTCCTGTCTCTCTCACTGCTATCTCTCCGTCCACTTGGCATAATAGGCTTGGCCACCTAGGAGCCCTCATTTTTAATTTTCTTAGAGATAATAATTTTATTAAATGTAATAATGGAAAACTTGCCCAACACTGCGTTTCTTGTTCTTTAGGCAAATATGTTCATCTTCCTTTTAAATCATCTTCCAGTGTTACGTTTTCTCCTTTTGATATTATGCATTCTGATTTGTGGACGTCCTCTATCTCTAGTTCATTTGGTCATAAATATTATCTTGTATTGTTAGATGATTTTTCTCAATATATTTGGATCTACCACTCAAATATAAATCAAAAGTGTTTGTCAAATTTCTTGAGTTTCGCACTTTTGTAAAACAACAGTTTGAAAAATGTATAAAATTGTTTCAGTGTAATAATGATCGTGAATTCAATAATTCTATATTTCACCGATTCTGTAAAAATAATGGTATGGTTTTCCGATTCTCATGCCCCCACACATCGCCTCAAAATGGTAAAGCAGAATGAATCATCCACACCATTAATAACATGGTTTGTACTCTCATGTTTCATGCCTACATTCCTCCACCCTTCTGGGTCTATGCAGTCAAAATGGTAGAATACGTCCTAAATATTTTACCTACTAGTACCATCCACAATATGACTCCAACCGAAATTCTATACCGAAGGATCCCCTCTTACGACCACCTTAGGATATTCGGTTGCCTTTGTTATTCCAATCTTGCATCCACTGCCCGCACAAATTAGCACCTCGAACTACTCCGTGTGTCTTCGTATATTTCCCATCTAATCATAGGGGCTATCTTTGCTATGACCTGTCCACTCATCAAATCCACGTATCTCGTCATGTCACGTTTGACGAGACCATATTCCCTTTTTTGAATCTCCAAAAATTTTGAAAAATGGACAATACCTTTGTTGACGAACCCGACATCTCCCTCGTCATTCTCAGCCAACTGCATCAGTCAGCCACCATTAACCCGTCTCAGCCACCTACTGCCGTCATCAGCTCCGCGGTAGTGCCCTCAACCTCCTCTCAGTCACACTCATCGCCGGTTGCCACCGCCACTGGCAACCGGTCAAGCTCCCATGTCTCACCACTATTCCAACAACCCAGCGACACCCAAAATCTTCACCCGCCACTAGTGACTCTACAACCTCCATCGATAGTCAATTCTGATAGCCCAGCTACTAACACCTTACCCGTCGACCAGCCTGTTACCGGCAATACTACCACCACACCAACACACCAGCACCACCAAGCAAACCCACCTCCGTCGCCTTAACCGATGATACCAGCCCCACCGTCGTCAACCTCACCAAATCTACCATCCCACCACCCCGCACCTCACCCACTGCCCTATTCCACCATTCCACAACCCAACCACCCACAACAGACCCGTGACTCGCAACCAGCACAACAACTGACCAACCACCCACCCACTGCCCCCACGCACCGGATGAAAACCCGTGCCCAATACGGGAATTTCAAGCCCAAAGCCCACTCTAACATATTCACACAAACAACCCAATTTCCCAAAACCCCAAATTAGCCAAATTGGACCCTAATTGGAATGCGACTATGTGTGAGTAATTTAATGCTTTAACGAAACAACACACTTGGGATTTGGTTCCCAGACCGGAAGGGGTGAATGTGATCCGTTGCATGTGGTTCTTTCGCCACAAATACATAGACAATGGTTATCTTGAGAGGTATGAGGCACGACTTGTGGCTAATGGCACAAATCAGCAGGAGAGGATTGATTGTGGTGAGACGTTCAGTCCGATTGTCAAACCGGCTACCATTCGCACAGTTCTGAGTATAGATATGTGCAAGCATTGGCCGATACATCAGCTTGATGTGAAAAATGCATTTCTACATGGGGACTTGAAAGAAATGGTTTACATGCACCAACCACCTGACTTTGTCCATCCAGCAGCCTCTCATTATGTATGTCGTCTCTGCAATTCACTGTATGGTTTGAAATAGGCCCCCAAAGCGTGGTATGACCGATTTGCCAAGTACATTATGCGAATTGGTTTTGTATGCAGCAGGTGTGATAATTCTCTTTTCATTTTTCATCGAGGTAGTAGCACTGCTATATGTGGATGATATTGTTCTCACTGCCTCATCTGATGGGTTGAAAAATGAGATTATTGCTTTACTCAAAACCGAATTTGTTATGACTAACTTGGGCAAGTTGAGTTACTTCTTGGGGATTTCAGTGACCAGATCTGCCAATATTATGTTTTTTAGTCAGCGTAAGTATGTAGAGGAGATCGTGTACATGGCTAAGATGATAAATTGCAAGATCATGCCTACTCCGGTCAATTGTAAATCAAAGCTTAGTGCTATTGATGGTGCTCCAGTCTCCGATCCTACTCTCTATAGGAGCCTTGCAGATGCACTTCAGTATCTTACCTTCACCAGACCTGATATTGCGTATGTTGTTCAGCAGGTATGTCTGTTTATGCATGCCCCCATGGAGTCTCACTTCACTGCTCTTAAGCGTATCATCAAATACATTAAGGGCACACTTGATTATGGGTTGCATCTATACCCCTCTGCACCAACCAGGTTACTATCATATACGGATGCAGATTCGCAGGGTGTCCGGACACGCGACGCTCCACCTCCGGCTATTGTGTATTCTTAAGGGATAATCTCATTTCATGGTCTACCAAGAGACAAGTCATACTATCCCGTTTGAGTGTCGAAATAGAGTACAGAGGCGTTGCAAATGTTGTCGCTGAGATCTGTTGGCTCCGAAATCTACTTTTGGAGCTCCAGTGTCCCTTATGTAAGGCGTCCATCGTCTACTATCTCACAACTCGGTTCAACATCAGAGAACCAAACACATTGAGATGTATATCCACTTTGTTCGTGAGAAGGTTGCTATCGATCATGTCAAAGTGTTGCATGTGCCTTCGTCATATCAGTATGCAGATATCTTCACAAAAGGGCTTCCCAAACAGTTATTTCTTGACTTCAGATCCAGTCTTAGCGTCCGGCCTCCTCCCGCTCCGACTGAGGGGGTGTATTAGCGAATATTCTCCATATATTCGTCATATATTGTGTAATTATGAATACTGTACATTTATGGTATATTAGGGTCCTTACCGTATTAGGATTCATCTCTTGTACACACTATATATATTTGGTAATAATGAGAAGTCTTCCAAAGGGAGATTATTACTATCTTACTGATTTATCTATGCTCTTACAATTATGGTTCAACGTGTTAAGTTCCATGCAAGCAACTTGATCAAGAGAAATTGAAGAAGAAGCAGAATTGCAGAGAGGTTTAGAGGGAGAAAGAAAGTACTGTTTTATTGCTCAATTGTGAAAATGAATTGTATCGAGTACATAACTACATATATACAAGTGCGCTAAAGATAACTACAGTATAACCACAGTAACCTAAACTAACTGTAGTGAACCAATTAATTAATTAGCTTCTAAAAACTTTACCTAACTGTAAATAACTCATTAATTAAGCTAGGATATTAGGATTAGCTGAGCTAAGTTGTATATTCTGTACCCTCAAGCTAGGCACAGTGAAAATGTTCTTGAGGCCTAGCACGTATAAACGATATGTGTGTTGCACCCTGCTAAGGCCTGTAGTGAGTATGTCTGTATGTTGATTTGAAGAGGCCAAGTGAAAAGGAGTAAGCAACCTTAGTTGTATCTTCTCTTCAATGTCGATGTGTTTAGTGCATTCATGAAACATTGAATTACCTGCAATATGTATACAGACTTGCTATAAGAACTAGAAACTGCAAAGTGATCTCCAAATCCCTGAACAAGCCATACCAAGCAAACAACTTCTGCTACTACTTAAGCCAAGCTCGTGTATTCTACCTCTGCAGAACTTCTAGATATACTAACTTATTTTTTAGACTTTCAAGAGATCAAAGAACCACCAAATTTAACCAGATATCCTTGATAGATATTCTAATGTTAGGACTTGCAGCGCATCTGCATCACAAAAAACTTCTAGATGAGGAGATAGAGAAGCTGATAGCAAGATCCCTAATTATGGGCTTTGTTTGATACTTGAAATGGACCTCAAAACACTTGGACAATATTCATTCAGTTATTTATATTGACAAATTTTTTTTTTATCATGATTGTCATTAATAAAATATTTTCTAATTTATAATTTAATTTAAAATTTATTTATAATATAAATAAAGAATATTTTAGGAATTTACTATGAAATACCTCTATTTTATTAATTGTCTTTTGTATTACTTACATTAAAATATGTTTAAAAGTTATCCCTCTATATTATTTTCACTTATGCAAATAGATATTAGAGTTTTTATACTAATAATATATGCTTATTTATGTCATGATAGAGTGTCACTAACTTATCTACTCAATTAGTATTTTTCACTTTTTGTCTCGCAAATAATGCTATTTATTCTTCTATAGGTAAGTTTGTTATATATATATATATATATATATATCATGATTTTAAAGAAATATAAAAAGGACAAGATATATATTGTTTTCCTATTGGTAAATTCTATAGGTAAATTTCTCAATAATCACAATATTTACCCGACTTTTTTCTTTTTTTCTTCTTCTTTAACATCATGATATTTTTTTTAATCTATGTATCTTCAAGAAGGTATCCACCACTGCTTCGATCAGAAAGAAAACATCATTTCTCATATCTTCTTCAAATTCATATTAATGTGAGTTGCCCCATTACTAAAACTACATTAGTGCAACGGTGCATGTTGGCAAGCCATGTTTTTTTTTCCATTGCTTCCTTTTGTTGGAAAATCCTTTTTTGCATAACGCAGTTATTATATGTGCAATCGATTTTTTGTAAAAAAAAAAAAAAAAACCTAATGGCAGTTAAAGTGGGTCTTCAGTCAATTCATACATAGTGCAGTAATTTTGTGTGCCATTTGGCTATTTTTTCCGTCATTTAGGTTCCGGACTCGAAGTCTCCCAAACAATGTCTAAATGATCTCCAACAAAATTCCATTTTCCAGGCAAATGCGTGCTCATGCTGAGGCGGCACACACACTGTAAGATGATATTAATCTCCCTTGAGGAGTCTTTCATTAATATCAAGGTATATATGGAGTACAATATTCATCCCTTATACAATAGGAATCCTAAGTCTATACAAAAGAGGAATCCTAGTCTTACCATAATTATATTTACACAATATATGAAAATATTCTAATTATGGGTAGGGAATATATTTACACGTTTACACACCTCCTCAGTCGGAGCGGGAGGAGGCCAGACGCTGAGACTGGCTCTGAAGTCAAGAAATAACTATCTGGGAAGTCATTTGGTAAATATGTCTGCATACTGATAGGATGATGGAACATGTAACACTCTGACATGGCCTAACGCAACTTTCTCACGAACGAAGTGTAGGTCTATCTCAATATGCTTGGTTCGCTGATGTTGAACCGGATTATGAGAAAGATAGATGGCAGAGATGTTATCGCAATACACAATAGATGCCTGACGCAAAGGACACTGAAGTTCTAACAGTAAATTTCTGAGCCAACAAATCTCAGCTACTACATTTGCAACGCCTCTATACTCAGCCTCGGCACTGGAGCGAGATAGGGTAGCCTGTCGCTTGGCAGACCAAGAAATCAGATTATCCCCTAAGAAAACACAAAAGACGGAGGTGGAGCGTCGCGTGTCCGGACACCCTGCCCAATCTGCATCCGTATATGAAAGCAACCTGTCTGGTGCAGAGGGGTATAGGTGCAAACCATAATCAAGAGTGCCCTTAATGTATCGAATGATACGCTTAAGAGCAGTGAAATGAGACTCCCTAGGGGCATGCATGAATAAGCACACCTGCAGAACAGCATAAGCTATGTTTGGCCTGGTGAATGTGAGATACTGAAGTGCACATGCAAGACTCCTATACAGAGTAGGATCAGAGACTGGAGCACCATCCATAGCACTGAGCTTAGATTTGGAATCAACTGGAGTAGGCACCTCTTTGC
Organism: Anisodus acutangulus; assembly: GCA_029783415.1. NCBI lineage: Eukaryota > Viridiplantae > Streptophyta > Magnoliopsida > Solanales > Solanaceae > Anisodus > Anisodus acutangulus. The sequence goes on from CM056495.1 coordinate 15,808,898, forward strand.
AGTTCGCCATCTTAGCCCTGTACACAATCTCTTCTGCATACTTACGCTGACACAAGAACATATGATTGGCAGACCTGGTCACTTATTTCCCCAAAAAGTAACTCAGCTTCCCCAAATCAGTCATTGCAAATTCGGACTTGAGCAAGGCAATAATCTCATTTTTCAACCCGTCGGAGGAGGCAGTGAGAACAATATCATCCACGTAAAGTAATAAGTAAGCAGTGCTACTACCTCGATGAAAAATGAAAAGTGATGTATCACTCTTGCTGCATACAAACTCAATCTGCAAGATATACCTGGCAAAGCGATCATACCACGCACGGGGGGCCTGCTTCAGGCCATATAGTGACTTACGGAGACGGCACACATAGTGAGGAACTGCTGGATGGGTGAACCCTGGTGGCTGATGCATGCAGACTGTCTCTCTCAGATCCCCATGTAAGAATGCATTCTTCACATCAAGCTGATGGATCGGCCAGTGTTTACCCATGGCTATGCTCAAAACTGTGCGGATGGTAGCCGGTTTGACAACCGGGCTGAAGGTCTCACCACAATCAATGCCCTCCTGCTGATTTGTGCCATTAGCCACAAGACGGACCTTATACCTCTCAAGATCCCCATTGTCTCTGAACTTGTGACGAAATAGACACATACAACGAATGACATTCACCCCCTCAGGTCTAGGTACTATATCCTACGTGTGTTGTTTAGTTAAAGCATTGAATTCCTCATACATAGCCACATTCCAATTAGGGTCTTGTTTATCCAATTTTGGGTTCTTTGGAAGTGGAGAGATGGTTTGGGCAGACAAGTTGAAATGGACTTTGGGTTTGAAGATTCCATGCTTTGAATGAGTTTCCATTGGATGGGTAGGGACAGTGGGTGGCGGAGTGGTGTCTGAGACGAGGGGTAAAGTCGGATAAGGAGAGGGTGGGGCGAAGCCGTCGGATGTGCCGCGGCTCCTGGATCGAGAGTCGTGGCGCTAGAAGGTTGACATGCTTCTCTGAAGTTTGGGTGCCGCGGTTCTGACGACGGAACAGAGGATGTGAATTGTTCGATTATGAGGGGAGAGATGGCAGACTCGTCAAAAAATGAGTAGTCCTATTTTTGGAATTTTGGAAGATTCGAAAACGGGAATGTGGTCTCGTCGAATGTGACGTGACGAGATATGTGGATCTGACGAGTCGACAAGTCATAGCATAGATAGCCCCTATGGTTCGGCGGGAATCCTAGAAAGACACATGGAGTGGACCTAGGAGCGAGCTTGTGAGGGGCGGTGGAGCTAAGGTTGGGATAGCACACACAACCGAAAATCCGTAGATGATCATAAGAGGGGATTCTATGGTAGAGGATTTCGGTAGGGGTCATATTGTGAAGAGTGCTAGTAGGGAGAATATTTAGAGTGTATTCTGACATTTTAGCAGCATAGACCCAGAAGAGTGGAGGGAGGGAGGCATGAATCAATAGGGTGCGAATCATATTGTTAATGGTGCGGATGATGCTTTCAGCTTTACCGTTTTGTGGTGAGGTGTGAGGGCAGGAGAAGCGAAAGACCATGTCATTATTGGTACAAAAGCGGTGAAACATAGAGTTATTGAATTCACGACCATTATCTCACTGAAATGATTTTATGCCTTTTCCAAATTGTGTTTGAATGAAATTGCGAAACTCAAGAAATTTGACAAACACTTCCGATTTAAATTTAAGAGGGTATAACCAAACGTAGTGTGAAAAATCATCAAGAAACACAAGATAGTATTTATAACCGAGAGAACTAGGGATAAGAGATGTCCATAAATCGGCATGTATGATATCAAGAGGAGCAAATGTAACACTTGTAGATGATTTAAACGGAAGACGAATATGTTTGCCTAAAGAGCAAGAAATACAATTTTGGGCAAGTTTCCCATTACAAGCAATGAAATTGTTGCCTCTAAGAGAATTAAAAACTGGGACTCCTGGATGACCAAGCCTATTATGCCAGGTTGAAGAAGAAACAACCGTTAGAGTGACGGGAGAGTAAGATCTGGCAGCGGAGGTGAAAGTGAATGGATAGAGATCCCCCGTGCTATTGCATCTCGTAAGAGGTGTCCCCGTATGAAGATCCTTTACAGTAAAATCAAAAGGGTCAAAATCCACAGAGACAGAATTATTACGAGTAAATTGGCGGACATATATGAGGTTCTTAATCATGTGTGGGGCATATAGGGTGTTTTTGAGGGAGAAGGGTGGATGAGGAGGTTGTGTGTATGAGGTAACATAACCCTTAACTGGAATGCGTTGTCCACTACCAACTGTAACATATTGAGGATGCTTTAAACAAAACAGTTTAGGAATAGTACTGCAGATCGGGTGGCGTGAGATGTGGCGCCTGAGTCCATGTACCAAGTATTGTAAAGGCTGTTGCATAGATAAGTCTTTGACGCCTGACCCAACTCGATGGGTGTCATGTCGGGAGGAGGCTGCGGGACTGACCTTGCATGAAGTGGGCTCTTTGTGGGTGGGCGGGGCCTAACAAACCGAGGTAAGAATACAGATTGTATGGTCAGCTGGTATCGAATGGAGTTGGCGCCAGCTCTTAATCGGGCGCCGCGACTCAGATCTTGGCGCCTTGGCCAGACGAATCACGAGGAGCCGCGCCCGGCTTGTTCTGCGATCTTTGTTCTTTATTCTTCTTTGTTGGTTCTGTTGACCGCGACCCTTGTAGCGCCCTATTTTGACCTCGCCCGGGTCAAAGCGGAGCGCGGACGTGTTCGGGTGATTCCTGGGTAAAAGGGGTTGAGGAGTCGCCACCTAATTATTTTTACGGTGAATTAGGACACCTAAATATTAAACTAAATGCTGCCATGTAACTCCAATTTTAAGGTCTGCGAAACTAGCGAGATTCTAGGTAAGGGTTCTTTATTATCCTAAAGGGAAGGGGTTAGGCATCCTTTAAGATCCGCTAACTTGCGGTTATCCGGTAAAACTCAGGTTAATTATTGGTAGAAATAATGCATGTTTTACAAGTATAATAGATTAAAAGACGTTTGCAAATAATTAGAAAAAGGATGCATTTTAAAAGATAGATAAATGTAGAAATTTTCAAAATATGCATTTATATGATATCTAAAGAGAAATACATGTAGAGTTGAAAAAAAATATGTATTTTGACAATTGATAGTAAAACAATTTATTTATAATGCCAAAGAAGCGAATCTTTCGAAAATCAACAAGTTGCAAAAAATAATAATAAAAAGATAAGCTTATTTTGTACAATTTAATTGAAGCAAATAAAGATGACAAGAGTTGTTTTAAAAAATCTTGAATAAGCGTGACGAGCCTAAAATAAATAAACTAGCGAAGGATTTCTAAGTTTGCGAGCCTACAAATAAATAAGCTAGCGACGGGTTTCAAATCTTTAACTAACCTATGAATAAATCCTAAGTTTGCCTATTCTAAGCATTTTAATAATTACATAAGTGCGATAAATAATATTACAATACAAAGCGAGATAAAAGCTGAATTTAAAGAAAGAAATAAAAATAAATAAACTCCGAGGAATAATTGCCTTTATTTTACTTTAGTCCCTGCAAGCTGTCAAGAACAAACGGTTAGAAACAATTAAATACAAATAACTTCATATCCGTATTCAAAACAGTGAATGTTTTGATCGCGGAGGGCTCGAACTTAAATTTTGAAAAGAACATTCCAATCACGTCGTGGGTCGCAAACATATGACTAATGTAGTTTATTTTTGATTGCCTCGCCTACTAAACGTGTCGGTCTCTCGGGTGAAATAGAAAAGATCACTATAATCACGTCGTAGGCTGCGAATATATAACTTGTTGGTTATTTTAGTCACCTCGCCTACTAAACATGTTGATCTCGGATAAAGGTTTAAGTCTTCATCCTTGCCCGAAGTTATATTTCCGTCTTTGCAATCGTAGGCCTCAAAATCGACGGATATTTTTCATCGGCCGGTGTAGTATCGTGTTCAAATCAGTAAAATTTTAAATCGGAACGAAAGCAGCGATAGCGGCAGCGATAGCGATAGCGATAGCGATGCTTGATAGCGATGGCGGTAGCGATAGCGATGCGATGGCGGTAGCGATGGCGATAGCGATGCGATGGCGATGGCGGTAGCGGTAGCGATGGCGATGGCGATGGCGATGGCGGTAACGATGGCGATAAGTAGCGATGGCGATGGCGGTAGCGGTAAGCAATAAGAGAGGCAATTTCCGAAAAGACACGATGCTTAGTTTAAAAATAGTAAAACAGTAAAACGAATATTGGAATGCTGAAACAGTGGACTGAAACAGGAAAGCAATGTCTGAAAGGTGCGGTGTTTAGTTCAAAACAGTAAAAATGGTAAAACAGTGATATCCGTTGCATGGATGTTTAAAACAGTAAATTGAAAAAAACAGTAATCTGAAACCGAGCAATGAACTGAAACAGAAAAAAAAAACAGCACCCGAGCAGGCGCAATATTTGTTTTAAAAAAAAAACAGTAAAAACAGTAAATATCCGTTGCACGGATGCTCAAAACAAGAATCAAAAAGCGAGAAACAAAGCGCGGCCTCGAATTTAATTTCATCGGCCAAGGTGTGCGATGTTTAATTAAAAGGCGACGGTAAAACGAAGAAGTATCCGAGGCATGGATGTTTAAATCAATAAACTAAAAACAATGAAACAAAACCGCGGCCTCGAATTCAATTTCATCGGCCTAATTATTCTAAATATCCTAACAATCACACAAGCATTAGATAATTATTACAGACCCAAATAAAAATAACGAAAATAAAGAATAACAAATGAAAGGGAACTAAAGCGGATGACGATGTCATCTCGTCCTATTTGTTTGGAAATCCCGAGGCCGAAGAATGGAAGGAATGTGGATGCGGGTCTTCATTTGACGATGATCACAATGATGAGTCTCATAACGAGACTCTTCGTTGCTCCCAATGTATTTCATATATATAAAAATGGATTAGTAGACCTTACATGAGAATATATATATATATATATATATATATATATAAAAGAAGAATATAAATAAATGATTCATGAAAAGTGATATGTCGTTACGAAGGCATTATACACTTAGGCAAGTAAAGACAAATATATAGTCAATTCAAGAAGAGTATGGAAGCCTAGAAATGCACATATGATCATTTTTTATACAATTCCTTAAATGTGGAGTCAATCAAGTCAAAAATATGCAACAACATTCATTCTACACAACCAGGTATAATGACACTTTAAATTAGGCATGGCATGATTAACATGATTTAGGCAATCAAATCTCATATCTTGCCTACTGACTAATCAAAACAAAGGATAGTCTAGAATCGTTTTGAATCCCACTAGCACACGGCAACATGCCCAGATTTAATGTTTTCCCTACCACATACTCATTCCATATGTTTACAAGTAGACATGATTCACGTAGGCCAATTTACGAACCAAAGAAAACTACATATACTTTTAATAGGCAGCTTAGACATGTCTAGGTGCATCTTATTCAAGAACATGGGCATTTTTATCTATATCAAGAACCTAGTCGGAAATATTTCTATTTTTTTGTCCCTAGGCGGTTTCTATACCTAATCTCATCTTATACATGCTCACATGAAACAGGATTGTAAACTAAAGTAGTAAATACAAATATAGCTTCAAAGACATGTGTTTGATCAGATTTTGGCACGTTAAAGTAGCCAAGAAAGAATATATGCTAACACAACCCGGTTCTAAATTTAAACAAGAATAAAAGAGGCAAGGAAGACTAATGTATAAATTATGTATACATACATAATAAATTACGTTGGACTAATCTTAATCTTAAAGGAACATGACATTCATAAACTTAAACCAAACGCACATACTATTATATTAGACATGGATAATATACTCCTTTTAAAATTGCACATATTAATCTAGAATATAACATGTAAATATCGTCATTTGAATCAATTAAAGTATGCTCATTTGTTTGATTTAAAGGCAGCGACCAAACTACAACATACAATAATTTTGAATATCAACAAATCGTTAAGTGTCCTAAGAATATTTAATCACGTCGTAGCTCTTTCAAACACGTATTAATCTTACATTATCCGTATTGCACTTAATAATGAACCCAAGATGCCTTACTAAAGCTAATGACAATAATTAGCTAACCAACACATTGAGGTAATATCATCTATCGCATATCAACATCAAAATCAGAAATCCAAACTACAACATACAATAATTTTGGATATCAACAAATCGCTAAGTGTCCTAAGAATATTTAATCACGTCGTAGCTCTTTCAAACACGTATTAATCTTACATTATCCGTATTGCACTTAATAATGAACCCAAGATGCCTTACTAAAGCTAATGACAATAATTAGTTAACCAAAAAATCGAGGCAATATCATCTATCACGTATCATAACCCAAATCAGAAATGTCCCAACAACATAAATACAATTATATAAGCAAAATCGTCTCATTATCATATTAATTAATCAAGACTACATTACTTAGCAAAATATCATACTAAATCAAGCATAAACAACACAATCAAATAAGCTTTAAGAAATATAGAAGAGTTGGAACGAGTCTAACCTTTTCCGGGTAGCGAACCGAGGCGTGTTTTGAATCGTCGAATCCGCTCGGAAATGTTAGAATTCTAATTTTGTTGTAGATTTTTTTATGAATTCTGATTTTTCTGGGAATAGGACTCTGTTTTCTGATTTTCGGATGTTTGATCCGACCCGGAATGACCCGACCCGACCCGGAACCGAAAAGCAGTGAAAATAGCTAAAAATTCAGATTCTTCAACACCAAAAACCAATAATTTTCGACCTATATTTTCGGAATCTTTAAGTTGAAGAACACATGCAAGAACAAAGAGGTGTTCTTAAGAGGATTTTGATTTTTTTAGTGAAGAACAATACAAACAAATACAATACAACCAAAACTTAAACCTAAATTTCAAATTAAAATTGAACTTTAATAAGAAAACAAAACCTTTTTCAATCCGAAAAATCCTCCTCAAAGCTTGATTGCAAAAGGGGGTTTTATAGGTCTCAAACTCGACCTCCACCCCTCATACCCCCTAAAAATGAATTTGAATTTCAAAATAAAGGGGACAAAATCTGATTTTTGGGGCATGTGTTGAGGATTTTGGGGGTGTGTTGGTGAGGGGATGGTTTGGCGGTGTCGAGTAGGTTGGTGGTGTTGGCGAAGTAGCCGGGTAGGGGTCTTGGCGGCGTGGGGTAGGGAGTGCGTAGGGTGCGGCGATTGGGGGTTTGAGAGGGGTTCAAATTTTTTGTTTTAGGGTTTGTTGGTTTGGGGAATTAAAGGGGAAGGAAATGGGTCGGTTCGGGTGTGGGCGGTTCGGTGTGGGCAGTTCGGGTGTGGGCAGAGTGTGGTGGCTGGTCTGGTTGGGTTTGGGATTTTATTTTGATGTGTTGGGTATGGGAAATAAAGGGGAAAGGGCTGTTGGGCCAACGGAGTTGGGCCGACCGAATTGGGTTTCGGTGGGGCTTGGAAAATGGAGGGTTTGGGTTGGGTAGAAATTATTTTGAGTTTAGGAAATAAAAAATGGGTTAGGAATTGAAAAATATAAAAGGGGTTTAATATTAAAAGATATTATATATATATATATTTTTTGTAAAAGACGTGAATTATTTAAAATAACATAACGATGTGATAATAATAAAATATAATATTCGCGAAATGCTTAATGCTTAATAAAAAGGGAAATGCGATGCAATTTTGCGAGAAATAAAATATCATAGAATATTATGGATAACTTATGATTATTATAAAATGCAAATGATATAAAATATGCGAATAATAATAATAATACGAAGATACACACATATATGCCTATATTTTAAAATTATTTTAAAAGTGAAAAAATATTAAAAATTACAAATAAAATCATAAAAGATGGGACAAAATTGGGTGTCAACAACCCTTGCCACGACCAAGGCCTCCTCTCCGCCGCGGCCTTTTCCACCCTTGCCGTCGCGGCCCTGCCGCTGTTGGGAGTTGTCCGGTGTCGTATGATCTTGGGGTTGCGTGTCGACAGCTAACACCTATTGGGCGTGCTCATCCTGCTTAGCACGACGGGTTTCTTCGAGCAACAATTGTGAGCGAGCTTTGTTAAAACTCGGTAGCGGATCTGCCTATTGAATAATGGTGGCCAAAGTATCATATTCGCCCTTAGTAATGCCAGAAATCATTTGTAGCACCATTTTATCGTCAGTGACAGGCGTGCCGATGTTGGAGAGTTGATCCGCTAGAAGTTTAAGCTGTTTGTAGTACTCAGAGACATTGGAGAAGTTTTCAAGACGTGTTTTGTTGAACTGTTCTTCCAAATACACGGCACGAGTGTGCTTGTTGTCCTGAAAAATTTCCTCCAAACGATTCCACAAGTCAAGGGCAGTGGAGTCAGATTTCATGATAGTAAGGAGCAAATCCTGAGAGATACTACCATATATCCATTGTTTGACGCCAGCGTCGAGACGATGCCAGATAGAATCATCAACCTCCGTAGGGCGCGGAATAGTGTAATCAATATGGTCAAGCACGTTATAGAGACATGCATGATTGCGAAAAAGTTCAACCCAGGGAGAATACTGGTTGTTTTCTTAATCAAGAATAATGGAAATATGGTTCTTGATGTTGGAAACAGTAAGGGCGGGATGAAACGGTGGTGATGACTTTGTGGTGGGATTTGTGGAGGTAGATGCTTCAGAAAATGTGGAAGAATCAAGGATAGCCATTTAGAGAAGAGAAGAAAGGAAGAACAAAACTCGAAAAACAAGAAGAAAATCCGGGAGGGCCGCGACGTAGGAGAGGCAGCCGGCGGCTGTGGAAGAGAAAGGTTTTTAGGGTTTTGTTTATTTGGCTCTTGATACCATGTAAGATGATATTAATCTCCCTTGAGGAGTCTTTCATTAATATCAAGGTATATATAGAGTACAATATTCATCCCTTATACAATAGGAATCTTAAGCCTATACAAAAGATGAATCCTAGTCTTACCATAATTATATTTACACAACATATGGAAATATTCTAATTATGGATAGAAATATATTTACACGTTTACACACACGACTCGCCATAATGTGTCAGATAGGCACAATTTGAGCATAAATTAGATGTTCAATAGGTTATGAGTTTAGTTAGGTGTCTAGATTAAAAATTTGGACGTGTTCAAAGGGCTATGTATTTCGCCAAAGAAAAAACATTTAGGACCCGTTTGAAAAGCCACCCAGATAATTGAGTGTAATTACATTATTTGACATGTTTGTTTGATCAATTAATTACACAGTTAGGTGAGAATTGAGTGTAATTACACTCTCTAATTCTCAAGGGGGGTGGGGGTGGGGTGACAATTGGGTGTATTTACACTCTGGATTACACGGTTACTTTTTAGTTTCTTTCTTTTTTATTTTATTTTAATTTGATTTCTTTTTTAATTTTTTAATTTCTATTATTTTAATTTCTTTTAATTTTTACCTTTTTTTTATTTTTTTAAAATATATTCTCTTTTTATATTATTTATCTTTCATTTCCTTTCTTCTCATTCTCAACTTTTACTTCTTGTGGTTCCATGTAATTTCTCGTATTTTTTTCTATTTTTATTTTATTCATTTAGCATAACCGTGTTATTATTTAAAATTTGAAACTACATCTCTTAATATTAGAAATAATGAGTCATTAATAACCTTTGCATATAGGGAGGACATTATTAAAGTAGAATTTCATTGTGAATGAGGCTATATACTTATATTTTTCCTTTCCTTTGAATTATTTACTTAAGTTACGTTGAAACTTACTTATGTAATGTTGGAATTTGAAATAAGAGTATTATGTTAAACTTTTTCTTTTGGATTTTGAATTTAGGTTATATTTTCAATTTAATTTATTTGCTTAGTACTACTGACTTGTTATTTCACACTGCATGTTGTTTAATTTTCACTTACAGTTGATAGATTTGTTTTTTGTCAAACATTTGAATAATGTTATGGCATTATATTTATAAATATTATTTTTTAGTCAAACATCCAATCCATGATGTTCTCACAAAAAAAGTCTTCTTTTAAGTTTTATAATTAATTAGAATTAAAATATTATTAATTTAATGTGTATATATATATATATATATATATATATATATATATATATATATATATATATATATATATATATATCAAATGGTTTTTATAACATTAGTTACAACTGTATGATTATTAATTAATATAATTTCAAAAAAAATGTGTTATTAAATTTAAATTTTTTATTTTTGAATTAAACTTACAATGTAATTACACTTGTGCAACCAACAACACGATTGTAATTACATCATGATAAACAAACATGACATTATAATTGCAATACTATGTAATTACTAGGCTGTATAATTACTAATAATTACACCAATTCCAATTACCACCTGCCTTTCTAACCAGTCCCTTAGTTGTATGCATTTCATGAATTAAAAAAGTATGCTTTGAGATTACTTTTAATGTCTAACGTGCACTTTATAGTTGAAGTTGGCATGTTGGATTAGCTTTCAATCAAGATAACTACTAAAGTGCTTTATTCTCATTAAAGGTGGCCATTTCACCAACATCAGCGACAACAATAACAACATACCCAGTGTAATCTCATGGTCATTTCACCATTATGAATTTTGTAATGGTGGTGAATATTAAGGGTGAAGAAGCTGATGAAAAATATTGGTGCCAGAGCTGAATGAAGGTTGTGAGAGTAGTTCAAGAGGGAGAACTCTTTGCTTCTTGTCACATATATAGTATACTTAATGTATATATATCATTAATATTTCAGTTACATTGGGAATAATACATCACGTTTGACATAGTTATATATACTGTCAATTTACTATTACACTCACAGTAATATATCACATATATTGTTTATACGTATATATAATTAAACGGTATACTATACCATTAAATGGTATTTTAATAGTATACGTATATTCAACCCACTGACCCCTTCCGCAATATATTACTCATTCGACACCCAAATTTGGCGCCTTGGATGAACTACATAATTTGGGCGACTCGAATTAGGGTAAGAGATCGGCCAAAATGAAACCTCAAGTAGTTTTTTTTTTCAATAGTTATAAAATTCACTAACTTTAATATTAACATAATTTAAATAATTGTAATGATAGGTTAAGAATAACAATTCGTGATGGCCACTTATTTGACCGTGAGCTACGCTATCTTTTGGGAACTGAAGGTAAACTAATTACTCTAAATATCCATTCCTCCCTCTAGATATTTTTGTCCTTAGGTATCAAGTAGTAGATGTAATTAGCTGTAATCGTACTTTTGTTTTTGGTAGAACATAGGCGTACTTATTTTCCATGTTTCTTTTTACCTTCTTTTCATTTTTTTTGTTTTGTTTTTGGTTAGCTTAAGTTCTTTTTATTATTTTTAAAATATTTTTGTCCTTAATTAGCTATAAAGTCATAGTTGTGCTTGTTTTATTTTTGTCCTTTTCTTTAGTTCATTTTGTCTTTATTTGATTAGCTTAATTTTTATTATCATTATTTTTTAAAAGATAAAAATAAAATATGTTTTTCTTTATTTTTTATTTTTTTTTCATATCTAATTCTACACACCTTTTGACTCCTTTATTTCTATTTATATATACATTTTTTCTCTCTTTTTCTATTTTATAAAATGAGGATAACCGATATAGTATATTTTTTAATTTATTTTTATCTTTTTCCATATCAATTATCATAAAATAACTTAGTCTATCATATAGTATACCAAATCAGTAGTCGTTGTAGTATACCATATATTGACAGGGTATCGTAGAGAATTGACTATTCATTTCTACAAGAAAAACATGCGGTCCTCTATGATACCAACCTGATATATATCATATACTGACAGAGTATCATAGATGACATATTCATTCCTTTAAAAAAAATACTATTGAGTCATCTATGATGCTCACATGATATATATTATATACTAACAGAGTATCATAAATGATTGATTCATTCCTTCAAAAGAAAACACTCCTCAATCCTCGATGATACTCACATGGTATATATCATATACTGAAAAGGTATCATAGATGACTGATTAATTCTTTAAAAACTGAAAAGCACTTCTCAATCATCTATGATATCCACATGGTATATATCAAATACTGACAGAGTATCATAAATGACTGATACATTTCTTAAAAAAACCTCCTTAGTCATTTATGATACTCACATAGTATATATGATATACTGAGAGTATCATAAAGTCCTCTATTAATACCCATATGATATATATAATATATATAATATACTGATAAAGTATCATAAAAGATTGATTCATTCATTCAAGAAAATAACTCAGTCCTCTCCAACCTAGTATACCATATACTGACAGGGTATCATAGAGGACATGTCATTCATTTCTTCAAAAAAAACACGCAATTCTCTATGATACCAACTGGATATATATATAATACATTGACAGGGTATCATAGATGGAAAATTCATTCTTTAAGAGAAACACTACTGAGTCATGATATATCTATATATATATATATATATATATATATATATATATATATATATATAGAGAGAGAGAGAGAGAGAGAGAGGTAAAACAAGATTATTAAATACTTAATAAGTAAGGGCCAGATGAGAAAGCAAAAAGAAGGCAAGAACGCATTACATAAAATGACATTTTTTATTATTGCATAACAACCGATTTAACAATATGATATAATAAAATTAAAACAAGAATTAAAATAAATATTATATTTAAAAAAATATAATACAAACACAACACGTAACAACCAACCAAACAAGCTGTAAAGGATGGCACTTGCCACTTATAGAGTTTTAGTTTTGCTATTACTTTCCTTGGGAGATCATTGAATGTAAAGAAGTGTTTACTTGTAGTTTTGACTGAGATCAGAAGCTAAAGAATTACGGGTATTAAATGGACAGGTTGATCTTAACTTAGACATGTCAAAATTGACCCTCCAAAAATTACTTTGCTGAAATAATTTGGGCTAAAAAGGGTTTAAAATGGATCATAACCCGATCGATCCAATTCTTACTATGTTTTAATTTATTCGTTTGTTCTTTTAATTTTTTTAAAGTAACTAATAATATTTTTTCTTTATTTTAATTATATATAACATATAAAAACATATTTTAAAAAAAAATTGCTACGATTTTTTATGGGTCAAATTGGTCTACATATCAACCCAATTTATAGAGGGGCTGAATTTAGCGGGTCAAAATGGGTTGATCAGATAAATGGCTGGTCAGGTCATGTTTTGATGGGCTAATTTTTCTACCCCAAGAAGGGAGATTTGCATAAATAATCCTATTTTGGGGTGGTCTTTAATTTTTTTCCTCAAATCGCAGGTCTTTAATTTTTGCACTTTGACACTTCAAGTAACAAAAAAGTGGACGAAAATACCTCTGACATCGAGAAAAACAAAAAAAATAGAAATTCGGATCTATAACCTAATTTCGCAAGGCAAGATTTCACAGAAACTATGCTATTCGGGCAAAGTTACATAGAAATTATGTCTTGTGGACATAGTTCTGTAGAAGCGAAGTTATGTTGGACAAGGCATCGTTTCTATGTAACTTTCCCGGATAAGGCATAGTTTCTATGAATCCTTGCCCTGCGAATTAATTTCTACATAACTATGCAGGATAACTTAATTTTTACAAAACTATGTCGGACAAGGCATAATTTCTATGTAACTTTGCATGAATAGACATAGTTTCTATAAAATCTTGCTTTGTGGTTTTTTTTTACTCTGCTGGGTATCGAACCTAGAATCTTTGATTTCGTAGACCAGCAAATATAGGTACTTTGGCTCATAAATTTTCATTAGATGAGAAGTAGAGATAAAAATTAAAGACCATTGATTTGAGGGACAAAAATTAAAGATCAGTCCATATGAAGCGCAATCCGCAATGTTGTTTGTCCCCCTGATTCAATCGCAAAGGCCATGCTCAAATTCCAAGTTTTTGGGTTTCTGATCTTTTGCTCAGTGAGAAATGTCTTGTCATTTTTCTTGAATTAGAACTAAATAGTGAAAGAGAATTAATTATTGTAATTGACTTATATACATGATATGCAATAGTCATTATAGGCTATAATTATGAAAATCAAATATACACTTAACTAATACAAAAGATTACTACCATAACTATAAATATACAAGATCACTAATGATATCAAAAGAATATATTGTGTATATTCTATTACACCCCCACAGTCATAGCGGGTGGTTGTCGTACGCTGAGACTATCCCTAAAATCTTCAAACAGAACTAAGGGAAGGCCCTTAGTGAAGATGTCAGCAATTTGATACGTGAAGAGACATGAAAGACACGTACTTGTCCATGAGCTACTTTTTTGCGAACAAAGTGAATATCCATCTCGATATGTTTAGTGCGTTGATGTTGTACATGATTCCCCGAGATATATATCGCACTAACATTATCGCAGTAGACCAAGGTAGCTTTTCGAATAGAAAAATGAAGCTTTAAGAGGAGGTTACGCAACCAACAGGACTCAGACACCACACTGGCGACCCCTCGATATTCAGCCTCCGCGCTAGCGCGACAAAGTGGCCTAACGTTTAGCCGACCAAGAGAGCAAGTTATCACCAAGAAACATACAATAACCAGATGTCGAATGTCTGATATCTGGACATCCACCCCAATCAACATCTGTATACGATATGAGAGTAGATACCGATGATGAATATAAGTGTAAACCATAATCAAGAGTGCCCTGAATGTAGCACACAATGCGTTTGAGAGCATGCATGTGTTCTTCCCTCGGATCATGCATGAATAAAGACACATGTTGAACTACATAAGTAATATCGGGTCTCATAAATGTGAGATATTGAAGAGCCCCCGCAAGACTACGATAGCGGGAGGGATCCTCGTATGGTGTGCTAGAAGAAGTAATCAGCTTCAGTTTAGTGTCAACCGGAGTAGGAGATGACTTACAGGCTGACATGACAGCCCGTTCAATGATCTCTGATGCATACTTCCTCTGAGATAGAAATAGACCACCTGCATGACGAGTGACAGATATACCAAAAAGATAACTCAATGGCCCCAAGTATTTCATAGTAAATTCTGAGCTGAGAAGAGATATGATAGACTTGTGCAGTTTATCATAGGAAATAGTCAATATAATATCATCTACATATAACAGAATGTAGGTCATAGAAGTACCATGACGGTAGATGAATAGAGAATGATCAGACATGCTGTGAGAAAACTTAATCGTAGACACATAATCTAAAAATCTTTGGTACCAGGCCCGATAAGCCTATTTTAGCCTATACAAGGATTTCTTCAGCAAGCACATATGATTAGGATGAACGGGGTCCCTGAAACCCAAGGGCTGATGCATGTATACAATTTCCTTGAGTTTGTCGTGTAAAAATGTATTTTTCACGTCCATCTGATGAATGGGACATGATTTTGAGAGAGCTAGACTGAGAACAGTGCGAATAGTTACCGGTTTGACCACCGGACTAAATGTCTCTCCATAATCCACGCCAACCTGTTGAGTTTTGCCATCACCTACAAGACATGCATTATGCCTCTCAAAACAACGATCAGATTTTTCCTTATGAGTAAAAATCTACATAGAATGAATCACAATAACACTAGGTGGACGGGGCACCAACTCCCACGTCTTATTTTCAATAAGAGCATTATATTCATCATTCTAGGCCATTAGACGGGTCATGAAGGGCAGACACATGGTTACGTGGTAGGGGTGATTTAGTGCCATTAGAGTTGAGATTAAATTGTCATTTTGGTCTAAAAACACCCTGTTGGTTATGAGTAACGAGCCTTTGTCCCGAAATAGAAGTGGGCTAGATCTGGATTGGTGTAGTGGTGTATGTATCGATTCGGGTTGGGAGGACTTGGGTTGGCTGGTGGATGGAATTATTTGGGCCAGCAGGCAGTGGGCCTGCTGGTAGAAGCTAAGGGATAAGATTGTTTGGGCCACCGAGCAGTGGGCCTGCTGGCAGAAGTTGCAGACCAAAATCATTTGGGCTAGCAGAAAATATGGATGATGGAGTGTTAGGCCAGCAGGTAGTGGGTCTGACTGTGCCTGCTGGTCCAGGTTCTGAGGTGTAGGCTGGACCAAATGGTGGACCACATACGGTGATAGCCCATTATCTAAAAATTCGTAAAACTTGGATGCGAAATTATGCAACTTAGCAAACAAAAATTGAGTTTCATCAAAAATGACATGGCGACTAATGATGATTCTATTAATGGATAAATTATAACATTTATAACCATGATGATTAGATGGGTAACCCAAAAATACACAAGTGGTAGAGCGGGTTTGAAGTCTATTAATGGTAGTGGAGGGGAATAGATGATAACATAAAGACCCAAACACCCTAAGATGAGAATACGAATGGTCTTTTTGATAAAAAAAATTGTGTGAAGATTGGTATGCTAATCCTTTGCTACGGAGTATGTTAAGAAGGTAAGTTGTCATTTGTAATGTATGATGCCAAAATGAAAGTGGTAATGATGTATGAGCTAGTAATGTACGAACAATATTATTAATGGTGCAGATTTTTCTCTCTGTTTTCCCATTTTATGATGACGTATATGGACATGAAAACCGAAAATATATATCATTAACCTTACAAAATTCTCTAGATGGTCAATTATCACATTGAATGTTCTTAATTTTCCGTTCAAATTGAGTACGGATGAATGCTCTAAATGATAGGAATGTGAAATAAAACCTGAGACTTTTTAGATAACGAAAATGTCCACAAAAAATAGAATAATCATCCAACAACAAAACATAATAACGGTGGCCCAAAGAGCTCAAAACGGGAGACGTCCAAAGATTACTATGAATAATATCAAATGGCAACATAGTACTAGAATTTGAGGCAACAAACGTCAATTTAACATGTTTCCCAAACGGACAATAAGGACAAACATTAGCACTACGAGCGTTATTACACTCAATAAATTTATTGGTTTTAAGAGAGGCAAAAATGAACGCTCCAGGATGACCCAGACGTGCATGCCATAAGGAAGGTGCTAAAGCGACAAACGTTGACGGTGTGGCTTATTTTGTGGTGATGGGATAGAGCTCGCCCCGAATATCATGTCTCATTAGATGTATCCCCGTCCAGAAATCCTTCACAGAAAATCCAAATAGATCAAATTAAACAGAAACCGAGTCATCAGTTGTAAATTTTTTTAACAGACACCAAATTTTTAATTAATTGAGGAGCATGAAAGATATTTTTCAAGGCTAAAGGCGGGTTTGGGGGAGACAAATTTGTGTGACCATAACCACGAATTGGAATTGAATGACTATTACCAACAATTATGCCATGATTTTTTCTCAAATTGAAATAAGACGAGAGATTAGCTTGTGCGGATGCCATATGAGAAGTAGTACCGGTGTCCATGTACCAATTCACATCCGAAGGATTTAGCCACGTGTATGCATTATCGCCTCGATATCCGTGTGGGTCGGAGAGACTATTGGGCCGGCAACAGCGAAAGCCTGTTGTGGCCGAGGCCCAAGCAGGCCAGACATCTTCCAGGCCGAATGATTTTGAGGCCCATTCTGGGCTTGCTGCTACTGCTACCGTCCACTTGTCCTGGCCTAGTTTTGTGTACAGTAAGGGCGGGGCGGCATAGGCCACTGCCCATTGGCCCAAGGTAGGCTGCCAAGGGTGCTGTGGCCCGGCCCTTGCTGGCAACCACTGCCGCCACCGTTGCCATCACGACCACTACCCTTGCCACCACCGCGGTTTTTGCCACGGTTTTAACCCTTTTTGCCACCCCCATTGTTACGGTTTTGACTATAAATTTCATAGAATGATTGAGAGTCATCGGTTTCTCAAGACGTGGCCACCATCATGGCGGAATGGGCTCTGATTGCGGCATTTTTAGCCAACCATGCTTCTTCTAAGGTGAGCATGCAACGTGCTTGGTAGAACGGTGGGATATGATTGCTTTGTCGAAGAAGAATTCTAACCTCATTAGACGCCTCGGAGAGGCCCGCAACCATCTGAAGAATGAGATGATCATTTGTGACGGGCGCGCCAGCATTCTTGAGTTGATCCGACAATTCCTTGAGCCTTTGACAATAGGCGAAAGCATTGAAAATCCTCCATAGTTGTGTGAGAGAATTCTTGGTCAAGGGTTACGTCACAAGAATATTTGTTATGTTTGAATATATCACGCAACCTATTCCAAGCTTCCATAGTCGTGGTGTCGGGTTCGATAATTGTGTGTAAGAGGTCCGTTGAGATAGTGGAATAAATCCATTGGAGGACCGTAGCATCAAGAGTCGCCCATAACTCTATTTCATCATCGGTGGAAGGCACCTTCTCCTTGCCTTTTCCGATTTTACGATGTGATGGAGGACTCTATGAGACCTTGCGTGAATTTTAAAAAGTTCCGCCCACGTCGCGTATTAGACGTTCTCCATTTCAAGGACGATAAGAATATTGTTCTTGATGTTGGAGACTGCAAGAGCAGGATAAACGTTATTCTTTGTGTTAGACATGATTGAGGAACACAAATAGAATTAGGATGGCGAAAAAAAATTGGCGAAGGGAGGTTGAGAAGGAGGTAGGGTGGAAGAAGAATGGAGAGGAGAATAAAATATTGCCCTAGACTGCTGATACCATGAAAGAGAATAATACCTTGTTGATTTAACTAATGTAATTGACTTATATACATGATATACAATAGTCATCCTATGCTATAATTACGGAAATCAAATATACACTTAACTAATATAAAAGATTACTATCATAACTACAGATATACAAGATCACTAATGATATCAAAAGAATATATTGTGTATATTCTATCAAATAGTTTGTAGCTACCTAACTTTATTTACACCAAATTATCCATTAGCTGCTTGCAGGCATTTCAGTTTAATTTCCAGCGTCTTTGCCTTGGTATATTTGATGTTCATGATATTCATCTAATCTGCAGCCATGCCTGTGTAACTTTATTGTGCATCTTATCTGCGTCTTCCTAAAATATTAATCAAATATAAAAGATGAATCAAATGCTCTAGAAGGGCTTACGGGGTGCTATCATTAACATGGAGATTTAGTGTCGATTTTGCCACGGATAGTTTTTACTTCTTTCCGGAATATTATTTCGCAAAATTATTTGAACATACAATCGTTACAATTTTTGAAAATTTGAAAAACTCTAAAAAGTTGTTTTCATAATTTTCACTCCAAAAACCCACAAATATTCAAAAATAACTCCAATTTGTATTCATGTTCAAACACAACTTCAATTTTCAAATATCATTTTCATTTCAAATACCATTTTCAACTTGAAAACGAATGTTACTTTTTTCCAAATTTCACATTTCTTATGTCTAGACGCCCACTTAGTCTATGCAGGACGAAACATCAGAGAGTTGAAACCGATACTCCCCCGTCCTAGTTTATGTGACACATTTCGCTTCTCGATAGTCAATTTGGCTAATCTTTGAAGCTAAATTAGATTATATTAATTCAATATTTTAAAATTAAAATTTAGATATTCAAAAGCTATACGAAAACTCGAAAAGTACTATAAGTTGCAATTCTATCATTTCAATATGATGGGAAAATGTATTTTAAATTATCGATCAAAATTTATATAGTTTGAATTTCAAAAAATAAAAAGTGTCATATAAATTGGAACAAAAGGAGTAATATACTTCGCTTTAATAGTATTCGGCTGTTATGCAAATTGTTAAGAGTCCCACATCGAAGATGGAATGAGAATATGAACTCCTTATATGGACTTGGACAATCCTCACCCTACCAGTTAGCTTTAGGGGTTGAGTTAGGCTCAGGTGTCATATCTTACATGGTATCAGAGCAAGACTTATTCCAATTCTTTGTTTGTTGATGTTGGACCCCCAAATTATATTATTCACGCTCCGGTTAACGAGGTCTGGGCGTGCGGGGGAGTGATAAGAGTCCCACATCGGAGATGAAATGAGAACATGGACTCCTTATATGGACTTGGACAATCCTCACCCTACAAGCAAGCTTTTGGGGTTGAGTTAGACCCAAGATCCATTCTTACATGGTATCAGAGCTAGCTTGTAGGGTGAGGATTGTCCAAGTCCATATAAAAAATTCATGTTCCCAGTCCATCTCCGGTGTGATACTCTTAACACAAATGCTTCTTAATATTTGATGTATATTTTAAGTCGTGACTAAGAAAGGATTCACATATGGTCATTGCCCCCTTAGGTGGGTTTTGAACAACAGTCTAAGAAAAAATATATTTGTAAGGACAAATTTTCAAAATATCCCCTCTAAATTTTTACATATTCACTTTAAAGCACATGATCATATATAAACATGTTTAATAGTCGAATCTTTTGAGTTTTCTTGGATTCTACGACTCAATAAATTGGATTACCCAAGCCTACATGTGTGCATGTGAGAGTGTATTTAGTTGGACATATCCATATGTCTTTAGATTCTAGTCTTTCACTGGCAAATATCGTTAGTAAATTCAATTGAGGCACACTAGAAAGACACTCGTCTTTATAAATCTGTCAAAAGATATGGTGCAGAGATTATTAAATCCAAAATCTGAGAGGCTACATGTGCTTGCTAGTTACTCTGTATTTATTAAGAGAAATTCACAATAGCCATTTTTGGTAAATTTTGGAAAGAGATCTTACCATGGTAACTCAACAATGGATTGATTTTCTCCTAAAATCTTGAGGCAATAATTTCTTGTAAGCTTATGATGATTATATATGAATTTGGATGAATTCCAATCATTAAAACATAAAATTTAGTGATACAAAAATTGGAGATTTTTACTTAGGTTCCTAAAATGAAAATGGGAAGATTTGGATGAGTAAATGAACTCTAATTGGGAAATCTAATTACACATTTGAACTGTGAGAAAATAGGTAATTCAATTCTATAATTTATTTCGGGTTTTAACTAAATTGACCAGGGGTTGATTTTGACTTTTCATTTTGGATTTTGACATAATAAAAAAATAATTAAATAAGTCTGGATAAGGTAATTGACGTCGTTATTCAATAACATAAGTAAGATTTTGAAAATATCGTTATGTGATCTCTATGTGTGAAATTGTATGTTCGACATTGATTTGTTTACAGGGTAAGACGAGTGGAATTTTAGGGGCTCGTGCTACCAACGTTGGATAATGATTTGCTTTGAGGGTAAAATGTGTGGGATTTTTGGGCCCTGCGCTCCTTCCAGCGCATTTAGAGAACTATGTGTTGCATGGAAAAAATGTGTGAGGTTATAGGGTCCTATGCATCGTGATGAGACAGTTTGATATGCATGCATTGTATCTGGTACTATGATTACTTTGATAAATGTTATGCAGGTGTGTTTACATTATATACTTAGATGTATGTGTATTGGGGGGAAACGCCCTCGAGGGAACCAGCGTACCCTGTACTCAGGTGGCTTGGGAGTGTTCTACAACTGTTTTCCACTCTCACCAACTTCTGTCACATCCATCAGTTTCGATCAGAGTGTCTCAGCATACGTGGACGAGGTGACGCCAGCAAGGTCACGTCATCAAAACTTTAGGGTCAAAACGGTCTAATTTTGGCTTGTATATGTAAAGCTTAGGAAAGAAGCAAGGGGATCTGATCTGAGTTTTTATTATCTTGCTCACTTTGTAAACCTAGATCTCTCTCCCTCAAAGCAATATACTTAAAGAACCATTGGTCCATTTTTATTTACTACTTGTCTTGAATCATAGCTTACTTATTTGCTTTATTTATTTATCTCACATCTTTATCATCTATACCCGGACTTGTCAAGAGGTTTCTCGGATCAGATATGGCTCACTTGTCTTTAAATCCTAAAATATAAATCTCTAACTGGATTTCTGGTTAGAACTGATTTCACCGAAAAAAAGTTTGACGCCGTCTGTGGGGATAGACAGTTGTGGTGTTGTCTCGATCCGTAACAGACCTCCTTGAAAAAACCAAATGAAATCGTCACACTCGGAATAACATGTCAGGACAAAGTAGCAGTTCCCAGGGATCACGGGGACTCGAGAATATCCGAGTACCAGCTAATGATCAGGGCCTAGTAGATCCGTTGGAAATATCAAGGTTAGAACATAATGAAGAGTCTGAATGGGAGTAGTAGAGAAGTAGAAGCAAGCTCCCACAAAAGACTACCTAGCAAAGAACGGAGCAAGGGTGTCTCGGGTGACGAGGTAGCAGAGGGGTTCCAAAAACGCATGCTAAAAAAGAAGAACCAAGCCAAATCTCAGGATGACGGACGTGGACTTGACAAAAGAGGAGAGTCCTTGACGAATGATACAATCGCAGCCATGCTCAAGGCGCAGAACAAAATGATGTTGTGTATGGAGAGGGTCATGGTCACTATAGCCAACCACTCTAGTGTTGGGACTCTAGCATCAAACCAGAACGCGAAAAAGACCTCGGTATTACCCAAAAACAGTAAGAGAGAGACTGATGGAACAAAATAACGGATGGACTCGTTCACAAAAGGACTCCCACGGGTAGAAAAGGAGATGAACGAGTGAATGAACCAAATACCAGGGACACCGCCCGTAATAAAAGGCGCAAGAGCCAAGAGATACGGGGTTTTATGTATCCAGAAAGCGTGACCCATGTCCCTATCCCAAAGAGGTTAAAAATGCCTGATATACCCAAGTATGATGGTGATGTTCCTAAAAATTATGACACATTTGGTACCAATTTCATAGATTATTGTTGTCCTTTATGCATTTGTAGTAGTCGTTTCTTATGTTATTTTGTTTTTTTTTGTAGGATTTTTGCATTGGGACACCAAAAGTGAGAAAATGTGTTGAAACATGGACAAAATATTTAAAAAAGGATGAAGTACTGAAAAAGTCACTTCTGCGGACCGCAGAATAGTAGCCAAAGCTGCAGAAATAGACAGTGAGAAGAAGACTCTGGAGTTCCGAAGTGCGACCATTATGCGATCTGCACTTCCATTCTGCGGATCGCAATCCGATCTGTGAACCACTACTCCAGTTCAAGTCCAACTCAGATTACGAAGACTCAGGACACTTCTACGGGAGGCAGTTCAGTTCTGCTCCAGTTCAATTTTGTGATTTGACACATTATTCCCTACATTAATTCCTATCACTCTAGTCACTTTTTGAAGATTCCTTGTGTCTTGTCTTATAGAGACAACATTTACTATTCATATTTAATGCATTATTCCACAAGATTTTTGGTTCATTATGTATAGATAAGCCATTATTTATATTAAATAATTGTAAGTCTTCTTTTATGTTCATTATATCTTGTTGTATTTATTACTTTATTATGCATTTATTACTTAACATGAGTGATTAAGTTTAGGTTGGGATTGTGATAAAATAATAGAATATGGTAGTTGGGGTAGTTTATAAATCAAGAGAAGGGTGTATGAATGTGGGATTCAATTACCCCTCACTCTTAATGTTTAAGAGTTGGTTGCAAACACCTCTTTCTTGCCTATTGTCTCTAGTCAAACATGAAAAATGAGACTAGAGTCTAGGAAAGGGGTATGTTGATTAGGACTTGGAGCTTTAAACCTCATTTAATAATTCCCAATTTAATTAGAAGGAAATCGACTAAGGATAATAATGAGTGTTTAGATTTATCACACTTTAGAGCTTGAGAAAGCCTAAAGTGAAATTGGGTGGGTCAATATCTCCACCTAGATAATAGTCATCATTGCTCATACCACACTAAATACACCCACTTAAGCATAAACCTAACACCACTTTCATGCATTAAGTCACAACCCTAACATTCCAATTACTTGATAAATTAACCTTTATTTGAATATATAATTTGAGTAGTTAAAACAAACCAACCAATCAAACAAACTTGGTTACCATAGGAGTAAAGTAATTAATAAAGCCATAATACAAACACGAAGAGATCAATTTCTCATCGTATTCCTTGTGAGATTCAACCCTAACCTAGTTGGATTACTATATTTGACAGTGATCGCGTTATACCATATTAAGGTGTAATTTGGGCGAGATTAGACGATACCACAATTTTCGAAGAGCACGTGATAACCTTTGAAGCCTCCGTCACAGGACACGATCTAAAAAAGCACCAGATTGAATCTATCATGCTGAAGAAATTTAGTCAAATGCTCATAATGGTAAATCTTTCTTAGTATACTCATTTATCAGAAAATTTTATTGATTCTTTTGCTACTCTTGCAATGCTTTTGTCAAGGCTCATGTAGGAGTCTAGAGTGTAGAAACGCATAAACAATATGTGTTTACAATAAAGCAGCGGGGAGACGAGTTGCTACGGGGATTCTTGGACAGGTTCCAAAGGAAGAGAATATTATTGCCGGCCATCCCGGAAGATTGGGCTGCGACCGAATTTGCAGACGAATTAAACCTGAGCAGTTCAAACGCCTCTATAAAACTGGAGGAGAGCTTGAGGGAGTTCCCATAAAAACATGGAGTAAGATAAACCTCAAATTCATGGCTAAGATGCATATCGAGGAGGACAAACGGGTGGCAGCACTGGTGGATGTGGTTGGTTGCCACTCAAAAAGGCCGGACCAAAGGTTTGGTACTAGCACCTCAAATGGGGGACAATTCAAACCATATGATGTTTATAGATTCCCTAGTCATTGAGCAAACCGGGGTAGCGGTAGGAACCACCGTGGTCTCATTAGGAGAAGACCTTCATGGCCTGAAGTACCGACACCAAGGGGGATTGGCCCTTCAAAGCTGTCTGACCACAACTTTAGCATAAAAATAGCAGAACTGGTGGCGGTAATGAAAACAATGAAGGAAGTAAGGCTCATGGAGAAGATGAGAACGAACCCAGATAAGAGAAACATGGGGCTGTGGTGTCATTTTCATAGCGCGCGGGCATACTACGGAGGATTATGCAAATCGAAGGATCATGGTGGCGTAGCTATTGCGGGCAGTATACCTAAAAGAGTAAATCAGTGACCGAGCAAAGCTCAATCTGAGCTGAAACACCGAACAAAGACCAAATAAATCACCCAAACCTACTCATGCTATCAACATGATATTTGGGATAGAGATGGTGAATAAAGTCACATACACATCATTGAGGAAATACAAACTTTCCATCACAGCTACGAGCCATATTTGAGAACTCGTGGAGAGTAGAGACGTCTCTTTTTCTAGTGATGAATGTGTGGGCCTTGCCTCTCCTCACAATGACGCTCTGGTAATATCTATTCAAATTAAACATGTGTTAATTGACTCACGAAGCTCGACAAACATCGTCCAACTATGTGTTCTGAAAGAAATGCGGGTGGACAATTCAGTCATAACGATAACAAAGGAATTAGCAGGCTTCAACATGTCGAGTGAATTGACAAGGGGAGAAATCTAGTTAATGGTGCACGCCGATGGCGTGGAACATGATACGACCTTCGATATCATGTCTGGTGACATGGCTTACAACCCAACACTGGGAAGGTCGTGGATACACGCAATGCAAGTGATTCATTCAACCTTCCTCCAGAAAGTTAAGTTTCCCACCCCTTGAGGGTCGGCGAGATCAGTGGATATCATGGCATATCCCGAATAATAGATACCTTGGAAATAACAGCACCATTGAGAAATGAGATAGAAAAATAGCAATCACAGATTCCTGACTAACGTGAGACATCTAGAACAGGGAAGGAGTAGTGTACAAAGGCAACAACCATGGGGGAAGAGTTCTAGGATCAAGCCATCCCAAAGTGTTTCGCTATACCGACAGACAAGAATCCCACATAATCCATAATAGATGAGCAGGAATGCTCAATGCTTTTCAAAGAGTATCCCAAAAAGAAGGTATACCTAGGCTCGGAGCTCTCACTTGAGCTTATGATACATTTTTAAATTACTTAAAAGTTAATTTTGGTTGCTTTGCTTTGTCTCATCTTGATATAATAGGAATCCCTCCAGAAATAGTTGTCCATAGGCTGAGCATGGATCCCGATCATCCCCCAGTGAGACGATGAATATCCGCCATCATGGATCAATTTATGAAAGAAGAAGTGTGGCGCTTGCTCAACATAGGATTGATGTAGAAAGTGGAAAATCTAGATTGGTTGGCCAACGTGGTAGTTGCCCCTAAAAAGCTCAACAAATTCAAGATGTTTGTGGACTTTAAAGATTTGAATGAGGTGTGTCCTAAAGACTTCTTCCCGTTGCCACATAATGACCAAATGATCAACGCCATGGCAGGGCACGAGCTACTCAGTTTCTTGGATGCATTCTCTGGTTATAATAAGATCAGCATACATCCAGAGGATCGGAAAAAAAAACTCCTTCATGACCAACCATGATAATTTTGTCATAACATAATGTTTTTTTGCCTTAAAAATGCACGGGCAATATATCAAAGAATAGTAAATAAAATGTTCGAAGAGCAAATTGGACGAACCATGGAAGTATACATTAACAACATGCTGGTCAAATCGTGGGAGGCAAAAACTCACATATCCTCCTCACAAGAAACATTTGACATCATACGCCAACACGATATAAAGATAAACTCGGAGAAGTGCGCATTAGACGTCAGGTCCAGTAAATTTTTTAGGTTTCCTTGTTTTCAGTTGTGGTATCGAATTGAATCCTGATAAGGTGAAAGTTATCCAGAAAATGTCGGACACATTAAACAACATCAAAATGGTGCAAAGGCTGATAGAGAAAATTACAGCTCTAGAGAGATTCGTTTCCCGATCCGCGAATCGATGTCACTAATTTTTCAAAATTATGAAGAAGGATAATCAGCTCCGGTGGATGCAAGAATGCCACAAAATCTTGCACAACCTTAAAAAAGTATTTGGCAAACCCTCACGTGATGGCAAAACTAAAAGAAGGGGAATGTTTGTTCGTCTACATGACGGTTTTGGTAGTTTCGATTAGTGTTGCATTGATAAGAGAAGAAGGAATAACACAATTCCTCATCTATTACACATGCAAGATGCTGACTGGGGCGGAATCCCGATATCCGAATACAAAAAGACTAACCCTAGTTCTCATCACCGCAACATGAAAACTGCGATCGTATTTCCAATATCATCTGGTTACTGTAGTTACAAATACCTCACTGCAAACGTCGCTGCAAGGGAGAAAAACTTATAAAGCAGTTATCTAAATGGTCTAAATAGAGATAAGTGAGTATAATTTGGCATATCAGCTTCGCTCAACCATACGGTCTTAAGGGTCACATGTATGTATCGTTTGTTCTCTTTTTACCTTTTTCCCTAACTTTTTTATCGCAGGACCGAGACTAATATTGAGACTGGGACTAAGCGAAGGAAGAAAACGTGAGAGGTCGGAAATTTAGAAGAAAGTAAGTAAACTTTCAGTTATGTTATGCTATATATGAGCATTGAGAAAAATGGAAAACTTCTTCTTAAAGGAAGGTAATTGGGTCATCATTACGGGTCCGATAATCAAGAGGAAGACT
Organism: Anisodus acutangulus; assembly: GCA_029783415.1. NCBI lineage: Eukaryota > Viridiplantae > Streptophyta > Magnoliopsida > Solanales > Solanaceae > Anisodus > Anisodus acutangulus. The sequence goes on from CM056495.1 coordinate 15,836,419, forward strand.
TGGCTGGAGACACAAAATGCGTAAAGCGAACCTCACAGGAGTGTTAGAGCATTTAATGCAAGGAACTGATGAGTTATGAAGGTTAACTGCCTAAACTGACACATTAGGTTCGAGAAATTACTCGACAAGATAAGAATTGACCGAGAAACTCTTCCACTTCCCGGGTTCATGGAATGAATGTCCCGAAAAATGGGGGACTATCTGTATTAGGAGAAAAACACACCCGAGGGAACCAACGTACCCGAAGACTCAGATGGCTTGAGAGCGCCCTACAACTGTTCTTCATTCCCACCAACTCATATCACATCTGTCAGTTTCAATTAGAGTGTCACGATGCGCGTGGACGAGGTGACACCTTCAAGGTCACGTCATCATAACTTTTAGGGTCAAAAGGATCTAGTTTTGGCTTATATATGTAAAGCTCAGGAAAGAAGCAGAGAGATCTGATCTGATCTTTTATCATCTTGCTCACTTTGTAAATCTAGATATCTCTCTCTCTCTCTCTCTCTCTCTCTCTCTCTCTCTCTCTCTCAAAGCAATATACTTGAAGAACTATTCATTCATTTTTATTCACTTACTTATTTTCTGTATTTATTTATCTCATATCGTTATCATCTATACCCGGACTCGTCAAGGAATTTCTCAGATCGGATATGACTCACTTATCTTTAAATTCTAAAATACAAATTTCTAACTGAATTTCTGGTTAGAATCGATTTTATCGGAAAAAAATGTCTATTTTGAGATTTTGTATTAATAACGCACAGACTAGCACTAAATACAAGGGAAACTTCCAAGTCGATATCATGTCATATTAGAATTAGAGTATTTCACAAGGTCGAGGTTCAAGTTTATAAGTCTGAGGTTAGATTTTCCAATTTAGTCAAAGGTTATTTTGGTCATTTACTAATTAGTTAGTGGCTGCTATAAATAGTAGTAACGTGGTAGGCGGGATTTAGTGACATTAGAATTGAGATTAAAATATCATTTTGGCCTTAAAATATCCCATTGACTACGATTAATGGGCCCTTATCTCAGAATTGAAGTGGACGGGATATGAGTTGGGTGATGGCTGGGTCGGGTTGGGCGATGGGTAGTAGACTCTTTGGACGAAATGACATCGATCAAGACATCGGGCCGCGTCACGATGGGCCTTCTGGTCGAGACACTCGGGGAGACAGACTTGGGCCAGCATGCGGTGGGCCTGCTGGCCGAGACACTCGGGGAGACAGACTTAGGCCAGCAGGCAGTGGGTCTGCTGGAAGATCGGGAGGACGGAAAGAAATTAGGTCAACATGCAGTGGGACTGCTGGCATGGACTCAACGGATGGGGAAAATGGGTCAGTATGCATGTTGGAAGATTTAGACAACGGAGAGAGTCTGGGCCAGCATGAAGTGGGCCTGCTAGCTGAATTTGATCACAGGATGAGTCTGGGCCAGTAGGCATTGGGCCTGCCGGTGTCTGCTGGTCCAAATTCTGAGACGTGGGCCGGACTAAATGGTGGACCACATACGGTGAGAGCCTATCATCCGAAAAATTATAAGAATTAGATATAGAATCATTTAACTTAGCAAACAGAAATTGGGTTTCAGAAAAAATGACATGGCGACTAATGATGATTTTATTAGAGGATAAATCATAATATTTGTAACCACGATGATTAGATGGATAACCCAAAAATACACACACGGTAGAGCGGGCTTGTAGTTTGTTTATCATAGTGGATGGAAAGAGAGGATAGCATAAACACCCAAATACCCTAAGACGAGAATACGACAGATCTTTGTGATAAAGAATTTTAAGTGAAGATTTGTATGTTAATCCTTTGCTAGGGAGTATGTTAAGAAGGTAAGTAGCCATTTGTAATGCATGATGTCAAAATGAAGGTGGTAAGGAAGCATGGGCTAGTAATATCTGAACAATATTATTAATGATGCGTATTTTTCTCATGGCTTTCCCAATTTGTGAGGATGTATGTGGACAACAAAATCGGAAAGATATATCACTAACCTTACAAAATTCTCTAAATGGCCCATTGTCAAATTCATTTTCATTATCACATTGAATGTTTTTAATTTTCCATTCAAATTGGGTACGAATGAATGTTCTAAATGAGATAATGTGGAATAAACTTGAGACTTTTTAGATGAGAGAAAAATCCACAAAAAAATAGAATAATCATCCAAAAATAACACATAAAGAGCTCAAAACGGGAGATGTCTATAAATTACTATGAATAATATCAAATGACAACATAGTACTAGAATTAGAGGCAACAAATGGTAATTTAACATGTTTCCCAAGCGGACAAGAAAGAAAAATAGTAGTACTACGCGAACTATTACACTCAATAAAATTATTATTTTTAAGAGATAAAAGAACAGATGCCTCCGGATGACCCAAACGCGCATGTCATAAGGAAGGTGCTAAAGCGACAAACGTTGACGGTGTGGCTTGATTAGTGATGGTGGTGATGGAGCTGGTGATGGGATAGAGCTCGCCTCGACTATCACATCTCATTAGATGTATCCACGTAGAGAAATCTTTCACATAAAATCCAAAAGGGTCAAAGTCAATAGAAACCCAATTATCAGTTGTAAATTTTTGAACATACACCAAATTTTTAATTAAGTGAGGAGCATGAATGGCATTTTTCAAGGCTAAAGGTGGGTTCAGGGAAGATAAATGTGTGTGACCATAACCACGAATTAGAATTGAATTACCATTACTAACAATTATGCCACAATTTTTGTTCAAATTGAAATAAGACGACAGATTACCTAGTGCAAACGTCATGTGAGAAGTAGCACTGGTGTCTATGTACCAATTTGCATCTGGAGGATTTAATCAAAGTGTATGCATCGCTTTCTCGATATCCGTGTGGGTTGGGACTGTTGTTGGGCCCATAGCAGCGAAGGCCTGCTGAGGCCAAGGCCCAAGCAGGCCAGCCTACTGCCAGGCCAAATTACTCCTCAGCCCAGGCTGTTACTGTCTTTGCTGGCCAGTGGGCCTGGCCCAGGTCGAAGAAGGAAAGGGGCGACATGGGCCACTGCCCGTTGGCCCAAGGCCACTGCCCATCGACCCAAGCCTGCTGCCAAGGGTTATGTGGCTGGGTCCCCTGCTGACGGCCACTGGCTGCTCGTCTGCCACCACCGCCACCGCAATTTTTTTCACGGTTTTGACCCTTTTTGCCACCCTTGTTGTTACAGTTTACCATATTTTTTGGAGAATGATTGAGAGTCATTAGTTTCATGGGACGTGGCCACCATCATGGAGGAATTGGCTCCGATAACCGCCTTTTTAGCCAATCCTGTTTCTTCTAATGTGAGCATGGAACGTGTCTGGTAGAACGGTGGGAGAGAATTACTTTGGCGAAGAAGAGTGTCAACCCCATTATATGCCTCGGAGAGGCCTGCAACCATCTGAAGAACGAGACGATCATTCGTGACGGGCGCGCCAAGGTTTTTGAGTTGATCCAATAACTCTTTAAGCCTTTGACAATAGGCAGATGCATTCGGAAAATCCTTCATATTTATGTGGGAGAATTTTTGCTTAAGGGTCACGACACGGAATTCTTATTATCTTGGAATATATCACGCAACCTATTCTAAGCTTCCATTATCATGGCATCAGGTTCAATTATTGTATGTAAGAGGTCAGTAGAGATGGTGAAATAAATCCATTGGAGCACCGTAGCATCAAAAGTTGCCCACAACTCTATTTCATCATCGGTGGAAGGCACCTTCTCCTTGGATTTCTCCGGTTTGACAATGTGATGGAGGACTCTATTAGACCGTGCATGAACTTTAAACAGCTCTGCCTACATCGCTTATTGGACATTTTCTATCTCAAGAACAATAGGGATGTTGTTCTTGATATTGGAGACTGCAAGGGCAAGATGAAAGGTGCTCTTTGTGGTTGACATGATGAAAGAACAAGAAGGGAATTAGGATTTTGGAAAACAAAAAGAAAAATTGAAGGGAGGTGGTGTACGGTCGTCGACCGATTTAGGAGTACGGCGACGGAAGAGGGGGATTTTTGGAGATGGAAAAGTTTGCCCTAGACTATTCATACCATGAAAGAGATGAATCTCCTTCATTCTTTTCATTAATGTAAAGGGTTTATATACATGAGAGACAATAGTAAACCTAGCCTATAATTACGGAAATCAAATATACATTTTTCTAATACAAGACTACTATCATAATTACATTTTTCTAATACAAGACTACTACCATAATTACAAGATCTCTAATAATATCAGGAAATAATATATTATGAATATACTACGTATATTCTATCCAAATAATTAACGCTAATCATAAAAATATCCCTTCTACACATACTTAAAAGAGGTGGGGTAGGGGGGGAGGGTTAAAAAATATAGAAATACAATCCAACAGAATACTTTACATTCACGTAGTCATATCTTTAGTTTACACCCGCATAGTCAATATTATTTTTCAACAGTGTCTTATACATTGTTATAAAAAATTTATATACCAATATAAGTGATGTATTTATCTTGCAAAAAGTGTATAATAATATATTAGAATATATCAATCTTGTATAGAAGTGTATAACAATGTGTACACGTCGCTAGCTACAGTGACAAATTTCTATTACGATTTTCAATTGCAATTTTTATTCAAAATCAGTGCAATTCTCCCCCAAATAACTTTAATTTTATAGACGATCTCCTAAAACTACTCAAATCTAAACACCTACTTCAAATTTTGCGGAAAATCATATTCAAAATTTAAACTCACTTCTCCAAGCGTGTTCAACGACAGTGAATTACCTTTCTAATATGATTTCCACCATCCAAATCTTGCAAAATCAATTTCTAACGACGATTTGAGCTTCAAACCCAATAATAACTTCGAGTATGTCAACTAACAATCAATAGGACTCACAATTTTTAGATTCAACTTTTGAAGAAATGAACCAAAATCTCAATGGATGATCCTATTTTTTCTCCTCCTAATCCGAATCGAATGCAAAACAAGAATGAATTCATGCTTGTCTTCAAAAACAAGGATGAATTCGTGGAGAAATCAAGCGAAAAGAAGAGAAAAATAAGAAAATGAAGAGGAATAAACAGTTTTCGTTTCTTAATACATTGTTAATGGGTGAAAAGATGTTTCAAATTGTAAACAAAGTACACCAAATTGGATAAAATCTGTAAATATAAACCTTTTTTGGTTATAAGTTTAGGCCAAATAATACACAAGGTAAAATCTCTACTTAAAACTTCTGTCCTATTTCTTTTTTTATATTTTTATTTTGACTCTCAAGATTCTTTCTTAATTCGATGTCCCTCGTGTAATTTGAAATTCGGCCAACCCACTTTCATCGTACAAAAATTTGACGTACTTTTTAACATCTTACACATTCGAACGTTCAAAAAGGCGAAAATCAATAATTATCACATATAAAGCATGTGTATTAAATAGATCTTATTAATTTTACGATTCACAGTCCATAGAGTATAACATAAATTTTATTAGTTGGAAGAACCACAGTCCAAATTAATTTGTACAAAAAGTAATTTTAACTCTCATAATCTAAACTTTACTATTATTTCTGGGATGCAGGGAGTACTGATTGTTGCTTAAATTATTTCAGTCCTGTTAAAAACATGTTCCATCTTGTAGGTGGTGATAACGAATTATTTACAGCAGAATATATAGTCATAGTTCCTTAAATTCGCCAGTAAATTTTATTTGAACATCCAAATTATGACTTCTTTTAATTAAGAACCTGAACATACTTAGATAAGTTAATCATATATTATATCTCATCTCATTTAATTATACGCATTAGTCTCAATTGGAATATGCCTGAGGTTTTACGACTTATATAGGTTAAGGCGTATAATTAAAGCATGTAATATATTTTAAGTAAATAACTTATCTAACAGCACATGCAAAAACTTTTACAAAATTTGAGATGAAAGTATGTCTAATAGAAATACTTTATCACGTGTTCAGGTGCTCATGCAATCAACCGTTCGAATATCTAATTAAAATTATTGACAAATTTAAAGTTATTGAAGTGTGTGACCATCTGATCTAAAAGCTTAAGCTGTTAGATAGAACACACTTTTAATATTATATATTCTCAACACGCCCCCTCACGTGCTGACCTGATTTTTTTTCATGTTCCAAGCACATGGAAATTCTTTTTGAGAATGGGTGGCGATGAGGTTCGATCCCAGGACCTTTGGCCTGTTCTGATACCATATTGAAGTGTGTGACCATCTGATCTAAAAGTTTAAGCTGTTAGATAGAACACACTTTTAATATTATATATTCTCAACAAAAGTGTTGTGTATTCCGTCATTATTACGGAAGCTTTTGGAATTAATCACCTAAAAATAGTGCTCATATAAACGAAAACAAAAAAGAATAAAAAAAACTTAGTATATGCCCACTTTTTAGAGTATTTTAGAAGAAAATGCCGGTCGAGTAGCAAGTCGCGATAAAGACACATTAATGGCGTTACGTTTTCTCTAGCGCTAGGGTTTACGATAAAATAAATACATTCCTTTCACGTGTATTTCTTGGCTTTATTATGAATCTCATCCTAAATGTCTATCCCTGTGGTGCTGTAGTTTTGGAATATTTGTACTCAATTATGATCATTTCCTAAAAAAATAAAAAAATTGTAAGTTGTACAATTGCTTTCGAATAACCTATCATAAAAAGTAGTATTTTTTTTAAACAAAAAAAAAAAATCAAAGAGAGTTTAAATTTAAATGTTTATTTTTCCGCTTGAAGTTACTCTCGTTTGAACAATAATTTTAAATCTCGCCTTAACAACAGGTCCAGTCCGTAAAGAATATGAATTTTGGGCCTAACTCAATCCTAAAAGCTAGCTTGTAGGGTGAAGATTGCTCAAGTCCATATAAGGCTAGTAATGGTGATGGTGATAGTTGTGATGGTAGAGCTTCAGGTTGCAATAGTGATGCTTAGTGGTAGTGGTGGTGGTGATTGTGATAGTGAAGTTGGTTGATGTTAGTAATTGACAGTGTTGATGGTGCTTGTGGTGGCTCAAGAACGTGTGGTGGTTGACAATATGGCGGTTGTGATGACAGAGATGGTTAGTGATGGTGTAGTGGAAGTGAGGGGTAATGTGGTGGGGGTAGGTGGGATGAGGGGTCGATGGTGGGTTGGTAGGTGGGGCTGGGGTGGTTGGTTGTGGGTGGTGGGGTGGGTGGGGGAAGAGCTGGTGGTTAGAAATAGAATGGTGGTAAAAATTATTTATACAAAAATACTTCTTAATTATATTAAGACTTTGTTTAGGATATTAATGATTAAAACATATTCAGATCAAATAAATGTTTAGATCTTAATGTAAACAAATATATTCAATAACCTAAAATTAGAACCATTTAGATTTATACATCCATTAAGTGAAAACATATGATTTTTAAGTGCACCATTAGTTCTAAATTGGAAAAGTCATTGACACCCAAAAATCCAAGCATTGAAGTTCAAAACTTCCATTCTTCTCCAGATTTAGTGGCCGTCTTAAAGAGGTAAGCTCCCATCGCATAAATTTCTTCTCTTTTTTTATTTATATCTTACATTTAAGACATTAGGACTTGTAATTTCATTCCTAAAATTTCGGTATACAAAATTAGTGTGAAGGAGAGGGTTTTTATTTTTACTTTTATTACAAAACTGAATCTGAATGATAATGATCATATCCCTTTGTCTTTTTATTGTGTACAAATGAAATTACAAAGGTTTGGTTTTATTTGATATTCATCACACTTGACAAAAGTCAAAGAAATGCTTAAAAAATATCTAGGGGTCATAGGATCTGTAAAGTATGAGTTCGCTACTTCGGCCATAATATCGTCATTTTAGGCATTTTCCTCTAAATTTAATAACGTTTCATTATTTTCAAAAATTAACAGTTTTTAAAAGTTTTACGGCCCAAACATATTACAATAATAACATGTCCAATAAAATTCCACAACGTGTGGTTTGAAAATGATAGAGTATACGCAGACCTTACTGTAAGATCGGAATAATTTCCCCTTCGGGATTCTTTTCATTATTCACAATATATATAGTTGTACAGAGGTTGATTCCTAATACAATAAGAATCATAACTTATCTTAGATGGTTGATACCTAATACAATAAGAATCATATGTTGCCTTAAATATACATCTATCATAATTACAAAATATACTGTGAATATTCGGAGAATATTCGCTAATACTCCCCCTCAGTTGGAGCGGGAGGAGGCCGAACGCTAAGGCTGAATCGGAAGTCGGTGAAGAGATGTCTCGGTAGTCCCTTTGTGAAAATGTCTGCATACTGATAGGATGAAGGCACGTGTAAGAATCATAACTTATCTTAAATGGTTGATTCCTAATACAATAAGAATCTTATGTTGCCTTAAATATACATCTATCATAATTACAAAATATACTGTGAATATTCGAAGAATATTCGCTAATACTCCCCCTCAATTGGAGCGGGAGGAGGCCGAACGCTAAGGCTGAATCGGAAGTCGGTGAAGAGATGTCTCGGTAGTCCCTTTGTGAAAATGTCTGCATACTGATAGGATGAAGGCAAGTGTAATATTTTGACCTGATCAATGGCAACATTCTCTCTCACAAAGTGAATATCCATCTCAATATGCTTAGTTCGCTGATGTTGGACCGGATTGTGAGACATATAGATGGCAGATATGTTGTCACAATAGACTATAGACGCCTTTCGTAGTGGACACTGGAGCTCCAAAAGAAGATTTCGGAGCCAACAGATCTCAGCAACGACATTAGCAACTCCGCGATATTCTGCTTCAGAACTCGAACGAGATAGCGTGGCCTGCCGCTTGGCGGACCATGAAATAAGATTATCCCCAAGAAATACACAATAGCCTGAGGTGGAGCGACGTGTGTCGAGGCATTCTGCCCAATCTGCATCCGTGTAGGAGAGTAGCTTGGTTGGGGTAGAGGGGTAGAGATGTAGTCCAAAGTCCAGTGTGCCCTTAACGTATCTGATAATACGTTTGAGGGCGGCAAAATGGGACTCTCGAGGGTCGTGCATAAACAGACACACCTTCAGAACGACATATGCAATAGCATGCCTAGTGAATATAAGATATGGAAGGGCACCTGCAAGACTCCGATGTAGAGTGGAATCAGAAACTGGCGCACCGTCATTGGCACTGAGCTTGGATTTCGAGTCAACCGGAGTTGGCATAATTTTACAATTTGTCATCTTAGCCTTGTACACTATCTCTTCTGCATATTTACGCTGACACAAAAACATAGTAGCTGCAGATCTGGTCACTGATATACCCAAAAAATAACTCAGCTTGCCCAAGTCGGTCATAACAAATTCATTTTTGAGTAGAGCAATGATTTCATTCTTCAAACCGTCAGATGAGGCAGTAAGAACAATGTCATCCACATATAATAGCAAATAAGCAGTGATGCTACCTCGATGAAAAGTGAAGAGAGAGTTATCACACATGCTACATATAAAACCGATCTGCATAAGACACCTGGCAAAGCGATCATACCAAGTACGGGGTGCCTGTTTCAAGCCATACAATGACTTCCTGAAACGACATACAAACTGTGGGACTGCCGGATGAACAAAGCCAGGGGGCTGATGCATGTACACAGTTTCTTTTAAATCCCATAAAGAAATGCATTCTTGACATTAAGTTGATGAATCGGCTAATGCATGCCCATAGCAATACTGAAAACAGTCTGAATAGTGGCCGGTTTAACAACTGGACTGAATGTCTCACCACAATCAATACCCTCCTGTTGATTAGTTCCATTAGCAACTAGTCTTGCCTTATACCACTCCATGTCACCACTGTCTTTGTACTTATGACGAAATAGCCACATACACCGAATAACATTCACACCGTCCGGTCTAGGTACCAAATCCCAAGTGTTCTTCTTGGTTAAAGCATTAAATTTCTCGCACATGGTCGCATTTCAATTAGGGTCCAGTTTGGCTAGTTTCAGATTTTTTGGAATGGGTGATATGGTTTGTGTGAAGAGATTAAAGTGAACCTTGGGTTTGAAAATCCCATGTTGGGCACGGGTTTCCATACAATGGGTAGGCAGTGACCGTTGGGCTTCAGGTTCAGAACTCGATATCGGAATGTGAGAGGTGCCGGTGATGGGTTTTGGAGGTGACTGGGTTGTTGTCGGTGTCGGTGGGTTAGGTGGCGAGTTGGTGGAGCTGGGCAGTAGCGGCAGATCTCCGATGGGTGGGTGGATCGGAGATATGTCGGCGAGAGGGTGTCTGGATAGCCTATCGGGAGATTAGTGGTTGGTGGAGGTGACAGTTGTTCGACACTGTGAAGATGAGACAAGGGCCAATGGGTTGTACTGGCGGTGTCGGTGACGGTCGCTGGTGGAGGCGAAATGACCTGCGCCGTCGACGTTGACGCGTGAACAGTGGACAGAAACCGGAACAATGATTTGACTGGTAGGGACATATCTGTGTTATCAAGAAATGTGTAGTCCGTGGTTTGAAATTTCCGAAGATTGGAAAATAGAAAATATGTCTCGTTAAATGTGACATGGCAGGAGATAATGATTTTACGAGTAGACAGGTCATAGCACAGGTAACCCCTATGGTTAGACGCGAGACCAACGAAGACACGAGGCGTAGTTCGTGGTGCAAATTTGTGAGGGGCAGTGAAGGCTAGATTGGGGTAGCATAGACAACCAAAAATTCTGAGTTGGTCATAGGACGGGATCCTATGGTATAGAACTTCAGTGGGGGTCTTATTTTGAAGGGTGTTAGTAGGTAAAATATTAAGGAGGGATTCTACTATTTTAATAGCATAGACCCAAAAAGGCGGTAGAAGACAGGCATGAAACAAAAGGGTGTGAACCATGTTATTGATGGTTCGTATAATGCGTTCAGCCTTTCCGTTTTAGGAGGAAGAATATGGACAGAAAAAATGGAAAACCATGCCTTGTTTAGAGCAGAAAGTGTGAAATACCGAATTATTAAATTCGCGTCCGTTATCACATTGGAAAGATTTGATAGATTTTTCAAACTGTGTTTTAATGAATTTTTGAAATTCAAGGAACTTGGCAAATACTTCAGATTTGAATTTCAGAGGATAAATTCAGACAAAATGTGAAAAATCATCTAAAAATACTAGATAAAATTTGTGACCCAAAGAGCTAACAATCGAAAATGTCCCCAAGTCAGCATGAACAATATCAAAAGGAGAAAAAGTAACATTGTTGAATGAAATAAATGGAAGATGAGTATGTTTTTCAAGTGGGAAAGAAAAATAGTGTTGGGCAAGTTTTCCATTATTACATTGAATACGCTTAGTAGTCCTAAGAAAATTAAAAACAGGGTCTCCGGGGTGCCCGAGTCTGTTGTGCCAAGTTGATGGAGAGATATCCGCAAGGGATAGAGGTTATTGCGGTCTGACAGCGGAAGATTGAGTGAAGGGGTAGAGGTCTCCCACACTATTACAGCGCGTAAGAATTTTCCCCGTATTGAGATCCTTCACAAAAAAACCAAAAGGGTCAAATTCGACAGTCACAGAATTATTGCGAGTGAATTTTCTAACAGATATCAAGTTTTTAATGATGTTAGGGGTGTAAAGGGCGTGATTTAGGGAGAAAGGCGGGTGGGGCTGTTTGGTATGTGTGTTACCGTAACCTTCAATTGGAGTGCGATGACCATTGCCGACAGTAATAAATTGAGGACACTTTAACCGAAGTAGTTGAGATAAGTTACCTGACGACCGGGTGAGGTGAGATGTGGCTCCGGTGTCCATGTACCAATTTTCATCGGGCTGTTGAAGGTTCACGGTGCTGAAGGCCTTTCCCACATTGGTGGGGGTCAGGCGGCTGCCTTGCGGGTGATGCTGGACCGAGGTCATGTGGGTCTGTTGCTGCTGCTGATGGGCCTGCCTGCTGGCTGGGGCAAAGCCCAGAAGATCGGGTGACCAAGACTGCTGCTAGAACTGGGCCCCTGCTGTTGGGTAAGGACAGGCAGGCAAGGCGCAGTTCCCAGTATTGGGCCAGGGTTGCGATCCAGCCCACTAGAAGTAAGGTGCAGGGTTTGGGCATGTTTGTTGGTTTTTGTGGCCCTTGTCGCGGCCTTTGCCTTTGTTATTATTATCGCGGCCTCTGCCGCCACACCCTCTGCCGTGGGACTGCTGCTGGTGGTGGTCTTGCGGTGGTGGTGGGGTGGTGTTGGCCGCCAGTGGTGCCATCCCATCAACGGCTAACGCCTTTTGATTATGCTCCTCTTGTTTAGCACGTCGAGTTTCTTCCAACAATAGTTGTGAACGTGCCTTGGTGAAACTTGGTAGTGGGTCGGCCTGTTGAATCATCGTTGCAAGTGTATCGTATTCAACTTTCGGTAAACCAGCAACTAATTGAAGTACCATCTTGGTTTCAGAAACAGATGTCCGACGTTGGAAAGTTGGTCGGCTATGAGTTTCAATTGTTTGCAATATTCGGACATGTTGTTAAAATTCTCGAGACGCGTATTGTTAAATTGTTCTTCCAAATACACGGGCCGAGTATTTTTATTGTCCTGAAAGATTTCTTCCAACCGTACCTAAAGGTCACGTGCCGTGACACATGTTTTCATGATAGTACACAACAAGTCTTTTGAGATGGTGTCGTATATCCACTGTTTGACGATGGCGTCAAGGCGATGTCGATTCGGCAATATCGGTGGGACGAGGAACATAGTCATCAATATGGTCCAGCACGTTGTACGCACATGCATGAATATCGAACAGTTCTGTCCACATGGAATATTGACAGTCTTCTTGGTCAAGAATTATAGGGATAGAGTTCTTGATGTTGGTAACGGCGAAAGCCGGGTGAAAAGAAGACGATGATCGTTGAGAGGGGTTGTCAAAAGTGCTAGTGGAGGAATCGGAATTTGTGGGGGAAGACATGGTGGCAGCCAGTCTTGCCGTCGACCGAAGGGAAAAATCGAGGGGGGGGGGGGGGGGGGAGTCGGGGGGGGGTTTTGAGAGAGAGAAGAGTAGGGATTAGGGTTAGGCTCGTGATACCATGTAAGATTGGAATAATTTCCCCTTCGGAATTCCTTTCATTATTCACAATATATATAGTTGTACAGAGGTTGATTCCTAATACAATAAGAATCCTAACTTACCTTAAATGGTTGATTTATAATACAATAAGAATCCTAAGTTACCTTAAATATACATCTATCATAATTGTGAATATTCGAAGAATATTCGCTAATACTTACCTCTACCTTGGTAGGTAGAGCGGTTGTTTCCGAAAGACACTCGGCTCAAGACAAAGCATAAGCACAAGCAAAGCAAGAGACGCAAAACAAGAGACACTGTCAGATCCGAACACGAGATTTAAAGCAGTATGAAAATGATGGTAACAAAAGCGAACAAGTCATGATAGCGTGTTCTGAAAAAGAAAGCAGTAACTAACGCAGGTAAATAAGATAAACAAAGTACACTAAAAAACTCATAGCAGCAGAAATCAAGCGACATGAGACTATAAAACAATAATGCGCCTACTAGTATAATAGACTAAGCAGACCTACAATAATAACACCACAACTACCAGTTACCAGTTTGTAAGCGTAAGTATGACTACGCTCAAGTACCTACTACCCTTCTATCATAATACGTGTTCTCCGCGGTCTAGACATATTATTTGATAATATATATGTGTTTTTAAAATTTATATACTCATTGATAAGAGCACACGCGCAAAGTGTGTATCCAGAGCCGAACTTATATAGTAGTAAAACATAATTGGCATCCCTGGCAAAAACGAGTTTCTTTAGAGACTTATTTCTGTTGTACCAAAGGAAAAAGGGATATATCTCTCAATTTATTGTGAAAAAAGTCAAAGTACAGACACACTGGCCTTACAATTGTATAACTTTTCTTCCAAATTGGTATTGATTTTTTAAATCTCTTAAATGTTTTTCAACAAATTCATGAAAAAAATTACTCCTAAAGCTAATTGAAAGATGTGAAACATAGTTTATATAGATGCAAAATGACAAGTCACTCCTTTTTTTTTCCTGTTTAATATTTCTGTACTATACTGTGTAACGTTTTTACTTTGTCATACTAACACAACATGCAACATTAGATAACATTCTACAATAAGCCTAATTTGATAAAATAGAAAACAAACTAAATGCTTGATTAGATAACCTCTATAAAATGCATTAATAGGTAAAAATTACTTAAGCAATCAATTTATATATATATATATATATATATATATATATATATATATATATATATATATTAATTTTATTTTAATTTCTCTTGTCAGGAGCAGTTTACGACGTTTTCAAACTTTACAATGCCGTAGGCTTGTGGGATGTGCAAATTTCCTAAATGAAAGAGACAAACAAAAGACGACATGGGCACGAAATGAAAGGTGGATATAATATTGTACTATACTGTTCTGTCTAAACTGTAAATATAAATTTGGTACCACACAACTCAATGCTCATTCTTACATTTCTTACCAAATGCACTGAATGCTAGTCCCCATTGCGTCTTCTAGCAGATGATGATTACATGAAAAAATTAAGCTTAAATCTATTTTTCTTTACGGTTTGGGGTATAAGATTTACTGATCCAATTAATTTAATTTGCGTTGATAAGTAAACGATCTCTATTAAAGATGTTTTTCATTCTAAAAAATTGAACTCTAAACCTATAGTTAAAGGTTAAGAGATTAGGACAATCTCCACCAGCTCGGTAATAATTGCACAAATTCTTCACTATTTTTGTCCTAGTGCTAACAGAAAAACCTTTCCTTTTTAATCAGATGTGAAACAAAATTAGTTTTGCTTCTATTTATAAATTGAACTTATAACTTGTAAGGTTGGATTAGTTTGAAATAAAAGGTCTACACAACAAATATAGTGTATAAATGAGATCATTACTCTGCTTGAGTATACAATATGAATCCTAATTGAATGAGGATCTCTACTTTATATAATTACATTCAAATATTAATTACAGAATATACGAGAATATATAAATATATTCGCTATTACACCCCCTCAGTCGGAGCGGGAGGAGACCGGACGCTGAGACTGGATCTGAAGTCAAGGACCAACTACCGAGGAAGCCCCTTAGTGAAGATATATGTGTACTGATATGAAGAAGGCACATGCAACACCTTAACATGACCTATGACAACCTTCTCACGAACAAAATGGATATCCATCTCAATATGCTTAGTTCGCTAATGCTGAACCGGGTTATGAGATAAATAGACCGCAGATATGTGATCACAGTAAATCATAGACGCCTTACGTAAGGGACAATGAAGCTCCATGAGGAGGTTTCAGAGCCAACAAATCTCAGCAACAACGTTAGCAACACCTCAAGAGTACCCAGTAGCCGGAGGTGGAACGATTTGTGTCCGGACAGCCTGCCCAATCGGCGTACGTTTATGATATCAGTCTGATCGGTGCAGAGGGGTAGAGATGTAATCCATAATCAAGAGTACCCTTAACGTATCGAATGATACGCTTAAGAGCTGTAAAGTGAGGCTCCCTGGGGGCGTGCATAAATAAACACACATGTTGAACAACATATGCAATATCAGGCCTGGTGAATGTAAGATACTGAAGCGCACCAGCGTGACTCCTATAGAGTGAGGGATCGAGCACCAGATCCCCGTCAGCAGCACTTAGTTTCGACTTTGATTCAAGTGGAGTAGGCATGATCTTGCAGTTTGTCATTTTAGCCTTGTAAATAATTTCTTCGGCATACTTACGCTGACACATGAACATAGCATCTGCAGATCTGGTCACAGAGATCCCCAAAAAATAACTCAACTTTCCTAAGTCTGTCATAGCAAATTCATATTTGAGCAGGGTAATGATCTCATTTTTCAACACATCAAAAGAGGCAATCAGAACAATATCATCCACATGTAGCAAAAGGTATGAAGTATCATTACCTCGATGAAAAATAAAAAGTGAACGGTCACTTTTGCTGCACACGAACCCAATCTGCATGATGAAAGTGGTGAAGCGTTCATACCAAGTCCTGGGGCCTATTTCAAACCATACAGTGACTTATGGAGTTGACAGAAGTACTGAGGAGCCTCTGGATGCACAAAGTCTGGCGGTTGGTGCATGTAAATAATTTCTTTCAAATCCCCATGTAAGAATGCATTTTTCACATCAAGTTGATGAATCATCTAGTTCTTACCCATAGCTATGCTTAGAACAGTGTGAATGGTTGTCGGTTTGACCATCGGACTGAAAAGTCTCACCACAATCAATACCCTCATGTTGCCCTGTGCCACTTGTCACAAGTTTGGCCTTGTGACGTTCAAGCTCACCACTGTCTCTAAACTTGTGACGAAAGAGCCACATACAATGAATCACATTCACCCCCTCTTGTCTCGGAACAAGATCCCAAGTGCGCTGAGTGGTAAGCGCATCAAATTCCTCACGCATGGTCGCATCAAATTCCTCACGCATGTGATACAGATTGTGTGGATAGGTCGAAGTGGAATTATGGTTTGAAAATCCCGTATTGGGCTCGGGTTTCCATTTTGTGTGTAGGGACGGGGGACGATGGTGTGTGGCAGGGATGATGTCGGGTCGGCTGTGGGGGCTGGTGATGGTAAATTTGGGTAGTGGGGTGTCAGGTTGGTAGCTGAAACAATGAGTGGGGGTGAGCCTGGCGGGAGGTGGCAGTGTGGTGGGGTGATGAGAATGGGAGGCTGGGCAGCGGGTGGATGCGGGAATAGTGGTTGGGCAGTGGCATTTTGCGAGGACATAGGGTGGACCCAACGAGAAGGTAGGCAGTGACGGGGAGGCTGCCAGAGGTAGTGGGCGTGGAGATGGATTGGGAACTCCACGTATCATGTGTTGTAGGAGAGGGGAAATGTTTGAATTATCAAGAAAGCCATAGTCGGGGACGTGAAACTGACGGATGTTGGAATAAGGGAAAATATTTTCCTCAAACGTGACGTGATGAGAGACAAGGACTTTGTTTGTGGACGGATCGAAGCATAAATATCCCCTATGGTTTGGCGGGAAGCTCAAGAAAATACAAGGAGTGGTCCTAGGTGCTAACTTGTGACAAGTCGTGGAGGCGAGATTAGGGTAGCATAGACAACCAAAAGTGCGTATGTGACCGTATGTGGGGATTCGACGGAATATAATCTAAGTCGGGGTTCGATTACGGAGAGTATAGGTAGGTAATATGTTAAGTATGTATTCTACCAATTTTAATGTGTATATCCAAAAGGTAGGTGGAAGAGACGCATTAAGGAGCAATGTACGAATCATATT
The DNA here is from genome assembly GCA_029783415.1 of Anisodus acutangulus. Taxonomy (NCBI): domain Eukaryota; kingdom Viridiplantae; phylum Streptophyta; class Magnoliopsida; order Solanales; family Solanaceae; genus Anisodus; species Anisodus acutangulus. The sequence goes on from CM056495.1 coordinate 15,853,740, forward strand.
ATTGATGGTGTGTATGATACTTTCGGCTTTGCCATTTTCAGGAGAGGTATGAGGGCACGAGAATCGAAATACCATGCCATTATCCGTATAAAATTTATGAAAGAGTGAATTATTAAACTTACGTCTATTATCATATTGGAAAGATTTGATGTCCTTTTTCAAATTGGGTTTTAATGTATGAGCGGAATTCAATAAATGTGGAGTAAACTTGAGACTTAAATTTGAGCGGATAGACCCAAAGAAAATGAGAGAAATCATCTAACAAGACCAAATAATATTTATGACCGAGTTTGCTAGCGATAGGAGATGTCCATAAATTCGCATGAATAATGTCAAAAGAAAAAAGTAGCAGTTAAATACGACATAAATGGAAGTCTAACATGTTTACCTAAAGGACAAGAAAATCAACTTGGGGCAAGATTTCCCTTATTACATGATATTAAATTATGACTTCTAAGAAAATTAAAAACGGGAACTCCTGGGTGTCCAAGTGTGTTATGCCACGTGGATGGAGAGATCGTAGCAAGGGATGTATGAGGGTTGACCCTGGCAGCGGATGTGGATGAGAAAGGATAGAGGTCCCCCACACTATTGCATCTCGTAAGTGGTATCTCCGTGCGTAGGTCATTCACAGAAAAATCAAAGAGGTCAAACTCAAGAGATACAAATTATCAATAGTAAACTTTCTAATAAAGATTAAATTTTTAATGATATTAGGGGCATAAAGGACGTTACAGAGGGAAAATTGAGGGCGGGGTTTTGGTGTGTGTGTGATTCCATACCCTTGAATTGGATTCTGACCATAATAAAATGAGGAGTTCGTAAATTAAATAGGTGCGGAAGATTACCAAAGTTGCGAGTGAGGTGGGATGTAGCGCCCGTGTCCATGTACCAAACATCATCGGGCTGCTGTAAATTCATGGTGTTGTAGGCCTGGGCCAATTCCGTTGGCGTAAGAAAATCGGACTGGGCAACGGACGCTTGGGCCTTCGTGATGTGGGCCTGATTGGCGAGGGGTAGAACCCGGGCCCAACAAAATGGGATACTGCCATTGGGCTGGGGCAATCGGGTAGGGGCAGGGTGGGGAGGCCCAACTGCCTGGAATCTGCCAAGGTAGTGGGTCGGCCCATTGGACCGGGTACAGAGCCGGCTGTTGTGGCTGGCCACCCGAGTTGGGCCTTCTACCTTGGCCTTTGCCTCTTCCGCCGCATCTGCCTCCGCGACCTCGTCCTTTGTCGCCTCCGCGGCTGCTCTACTACTGTTGGTTATCGCTGGAACAGGCGGGTGCGGTGATGATCTCCGGTGCTTCAATCACCAACACTTTTTTATTGTGTTCATCTTGTTTAGCACGTCTGGTTTCTTCCAAGAGCAATTGTGACCGGGCCTTGTTGAAGCTCGGCAGGGGGTCGGCATGTTGTATCATCGTTGTGAGTGTGTAGTATTCACCTTTCGGCAAACCATAAATTAGGTGCAACACCATCTTAGTGTCTAAAATCGGAGTGCCCACGTTGGACAATTTATTGGAAACTAATTTTAATTGTTTACAATAGTCGGACATGTTTGCAAAGTTTTCAAGACGTGTGTTATTGAATTGTTCCTCAAGGTATACGACACGTGTGTGTTTGTTGTCTTGAAAAATTTCTTCCAACCGGATCCATAGCTCACGCGCTGAGGAGCTTGTTTTTATAATCGTATGAATAAAGTCCTTAGAGATTGTGCCATAAATCCATTTGCTTGATGATAGCGTCAAGTCGTCGCCATGCCGTGTTGTCGACCTCGATAGGACGAGGGAATGTGTCATCAATATAATCAAGCATGTTGTAAGCACATGCATGAATACGAAATAGTTCAACCCACGAGGAATATTGACCATCCTCTTGATCAAGAACTAAAGGGATAAAGTTCTTGATATTGATGACGGCGAACGCCGGATGGAAGGAGGAAGTGGAGGAGGAGGTGGGGGGTTGTGAGTGACGACGGGAGATGAGGAGGAAGCCATGAGAGAGGTGGGAGTAGCTATGGAAGCCATTAGAGTGGTTGATTTTATTTTTTTTGGTAAGGAAGGGAAATTATTTTATGGTTTTGGGGTGTGGGGTTGCCGCCGGCCGAGAGAGAGAGGGAGGGGGGTAGACGAAAATTTAGAGATGGATGTTTTATGGTTTGACTCTGATGCCATGTAGGATTGTATTAATCTCTCGTAATAGAGTCTTCTCATTAATACAATATATATAGTGTGTACAATATGAATCGTAATTGAATGAAGATCTCTATTATACATGATTAGAATCAAATATTAATTACAAAATATATAAATATATTCGCTATCAGTTGTAACCTCTTTATACAAGTATATTAACCCAATAGTATCAACTAAAATAAACAAAAAAAAACAGTTCCAAAAAGACAACATGGATTCACTACGACGTTGTATTTAATTAGTTTAGTCGAGTCATCGGTGGTTGAAAAGAAAAACAAAAAAGTCACCAGTGTGTTGGTGGCTCAAGTACTGGCTCAACAAAAGTTTTATAGCCAATTGTTTTAATGTCATTATTAATTACTTTATCCGATCTCAAATTTTATTTTTATTTTATAATATTTGATGTTGTAGATAATACGAAATTATCTATTATTTTCTAAAATCTACCTTCTTCAATTAATGAAGTAGGTTACTTAACAAGAGATATATTCTAGTTGTTTAAATAAAATAGCATGTGATTAAAATTTCTTAATGAATGTATAACATGGATTAGACTTTGGAGGTACAATAATTTTCATAATAGTATTATGCAAACCTCGAATAGATTAATTCTTGAAATAACCGTCATTTTGTTTGTTTTTTCTTTCAGAAAAGGTATTCTTCGAACTTTCATTTGCCTTTTCAGTTAAGAATAATAATGAACAGATTAGTCCCACTAGTTACTTCGTTATATTCCAGATTTCCAGTAATATAAAGTACCATGACAGATGGTGGAAGGGGATGAATTTGTCGGTGTGCTCAGTCTTTTTGTTAATGACCTCACCTGCTATATACGTTGTTATCCAATTAGTGAACTTTAACCAAAACTAGCAACTTTTCCATATAATTACCCCTTTGGTAAATCTAATTTGTTGGCCATCATTTTAATCTAAGTTGGAGAAGGAAATTTCATAGAGCAAGCCTTTATTTGCTAAGACAAACTTTTTGTCCCTTTAGATAATCTTGAACTAATTACTAGCAAATTTTACTTTTCCCGTCCCAAAATAGAATCAGATCTAGAATTTTAAGTATTTGCGATCTAAATTGTAAACATATAATATATTCGATTCTAAATAAATTATTTAGGACAAAAAAGAAGAAGTTCGGTGCACTAAGCTCCCGCTATGCGTGGGGTTCGAGGAAGGGTCGGACCACAAGGGTCTGTTTTACGCGGCCTTACCTTGTATTTCTGCCAGATTTATATACATTAAATAAAATTATTAACACAAATACAAGATTTTGGTCAAAGTTATTTGATTCTGCCCCTATCTTAAGAAATACGTTGGTCGAAGTATCTATTGTTCGATATGCAGACGAATATTAAGCTTTAATTTTTTAAAACACAAAATTCATAAATTTAAGTATTACAAAAAAGAATAAAGTTCATAATTTTAGTATTTAAAATAATTTCAAAAATTGTAAATTGTTGTTCACAAAATTGTTTTAAGTTTGGTAATAATAATAATGCCGTATAGAATTTCACACTTGGCGTTTATAGAGTAAATTGAAATACTTGTATCCACTCAATGATTGGTGATAAGTTACTGTACAACCATTATCTCGTTTACTTAGTTGGCTGGTCGATGATTATAAAAGACATGTTTTCGAGTTCTAAATTGTTGTGAAAAGGAGTGTCGAGATAAAAGTACAAATAACATGGAAGAAATGAAGTTCCCAAATTGTATAATTGGTTTCTCCTATTCATGAAATTGAACTTAATAAATGTCTGGTTTATTTAGAATCTAAAGAAAAGGATACTCACTTCTAGCTAACCAAAAAAGAATATGCTGTTATTATTATTACTTACTATTACTTTTTTATATATAGTATTTTATAGTAACATGTCAAGTGGAATGTTTTTATTATATTTAGGTAGAGGAAGTGAAATAAAGTTTCCATACAAGGGGGAGCTTTTCCATCATAATAAGGGCCATAAAATGTACTATATTGGCGGAAGTCACTATCCGAGGAACTTTTAAGGGTCGACAAGCTCTGACAGGGCTATCTTAGCTCAGAACAGATCCAAAAATGTCCTAATGCCACCACAGTTCAGCGGGCTAAAACAGGACCATCAGCCTGAGCTTCAAACATTCCGCCTGGACTGTCCTCTGCCCAACCTTAGTACCTTCTCACATGAATCATCAACTTTATTAAAGCATTAAGTATCATGATTTCAAGTAGTCTAATGCAACATGGTTCAACACAAGGGATTTAGCCTATCATTTAGGCTAAGGTGATATATATATATATAAATATATATATAATGTATATAATTTAAAAAGAAAAAGAAAAGAAAATTACCAAGGCCTTGAGGTTGTGCTCAGCAAGAGAGATAGATATCAAACTTCAAAATTTTATTTAGAGAGAGTTTTTTACAAAGAAGAGAGAGGTTGGCGAAATCCTGCCCCTGAACTAAAATTAAGGATCCTTATATAATGAATCCATTATAGATACAAACAAATAAAAGGGGCCAAAGCGTGGCCGACAAGATAAAAAGTAAAAAGAGAAAAAGCTAAAAAGAAAGGTCCTACTTATGTGGCCGACAAAGAAAAATAATAAAAGGCCAAAACATACTTGGCCAGCTACTACAATAATACATTTGCTTTTATAAAAGCAGATTCGTCTTTATAAAAATAGATTCTTTTCGCATGTGCTCTATCAAACTGGGACCGGTTGCATCATCAAATTTGTTCCTTTCCTTTTGATTTTTCTGAATTGGAGGATTCCTCCATTTTATCTTGAAACTTCAGGATATAATCTTCTATATCGAAATCTGGATCATATGGGTCCTGAGAGTCTTGAATTTGATCATCTCCTTCAGTATGACTGGATGTCATTGATGCGTCTGAGGGGAATTTCTGACTTTGATTTTTTAGTAAATCTATCTTGACTTTAGCCATATAAGATGCTATGATATCAGATTTTGAAACTACTCCTTGTTTAAGTTGTAATTTTCTGGTGATATGCTTGAATGAACTATTAACGTTTGGTGATTATTTCATGTGGTTCAGTTCTTTATAATTTGCGGTAGTCGTAGTAATCAGGTCTATAAGTTCATGTCTATGTAAGACTCCATCTTTCACTGACCAACTCATTATTCATGGGATGGAAAACTCAAAAAAGAACAACATATTAGCAACTCCTGTGATAATTGTATTATTCTGTTCCCATTCTATAACTTTGGGCGAGACATCAATCCATTCAGTGTATAAACTCTGGAATGGTGAAGGCAACATATGAATAGACGGACCATAACTAATCCACCATTGGCAAAACCAATTAGGAATGTTCTGTTTATAAACATTAGAACATATTTTTATACACCAATACTATTTTTTATTAGGATTTTTATAAAGGAAAGTTTTATAAAAATATCCACATAATCCCAGTAATTGAATTTTACCTGAACTTTCTGCTCAGGGTGGAAATATTCTCTTTCTTTACTGGTGTTGAATCCCCACTCTTCTGGGGTAAATATTTTCTTTATTATGATTTTGGAAAGGTTATAAACTTTTTTGGTATTCATTGGATAATAATGCTGAATTTCAGCTGATCCAGTGGTTGAGAGTATAGTCTTATAATGCATGCTCGATTTATAAGTGAGGATGAGATATGACCCGGCTTCTAGATATCTCTCCATCAATTTCCATGGCTCGTCCTTTCATTGAAGGTCTTTATAATCTAAGAGGAGTATAATTTCTTTATGCTCGTGTTGCTTATAAGCATCATTATCATCTTGTTCATCATTTGCAACCTCTGAATAAGAAGGTTATGGACTATCATCATTTTCTCTGGATTTTATGAAATTCATAAACTGTTGATATAACAGACTTTCTTTATCAATATTAGAAGGTCCTGTCATGTTTTCAGCTATGGGCCTTCTGGCTCCTTGCTGGACAAGAGTATTACCACGTCCAGTTCCACGTCCTTGTCCCCTTCCTCTATAATGGCGGGGGTCGCCTGGTAAATTCGGCCTCATCCTGCAACAAGAATTTTAGCAGAGTTATGAACTCAAATATTCTCTAGTTAAGAAATCAGTCAGACTATTATCCGTCCCTTTTTTATAATGTATTTCAGAATCAAATGGTGCCAGTAAAGCTTTCCATCTAGCAAACATCTGTTTAGAAATGTCATGCTTGCAGTCTTTATTAAACTTGAACGTAGCTAATTGACAATCCATTTTTATTAGAAACTTCTGATTGTATAAATCGCCTTGAAATTTTAAGATACGTTTTACAATTACTAGGATCTCCTTAGCAACTGTCGAATAATTCTTCTGACCAGGATTACATTTGCCAAAATAAAATTGTATTAAATACTCCTGTTTATCAACCGGAGAGTATTGCTTCAGTATGCCTCCATAACCAATATCTGAGGCATATGTCTCTATAATCTTTGGCCAAGTAGGATTGGCTAATGTAAGACAAGGAAGGTTATGAACCTTATTCTTAATTCGTTTGACAGCTTGAGTATAATTATTTGTCCAAGGTGTATGAACCTTTTTTAGCCGTTCATATAAGATGGTTGTATTCATTGCCAAATCTTTTATAAAAAGACTGATATAATTAAGGCTACCCAAAAATCTCTGAAGCTGGGTTTTGTCAGATATAACATCTGGGAATTTTGATGCAAATTCAATACTTCTATTAATAGGAATGATTTTTCCTTTTTCAATGTTATGACCCAGAAATCTAACTTTTGTTTGAAAAAGGGTCATCTTTGGTTTTGATATGACCAAACCATTTTGTATGATAATTTTATTAAATAAATCAAGATGTTTGAAATTGATTTCTATATTATTAGAGAATACCAAAATATCATCTATATAAACAATGATAACGTTACTATGAGGCATAAATATATCATTCATAATGTTTTGAAACTCAAAAGGGACATTTTTTAAAATCCAAATGGCATTACATTCCATTTGAATTGCCCAATAGGAACATTAAAAGCAGTTTTATATTTATCTGCTTCTGCAATCTGAATCTTCCAGTAACTAGATTTTAGATCAAATTTTGAAAATATAATAGTGTTATTATATCTATCAAGTAAATCTTTTTTATTAGGAATAAGATAACTGATCCATTTCAAAACTTTATTAAGTGGTTTATAATTGATAACGAGTCGAAGAACTCCTCTTTCCTGCTCAGCATGTTTATTAACATTTAAGGTCGTACACGACCATGGAGACTTTGAGGGTTTTATCAAATATTTCTATAACGGAGAAGCAATCTCCTTTTTGCATAATTCCAAGTATTTAAAATTCATTTGGCATGGCCTAGCTTTTGTAGGGATATTACCTTCTTTAAAATCATCCTCATAAGGGAGAGAAATAATATATTTTTTCCTATCCCAAAAATTATTAGGATGGTCAATACAAATCTGAAGTGAAAACTGAGTTTGTATTAAATCAATCTTTTGTTGTAGCTTAGGATTTCCCAAAAGCTCTTCAATAGTAGATATATAAATCTCTTGTTTTAGAAAACTGATTTGCTGGTGTTTATGTACCAGCCTATCTTTGAGCTCACTTAACACCCTTGAAAATGGTTCAGTTATAAACTGAAATGTAATGGGCTTTCCATTGAAGGTTCCTATGATACCTTTCTTATCAATATTAGTAATTGAAAATAGTTTTTGTATAAAAGGTGTTCCCAATATAATTTGGCTAGAAATATCTTTTACCAAACCAAAATTCTCTCCTATACAAGTTTTATCATTGCAGATATAAGCCTTTGGTAATTTCAAGGTAATTTGTAATTTCTGTCCATTAGCAGATCTAACACTATGAGTGGTTTTATAAAAATATGTAGAAGGAATAAGTCCTTCATGTATACAATTTACGTCTGCCCCGCTATCAATAAGAGTAGTGAATTCTCTTTTGAAATTATAATCAATCAAAAGAGTTATCTTTATATAAAACCTTTGTGAAGTGATTAAATCCAGGGTTTGTGATTAAATTCAGGGTTTGTAGAAAGTTTCCACTTCATCACTAGTACCTGTAATCAATAGATTATCTAAAGCAGAAATATCATCTACTGTATCCGGATTTATAATCTCTTTTCATTTACCTTCAATATTGGAAACTCGTGCGTCAAGCATATTATTAATCTCCTTTTTCAAATCTCTGGGAGTACTTGTAATTCCTTGTTTCTCCCTCATTTATTTTTTAATTCTGACATGGTATAAGCGTTTGATTGTTCCAGATATTTTCTTCCTTGTGAAGGTTCTGGAGTATCCTGGAGTTGATCTATAATTTGTGATCACATACCTGGATCCTTAATCAATTTTAATAACTCTATAAGGTTATCACCTTTGAGAACATTAATGTTCATATCCTGGAATTGAGCAAATATATTATAGAACTCATCATCCTCCTTATTTTGTTTGTTAGAACAATGTTGTCAGATTTGACAGGGCAAGCATTCTTCTTCCGAAGCAATATAATCTTAGTTATTAAGAACTCTAATTTCCTCATCTGGGGAGGAATCCTTTGCTTCATCAGTTTCAAAACCTGAATCTTCTGGCTCCGAGTTAAGCAATAGGTTGGATAATGTATCCTTTAAATCATCTCCAATGTTAAGGGCCTTAATCTTTTCCTTAACTTTACAATCCTTATAATAGTGGCATGTCCTGTCACATTTCCAACATGCCTTTGGATTCTTTGATTTTATAAAATTCTTGCGATTTTTAAACTCTTTCTTTCTTCTCGCCTTCTTATCCAGGCGTTTTGCTTTCCATTTTTGGAAATTCTCCTAATTTTTTGCTTTTCGTCTATGAGACACCTTGGCTATGAGTATTTCCATTCCAAACTGACCACAGAACTCACCTAACTGTTGTCTTTCATTGAGATTATGTCTCTTGATCTGCTGATTCATCTTGATCTCATTACACAAGGCTAAATCTTCTTGTATGTATGTACCTATTAGGCTTCCATAAGTATAAACGTCATAATTGATGGTAATTCCCCCTTTTATAAGAGTTTTTCTAACTCTTTCTGCGAAGAGGGATGGTAATCCATCTATAAATTTGGCCTTCCAGTGAGGGCTATTACATTATGGTAATTCCATGACTCTGCTAAGAAAAACATCCGTATACCCCCTAAATGAGGTGAAGGTTTTGCATCGTAAGTTCTGGAGTAAGATTCTAACATTCTCACTATTATCTGACCATCTTCCAGTAAAATGTTCTATAATATTAACCCCTAAGGTATATACCGCATTTTGCATAGGTTCTAGACCTGGTTCAATTTTTGCTGCCCCAATAATACTATTACGTAGTTCTTGGGTTAAATAATGATCCCACTAGCCTTTCAATTGACCAGTAAATCCTGATATAATCATTTCTGCAACAGTCTTGTCAGAGTTATCGTTAGCTTTGCTAATTGTGCTATACATAAGCATTCTGTGAACTATTGTATAAATTTATCTTTCCGTATAATCATCTATGTTCCATTCATAGATACTCTTTCCAATATAACTATTGTTATCAACAATCTCTTGCTCCTCAAAAAACACATCCTGAGGAGTAGGTCTGGGATAGTAGTACATCATTTGTACTGGTTTCCTAGCATATTTTTCTAGGTTATTAATCTAATCAGACATCCTCTGGTTATAATCATCTCCAGCAAAGTCCAACTCATAATCTTTTGTTAAAGGGTTGATTCGTAAACCCTTAAACGTATCATCTAGTAATTGCTCAAGTTCTGAGTATGCTCTTAACTTGAAATCTTTAATTTCAGGCGGAGGCTGTACACTAGGAGTAGTTGCAGGTGTATGACGGCCAGAAGAAGGAATCAACTTCATAATTTTCGAAGTTAATTTCTCTACTCTATTATGTAAAAGAATAATTTGTTCACCCAATATGTTCATATAAACATTTGTGTAATTATTATGTTTGAGCATGTTATTAATATGCGAAGTTGTAACCAAAAGAGTATTATCATCAAATGATTTTTAAAAGGCAGGAAAATCAAAAACTTTATTGTCCTTTTCAATTTGGAAAGGTTGTTGTGGAGGGAAAACAGTATGAACGACTCCCCCACTAGAGAGTTTGTACTCTCTTTCTAAAACAGAGATATAATCACCCACATATTTAGCCATAAACCAGGGAACAAAATATATAATTTTGTTAGCTTGAGAGAGATCTTTATAAAATTCCTCTTGAAGCACTAATTGTTCACTGTTATGAAAAGTTTTGAAAAAACTATTTTTTAAACGGTTTCCATCCGGGTTTATAAAAATCATCAATGATTTTTATTCGTGCGGGCGATCCCTGACTAAAATCAATTTTTTGACTTTGATCCATTAGACACTTGGATAACCCATGTCTGACTCAGTTATATCTGGGTCTTCATTAACTCCTCTGACAATATTATCATTACCAATTATAATCCTATCAATTCTATTGCTATCAGTATTATCTGAAATAGGTGGATTTATAAAATCTTGAATACGTGAAGTAGAAGCTCGTGAAGGAGATCTAACAGCATAATCAACTGGTGAAATATAAGAACGGCTTGAAACATCAGATCTAGTAGATCTTGATCCAAAATCATTTGTCAAGTAATTTAGTTTAGAAAACTTTAGCTTGACAGTCCCATCTGGGGCTTGTTCAATATGAGTAATATCAGTATTACAATTACTCTTGGGAGGAGGAGCTCCCTCTATGATCCATTCTTTGTGAAAATCTATTATCTCCCATTTGATAGGTTTTCTGGTTGTAATTTTTGATTTACCAAAATTTGTTTCTATTAAAATAATTTTGATTTTAAAATCCATGATCTTGTACATATGATCCATTAGTGTATAAGGGTTTAAAATAAATTCTATAACAAATACATATAACCTCAATTTCAGGCATATAATCATATATATGCAACATAATACTTAATATTAAAGCATTTAATAAACTCTCATATACCTGCAAGTTAGGATAAACATTAAAATAAACATGGACATATGCCAAACTGGTATGTACTGTCCATATAAGAGATTTTTTCCAGTTCTGATTTCTACCATCCCTTAGAGCTGCTATAAAATTCTCTGGCAAGCCTCTTAATGTAAGTGGATTAAAAACAACCTGTACTAACCCAATATGCATAAATCGACGGGTTTCCCTATAAGGGGCAATATCACTTTCATTTAATAATTTAAAAGTAGCATGATCGTTATCTACGGTGATTGTTTCTTCAGTAGTTTTGACTACTTGTTTAAATCTTAATTTTTCGAAAGTAACCATCTGATATATTAACTTGGATTGGATCTTTGGAATAGTCCACTTATTAAGTAGATCTAAATGTTGAAGTATATCATATTCCTTTTTTTTACTATTTTTAACAGTGTTCTTATTCCTGATGATATTCATCATTTAGAAAGTGTGTTGAACTAGAAAATAACCCTCAAGATAAAGTTCTAAAAAGTGTTTAATAGGATTTGGATCATAAATGATTATATCAATGTGCAAGTGCAAACTTTTTTATTTAAAAAAAAGAAAATTATTTTTTTGTGGCCAAACAGTCATAATAAGATGGTCCCACCCATTGTTTTTCTATTGTTGCCTAAGGTTGGCCAGTGGGCTGGGACAACCCAATCTCGCCCCGTCTCGGTCCCACCCATTGTTTTTCTATTGTTGTCTAAGGTTGGCCAGTGGGCTGGGACAACCCAATCCCGCCCCGTCTCGGTCCAATTTTGCTGGGTAAATTAGGGGATAGGAATTGAGTCTACTCGGGTTCGAAATTGGGATGGGACAAGCGCATATCCCGCCTATCCCGGTCCCGCCCCGTCTCGATCCCGATCCCGCCCCGGCCCCATCCCGTTTCTGTCAGAAAGTAGCCGTTGCACAAACGACCATTTGCAATTCTAGTTGTTGGCAACGGCTACAAACCGCCATTTTAGCCCCCCAACACCCCATAAACCCCCATACCCTCTTAATATTTATTTTAACCCCTAAGTCAATATATTTACACATTAACCCTATTTCTCAACTATAAATATCTCATTTTCCTCTTCATTTTTTCACAAATCTTCCTACCATCTCTCTAATCTCTCTCTATCTACAAGTCTAAATTGCACACTAATATTATATTTTATTTGCTATTTTCTATCAAAGTTCAAAAATTGGGAGTGCAGTTGGCAACTAGCTTGAGGATCATCGAGCAAAATTTCAATTTTCAACCTCGATTACACGTCGATGTTACGTCGGCGTTTGGTACACAAAAAAATGTTTTTTGTGCTGGAAGATTTCAAATAGGAGAGCACAGACACTCATTGGCGGGAGACAGTTTGGAGATTGAAGTTTAATTTAGAGATTTGATTAGAGCGGAGCGTACAAGGTGCGGTCAACCAGAGATCAATCTACAATTACAATGAAATCTTATCTGAGGGAGCAGGAAGCGACGTTGAACAATTTGACTAACAAATTTCAATTCCAACAGATGATCCTCGAGAGATTGTCAGAAAATTAGAAAAAGTATGTATGTAATTTTTTTAATGCCAATTTTACCATGTGATTTGCAACTTTTGAACTACGAAACAAAGTTGTAAATTTGAAATTGTATTAGAAAAAAAATTATATTTCTATTAAATAATATAAAAGACAATTAGCCTTGGGATGTTTTTCACTATCTTGTTCAATTATTTAAGTGTTTAAATATATATTTTTTTAAATGAAGTGTCTAGAAAAAAAAATTAAAAATCCCCCCAAATCCCCCTTTTCGTCCCATCCCATTCCCCAAAATCCCGTTCCCTCTGATAATGGGATGTGGGACGGGATGTGACCACTTTCTATCCCCCTAATCTCGTCCCCCTCCGTCCCCCTAATCCCAATCCCGACTCACTCCATCATCCTAGACCCCGTCCCCCTAATTCCGTCTCATACCGTCCCATTGTTCAGCCCTATTGATGCCACGTTTCGATCCCCACACCTAGATTTCATGAAAGGTATGCTGCACCACCTCATAATCAGAATTTAAAGGAGGAAACTAAAAATAAGACGTTGTCAATTTTTTTTAGAGAAAACGAAATATTTTATAATTTTTTGTGTCCAACTTGTGTATGTTAATATTAACCTTAGTAATCCAAGTTACATGGTATATGAATAAATAACGTGTAAATAATGCAAATATGTTTTATGAGTTTTTTTTTACACATTCGAATGCTTTTTGAGGATCCGTTACATTTATCACTATATACTGTAATCTACGAATAAATAACGCAAATATATTTTATGATTTAATTTTTATTTCTGCACATTTGAACGCTTTTTATGATCTGTAACATTTATCGGTTATCTATTTTTGTTCATCTTGTTATAATTCACGTGAGTTTAAGTTTTATTTATTGATACTATAAAGAATATGCATATAATCATGCCATGTATAAAGTAATTTTAAGGACAAATGTTAATTAGTAATTTGATAAAAAATAATACTCCATCTGTTCTCTTTTACTAGTCTTATATTAAGTTTTTTTTCTTTTACTTGTCCATTTTAATAAATCTATTGATTTATTTCTTTATTTCATTATTAGCCTTATCATTAACTAACTACATAGAATATTAATAGTCAATTTTAAATTTCCAAGATTAAGTATATACTTAATAAATTATTTCTCAAAGGAGTGTCTTTTTTTTTTTGTGTAATAAAAAAGAACGAAGAAAGTAACTACTCCTAACATCTAAATACAATTCACATTTATTGCACCGATTTCGTTCATCTTGTTATCAAAATGGTTGATTAAGGTTTACACTCCCTAACCTCACATTCCCCACCTTTAGGGACTAGACAAAACTGTAAACGCATGTTTGTGTATATTCAAATCTTTTTTTATTTATTTTTCATTTGATGTCCGATATTCATATTGGAGTCAAACTTGCTCCGCCTAGGGTTCATTCGGGGGAGTACTCCCTATCAAAGATTTTTTCATATTCAAGTTTCAAAATCTCTAACTAAAGGAGGAGCAATCTCATCCGCTGCACCACATCCTTTGATAGGACATATCCAAGTCAATTTGATTGCATTTAAGAATTTTCATAATATAATATACAACTTGACATCCATATATATTAAAAAGAAAAAAAATAGACCTAGACAAACCAAGTAGGCGTAGCAGGGAGATAAATCTAAAAAAAAAAAAGCAATGCAAGCCCCTAGCCAGCCAAGAGATTCCCATTTCTTGATGAGGGTAAGTGTTAGAATATTATGTAAATCATAATATTATTATGTATTAATATAGTATTATTTTATTTATGGTAGGTAGTAAAATGTTAATTAGGAATATTATGTTAATTAGGTAGAAGATTATTAGGGATTGATTAGGAAGATTAGGCATGATTGACTCTTCCTAATTACATGCATATTGTGTATATATTGTTCCCTTTAAGGATGAATACATTGAGGAAAATACTTTCAAAATCTTACATGGTATCAAGAACTTAAGGAAAGATCCAAAATTAGTTTATTTTCTTCCAAATTTTCGGTCATCTTCCTCCCTAGAACCCTAGTGGCCGAAAAATTCTTCATCTTTTTTACTCCATTATTGATTATCCTTCATCACAACCAATTATGTCCGAAACCAAATCATCCTTTCACCCCGCCCTTGTTGTCTCAAACATCAAAACGCATGTTTCCATCAAACTAGAAATGAAAACCGTTCATTATGCGACTTGGGCAGAATTATTCAAAATATGTTGTCGTGCACAAAAAGTTCTTCATCATATAATTCCTCCAAAAGATAGTAAAGGGAAAGACATAACAAACGATGCAGACAAGGAATTGTGGGATACACTTGATGCCACAGTCCTTGGTTGGATTTATGCAACAATCTCCATTGACTTGTTGCATACGATAATGGAACCAGATTCCATAGCCATGGCGGCGTGAGAACGTTTGCGAGATATTTTTCAAGATAACAAAAACTCTCGCGCTGTTACATTGGAACAGGAGTTCTCAACCATTGACATGGCGGATTTCCCTAATGTTTCTACATATTGTCAACGACTCAAAGTGTTGGTCGATCAATTAAGAAACATTGGTTCACCGGTTACTAATAACCGGTTAGTCTTGCAATTGGTCGTCGGTCTCACCGATGCGTATAGCGGCGTGGGAACTCTAATCCGTCAAAGTAATCCTCTACCACAATTTTATCAAGCAAGGTCCATGCTTGTACTTGAAGAGTCGGGCTTGGTGAAAAAGACCTCAACTACTTCAAATTCCGCCATGATTGCCACTCCTTCAAATGATGGTAATTTTTTTGACCCTTCTCAACAAAATAATGGACAAAAGGACGTCGTAACAATAAAAATAAGGGTGGAAATCGCGGAAATCACAAAGGTGGAGGCCACCAAAATTCTGGTGGCGGCGGTAATGACGGCAACACCAACTCCGGTGGTGGACAGTGGCAGCAGCCCGGCGGCAGGGGTGGCGGCAGGGGTTGCGGACAGTGGCAGCAGCCCAACGGCTGGCAGTGGCCTTGGGCTATACCACCCAGCCCAACACCAATAGGCAATTGGGCCAGGCAGCCCCAAAGGCCCACTGGTCAGCCTCAGCAAAACAGTGGGTATTATCCACCGATTTGGCAGCAGCCGCAGCAGGCCCATTTCGCTGGGTCTGTTAACACATGTAGTGGCAATGGGCCTCAGCTGACCCAGTGGCATGAGACCCATTCAACAGGGGCCCACCCCACGAAAATTGAGTCCGACATGCACACTCTTGGACTTATTCCACCATATTCAAATTGGTATATGGACTCCGGAGCGACGTCCCATATGATGTCCTCCCAAGGTAATCTCTCGTCCTATTTTAATTTGAACAATGATAATGGAATAATTATCGTAAATGACCATTTAATTCCAATAAAAGGTTATGGTCTAGCAAATTGTCACCACCAAACCCACCCCTAATATTAAAGAATGTCCTTCATGCTCCCAAATTAATCAAAAACTTGGTTTCTGTTAGAAAGTTTACAACTGATAATTGGGTATCTGTCCGTTTTGACCCCTTTGGCTTTTCCGTGCATGATTTTCAGACGGGGAAGCTTCTCATGAGATGTGATAGCAAGGGGGAGCTCTATCCAATAAATCTGTCAACACAACAATCCAAGTTTCCTTCTGTTTTTGCAGCCTTGGCATTATCTTTGTGGCACCAACGTTTGGGACATTCGGGAGAGGTTGTTTTGGCTTCTCTTAAACAAAATAATTTTATTTCTTGTACCCAAACACGGACTCTAAATAAGTGTCATTCTTGCACACTTGGTAAACATGTTAAGTTGCCATTTATTTCCTCTACTTCATGCATCCTTTTGCCATTTGATATTTTACATTGTGATATTTGGACATCACCCATTTTGAGTTCTTCTGGTCATAGATATTATTTGCTTATACTTGATGACTACACTAATTATTTGTGGACATTCCCTTTGTCGAAAAAATCACAAGTGTTTTTCACTTTTCTCACTTTTAGAGCATTCATACGAACTCAATTTGAATGTGATATAAAAAATATTCAATGTGACAATGGGGGGGGGGGGGAGTTTGACAATAAACAGTTTTGGGATTTTTTTCAAAACAAATGGTCTTCAGTTTCGTCTGTCTTGTCTTCATACTTCATCACAAAATGGGAAGACTGAACGCAAAATTAGAACCATAAATAATATTGTTAGAACATTTCTTTCTCATGCTTCACTTCCCCTTGTATTTTGTCATCATGCACTCCAAATGGTCACTTACATGTTGAATGTCCTTCCTCATAAAAACCTATCATACCAAGCTTCTCTAAAAATATTTTATTTATGAGAGTCATCATATCATCACTTAAGAGTGTTTGGTTGTCTTTGCTACCCCCTCTTTCCATCCACCACAATCACAAAACTCCAAGCCCGGTCTACCCCATGTGTTTTCTTGGGATATCCTACACATCATCGCAGTTACCAATGTTACCACATTTCTTCCAAAAGAATATTTATAAGTCGTCATGTAATCTTTGATGAAACAATTTTTTCATTTCCTAAGATACATGCCACCGGAACTCATACCTATGATTTTTTGGATGATGATAAACTTTCGTAACTAACACATTTTTTTCACAGCTCGGTACCTATTGCTAGTGTTGAAAACTGTAATTCAGGCCCATTAGGCCAACGATCGATGGCCCAACTGACTGATATTTCAATGCAGCAGCTTGGGCCTTCGGTTTCGAGGCCTAGTCCCATTACCACACAATCTGCCCGGTCCAGCGATTTGGGCCAGTCCACCACTACGGGCCCAATTCCAGCACAAGCAATACAGCCCACTCGACCCTCGGTTTCCCACTCCTCGGTCAGTGACGTACAGTCCACTGGCCCAACAAATCGTCCGGTCACCCATAGTCAACATGGAGTTGTTAAACCCAATACCAAATATAGTCTTCACACCCAGGTCTCGAAATCACATTTGCCTCGTAATCCAGTGTCTGCTCTAAAATACCCGAATTGAAAAATGATCATGGATGATTTATATCATGCTCTAATTACAAATAGGACATGGGATTTAGTATCTCGTCCATCTAATGCTAATATAATTAGATCTATGTGGATTTTCAATCATAAAGAAAAATCTGATGGAACTTTTGAGCGGCATAAAGCCCGTCTTGTAGGTGATGGGAAGACACAACAGGTTGGTGTAGATTGCGGGGAGACATTCACCCGATGGTCAAACCAAAGAACTATCGTAGCGATTCTCAACCTGTCTCTCTAAAAATGATGGCCACTTCATCAATTGGATGTCAAAAATGTCTTCCTACATGGACACCTCAATGAAACTGTATACATGCACCAACCGTTGGGATACAAAGATTCTAAATATCCCAACCATGTGTGTTTGCTCAACAAATCATTATATGGCCTTAAGCAGGCCCCCAGGGCTTGGTATAAGCGGTTTGCAGATTTTATGTCACACATGGGTTTTTCGCACAATCGTTCAGCTAATTTCATGTTTATATATCGTCAGGGTAATCATACTGCTTCTTCTATATGTGGATGATATTATTCTAACAGCATCTTCAGACTCTCTTCGCAAGAATATCATGTCACAACTTAGTTCTGAATTTTCTATGAAAGATCTTGGCCCAATACACTACTTTCTAGGAATTGCTGTGACACGACATACATGTGGATTATTTCTCTCCCAGAAGAAGTATGCATCGGAAATCGTTGAACGAGCTGGAATGTCTTTCTGCAAACCTTCAGCAACTCCAATCGGCACAAAGTCAAAATTAAGTGCTATCTCTAGCAAACCTTTTGCTGATCGGACGTTATACCGCAGCCTAGCAGGAGCTTTACAATATCTCACATTCATCAGGCCAAATATTACCTATGTAGTGCAACAAGTGTGTATGTTCATGCATAATCCAATGGAGGAACATATGCATGCTCTGAAACGCATTATGCGATATATTCAGGGCACTCTGGAGTATGGATTACATCTATACCCGTCCTCTGTTTCCAAACTTGTTACTTACACTGATGCAGATTGGGCAGGATGTCCAGATACAAGACGATCCACCTCCGGGTATTGCGTCTTCCTTGGTGACAATTTAATCTCATGGTCCTCAAAAAGGCAGGACACGGTATCACGCTCAAGTGCTGAAGCAAAATATCGTGTTGTGGCCAATGTTGTATCTGACTTATGTTGGATTCAGAACCTGTTACTTGAACTTCATTTCCCTATTCCGACTGCAACAATAGTATACTGTGATAATGTTAGTGCAATCTATCTCTCAAGGAATCTTCTCCACCATCAACACACTAAACATATTGAGTTAGATATTCATTTTGTACACGAGAAGGTGGCTCGCGGACAAGTGCGGGTGCTACATGTCCCAACGCGTCATCAAATCACATATATCTTCACAAAAGGACTTCCGCTGATATTATTTGAAGATTTTAGGGATAGTCTCAGCATTCACCGCCCTCCAACTTCGACTGCGGGGGAGTGTTAGAATATTATGTAAATTATAATATTATTATGTATTAATGTAGTATCATTCTATATATGGTAGGTAGTAAAATGTTAATTAGGAATATTATGTTAATTAGGTAGAAGATTATTAGGGATTGATTATGAAGATTAGGCATGATTGACTCTTCCTAATTACATGTATATTGTGTATATATTGTTTCCTTTAAGGATGAATACATTGAGAAAAATACTTTCAAAGTCTTACGGTAAGTATCCCCCATTTGCCCCCCCCCCCCTTGTGGTTTATTGTCTACCCCTTTAAGCATTTTCAACCAAATCAAAAAAGAAAAAAGTTGTCATCGGGCGTAGCTGGATGGCAAATGAGGTGAACTTAAAATTCATCTGGAGGCCTGCGTGAGTTCGAATCCTGGTGGGAGTCTTGTAGGTGATATCAGTTGTTCTATTCTCAAACGCTGGTCATTCAGACACATCTCGCGATTTACTGGTAGTAGTGTTGAGGGACCGGTACTACTATCTTCAGGAATAGTCTGGCGTAAGCCAGAAATCTGAATATAAAAAAAAGTCCATTCAACACAAAATAAACTTAGACACTTTGCTTTGCCTTTACTTCACATTTTTTCATTTTTCTTCCCCAAATTAAACAACCAATCTGTTTTCTAAACTCTTTCATATAACACTATATTCTTCTTCTTGTTTTTCTATCTGATTAAGTAATTCTTTGACCTCATTCATTTTTGTCTCCCAAAAAATAATGACTGATAGAGTCTACCCTTCAGCCAAGCCTAATGGCACCGCCACTGCCACTGCCACTCCTCCCGCAACCACCGCAAATCCAAACGCTGCCCCCATGAAGAACCAGATGTACAACAACCCAAGTCTCATCCCTTACCGACCGACACCAACAGCCTACCACCGACACAACCGTCGTCGTTGTTTCTGTATGTGTTGTTTCTGGACCATTCTCAGCATCTGCATCATTCTCCTCTTAGCAGCTATTGCCGGCGCCATTTTCTACGTACTTTACCATCCTCAACGACCCACATTCTCAGTTTCCTCACTCAAGATCTCTAGCTTCAACCTCACTACCACCACCGACGACACCACCCACTTCACTGCAAAACTGAACCTCACACTCTCAACCAAAAACCCTAACAAGAAACTGATATACAACTATAACAACTATCTCTATAACTGCACTGTCAAATCAAGTTGTTTTAGCAAATGGATCATTTCCGGGGTTCACTAGCAGTCCGAGTTACATTACTATTAAACACTCGACTCTATCGATGGTATCACAAGTGCTTGATGCTGATTCAGTGTCGTCGTTGAGATCAGATCTGAAGAGAAAAGCTGGATTGCCGGTGACAATATTGATGGATACGATGGTTGTCGTAAAAATGGACAAACTGAAAAGCAAAAGAGTTGGAATCAGAGTAACTTGTCAAGGAATTCATGGACAGACTCCAAAACGGAAAGCTCCAGCTGTGGCATCAACAAATAGTGCTAAGTGTAAGGTTGATCTAAGAATCAACATCTTGAAATGGACCTTTTAATTTTAGCTAAATTTGGTTTGACTTTATTTTTTCTTTCAAATTTTCTCCTCTGTTTTTTTATTTTCTTTTGAGATTTGTTAATTGAGAAAATTAAGGATTTCCCCCCCTAGAATTGTGAAGAAAGTGAGGGGTTGGAATTACTCATAATTATGTGTTTAAGTTAATTGTAGTTAGACTTAAATTCATTGAAGATCTCAATCACAAATTAGCAATTTCTTGGTACTCTTGTTTGTGTTGTTCACATTTACAATAAATCACCTTTCTCTGTTTTAACTGTTGCTTGACTATTTTGTATCCACTAAAGCATATTGAAAAGCTGTGACAATTTCTCTGCTTTTTTCTCATGTAATAGACTCAATTTTCTGTTATTTCTTTCTTATTTAAGATGTAAATAAGTAGAAATTGAGGAAGTAGTACTAGTACCAGAAATTAATGCAGAAAAGAAACTTAAACACACATTTTCTGATTTAGGGGGGGGGGGGGGTCTATATCTGGGATCGCACTGGGAAATCTGGATTTTGACTGAGGAATATAGTAATATGAAGTTGACATGGAGTCATTAATTAGAGTTTAATAAGTATAATTATTGCTTGTAAGATTTGTAAATGAACATGAGAGGGGTACAGTTACCCTTGTTAAAATAATACAATATGCTACTGTTCCGCTGCGCACGCATTTAGTTGAAATAATAGGTGCTGTAAGAGCCCGTTATAAATTTTGATTTATTTTAACTTAAAATGAGTGTTTAAAAATATTTTTTTATTTTATTCAAACACCATAAAAATATTTAAAAGCGATTTTAACTTAAAAACATCTAAAATAAGTCAATCTAAACAGTTTTGTGTTTAACTCATAATGAGAGATTTTAAGTTTCAGTTTTGTGAATGAACAGCCTAAAGAAAAGGCGCTTTAGCTTTTTAGTAGACTTATTCAACACGTTTAACCTTTTTTACTAGACTCATTCAACATGAATTACATCGCTGAATTTTAGATATCAAATGTATTGTATAATTAACTTGAAAAAGGTATTTTAATTGTTGTATAATATAAGATTTGGATATTGTATATTTCTTTTATTTTTTGCATAATTTTCATTATTCACAATATATATAGATGTACAAAGGTTGATTCCTAATATGGTACGAATCCTAACTTACATTACAAATGTTGATTTCTAATATAATTAAAATCCTAAGTTACCTTTAAATATACATTTATCATAATTACAAAATATACGGCGAATATTCGGAGAATATTCGCTAATACTCCCCCTCAGACGGAGCGGGAGGAGGCCGAACGCTAAGGCTGGATCGGAAGTCAGTGAAGAGCTGTCGCGGTAGTCCCTTTTTGAAGATGTCTGCATATTGATAGGAGGAAGGCACGTGTAATATTTTGACCTGACCACGGGCAACCTTCTCTCGCACAAAGTGGATATCCATCTCAATATGCTTAGTCCGCTGATGTTGGACCGGATTATGAGACATATAGATGGCAGATATATTGTCACAATAGACTATAAACGCCTTGCGCAGTGGACACTGGATAAGTTTCCTTAAATATACATCTATCATAATTACAAAATATACGGCGAATATTCGGATACTCCCCCTCAGACGGAGCGGGAGGAGGCCGAACGCTAAGGCTGGATCGGAAGTCGGTGAAGAGCTGTCGCGGTAGTCCCTTTGTGAAGATGTCTGCATACTGATAGGAGGAAGGCACGTGTAATATTTTGACCTGACCACGGGCAACCTTCTCTCACACAAAGTGGACATCTATCTCAATATGCTTAGTCCGCTGATGTTGGACCGGATTATGAGACATATAGATGGCAGATATGTTATCACAATAGACTATAGAAGCCTTGCGGAGTGGACACTAGAGTTCCAAAAGAAGATTTTGGAGCCAACAGATCTCAGCAACTACATTAGCAACACCGCGATATTCTGCCACATCATTCGAACGGGAAAGTGTGGCCTGCCGCTTGGCGGACCATGAGATAAGATTATCCCCAAGAAATACACAGTACCCTGAGGTGGAGCGACATGTGTCTGGGCATCCTGCCCAATCTGCATCCGTGTAGGCAAGTAGCTTGGTTGGGGCAGAGGGGTATAGATATAATCTGAAGTCTAGTGTGCCCTTAACGTATCTGATAATACGTTTGAGGGCGGCAAAATGGGACTCTCCTGGGTCGTGCATGAACAGACACACCTGCTGAACGGCATATGCAATATCAGGCCTAGTGAATGTAAGATACTGAAGAGCACATGCTAGACTCCGATATAGAGTGGGATCATAACCTGGCGCACCGTCATTGGCACTAAGATTGGATTTTGAGTCCACCGGAGTTGGCATAATTTTATAATTTGCCATCTTGGCCCTGTACACTATCTCTTCTGTATACTTACGCTGACACAGGAACATAGTGGCTGCAGATCTGGTCACCTATATACCCAAAAAATAACTTAGCTTGCCCAAGTCATTCATAGCAAATTCAGTTTTGAGTAGAGCAATGATTTCATTCTTCAACCCGTCAGATGAGGCAGTAAGAACAATGTCATCGACATATAATAGCAAATATGCAGTGCTGCTACCTCGGTTAAAGGTGAAGAGAGAGTTATCACACCTGCTACATATAAACCCAATCTGCAGAAGATACCTGGCAAAACGATCATACCAAGCGCGGGGTGCCTGTTTCAATCCATACAGTGATTTCCTGAGACGACATACAAACTGCGGAACTGCCGGATGAACAAAGCCAGGGGGCTGATGCATGTATACAGTTTCTTTCAAATCTTCATGAAGAAATGCATTCTTGACATCGAGCTGATGAATCGGCCAATGCAAGCGTATAGCAATGCTGAGAACAGTCCGAATAGTGGCCGATTTAACAACCGGACTAAATGTCTCACCACAATCAATACCCTCCTATTGATTAGTGCCATTTGCAACTAGTCGTGCCTTATACCTCTCTAAGTCACCATTGTCTCTAAACTTGTGACGAAATAGCCATATACACCGGATAACATTCACACCAGCTGGTCTAGGTACCAAATCCCAAGTGTTTTGCTTGGTTAAAGCGTTAAATTCCTTGCACATGGCCGCATTCCAATTAGGGTCCAGTTTAGCTAGTTTTGGATTCTTTGGAATAGGTGATAAGGTTTGTGTGGAGAGATTGAAGTGAACCTTGGGTTTGAAGATCCCGTGTTGTGCACGAGTCTCCATGCGGTGAGAGGGAAGCAGTGGAAGGTCGGGACTGGTTGCTGGACTAGGAGGATGTGTATCTACTGGTTCTGGACTTGGAGGCAGCAAAGCTATGGAACTGGTAGTGTCCAGACTGGGAGGTTCAGGAGACGCTGTGGGTGTAGAAGATGCTACCGGGGGTGCAGTAGACTGATAGCAGGGAATTGGAGGCAGCAGTGGTAGGGACTGGGCAGTGTCCACTGCCGGAACAGATGGCAGCGGTATTGTCCTTTGCCGGAGACACATCAACTGGAGTAGAGGAGACATAGGAGACTCATTGAGAAATGTGTAATCCGTTGTTTGGAATTTTCAAAGGTTTGAAAAAGAAAAGGTTGTCTCGTCAAATGTGACGTGACGGGAGATGATTATTTTGCGAGTGGCAATGTCATAGCATAAGTAGCCCCAATGATTAGGAGACAGACCAAGGAAGACACATGGCAGAGTGCGAGGGGCAAGTTTGTGAGGTGCAGTGGAGGCTATGTTGGGGGTAACATAAGCATCCAAAAATACGTAGGTGATCATATGATGGTAGCTTACGGTATAAGATTTTGGTAGAGGTCTTATTGTGGAGTGTGCTAGTTGGTAAAATATTAAGAAGGGATTCTACCATTTTGACAGCATAGACCCAAAAAGGCGGTGGTAGACAGACATGAAACAGAAGTGTGCGAACCATGTTATTGATAGTACGTATAATTCGTTCAGCCTTTCCATTTTGGGAAGAAGTATAGGGACAAGAAAAATGGAAAACCATGCCTTGTTTAGAACAGAAATTGTGAAATGCCGAGTTATTAAATTCACGTCCATTATCACATTGGAATGATTTGATAGATTTTTCAAATTGTGTCTTAATGAATTTTTGAAACTCGATGAATTTGGCAAAAACTTCAGATTTGAATTTCAGAGGGTAAATCCAGACAAAGTGTGAAAAATCATCCAAAAATACTAGATATAATTTATGACCCAAAGAGCTAACAATCGGAGATGTCCACAAATCAGCATGAACAATATCAAATGGAGAAAAAGTAACACTGTTGAATGACATAAATGGAAGACGAGTATGTTTGCCTAGTGGGCAAGAAAAATAATGTTGGGCAATTTTCCCATTATTACATTGAATACGCTTAGAGGTCCTAAGAAAAGTAAAAACTGGGTCTCCGGGGTGTCCGAGTCTGTTGTGCCAAGTTGAGGGAGAAATCGCCGCAAGGGATAGGGGTGCTTGCGGTCTAACAGCGGAAGATTGAGTGAATGGGTAGAGATCTCCCACACTATTGCAGCGTGTAAGAATTTTCCCTGCATTGAGTTCCTTCACAGAAAAACCAAAATGGTCAAATTCGACAGACACAGAATTATTTCTAGTAAATTTTCTAACAGAGATTTAGTTTTTAATGATGTTAGGAGTGTATAGGACGTGGTTTAGGGAGAAAGGCGGGTGTGGATGTTTGGTGTGTGTGTTACCGTAACCTTCAATTGGAATGCGATGACCATTGCCGACAGTAATAAATTGAGGACACTTTAACTGAAGCAGTTGAGATAAGTTACCTGACGATCGGGTGAGGTGAGATGTGGCTCCAGTGTCCATGTACCAATTTTCGTCGGGCTGTTGAAGGTTCATGGTGTTGTAGGCCTGACCCAAATCAGTGGGGGCCAGGCTGCTAGGGTGCTGCTGGACCGAAACCAGGTGGGCCTGCTGCTGATGGGCCTACCTGGTGGCTGGGACAGGGCCCAAGATGCTGGTCGACCATGCAGGCCCAGTTCTGCTGGTTGGGCCACCACTGCTGCTGTTGGTTCCAGAATTGCTGTTGTCCAGTGTTTGGGCCTGTTTGCTGTCCAGCCCACTGGTTGCGTTGGCCTTTTCCACGGTCCTTGCCTTTGTTGTTGCGACCTCTGCCGCCACGACCTTTGCGTAACTTTCTTCTTCTTCTTTGGACATCTTTGTGGTGGTCGGTTCTTCTTGGCCACAGGTGTTGCCATCCCGTCAACGGCTAACGCCTTTTGATTATGTTCCTCTTGTTTAGCACGTCTAGTTTCTTCCAACAATAGTTGTGAACGTGCCTTGTTGAAACTTGGGAGAGGGTCGACTTGTTGAATCATTGTTGCGAGTGTGTCATATTCACCTTTCGGTAAATCCGCAACAAGTTGAAGCACCATCTTGGTTTCTGAAATAGAAGTGCCGACGTTGGATAGTTGATCGGTTATGAGTTTCAGTTGCTTACAATATTCGGACATGTTGTTAAAATTCTCGAGGCGGGTATTGTTGAATTGCTCTTCCAAATATACGACCCGAATATTTTTATTGTTCTGAAAGATTTTTTCTAGCCGGACCCAAAGTTCACGTGCCGTAGCACCTGTTTTCATGATAGTGCACAATAGGTCTTTGGAGATGGTGCCGTAGATCCATTGTTTGACAATGACGTCAAGACGACGCCAGATTGAGTCTGTAACATCGGTAGGACGAGGGACAGATTCGTCAATATGATCGAGCACGTTGTATGCACATGCATGAATGTAGAATAGTTTCATCCACATGGAATATTGACAGTCTTCTTGGTCAAGAATTATAGGGATAAAATTCTTGATGTTGTTAACGGCGAATGCCGGATGAAAAGAAGATAATGAACGTTGAGAGGGGTTGTCAAGTGTGCCAGTGGATGAACCGGAATTTGTGGGGGAAGACATTGTTGAAGGGAAAATTCTGGCCGAGAAATTTCTGGTTTGGTCAAGAAAAGAGAGAGATGAAGAAGAATAGTAGGGTTTAGGTTTTAGGCTCTTGATATCATGAAAGATAGAATAATTTCCCCTGGGGATTCCTTCCATTATTCATAATATATATAGTTGTACAAAGGTTGATTCCTAATATGGTACGAATCCTAACTTACCTTACAAAGGTTGATTCCTAATACAATTAGAATCCTAAGTTACCTTAAATATACATATATCATAATTACATAATATACGGCGAATATTCGCTAATATACTATAGAGTTGAATAAAAGTTAATTTAATTTTTTTTTTTGAGTTTTGGAATTCATGATTTTAATTGATAAAATATCTTGATGTGTAATTATCACTTTCTTCAAAAGCTGTTATTAGCATAAATTATCACGTGCAGTTGCTAATTGGATGGTTGACATGTTCAAATGCCAATTAGATCAATTCAAAGATTGCTTGGCGCAAATCAAACAAAAAAAAAAACATTAGGAGCTGAATAGGTAGCTTATTTAAAAACCAAAAAAAAATTAAAAATTTGTCTTCGATACTTTATTTGTTTAATGGGCTATTTTAAGTAGTGTTTAATATAATTTAACTACTAATTTTGTGTTTTTGATGTATTAAAAAAGTACACGTTCACTATAGTTCTCATAATTCAATTGATGCACCTAGTGCTTCCTATAAGGATGGATGGGGGTAATCTCTCGCGATTATTACTAGACTACATAGCAAGGCTTTGCCCCCTTCGATGCAACACTACTTCAAGGAGGTAGAGCAATAGACAGGCCCGGCCCAATGTCTAGGCCTATAAGGCATATGCCTTAGGCCCCAAATTTGGGGGCCTCAAATTTTACCCCAAATAAATTTATGTATTAATTTTTCTTTAAAGAAAATTAGTTATTTCTGATAAAAAAAAAGTGCAAGATTTTTTATAAATTTATATTATTTTATTCTATTTAACCTTTTTCAAATAAAAAAATTATCCACTAACATTTTCATTATTTTATTCTATTTAATTCTTTTTGTACTCTCTTTGACTCACATTATTCTCTTTAACTCTACTTGTACTCTCTTTCTTCAAAGTTAGAGTAATATTTTGTCAAAAATAAGAGTCAGTAGTCGAAAGGTGTTGAACAAAGTGAATTGCCAATTTTTTTTATGTTTCTTTTTAGGTTTTCAAACATTGTAACAATAATATCAAAGTGAGTATATCAAGTTATCAACTTCTTGAATTAGATCATATCGTTCTAACATCTATTATTTTTATATAAAATGTTTCAACTTATTGCTTATAGAATTACGTTAACAGTTCTTGTAATGATTGTCTCAGTGGAAGGATGTTTTTCGATGTTGAAATTGATTAAATCTTACCTAAAATTAATAATTGAGAAAAAAAATTAAGTAATATATATATATATATATATATATATATATATATATATATATATATATATATATATATTGTTTAGATTTTAGGCCTCTAATTAAAATTTTGCCTTAGGCCTCTAATTATGTTGAGCCGGTCCTGACAATAGATTATGTTCTTTCAGTTTTTATAGTTATGCACAGATTTTTAACGGTTTGACATTAATAAAAGGATCTAATTTGCATAAACGTACTTTCCTATTATTTTCGATAGCCTCGCCGAAAATATTAGGAGAAGCATAATATTTGATGTCAAGCCCGTCACATTTTTTTTTTTTAAAATTCTTAATTCATTACGACAAACTTGTACAAGTTTCAGTAAAACAAGATAATCCAAGGTTCATAACACGCTCAAAGTCTCACAATAGTCATCAAAAAGCTAAGTAAAATGAAAGAACCCTAACTTAATTATTCTAAACTTGGCTAAAAAGTTCAATTAGATCGCATCTTGCAAATCTTGATAGTGGATGCATGTTATAAATTTGAACAATTCAAGGATGCCTCAAGTAAACTCGTCAAGTGCGTCGGGTTGGCCCGGACCTGACCCGATAAGCTGGTCCATTACTAGCCCAAAACGGAACCGGCTAAGGGAGGCAGGGGGCTGAGGTAGGTGGGACATTTTAGAGGATTGGGCCGAACAAGGTAGACAGCTCGGTAGCCCGGACCATCAGTGAGCCCAGATGTTGGTTGTTGGGTACCAGCCCAGCCCGACTCAGTTCAAACTAATCATAATTATACAAAATTATAATTAAATATGTTTGGTAGGATGTGATACTTTCTACCTACTTTATGATAAAATATCCAAATGGATTATAATACATTTGTACAATGGTAATGAAATACATTTGTACAAGTAATAATTGATATAAGTAGATTAAATTTGGAGTACTTATTATAACACTTGGTAAATTGAATTACGTGTGGATGTGTTAAATGGAATTAATGTGACATTTTAGACATGTGAAGTTCTACCGGGATGAGTTTGGGTGGAAATAGTTATTTTGAAATCAAGACGAGTAGTGAGGTGCTTGAGAGATGATAGAATCAACTAAGTTTACGATACGTCTGCCTTCAAGTCCGATTACGTGAAAATCCGTTGTGAATTTGAGAAAACTTAAAACATGAAAGTTGTAGATCTTTGAAATAACTTCCAACGAGCTCTGTATAAGAAGTTATGTGCATTACAAAAATACTGCGCAGAAGTCGACACAGGCCACCCGCGATGGCCACGTGTCGCATGTGGGGGCACGTGCGATCGCCAGTGTCACAGGCCGAGCGCAAAAAATCACTCTCTTTGAACCTTGACTTGTAGGGGTCCCGCGATGGCCATGCATCGCGGGTCCATCACTGAAAAGGTCTACTTTTGGGTCAAAATTCAGATTTTCATATTCTAGCATATATTTAAGCTTGGGGTTTATTTCCCTAACACCCCTAATCACGAAAATTACCCTAGAACAAGAGAGAACTCGTATCAAAGCCTCAAGAACACTCAAAGGTAAGTTTAATGATGATTTCTAGTTAATTCCAATTCTCCAACTTCACATTAACGTGGTTTAACCCTTCAAAAACCCTATATATTGGTTGAGTCTTCTTCGTTAGAGAGAAAGCCTTAGAATTCGAATTCAAGTAACTTGAACATACCCCTTAAATTAATCATAGCATTGTATTAATGATTATAAACCATAGGTTATTGAGATATTAGTTGATGGGTTTGTTAAAGAGAATCATATGAACTATGGAAGGGATATGTATTGTTGATTTAGAATTGTTGTAATCATATGGGTGATAAAGAATGATGTTAATTATATTTATTTGAGATTGTAGATTTGCCTAGAAGCAAGAGAATGGGTTGTTGGGTTTAGATACATCAGTAATAAGGGTTATGAAGCTTTATGCCCAATGTCTAAAGTGACCAAAATATGAGCAAGAGTGCTAATATTGATTTCCTTTGATCCATATAGCTATAAATTAACGTTGAAAAAGACAACGAACATTGTGACACGCTTAAAAGGTAGGGATTAAAGTATGTAAGGCTAACTCTCTATGTGTGGGAACATTATTGATCTTCCCCGCGTCACGTTCTTTTATGATTACTACATATTACGTCAGAAATAGAGTTAAGCCCTAGTTTTATAAAGAGCTTCAGAACTTCCATTATCTAAACTATATAGTTTCGTAATTCATTCATGATTGCCTTTCCAAATACCGTGAACTGAGTACGTAATTAGTAAAGACTCGTGTTTGATATCCCATGAGCCTCAGTCATGAAAAATCAGTATGCTTATGAACAATTAATACTTTAAACTTCATAATCAGTTTATGTATTCATGTCTCAGCATAGTAATGTTCAGTATTTCAGTTTTATGCATTACAATATGATTCTCAGTTCCTTTATATAAATTGTTGAATGTTGAACACCTGTATTTGGGCCCGAGACCATAGTTTATATATATGTATACTTGGACCTGAGGCAACAGATTTATGCACTTATATTGGGCCTAAGGCCACATATTATTAACTCAGTTAAAACATGTGATTTTACATTCAGAGCATGGAGTACTTATGACTATTCTTCTCTTGTTCAGTTCAACTATCAATATGTTTTAGTTTCAGTTTCAGTATGTTCATATTATTGATTTGGCCTGCCCTTTATCGAGCACCCCATGACTATTTATTATTTAGGTCAGTTTTACATACTAGTACAATTCAAATGCACTGACGTCCCTTTTACTCAGACCTGCATCTCATGATGCAGGTAAGATTTACATGACAACGAATTAGCTTGCTAGAATTCTCGTATCAGTTATTTGGTGAGCCCTAGTTCCTTCAGATCGTTATCTTATTTTTTTAGTTGTTCAGTCATACTAGACAGTCAGGTATGTCGGGGGACTTATCTTGATTAACATTCAGTATTTCAGTATTCATTAGAGGCTTCATTGACTAGAGTTGCAGTCAGTCAGTTTTAGCATACTTTTATGTTAGCCATGTAGGCTACGTTTTTATATTTCAGACTTATTCCGCATTTATGATTCAGTTAGACTTTTCAGCAGCTCAATATGTTTATATATTTTATTCTATAATCAGTAGATACCACATGTTAATTCAGCCAGCCAGTTGGTTCACTCGATCACATGTAGTAAGGTACCGAGTGACGTGTTATGCCTAGGTCATGATTCATGACGTGACAAAGCTTGGTATCAAAGCGCTAGGTTCAAGTGTCCTAGAGAGTCTATGAAGTCGTGTCTAGTGGAGTCTCCTTTATATGTGTGTGCCAGTCACACATATATTTGGTTGACTACCAAGACATTCAAGATTGTCTCACTTCTTTCTACTCTAGATTGTGTCATGAAGCTTAGAGTAGTAAATAACCTTCTATTCATATCAAATTTTGTACGCATCGATCGAAAGCGACGAGCATGGAGTTCAAGGTCCGTGTGAAGATTATCCAATGGGGAATAATTATGAAGTTTCTCATAGTAATAAATGAGACTTGAGATGATAAAGAAAGTAGATGTCACCCGAGAAGAGGCAGTTGTATTATGGATGTAAAAGTCGGATAGTAACAATTTACTTAAGGAGGGGAATGTGATGACTTCATTGAACATGTTAGAAGAGATTTGAGGATGGAAAGAGAGATAAGAACTGCAGAACGAGATAGACACAAAAATCAGCAAAAAAGCTAAGTATGCAGAAAACTTTATTCATGGAGGATCTCAGGGAGATGGAGAAAGACATTTTTTCAATAAAAGGGGTCATCAGGACCCGCTCCATCTACAGTCAATGCACCAGTCCCGAGGTCTAAATATGATCATAAAGGTCAATTCAGCTAGAGATAGAGTTTTAGAGCACAAGACTCTCAGTTATAGGCTAGTGTAGGCCACAAAGGTATTCAGAATTCTATGTGCAACGAGTGTGGTAAGAGTGTCATTCGGGTATAGATGGGTGTTTTGGGTGTTTCCAATAGGGTCACTAGCTGAGGGACTACCCATCTTCGCAATAGGGTACCGTAGGTAACATGGTTCAGTATAAAAATTCAGAAGCTCTTCGTAATTCACAAGTCCAAACTGGGCGTAACCCAACTAAGTCTAGTATTATAGACCTGTGTCAGAACCGCTTGTATGCTTTAGCAGGTCATCAGGACTCAGAGGTATCACCACATGTTGCCACAGGTATGATGATGATGACTCTAATGTAAGACCCTACGGGGAAACATGTTAAGATTTTAGCCACATCGGGCATAATTTGATTACCATGGTTTTGAACAGAGAGGTGTCTAAGGGAAAATTACATATGATTCTTAAGTGTTATGATTTTTCAGAGAAAGTATATTTTTCGTATAATCCAAGCACATGAATAAAAAAATATGGTGTATAACATGATAACCATGAGACGATATTAAATTTCTAGAAATAGTTTTAGTTTGTTTAAGTTTAGTCAGATTAGAACCAGAGAGTACGATGGTATAAGTTACTATGAGAAGGAACTATTATTTAGAGGTAAGAAGGTGTGACAGTTCCCTCTTAGGTTATGTGATTAAGTGCTTACCCCGGATGTGTATAGCCTAAGAAGATTTTAAAGTGTATAGAGAGTACGTGGTTAGGTATTTCAATCTTTCGTAAAAGAGAGATGTAACTTCCCTAAGTGTAAACCATAACTATAGTTCATAAAATATAGTATATGACCGTAAAATAGGGTCAGTTGATGAGGAAAGTTAGAAATAACATTGTGCTTCACTTTAGTATTCAGAGCATAACTAGAGCACCTGAGGCTAGCAGGTGATCAGTAGAAGAATAGTAAGTAAGTTTTGAGTAGATGCAATGAATTAATAATTTCAACAGAGCTAGTAGAGGTACGATTTGATATCCTTAGTCAGGTTAATACTAGTGAGTAGGTAACAGTTTGAATACACTGAATGCATGTTAGAACCCAACGAGTTTAAGTTAAACATGAAGTACCGTGATAGTGGAAGAAGAAAATCAACTAGGCAGTAAGAGAGCAAACTATAGAAGAATATCTTTTAAGAGTTATAAGAAAGGGTTTCCTTAATATTGATAGTGTGAGAAAAGTTACGTAAATACGATTTTGTATGGAAGTTATGAACATATTAGTACTCGTTTATGTAAGTAACTTATTTTTCTACCAAGGAATACTTCTCAGAAGTTAGTCTAAAGATGAGTCCTCAGTAATGTAAAGTATGAAAGATCGCAGAAGATAAGGAACGATAGTTGGACCCAATCAGGGAGAATGATACACAAGTATAAGACCTTAACCCTTGGTCTAAGGGAGAGCTGTAAATCGTCAGTAAATCCAGTTGGACGGTTGAAACATAATGAGATAGTCTCTAGAAGGGATGTGCCTCGCAGGTATAAGAAACATGAAGTGAGTAGAATGATAGTCGATCGACTTGTATCAAACTCAGTTATATCTGTAGAAGATCCCCAAAAATCTATGAGTTCATGTCAAGTCATGTGTTACGTGGATGGTGCCATTGCAAGAGACTTTAGTCTTCAGGTTGCTGATAAAAGACTTAGCACATAACAATACTATAAGTAATTTCAAAAAGTACCTCAGAAAGAAATCAAGTATGGGACGTTTAGCTCATGTTGGGGCAGACAAGAGAACTATGTTGAAAAAAGTCTTCCGATTAGCTTATCTAGGAGTTCGACTTTCGAACTCCAAAGATGGCGTTGTTGTTGTTCAGAACAGGGTTGAATCCTCCTTAGTAGCCGAAGTGAGGGAGAAGCAGTTTACTGATCCCTACTTGTTGTAGCTAAAAGAGGGGATTCACAAGCATAAGACAATGACTTTTGAACAAGGGGGAGATGATGGTACTTTGAGGTACTAAGGCAGACTATGTGTTCCAGACATAGATGAACTTAAAGAAAGGATCATGTCAGAAGCCCACAATTCCAGGTATTCTATTCACCCAGGTTCAACAAAAATGCATCATGACCTCAAGGATATTTATTGGTGGAACGACATGAAAAAGAACATTGCAGATTTTGTGGCTAAGTGTCTGAATTATCAATAAGAAATCCAAGCACCAAAGGCCCGGTGGTTTGGCTCAAAACATAGACATTCATATTTGGAAATGGGATATTGTCAATATAGATTTCATAACAGGTTTATCTCGCTCTTTTCGGAAGCACGATTCAATTTGGGTGATCGTAGAACTGCTTACCAAGTCAGTGCACTTTTTGCCCGTGAAAACTGTTGACTTAGCAGAAGACTACACTGAGTTATATATTTAGGAAATCGTCAGGTTGCATGGGACCCAGTGTCCATCATTTTAGATCGTGGTGCCAAGTTCACAACAAACTTTTGGAAATCCTTTCATAAATAATTAGGCACAAGGGTGAACCTCAATACAATTTTCCATTCTCAGATAGATGGCCAGGCAGAGCACACTATTCAGACACATGAGGATATGTTGAGCGCATGTTTTCTTGATTTTAAAAGCAATTGGGATGATCACTTTCCTCTCATTGAATTTACCGATAATAAGAATTATCACTCTAGTATCAAGATGGCACCGTTCGAAGCTCTGTATGGGCGATGGTGTAGATCACTAATTGGTTAGTTTGAAGTGGGTGAATTAGAGTTGTTAGGCCCAGATTTGGTCCATCAAGCTATGGAGAAAGTCAAATTGATTCAGTAGAGGTTGAAGACAGCTCAGAGTCGCCAAAAGTCCTATTCAGATATGTGGTGTAGAGACTTAGAGTTTTAGAATGATGATCTGATGTTTCTGAAAGTTTTGCCTATGAAAGGCGTTGTGATATTTGAGAAGAAGGGGAAGCTTCGTCCTCGATATTTTTAGCCATATAGGATCCTACGAAGGTGGTTTATGAGTTAGAGTTGCCACAAGAATTAGTTGTTGTACACCTAGTGTTTCACGTATCTATGTTGAAGAAGTTCATGGGAGACCCTCCTCTTGTTGTTCCTACAGATATCACAAGGGTCAAAGATAGTCTGTCTTATAAAGAGATCTTAGTGGCTATTCTCGATCGTCAAGTTCGTAATTGGAGAACTAAGAAAATTGCCACAGTGAAAGTTCTATAGAGAAATCAGAAAGTTGAAGAAGCTACATGGGAAGCCGAAGAGGACATGAAGTCCTGGTATCCCTACCTATTTGAAGGCAACCAGAATATGTTGAACGTAACTAACCTTTACACTCAGAACCTTATGATATAATCTTCATATTTCCAATATTTATTCAGTTCAGTAGTCATTCAGTTCAGTGTCTATTCAGTTAAGTACTTATTCAATTCAATATCTAATTAGTTTAGCATTTATTCAGTCCAGTATTCATGTGTTCATGATAGTCAGTGTTCACATATTTCCATCAATCACACTTAAGGTCTATAGTTATCTGTAGTTATAACCAGGACAATCATTCGAGGACGAATGATCTCAAGAGGGAGATAATGTAACACTCTGTAAATCCAAATTAGGTGTGGATGTGTTAAATGAGTATTAATACAATATTTTAGACATATGAAGTGATATTGGGATGAGTTTGGGTGGAGATAGTTGTTTTGAAATCAATACGAGTAGTGAGGTGCTTGAGATTCGTTAGAATCGACTAAGTTTACGATAGGTATGTCGTCCATCCCGATTACGTGAAACTTTATTAAGAATTTGAGAAAGCTTATAAAATAAAAGTTGTATATAGTTGAAATACATTTTCATGATATATGGTGGATGCAAAATGGAGTTCTATACAAGAAGTTATGCATGTCACAAAAGTACTACGCAGAAGCCGACATGGGCTACCCGTGATGACCATGTGTCGCGTGTGGGGGCATGTGCAATGGACTTGCAATGCGGGCCGAGTGCAAAAAATCATGCTCTTTGACCTTTGACTTGCAGAGGGTCCCCTGATGGCCATACATCACAGGCCCATCGCGGTAAAGGTCAGATTTCGAGTCAAAATTTGGATTTTTGTATTCTAACTTATATTTAAGCTTGTGATTTATTTTCCTAACACCCCTAATCACAAATATTACACTATAACAAGATAAAACTCGTCTCAAAGCCTCAATAACACTCAAACGTAAGTTTAATGATGATTTCTAGTTAATTTCAATTCCACAACATCTTATTAACATAATTTAACCCTTCAAAAACCCTAGATATTGGTTGAGTCTTCTTCGTTGGAAAGAAAGCCCTAGAATTTGAATTCGCAGCTTGAAAATAAAAAAAGTATCATGTTTACCCTTTAATTAATCATAACATTGGATTAATAATTATAAATCATAGGTTCTTGAGATATTAGTTGATGGGTTTGATAAAGAGAATCATATGAACTATGGTAGGGTTTTGGATTGTTGATTTAGGATTATTATAATCATATGGGTGATGAAGTATGGTGTTAGTTATATTTATTTGAGATTGTAGATTCGCCTAGAAGCAAGAGTATAGGTTATTGGGTTTAGAAAAACTATTAATAAGGGTTATGAAGCTTTATGTCCATAAGATGTTTGATAAAATGTCTAAGTGACCAAAATATGAGCAAGATTGCTGATATTGATTCACTTTGACCCATATTGCTATAGATTAACGTTCAAAATGGCAACGAATATTGTGGCACACTTAAAAGGCTGGAATTGAGGTATGCGAGCTTGAGGAAGAAAGAAGGAATGACAAATGGGACATGTTAGTAAGAGGAACGAATTACTTATTCATTACTAGTTAATCTATCTAAGTTATAACATCTTGTGAAGCGATAAAAATCACATCTATTTTTCTATCAATCACCAAATGCATTAGCCTATCAATAATGTCATCTAATGAAATGCATTGTTTACTCGTTACTATCTTATCAGTCCAGATTATAACCACGACATAAACTTTATCTTTGTTAATGCAGGACTTGATATAGATGCACCTAGTGAAAACCATCAATGCAATGACTTTAGATGCTCAAGTTTGTTGGTTCGTGCCTATGGTTTCCAAATCAATTTGTTGGAGTGTGATCTTTATTGAAGCACTTATCGATACAAAAGTTATGAAGATCGTAACTTTACCCAAACAATGAAAGCTTATGCAATTTTCATCCGATACAAACAAAGAAGATTTTTTACGGTAAGAAATGATCACTTCATGAAATATTGACAGTCTTTACAATGCCCGCGACTTTTTATGGGTCAATAAATAATATGATTATTTTGTTGTTGGCCACAATTTTATTGTAATTACAATTAACATATTTCAAATTGAAGGAAAAAGAAAAGAACAAAAAAGAAACAACAACACTGCCAACACTAATCTTCTTTACAATCTACCCTTGCAAGCAAATTTATCTCCTCTTAACCCCATGACCCAAAAAATCTCAGGGATAATCTCTTCCCTTTCTATAATTGCTTGCAGTATAGACAGTTCTTAACATTTGGGAGCATATACCCACACGGAGAAAGAGATATAAATATATTTGGCCTTGAGGGTTTGGCGTGCTTTCCTTTTATATTTCTCTATATACTTCTCTAAATACACATAATCTTATTCTCTCAAGTTTTTTCTCTTTATTTCTCTCCAATCCATACCTTATAATACATATCATATCATCATAGTGTATAAATTCTTGTTTGTGGGATAGTATTTGAGCTTATACTGAAGTTTTCTTGAATGTTAATTCTCTTATTGGGTTAGTATAGTACATTTAATTAAGGGGCCTAGTAGTGGAAGTAAAAAGGGTTTGGGTTAATACCCACAAAGCCCAATTAGTCTGTTTTGTGAAAAAGGTTATGACTTTGCCCATTTGGATTAAAGATTGGAGATTTGGTTAATCTGGGGTTTGATCCTTTTTGGTAACTGGTGAATCTTGAATTGTGCTGTGATGTGTATATATATGTGTTGGTTGGTTTCTGCTAGGGCATATTGAGAGGTTAAAACAAGGACATCCTTTGTGAGGCCTTTGGTAAGTTTGGGATTTCATTTTGAGATTAAAGGGTGTTAGAATTCTTGGGTTTTTCGGGTTTTGCTGGTGGTGCTCTATGTGAGTATCCAGTGATTACTGGTAAAGCTATCACCTTTTGATTGTCCTAGTTTTGTTGTGTGTTTTGAGATGAAAGGCTTAATAGCATTTGTTTCTTGATCACTTGTTAGTTTGTTACTGATTCTTTGTTTATCTGCTAGTGTTTATTAGTTGCCCTTGTTTTCCTTTATCAGTGGTGTAAGAACTCTGGTTGTGAAATAATTTGTGAGTCAGAAATTTAGATATGAACAGGAGGGTTCGGAGGAAATTGACAAGGAGGGGACAGGAGAAGGTTGATTGCACCGAGGTTGATGGGTGTTTGGCTTTGGATGAGAGAGGGATTGTTGATTGGACTAGGTTACCGGATGATACGATAATCCAGCTATTTTCGTGTCTGAACTATCGTGATCGAGCGAGCTTGTCATCCACCTGTAAGACTTGTACTAAGATAAATCTGAAGGTATAAATAAGTAGCCGACATGGCTAACACAAAAGCTAGCTAAACTCTGACTAACTGTAACAATAGACTATGAAGCCTCTAAGAATAATGAACTACTTACTGTTACCGGGACAAGTCTCCCGACATACTTGACTGTCTGCAATAACTAAAAAATGTAAATAAGATAACACCCCGAAAGACAGGGGATCGCCAACTCAGCTGATATAGGTGATCCTAACGAGCAGATGCATCATCATGTAAACTATTACCTGCATCACGAGATGCAGGCCCAGGGCAAAAGAGACGTCAACACATTTTAATTGTACTAGTATATAAAACAACTGAAAGAAAGAACTATAAGCGGGGTGCTCGGGAAAGGCAACCCAAATAATTAAACAGGTAATAAATACTGAAACTGTAACTGATAACTAAAATGAACGTGACAGGTGAAGTTATGAGTACTTATTGTTCTACATCTGAAACATCTGTTTAACTGTAAATTATATGTGGGGTCTTGGCCTAATAATAGATGCACAAACTGTGGCCTTGGACAAGTACGTGTGTCAGAATGTGGCCTTAACCAAGTGTACATATGTGGGGCCTTGGCCCAATAAGAAATGCACAACTATGACGTTGGCCAAATAATTGCATCAGTATATGGCCTTGGACAAGTATACGTATACATGAGACTTGTTCCCTATGCAATCACATATGTTCATTATACATTAATTATTATTAAGGGACTGAGATTACTGAAATAAAGAACATCACTAACTGAGACATGTATTCATGAACTGACTATGAGACATGAAGCCTTAACTGTTTCTAGACCTACTGAGTTTCTAGAATGAGACTCATAGATATCAATCACGAGTCTATACTGATTACGTTCTAAATTCACAATGTTCAAAATGACAATCATGGATGAATTACGAAACTAAGGAATAAAAGTTCTGTAGCTATTCAGGAAACTAATGCAATATGTAGTAGTCAATAAATAATGTAGCATAGGGAGAATCATCAACATTCCCAAATGTAAAAAGTTAGCCTCACATACCTGTAATCGCTCCTACCAACGGACTCTCTTGTTTTTTTATGAAGAACGCTCCAAACCCTAGCTTGAATCACTTGTGAGGATTTCGTTATTAATCATATATTTTAGTTAGAGGATCATGTTACTAATCATGATTTAATGTTATAATTACAAAAGAGTTGTTAGGAACGAACAAACCTTGCTATGAGAGGTTCAAAAGAGAGAAAAAATGCTTTGGAGAGGGTTTTCTATGAGGTTGAATAAGTTGGTGAATATTTTTTGGACTAAGTGTTATATTAATAAGACATTCAATTTGGACGCCCCCCACCTCGCTGAGCGAGGTGTTGTCTCGCTCTGGCTTCACTTAGCGAGCTGCCATGTCCGTTTTACACTTGGATGAATTTTTGGAAAAAAATCATTTTGGACACCCCACCTCGGTAGGCAAGGTCTATAGCAAGGTGTTGTCTCGCTCTGGGCTTCACTTAGCGAGTTCCCATGTCCATTTCACACAGCCAAAATGTTACATTTTTCTACGGTACTGATAGCGTGTCAGTAAAATGGTCATAACTCCTAGCGAAAAAGTTTCATTTGAGCTTTGAAACATATGGTTGGAAAGTTATTTCAAAGATCTACAACTTTTATGTTTAAGTTTTCTCCAATTCTCAACGGATTTTCACAAAATCAGGATGGAATGAAGACTTGTCGTAAACTCAGTCGATTCTATCGAATCTCAAACACCTCACTACTCGTCTTGATTTAAAAACAACCATTTCCTCCCAAACTCATCCCTAAAGCACTTCACATGTCTAAAATGATACATTAATACTCATTTAACACATCCATACCTAATTCAAATTTACGGATCGTTACATTATCTCCCTCTTGGAATAATTCATCCTCGAATAATTGTACTAGTGTGACTACGGATAACTCTGAACCTTAAACATGACTGATGGAAACATGTGAACACTGAACTATCACGAACATATGAATAGTGAACTGTCACGAACATATGAATGCTGAACTGAATACTGGACTTAATAGGAGGTACGAATGTAAAAGTTAGTTACCTTCAATACTTTCTGCTTGTTCTTCAAAAAAATTGGGGTATTTGGACGTCATTTCCTCATCTGTTTCACACGTAGCTTCTTCAACCTTTTGGCTTCTCCATAGCACCTTTACTGAGGTGACATCCTTAGTTCTCAACTTGCAAACCTGACGATCAAGGATAGCCATAAGTATCTCCTCATAAGTTAGACTATCATTAACTGTGATCGTATCAATAAGGAAAACCAATGACGGGTCTCCCACACACTTCTTTAGCATGGACACATAAAACACATTACTGAAAACAACTCTTGCGGTAACTGGAGCTCGTAAGCTACTTGACCAACCCTTCATAGAATTCTGTATGGACCTATATGCTTTCTTTTCTTTCCAAATCTCATGACACCTTTCATAGGCGAAACTAAAAACTCAATCATCAACCTGAAACTCCAAGTCTCTACGTCGCACATCCATATAGGACTTTTGGTAACTCTGAGCCATTCTCAAACATTTCTGAATCAATTTGATTTTTTTCATAGCCCGATGGACCAAGTATATCCCTAGCAATTCTATTTCACCAACTTCAAACCATCTAATTGGTGATCTACACTTATGCCCATACAGAGCTTTAAACGGTGACATCCTGATACTAGAATGATAACAATTATTATAACCAAATTCTATGAGAGGTAAGTGAGCATCCTAATTACCTCTAAAATCAAGGACATATGCCCTCAACATATCATCAAGTGTCTGAATATTGTGCTCTGTCTGGCCATCTGTCTGATGATGAAAATTTGTAATAAGGTTCACCCTTGTGCCTAATCCCTTTGAAAGGATCTCTAAAACTTTATTATGGACTGGGCACCACGATATGAAATGATAAACGTTGGGGTCCCATGCAATCTGACAATTTTTTGAATATATAATTTGGTGTAATCTTCTGTTGAGTCAGTAGTTTTCACAGGCAAAAGTGTGCTGACTTAGTGAGTCAGTCTACAACCACCCAAATCGAATCATATTTTCTGAAACGAGCGAGGTAATCCTGTTATGAAGTCCATATTTTATCATCTTTCATTTTCAAATGGGAATATCTATGTTTTGAGCCAATCCATCAGGCCTCTGGTGTTCGGCTTTCACCTGCTGACAGTTCGGACACTTAGCCATAAAATATGCAATATTCTTTTTCATGTCATTCCACCAAACAATCTCCTTAAGGTCTTGGTACATTTTAGTAGCACCTGGATGGATATAATATCATGAACTGTGCACTTTTGTCATAATTCTTTATTTGAGTCAATCTACCTCTGGGATCCATAATCTGCTTTGGTACCTTAAAGTACCATCATCTCCCCTTTTTTCAAAGCTGCTATTTTATACTCATGAATCCCTTTCCTTAACACATAACTTAGCATGATCATTTTATCTTTTTCTGTGATTTCTTAATCAGCAATAACTAAGCTCGACGATTGTTCAATCACTTTGTGTTTCTCACACATGCTAGCCACATTCCTTATGGTGATTATATCATTTTTCCCTCACTACTGAATTGAGTTTTTTCATATATCGAGCTAACTCTTCGAGTTTAAAAAGTCTAACTAGACTAACTGGCAATTCACATATCTTCCCCTTTAGACCAAAGGTTAAGGTCGTATACTTGCGGATTCGTCTCTTTTGTTGAGGTCAAGCAGTCTTTCGTTTATCTTATATCATTGTTCGTACTTTACATTATTGAGGACACATTTTTAGACTAACTTCTGAGCAATCTTCCTTTATATAAAACATAGTTACTTACATGAACGGGGAACTAATGTATTCATAAATGCCGTACACTATCTTAATGACTTAGCTTTGCTCACTCTATCAATCTTAGGGAAACTCCTTTCTAATAACTCTTAAAGGCTATTCTGATGTAGTTTGCTCTTTTACTTCTTAGCCGATTTCTCCTTCCACTAATCAGTATACATTGAATTTAACTTAAACCATTGGGTTCTAAGATGTATTCAAACGGTCACCCACTTATTGGTTTTAAACTAGCTAAGGGACTCAAATCGTACCTATTAGCTCTGCTGAAATCCTCAATTCACCTTTGATGCCCTATTTCGCCAACAAGCAATCTTTCTGATAGTGACCCTGATGGCCATACCCAAAGCACCCATAAATGCCAGAGCGGCACACCCCTTGGTGTCTCTTACCATACTTGTTGTAGGTAAGATTCTGAAAACCATTTTTCTCATACTAGCATGAGCTGGAACACCAGTGATAAATGGAGTAGGCCATGATGACCTACTATCGAAGAACAATCTAATTTTACCTCTCTGTTGTCCTCCAGGGTTAAAGTTACATGTAAGTCCATGGGCCCTGGAGCGAACATCTTGAGTCTGAGAGTCTATCTCTGGAGTAACATCAATGTTAGCCCTTTGGCTCGGAGGTGCCTTTGT
Source organism: Anisodus acutangulus (assembly GCA_029783415.1). Lineage (NCBI taxonomy): Eukaryota > Viridiplantae > Streptophyta > Magnoliopsida > Solanales > Solanaceae > Anisodus > Anisodus acutangulus. Next base: position 15,896,789 of record CM056495.1, read on the forward strand.
CTTAGCTGACATTTTCTGAAAAGATCATAATACGCACAAGTTAGAATTGTTTCCTTAAGGTCTTGCTCTAACTGCATGATCTAGAGTATGAAAGAATGGTAACTTTTCCTAAATGCTCTGTAGCCTCCTAATTATAAGTGTGGCGCGTTTCACATCCATAAGTAGGACTCTACTAGACATGTCTTGATAGACTCCCTAGGATACTTAAACCTAGTTATTTAATACCAAGCTTTGTCACGCCCCGAACCATGACATGGGCATAACACGACACTCACTACCTAACTACATGTGACCGAGTAAATTAACTAGCTGGCTGAATCAACATGTGGTATAAACTGAATGCGGAATATAACTTATCATATAGAGCTGCTAAAATGTCTAAGTGAATAATCATAGTGCGGAAATACTGAGATAAATCTGAAGGTATAAATAAGTAGCCGACATGGCTAACACAAAAGCCTGCTAAACTCTGACTAACTGTAACAATAGTCTATGAAGCCTCTAAGAATAATGAACTACTGATTGTTACCGAGACAAAGCCCCTAGCATACCTAATTGTCCGCAATAACTAAAAACTATAAGTAAAATAAAACCCCGAGAGACTGGGGCTCACCAACTAAGCTGATACGGGTGATCATAACGAGCGGATGCGTTGTTATGTAAATCATTACCTGCATTGCGAGATGCAGTCCCTGGGCAAAAGAGACGTCAACACATTTGAATTGTACTGGTATATAAAGCAACTGAAATAAAGAATTATAAGTGGGGTGCCCGGGAAAGGGCAACCCTAATAATTAAACAGGTAATAAATACTGAAACTATAACTGATAAGTGAAATGAACAAGAGAAGTGAAGTTATGAGTACTTCTTCTTTTGTATCTGAAACATTTGTTTAACTTTAATTATATATGGGGCCTTAGCCTATAATAGATGCACAAATTATGACCTTGGCCAAGTAAATGCGTCAGTCTGTGGCCTTGGCAAAGTGTACATATGTGGAGTCTTGGCCCAATAATAAATACACAAACTATGGCCTTGGCCAAGTAAGTACGTCAGTCTATGGCCTTGGCCAGGTATACGTATAGATGAGACTTGTGCCCTTGGGCAATCACATATGTTCAATATACATTAATTATTATTTAGGGACTGAAATTACTGGAATAAAGAACATCACTAACTGAGACATGTATTCATGAATTGATTATGAGACATGAAGTCTTAATTGTTTCTAGACCCGCTGAGTTTCTAGACAATCACGAGTCTATACTGATTACGTTCTAAATTCACAATATTCAAAATGGCAATCATGAACGAACTACGAAACTACGGAATAGAATTTCTGCAGCTATTCAAGAAACTAAAGCATAACTATGTTCTGAGGCAATCCGTAATAGTAAAAAATAAAGTAGCGTAGGGAGAATCATTAACATTTCTAAACGTATAGAGTTAGACTCACATACCTATAATCGCTCCCAGCAATGAACTATGCTGTTTTTGATGAAGAACGTTCTAAACTCTAGCTTGAATCACTTGTGAAGTATTTCATTGTTAATCCTATATTTTAGTTAGAGGATCATGTTACTAATCATGATTTAATGCTAGAATTACTAAAAAATTGTTAAGAACGAACTTACCTTATTGTAAGAGGCTGAGAAGAGAAAAAATGCTTTGGAGAGGGGTTTCTATGAGGTTGAATGAGTTGGTGAATGATTTTCTGGACTAAGTGTTATATTTATATGACATGACATTTGAATGCCCCACATCGCTGAGCGAGGTCTATGGAGAGCTGTTGTCTCGCTCTGGGCTTCGCTTAGTGAGTCGCCTTGTCCGTTTTATACTTAGATGAATTTTTGGAAAAAAATATATTTTGGACACCCCACCTCACTAGGCAAGGTCTATACCGAGGTGTTGTCTCACTCTGAGCTTCGCTTAGCCAGCTCCCCTGTCCATTTCACACTTAACCAAAATTTTACATTTTTCGATGGTATTGATAGTGTCAATGGCCAAAACTCCTAGCACAGAGCTCCGTTTAAGCTCTGTGATATATGGTTGGAAAGATATTTCAAAGATCTACAACTTTCATGTTTTGAGTTTTCTGCAGTTCTAAAAAAAAATTATGAAATCGGGCTAGAAGTAAGACCGGACATAAACTCAACCGATTCTATCGAATCTCAAGCACCTCACTACTCATTTTGATTTCAAAACAACTATTTTCATCCAAACTCATCCCGATAGCACTTCACATGTCTAAAATATCACATTAATACTCATTTAACACATCCAAACCTAATCTGAATTTATGGAGTGTTACATTGACGTCCCTTTTGCCATGGGATTGCATCTCACGGTGCATGTAACGATTTACAGAACGACGAATCTGCTCGCTAGGATTCTCATATCAGATGCTTGATGAGTCCTAGTTCCTTCGGAGTGTTATCTTATTTTCAGTTGGTCAGTCATACTGGACAATCAGGTATTTTGGGGGCCTTGTGTCGGTATACAATCAGTATTTCAGTATATATTAGAGGCTTCATAGACTAGAGTTGCAGTCAGTCAATTTTAGCAGGCTTTTATGTTAGCCATATTGGCTACGTTTTTATATTTCAGACTCTTTCCGCATTTATGATTATTCACTTAGCTTTTCAGCAGCTCAGTATGTATATATTTTATTCCGTATTCAGTATATACCACATGTTGATCAGTCATGCAGTTGGTTCACTCAGTTACACGCAGTCAGGCACCGAATACCGTGTTATGCCCAAGTCGTGGTTCAGGGCATGACACTTATTCATTAAGTTTTATATAAAGCCGTGAAGTTTTAGTTGTAAATGATTAAAAAAAATAGTTCCCTTTTAATTAGAGAATAAGTGCATTAGTTCTATATTATCAGGATCAAGATAAAAGTTAATTATTTGTTCTTTAAGAACTTTTAAAAACTCTGTCCGGAAAAAAGCCTGTGAACTTTTTCTCCCAAGAATTTTCTTGAAACTTGGCATGAATATAAAATTTATAAATTGAACAATAGTAACAATAAAATTAATAAGTTTAACATGTCCGCAATTTGATGACTTATCTAACAAGACTGACTATTCTAATTTCTTTGAACATTTATATACGCCATTTTCTCCATGAAATATATCTCTAGTCAAGTCAATTTCAAAGCATTGAAAATTTATTTAACTGTACATAATTTCAAAACCCAGCCCGGCCCGGCCCGTTAAAACTGTAATGTACCCCTATCCGTTTAGGAGGCTGGGTCGGATCCTTTCCCCTTCCCAAGCCCGGCCCCCAGCCAAGCCCCTTAACTATAGCCCGGCCTAGTCCCGAGTCGGCCCCGATGTGATCCACGTCAAAATGGCCCGACTCAACTCAGCCCATTTGACCGGCTTAGCCTCGCGATCGTAGGCATATGGTCATCATAGCAATCCTTTGATGGCAACTCCCCACCACGAATGCGATTCTGCAAACGTTGGTCCTCTTCTGGGATGCCCCTTTCTTTATATATGCATAAGAATATAAAAACAAGAAGATACACTTTATTTTCAAAGTTTATACAAGTGTTTGAACAATAAGTTTTTGAGCGAACATAGAAGCAACATCCGGTGCTCAATTTACTCTTGCCTTTGACAGAACCTTGTCATCGCTGCGGAAAGGCAAAATTTAAACAGATTGTCATTAGTACAAACTAGGGCTGTCCAGTGGGTCGGGTCAGCCCGATCTCGATCCGACCCGTCTCGCTACCTGCCCCACCCCGATCCCCATACAGAAAATTTTGGTCGGTGTCGGGCTTCAAACTCGGGACGGGGCCTGGGAACGTCCCGCCCATCCCGATCCCGACCCGACCCGCCCTATTCTGACCCCGCCCCGTCTCATTCGGCCTCGACAACCCCCTCCCCCTCTGCAAAAATAATCATTGCAATAACGATCAAATTTCGATTTTAATCGTTGTGCAACGGCTATAACGACCATTTTCCCCCTACCCCTTAATATTTATTTTTAACCTCTAAGTTAATAAATTTACACTGTAACTCTATTTCTCAACTATAAATACCTCATTTTCTCACAAATATTCCTACAATTTATCTAATCTCTCAATTTATCTCTCTACAATTCTACATTGCCTACTAAATATTTATATATATATTTTTTTGCTCATTTATATCAAAGTTAAAAAATTGGAAGTGAAGTTGGTCACTAGCTTGAGGATCATACATCGAGCAAAGTTTTAATTTTCAACCTCGATTACACGTCGACGTTACGTCGGCGTTTGGTACCTTCATTCCTTCTTTAAATTATTATTGTTACTTTATTTTAATTATCGTACTTAATTTCATTATCTTTAATTATTTATCTGCATAATTAAAATGGAAGGATTAAGATGTATGTTTAAGGGTAAGGGTAAGTTTAAGGGTGCTTCTTTTAGTAGTTAACAAGGGCAGGAGTACTTCTTCTAGTAATCATATTCCTAGTCCCGATGATTTCATTGATTTCACTCATATAGATGAAACTGCCTTTTTAATAGTATACTATTAGATGATGAGGTAGATGAACCAAACTTTAATTTAGACGATAATCTAGATGACACACCCATTAGTGCACCTCAACCTCAGGCTCATACTGAGTCTCAACCTGAAACTGAAACTGGAATGCCTCCTATTCCCCCTAGTATGAGTCGAGGCCCCACACAACGAAAATTAAAATAAGTTGCATGAGATATTTTTGATAGGGACCAAGAGAATCAACTAGCTAGATGTAAAATTTATAAAAATGTTTATAAATTTAAAACCGGAAAAGGTCAAGGTGGGACGGGAGGTTTATTGAGACATGTGCAAGGCGATCACATAACTAGGTGGAATCAATACCAGGCTAAAAAATCGGGTGTGCCAATGCCATTTGAGTCGGGACAAGGTTCACATAGTGTCCCCGACCAAGTACATGATCAAATTAACTCGATGACGGGGGAATTTTTGGTCCTATGATAAAAACAAAGATAGGGAAAATATGGCAAAATTAGTTGCGGTGGAGGGTTTGCCTTTTTCATTTCCTTCGAGAAACATATAATCCTGTTTTTAATGATTTTTCTAGATCAACTATTAGAAGGGATGTTTTTAAATTTGCAAGTGAATATCAACAATATTTACGTTATGCGTTGTATCATTTTAATGGCAAAATGACTATCACTTATGACATTGGCCGTAGTACTAACGGTAATGATTATTTAACGGTAACATGGCATTGGATAGATCAAAATTGATCTATGCAAAAACGTATTTTAACATATAGATATATTGATGATAGGCACACTGGAAGTTTATTGCACAAAATATTAATGAAATTTGTAATTATTATGAGATAAATGATAAAATTATGACTATTACATTAGATAATGCTACTTTTAATGATTATGCTATAAGACTTTTAAAAGTTCGATTAACTCCATATTTTCCTGATCATTTTCATATAAGATGTGCGTGCCATAGTTATAACTTAATTGTAAAGGATGGCCTAAAATTTTTTGAAAGCATTCTTGATAAAATACAATTTGTTATAAATTTTATTTTTAAAGGTAATAAAATACAAAGACGCAAAGAGTATAAAAAAACTTGTCATGATTGAGGATTGCCTTATAGAAAAATTCCAGAAGAAGTTTCGACTAGGTGAAATTCTCTGTATAAGCAACTACTTGTTGCTTACGATTATAAACAACATATAACTTTATTATTTAACGCCCATAATAAAAAATCAAAGAGATGTGCTTGTAGATAATGATTGAGAAGTTTTTTTTAGAACTTAATGGATTTCTAGAGAATTTTTTTCAAGCTACTAAAGAATTTTTCGGTATTTATTATCCTACTATTTCAAATATGTTATTTTATATAGCTCTAATATTTTTGTTACTTAATGAATATATGCAAAAACCAACTTATAAGGCATCTATTGAAAAAAATGTTTAAAAAAAAACTTTTTATATTCCCACTATTTATATTATTGGTGCGGTATTAAATCCGACTATTAAAGTAGACAGTTGTAAAATGCTAATAGAAACGATTTATGATTGTATAGAAGTACTTTCAACAAACTCAACTGAAGAACCAACTCACAAACCAACTAAAGAAGAAGTTACGTCTAGCATACACACTGAATGCAAACAAGTATATATGTATTACCAACCACAAAGTGCAAATAATCATCCGGCTTCTGTACAATCTTCTACTACTTCACTGCAACCTTATAAAAACATGCGGTTTCTGCTGCTAGTATTCAAGGCCTTAGAAATAAAATGTTTAGTGGTTCAACTTCTTCACAAGTTAGCGAATTTGATGTTTATGTTTTGCAGGGTTTTGTACCGTACGAATTAATTATCAATGATGAAGGACATGAAGACCTGCTGAAATACTGGAGGTAGAATGAGAATACATATCCGACACTAGCAAAGATGGCCCAAGATGTGTTGAACATTCAAGCGTCATCAACAGCGTCTGAAAGCACTTTTTCTGCTGGAAGATTTCAAATAGGAGAGCATAGACATTCATTGGCGGTAGACGCATTGGAGATTTCAGTTCTATTCAGAGATTGGATTCGAGCGGAGTGTAGAAGGTGCTGTCAACCGGAGATCAACGAAGAAGAAGACAACAACTACAACGAAATCTTATCTGAGGGAATAGGAAGCGACGTCGAACAATTTGACCAACAAATTCCAATTCCAACCGAAGATCCTCAAGACATTGTGAGGAAATTAGAAAAAGTATGGTTAACAATGTAATTATTTTATTGCAATTTTACTATGTGATTTGCAACTTTTGAATAACACCACAAAGTTGCAATTTTGAAATTGTATTACAAAAAACTTATATTTCTATTAAATAATATAAGAGGCACAAAAACAACATTGAGATATTTTTATTACACTATCTTGTTCAATTATTGAAATGTTTATATATATTATTTTTTAAAATTAAGTGGCAAAAAAACCCCCAAATCCCGACCCGACCCGTCCCCCCAAATCCCTGCCCCTCTTCCGGTGGGATGTGGGAAGGGACAGGACCTCTTCCCGTCCCGCCTATCCCGGCCTGCCTGGCCCATTGGAACCCGCATCCCGACCCTCCCCGTCCCTGGCTCGCCCCGCCCCGTTGGACAAACCTAGTACAAACTAAATCAGTTCAAAATTTTCATAACGGTTACCAATAACATATATGCAAAACAAGTTAGACATGTTTTTTCTTGTGACAAAGTAGCACACGCTGACGCCAGAGTTTGCAACTCGACTAGCATTGCTTGAACGCGCCTATGGATATAACAAAGCCTTTGATAAAAATCATCCCCATCAATAGAAGTATTGAGTTTGCATCCAAATTCTCAGATATCATCACGGATAGAACTCAACTACAAAGGTTCTTAAGGAGATAAACTCTATGATGCAAGATATCAATACATTACTTCATATGAATATTCACGACTCTATTAAACCTATAAACAAGTTTTACTAATAGTGAGTACAATGTTAATCTAAATACATCATTTAAATTATGGCAATGTTTTTTCATTTCTTTTATTTAGTAAATTGACAAATATGAAAATCAGCACATCTGAGAAACAATTATTTTGTGGTAAAATAACTATGAATGTTTACAAATTGTAAACCAAATACAATCTCAACAAAGTTGTCCCACTGATATATTCTTTTACTTAAGCACTTCAATTATTACTCCTTCCGTTTTAATTTATGTGGAGGTGTTTGACTTAATGGACTAACAATCCTGGAGTTAGACATCATATTCCAATATCTAGGCTGATTGCGAAATATTAGCAAAATCTTAATTTAAAAGCTGCTGCTCTTTATTAGAAGATGTATGCAATGGTCAACTTAACCCTTTTCATGAATTAAAATATGCGGTTTTACCATATAACAAAATACTCATCTTCTTAATCCAGTGCTTAAAGGCCTATTTTTTATAGGGTAATTTTCCTTTCTTGGTCAATAAGTAACTATTTTTAGTTTCTTCCAACCATCAATACATACATTGATCTGTAGTTCTTGGGACACTAGATTCATGTTTTAGTCATTGATGTCAATTTGTCATATATTTAGTTCAATTTTCTTACAGAATTTGCCAAACAAATAATATTGACTACCATACTAAGCACTATAATAATGATTACCAAAATAAGAAAATTTTGAAAGAAAATACAAAACCTTAAATTGGTATCTTAGACAAAATCTACAAAATGAAGTATAATAATCTAGTTCTTCGTAAGTTTAGATTTTTCTTGGTTGCCTTTCACAAAGTACAGTAAAAAATATGTATATAACAACAAGACATAGTTAATTAACACACCTTAATCCTGTTGCTACTCCTTTGCCTTTATAATCACGAAAATTTCCAACATATGGCTTGAAATCCTCTTGTTCAAGAGACGATTGTTTGCCAATAGAATTTGACATCGTTGTTTTAGTTTCAAATTCTTCATCACTGCTGAAACCTTCGAGTCCTTTCCTTTTACTATTTGATTGTTTGATCCTTCTGTTGGGAATAACGAAGAGTATTTCAATTCCCCTCCAGGAACAATATTTTCGGAAAAGTACAATGGAGATCCCGAAATTATTTTCTGATGTGAAAGATCAGTCACATCTGCAATCACAGAGCATATTAAGAATTTCCGGATATCTTGCAATGTAAATACTATTTTGTGATTAATTAACAAGAATAAAGAGCAATAATGACACCGATAATTTTATGTGGAAACCCTTCTAAATAAGGGAAAAAACCACGGTAAACCTTCCACTAAAACAATAATAATGGGTATACAATATCTTCTCAAGTTTTGACAAATACTTGAGGAATACACTCAAAAACTCTCACACTCACTAGTGTGATAATCTCACAATTTCTCTACAAAATATTTCTAACAATTTTGTAGGAACTCTCTTTTTTCTTTCTCTCTTAGATTTCTTTCACTAAGAGGTATTCTCTATGTTTTTCCTCTCTATTTTGGTGTGTTATGAATGAATTATGAGTAACCTATATATAGGAGTGAAAATGCTCCTCTTGATGTCATCCATGACATTACTATGTATGTAGAAGTCATGTTTTGCAACTTTGTCAAACCATTCAATGGTAGGCTACCAACTATGGGATGGACCTTACAAATCTCCCCCTCCAGTCCCATACAGTTGAAGGAGGTATCTCCATTTTTCTTAGATAGAACTCATCCCAGCAATCTTGGAACACAACTCACGCTTATGCAGAGGAATCACCTTTGTTAGCATATCTGCTGCATTCTTGTCTGTGTGAATTTTATGCACCTGGAATAACTTCTTTTCAAGTGCATCACGAGTCTAGTGATATCTGACATCTATGTGCTTCGTTCTATAGTGGTAAATGACATTCCTGCTCCGATCAATCGCATTTTGACTGTTACAATGAACCACATACCCTTCTTACATCAAATCCAATTCTTGGAAAAAATTCTTTAGCCATAACATTTCTTTCACAGCTTCTGTAAGGGCGATATACTCTACTTCTGTAGTGGATAGAGCAATACATTTTTGCAACTTGGACTGCCATGACACAGCTCCCCCTACAAAAGTAAACATATATCCAGATGTAGATTTTCTGCCGTCAAGATCACCGATGATATTTGCATCTGCATATCCTTCCAAGACTGGTTCTCCTTTCCCGAAGCTCAAACATATTTTTGATGTCCCTTTCAGATATCTGAAGATCCATTTTACAGCTTCCCAGTGTTGCTTCCCTGGATTTTCATGAAAACGACTAACGACTCCCACTGCATGAGCAATATCTAGTCTCGTACAAACCATTGCGTATATCAAGATTCCAACCGTTGAAGAGTAAGGAATAGCCAACATCTTCTTCTTTTCTTCTTCTGAAGAAGGACATGACTTCTTGGTGAGTCTGAACTGGCCACCAAGAGGTGAAGAAGTTGACTTTGCATCTTTCATGTTGAACCTCTCAAGTATTCATTCAACATAGTTCTCCTGTGACAACCATAATCTCCGAGAATGTCTGTCTCGGATGATTTCCATTCCTAGGATTTGCTTGGCTGCCCCCAAGTCTTTCATATCAAAGACTCCTGATAATTCTTTCTTCAACTGATTTATCATTTTGTCATCCTGGCCCACTATTAACATGTCATCAACATATAGTAATAAGATGACAATTTTTTCATTAGGAAATTGCTTGATGTAGACACATGAATCTGTCAATGTTCTCTTATACCTTCTGCGAGATTGCTCATTCTTTGGTTGCTGGTAATGCGCCCCCTGATTGATATCTTCTTATGCTGGTACATCTTCTTCAACATCACTATTATCATCATGGGACATCTCAGCCGCTTCTTGCAATTCATCATTTGACCATTGTTGTTCTGGAGGACACAACTCAACTTCAGCTTTTTCTGGTTGACTATTTTCTTCTCTTGCGCCTTCAATTATTTGATCTTCATAAAAAACCACATCTAGGCTTCTTATGACCTTCTTGTTAACTGGATCCCAAAGCCTATACCCAAATTCTTCATCTCCATAACCGATGAAGATACATGGGACTGCTTTATCGTCAATTTTGGATCTTTGTTCCTTTGGCACGTGGACAAATGCCTTGCATCCAAACACCTTCAGATGTGTGTATGACATATTTCTCCCTGTCCATACTCTTTCTGGAATATCAAACTTCAAAGGAACTGATGGAGATCTATTGATCAAATAACATGCAGTCAGCACTGCTGCTCCCCAAAATGGATTTAGTAGCTTTGATGATCTCATCATGCATCTGACTCTTTCTATAATGATGCGATTAATTCATTCTGCTACACCATTATGTTGAGGAGTGCCAGGTACCGTCTTTTCATACCGAATCTCATGTTTAGAGCAACAATTTCTAAACTTATGAGAAGTGTATTCGCCTCCATTGTCTGTTCTGAGACACTTTAACTGCTTCCCAGTTTCTCTTTCTACCATAGCATGAAATTGTTAAAAAATACAAACACTTGGTCTTTCATCTTTAGCATATAGATCCATACCTTTCTTGATACATCATTTATGAAGGTTACAAAATATTTGGCTCCTCCCAAGGATTCAACTTTCATGGGACCACAAACGTCATAGTAAACTCGCTCCAGTACCTCTTTTTTCTTGGCAAATGAACTCTTAAATGAAACTCTATGTTGTTTTCCAAATAAGCAATGCTCACAAGGATCAGATATAGTACTTTTTTTCTAAAGGAATGAACTTCTTCTTTACGAGAAATTGCAAACCCTTTTCACTCATATGGCCAAGTCGGTTATTCCATAGATTCAATGAAGTATTGACTGCTACATTTATATTGTTGTTGCAAGCCTTCCCATAAGCCTTGTACAATGAACAACATAGCTTTCCTTTCGCAATGATCATCGACCCTTTACTGAGTTTCCATTTCTTATTGCCGAAGTAGTTTTCATACCCTTGCTCGTCTAATGCATTTACAGAGATCAGATTAAGGTGTAAATCTGATACATGCCTTACATTCTTCAATGTCAGATGATAACCGGCATTCGTTTGAATACTTATATCTCCAATTCCAATAATTTTAGAGCATGTAGAATTACCGATCTTCACATTTCCAAAGTCACCAGCTTTGTATGTGGTAAACATTTCTCTATTTGGAGTGATGTGTAAAGAAACTCCTTAATCTACCACCCATTCAACCATATTGTCTCCAATGTGCAAACATTCACCAACAATCAATATTGCCACATCTTCTTCTGTAGTGGCGGCTATAGTTGTGTTGTTGTCTCCATTATTTTTCTTCTTGTTGGCCTCCTGTAGTTCCCGCTTCAAAATCCTACAATTTTTCTTAATGTTGCCCGGCTTGCCACAATGAAAGCAACCATAATTTTTATTTCTGGATTTTGATCTGCATCTGGACTTATCATTTCTATTCCTGCCTTCTCCCCTTATTTTCTTAAATAAGGGCTTGAGACTCCACACCTCGTGCCTTGTTTTGTTTTTCAAATGAAACCAATGCTTCAGCAATGACTTCATAAACCAACTTGTCCTTCCCATAAGTAAGAGTGGTGATAAGGTGATCATACGATGGAGGAAGTGTTGCCATTATCAACACAGTCTTTTCCTCATCGTTAAACTTTACTTCAAACCTTATCAATTGAGAAATTATACCATTAAAATTACTCAAATGCTGGAGCATATCCACATTGTCTGACTTCCGCATCTGGTACAACTCTTTCCACACGTAAAACTTGTTAGAAAGATTCTTGGACATGTACAAATTCTCTAAAGTCTCCCAGATTTCTTTTGCAGTCTTGTACTCTGTCTGACAGATTTAGACGAATTGTACTAGCTGCAATCTCGTCTGTCTCCTCCCAGTCTTCGTCCTTCATCGTACTAGGCCTTTTCTCTAAGCCCAACAAAGCCTTATGAACCTTCTGTTGAATAAGGAGGTCATTTATCCTTCTTTGCCATAGGGAAAAATTACCACTGCCAACTTCTCAATTTCCACTTTTTGGCTCGTCATTTTTTTTCTTGAGTCTCACCGATTTCTATACTGGCTGGGTGATTCCCAGGAAAGACTATATATCAAATTGTAGTCCTATCAATAGAGGATAGGTTCGGATAGTCTCCTAGATAAAATCACTCTTATAAGTGAGTTCCCAGGAAAGACGTGGAGAGTCACAGATGGACAACTTAAATTTCAGTCTCCTAGACAGAACTACTTACGTCGTATTTAACCAATGCCACTGCAGGAATAGGGCTTCCGGCCTTGACGCTCTGAAACCAGTTGTTGGAAATTACGAAGAGTATTCCAATTCCCCTTCAGGATCAATATTTGCGGAAAAATACAATGAACACCCCGAAATTCTTTTCTGATGTGAAAGATCAGTCACAGCTGCAATCACAGAGCATATTAAGAATTTCCAGATATCTTCCAATGTAAATACTATTTTGTGATTAATTAGCAATAATAAAGAGCAATAATGACACCGAGAATTTTAGGTGAAAACCATTCTGAATAGGGAAAAACCACGATAAACCTTCCACTATAACAATAATAATGGGTATACAATATCTTCTCATATTTTGACAAATACTTTAGGAATACACTAAAAAACTCTCACACTCACTAGAGTGTTAATCTCACAATTTCTCTACAAAATATTTCTAACAATTTGTAGGAACTCTCTTTTTTCTTTCTCTCTTAAATTTCTCTCACTAAGAGGTATTCTCTATGGTTGAAACCATTGAATGGTAGGCTACCAACTATTGTTGAAACTTGCCAAATTATTCAATGATAGACTACTAACTATGGGATGAACCTTACACCTTCTCCAATACAAACTGAATTAGATCTGCTGAATCTATGAAGGTCATGCAGCGGCAACAAAGAAAAACTCATGGTATTATTAGTTTCATGGACGGAGCAAGCAGTAGTATTGATATTTCTCTGTTCTTGTTCTTGTTCTTGGGCCTGGAAAATCTGATGAAATAATAAGCTAAAAGACGTGCTTAGAAAAAATTATATGCGCCTAAGAATGTACACGTTCGAAATGAAAAGATTATATATTTTATCCTTATCATTATTTAGAAAAAATTTTATTCGTGTTCACACCTAATTACATTGATTTACGATAACTAAGTGATAAATTAAGGTAAAAATATACTCTAATTAATCACGGTTAATGATAAATATTTATTAAAAAGATAGAGTACTGACCACTTTACTCCCTTAACATTTTGAGTTTGGAAAACAACACTCCCTTCACATTTTGAATGAACAATAATCCCCCTTGATTTTAAATCAATAGCTAAAAATAATCGAATTATTGCATATATTTTTAAAATATAAAAAATGATCTTCAATTAATATGAATTATAACATGTACTTTTTAAAGTAACTAAAAAACTTTAAGGAGTAGCTTGTATAAAAATTAAATTTCATACCTCTTTCTTTCTTTAATCTTTTACATTTGATTTTTAAAGTTTTAGGTTGTTGTTACATGAACTTTTCTTTTGGTAGAGCTTCAAATTGTCTTGATCCATTTTATTTAATATTACAAGTATAGGATACTTTATTTCAACTATTCCATTTTATATAAAAGTTTATTCTATTATCATATCATTCTTACATAAATAACCTAATAGTTTTCTAAAAAAATACAATGTCAAAAATAACTTTTAATTTATTATAGACTTTTATATGCTTTTTAGATCAAGAATGAAAAATACCAAAAACATTCAATAATATTGTATATAAGTGGATAAATTTTATTCAAGAATCCTAAAAATTGAGATTAGGAAATAATAGCTTATTCATCTCTTGTTTTATGAAATAAAACTCTTATTTAAAAACTTTAAATATCATAGCGATTATTAACTATATAAATATTGGACATTGTAACTTTTTATTTAAAATGTTTAAAATTTGAGTATGTCAGTATAACATGAAAATAGAAAAATGCTTTACAAAAATTTAGTTATTGTAATAAGATTCTAATACTAACAATAATATAAATAACGAGATAAATCAACATATTTTAAAATTTGAGCTCTAAATAAAAGAAATATAACATGAAGTCTAATGACCGGTGTTAGAAAATAAAATTAAAAAAAGAGATGTATGAATTTTAATTGTGAAATACCCTTACTTAAACTTTTTAACTGCTGAAAAATGTCATAAAGTTGAAGGGTCTGCGAATGAATTCAATCTAATAATTATACATGCTAACCATTTGCGATAATCGACAGGCTAAAAGCAAGGCTAACAAAATTATTATTGTGCCTTTTAATTTACTTACTGATAGAGTGCCATTCTAATTATAAATTATAAATATGTCTATATTTGTGAATTTTTTTGCACCTATATTTGTGGATTTGGTTTGGTCTGATCTGACCTTTTTTTTAATGCCAAACTCAAACCAAAGGTTACCAATTTTAAAATTTTAAAATCAAATCAAACCATATTAAGTGGTTTGTCGGTTTATTAAATTGATTTGTCTTTTTAGTTTGTTACGGTTTTATGTGGACATCCCCAAACTCAATCAGGGAATATTTTTCTCTTACTATTTTTATTTATCAGTGTTCCTTCTTTTATAAATGAAAAATAAATCAAAGAAAATGGTTGAAATTCAATTAAATAAAAAAATTGGGCTGGATGAGATTGTTCCATCTTCAATATGGTGTAAGCTTAGGCAAATGTTATATTTTCCTTCCACACTTACATATGATGTGTTAATTTTCGAATCTCGTTGCCTTTCTTTATAAAAACAATTCATATATTTGACTCATAAAAAGAAATAAATACGCAAATGAAAAGACGTGTTGAAAATATAATTAAATAAATAAATAAAAGTATGCTCTCATCAAAAGATTTAGATGAAATGATCAAAACACTTTAATATAAATCATGTATACGTAAATAGATTTAATCCTTATCATAATTTATAACATCATCTTACTAATTTAATTTATAATTTTCTGCTCTGCTATTATTGTCATATACTTTACTAATTGCATGAACTGTTTTTATTAGACGAGGACACATGTAGTTAATTAATACAGCTATAAGATCCATCACAGTTAATTATCTTTCAATTCTTCTTTTATTGATCTATTTAATTTTAATTTTATTTATTTAATATTTTATAATTTAATAAAACAATAACATATAGAGACAGTAAAGAAAAATTATAAACAATGTATCTAGTGATGACATACCATTATATATCTAAAAAAAACACAAAAATGTTTTAAAACCAGTGTTCCTCATATGGTCTACTACTTTTATCATCGATATCACTTACTAGTTTTCTTACTTGTAAAGTGAGAAATTTTATATTTTTGACAAGGTAGTGTTTCTTGTTTTATCTATTAAAATTTTAATTTCTTGGTCAACAATCAACTATTTCAATTTTTTTTTTTTAAATTCTCAACATCTTAATCATGTTGACACCTAATTTTTGCCATTCAAAAATTCAAATTAACTAGTCATGCTTCATGAATAGTTAACAGAGTAAAAGAATTATTCAGAAAATCAAAAACACTTTCTAAGAATTATTCCTAATATATATATATTATGTGTCTAAATTATGAAAATTTAGCAATTCAAAATCAATTTGCACAAAATGAAGTGTTTAATTAATTACGTTATAATTGTCGATTTAAAAGTTATATTTTTATTTTTAAAAATCAAGAAGCTTAATTAGTTAATTGAATCATTAATCCATCTCAATGTTATTTCAAATTGGTTTTGATTTCAAAGATGGGTTCTAATTGATTCCAATTTGGAGTTCAAAATTGGCTAAATTGTCAATATTTGGGTTATGCTTTCTTAAATGCAAATCTGACAATTTTGTGACCTAAAATGACCAGCCCAAAACGGTCAGCCCAATATCCAGCCCAAAATAGCTGAGACTCGGCCCACTTTTGCTTAAAGATCCCCAATACCCCTTTCACGTTATATTTTCCAAAAAAAACAGAAAAAGAAGCAAACAAACCCTATATCTCTTTCATTTTTAGAAAAGCTCCAGCCGAGCTATTCAATGGCATGGCTTACATTTACTTATTCTGTTGAGTTAGGTGAAGTATTTTTAAGTAATATATATCTTCACTCACTGTTTTCAAATGAAAATAACTCTATGATAAAATTCTGCTAATATGGAAGGTTAAGATAAAATAGTAGTCACATCTGCTATAAAAAGGCATATATTTAACCAAAATCTCATTAGTAATCATTTCACACATTTTCAGAAATAAATTGACATTTTTTTCAGTGACAAAGTAGCACACTCACACCAGAGTTTGCAAGTCGACTAGCTTAGCTAAAATAGTGCATTATCCTCATTTGCCATTAGAACTTGCCATCATTGTTTTAACTTCAAATTCTTCATCAATGATGAAACCCTTGAGTTCCTTTCCTTTTAATATTTGATTGTTTGATCCTTCTACAATACAATTGAATCAAATCTGTTGAATTCATGAAGGGCATGGAGTGGTAACAGATCAAAACTTATAGTACTATTAGTTGTCCCATTAATATTTCAATTGTTCTTGGATAGCTGCCGCTTGGACACGAAAAATCTCACGATATAATTCTGCCTGATATAGATTAATTCAGGATGACTCGATAACATCCTCCAACAAGGTCGTCGGCACGTATATTAGCCTCAAATATTAACGCTTGTTGGAAATTTGGGTTTGGCGGGAGTTGCGACCGACCAACTTTAACGGCTTAAACACTAGTGTTACGTACGTTGGAGAATTCGGTTCTTCACACATGCATGATCTACTAAGTACGTAGATAACCGTAGGGCCAAGAATCGTCAAATTTCATTGAGAAATGAAAGAGATATTGGTCCACGAAGTGAGGTGTTTGAAGCATGGAAAGTGTGGTGTTGTGTTCAATTCTCCCTCATCGGTAGAGGAAGAAAGAATTGTTGTGTATATAAGACTCGAAATTGGTTTGGGGTTTGGGACCCCAAGGGGTATCCCATGTGTTTAAAGGAGGGAGGACCTAGATGTGCTTCGGTTCGAGGAAAGACCACACGCGCGCCGCCGTCGCCCGCCCGTCCGGTTCCGGGTTCTCGGGCCACGGGCCTTCTCATATTATCTTTTTGAGCCAGAAAACTTTGCCATATGTACAGTTTGGACCAAAATTCTTTTAGATGTACAGTTTGGTCCCTGAAGTTTCAAGATGTACAGTTTGGTCCCTGAAGTTTTCAGAAAGTCAGAATTTCGACGGTTAAAGCAGAAACGCCCAAGCACTCAATTCAGCCATTTATTTTGGCTGAATTACTTCTCCTATAATGGCCAAATCCGTTGGTCTTTCATCATTTATTTTGGTGGCTTTACTACCTCCATAATGGCCATTATTTGGCCAATAATGGTCAAGCATGGGGCGATTAAACAGCCCTCCCTCACCTATATAAACACCCCTTACACCATTGTTGAGGCATAGAAAAATATACTTGCAATATACACGAAAATACACAAGCAAAACAGTTTTCTTCCTACACCTTCCTTGCATCATTTCTTGCTCAATATTCTTCAAGGTAGCTCTTGAGTTTTCTTTGCTCAAGTGTTCCATTGCTGTTTTATCTTGGGAGACAAATTGTCCAGGACGTATAAAGGATACATACGGGGCAATATTGTCTTAAGGACAGAGTGCCACACTCGACTCAACAAAAATAGTTTTTCAGTTTTTCTTGTTCATCGTTGTAATTTTCAGTTTTCTAGTTGAATTGTAATTTTCAGTTTTCTAGTTGAATTGTAATTTTCAATTCTTACATTAGCAGTTACTTGTAATTTCCGTTCCTGCAATCCTTTGTAACACCGATAACTTAAGACAATATTTTGCTTACGATAACTGCAATAACATGGCTGAAAATATGATCGATGTTGCTGCTACTGCTGCTGCCTCTCGAGGCAACGTTGCTGCCTTCCCCGCCACTGCCGCTACTGGCCAAGGCAGTAACCCCGCCGCCTTCACTGCTGCTGCTGCTGCTACTGTTCAAGGCAGTAACACTGCTGCCTTCCCGACTGTTGGAGCTCCACCCTCTTCTTCACACCACCATGATCGCCCTGAAAAGTTCATGGGATCAGAATTTAAGAGATGGCAGCAAAAGATGATGTTCTACTTAACAGTTATGGGCATGGCCCGGTTCCTTACGGAAGATCCTCCACAAGCTGGAGATGAAATGAACTTTTCGCCTGCTGAAAGGGGTGAAGGGGGCCTTGGTATCCATGTCGTTAACGACATGAAGATGGTTCGTGATGCATGGAATCATAGCGATTTCATGTGCAAGAACTATATACTGAAATGCTTGGCAGACCCTCTCTACACGGTCTATTCTACCGTTGGCACTGCCAAAGAGCTGTGGGAAAAACTGCAAAAGAAGTACAACGCACAAGATGCGGGTACTAAGAAGTTCATCGTTGGGAAATTTCTAAAATTTCAAATGGTGGACAGCAAGACAGTGATGTCCCAAGTCCAGGAATTCCAAATGATTTTACATCACCTGGATTTGGAAGGACTGAAGCCAAACGAGCAGTTTTTGGTTGCATCGCTGATTGAAAAGTTACCTCCTTCATGGAATGAGTTTAGGAGTTACTTGAAACTCAAGACAAATGAGATGACCTTTGAAGAGCTTGTTATCAAACTGCAAATCCAGGAAGATAATAAGAAGACCTTGCCAAAGGGTAGACAACATGCTGAGGCAAAGGCGAATCTGGCTGAGGCCAAAAGGAACTCAAGCAAGAAGCGAAAGTTCCAGAAAGACGGCAAAGCTCCTGCAGCAGAGATGTTCAGAGGTAATTGTCATCACTGTGGGAAACCTGGTCATAGGATCAAGGAATGCCGCAAGCTCAAGACTGAGCAACAATAGAAAGCCAAGTCGAAAGGCAAGGCTCAAGCCAACGTCGTCAAGGACACGCTCCTGGATGACTTGATTGAGGATTTATCGGCCGTGGTGCTAGAAGCCAACTTAGTTGAGAATCTGATACAGTGGTGGGTGGACACAGGTGCAACAAGACACATCTGTTCCAGCAAAGATGCCTTCTCCACGTACACTCCGGTCACCGACAAGAAGCTGTTCATGGGCAACAACGCTTCCTCGGACGTGCTAGGGGTTGGAAAGGTGGTCCTGAAGATGACTTCCGGCAAGGAACTCACTTTGAAGGAAGTGATGCACGTCCCAGAAATTAGAAGAAATTTAGTTTCTGGACCTTTATTGGTTAATGCTGGTTTTAGGCTAGTGTTTGAATCCAATAAGTTTGTACTCACTAAAAATGGCACATTTGTAGGGAGAGGCTTCGTCTGTGAAGGCCTCTTCAAAGTGAATGCCATGTCTGTATTGCGTCAAGGAAATAAAGTTGAACCTTCTTCTTATTTGCTTGAGTCTTCTAATTTATGGCATCATAGATTAGGACACGTTAACTACAAGTCTATTCAAAGGCTGGTAAATATGGAGTTGTTGCCGTCTATCGACGTAAACCCTCAACATAAGTGTGAGGTGTGCGTAGAGGCAAAACTTACTAAGCTTCCTTTTCGATCCGTCGAAAGGAATACCGCTCCTCTAGAACTTATTCACACAGATATATGTGATTTGAAGTTTGCACAAACTAGAGGGGGGAAGAAGTACTTTGTGACATTTATAGATGATAGCACAAGGTATTGTTACATTTACTTGTTGAAAAGTAAGGATGAAGCCTTTGAAGCGTTTCGACGTTACAAAGCAGAAGTTGAGAATCAACTTAGCCTACGGATTAAATCCATTCGTAGCGATAGAGGGGGAGAATATGTAGCGCCTTTTGAGGAATACTGTGCCCAAGAAGGCATTATTCATCAAACGACGGCTCCATACTCACCTCAATCAAACGGTGTGGCGGAACGTAAGAACCGCACATTAAAGGAAATGATGAATGTCTTGCTTGTCAATTCCGGTCTTCCCCAAAACATGTGGGGAGAAGCCGTCCTTACTGCTAATATGATTCTTAACAGAGTCCCACATAAGGGTAAGGACAAAACTCCATATGAATCATGGAAGGGAAAGAAACCCACCTACAAATACTTTAAGGTGTGGAGTTGTTTGGCAAAGGTTGAAGTACCCAAGCCAAAGCAGGTCAAGATTGGGCCTAAGACTGTAGATTGCATATTCATCGGATATGCAAATAACAGTAGTGCTTATCGCTTCTTAGTGCATAAGTCAGATATTCCAGATATCCACCAGGGTACAATAATGGAATCAAGGAATGCACTATTCTTTGAAAGTACCTTTCCTAGAAAGGAAAAAGACATAACCTCTCTCAAACGAAGTTATGCACAAAGCTCTCAAGAATCGGGAGTCCTTGACTGCCCGGATCTGAATGGTTCAGATCTAGCGAATCTCGAGGTGGCTGAACATCCGGAATCTAGTGTTCCAGAATCTCAGAACTTGGAGACTCCAGAGATGGATCTAAGGCGAAGTAAAAGGGCCAGGAAGGATAAATCCTTCGGTCCTGACTTTGTAGCTTATATGGTTAATGATGAACCAAAGACAATTGCTAAGGCGTTGTCAACTCTAGCAACACCGCTCTGGAAAGAAGCTATTAAGAGTGAAATAAGCTCCATTCTGCATAACCACACTTGGGAGTTGGTTGATCTTCCTCCGGGAAATAAACCGTTAGGGTGTAAGTGGATACTCAAACGGAAATACAAGGCAGATGGGTCTATAGACAAGTACAAGGCCAGGTTGGTAGTCAAGGGCTATCGACAGACAGAAGGCTTTGACTACTTTGACACATACTCTTCGGTATCCCGGATGACATCCATACGGGTATTCATTGCGATCGCAGCTTTGCGTGACCTTGAGATACACCAGATGGATGTTAAGACAAATTCTTCCTAAACAAAGTGATTTGGAAGAAGAAATTTATATGGACCAACCCGAGTACGTGGTTCAAGGGCAAGAAAAGAAAGTCCGTCGACTTATCAAATCTGCATCGGGCTGAAACAAGCCCCGAAGCAATGGCACGAAAAATTTGATAGTACTCTACTATCGAAGGGGTTCGCCATTAATGAGTGTGATAAATGTGTTTACACGAAAGGTAACTCTGACTCGTTTGTTATGATATGCATGTATGTAGACGACATGTTAATCACAGGAAGCAGTCCTAGGGTAATCCTAGAGACTAAGAACATGTTGAAACAATGCTTCGACATGAAGGATATGGGTATCGCAGATGTCATCTTAGGGATTAAAATCTCTAAGACGTCTGACGGACTGGTCTTATCTCAGTCTCACTACATCGAGGATGTTTTGAGAAAGTTTGAGATGTTAGACAGTTCACCGATAAAGTCACCAATGGATACAAATCAAAATCTTGATAAAAATCTTGGTGCACCTATATTCCAGGAGCGATATGCACAGGTGATCGGTAGTTTGATGTATATAACAAACTGCACCCGACCTGATATTGCTTACGCAGTCAATAAGTTGGCTAGGTTCACCCGTAATCCGAGTGATAATCACTGGAAGGCGTTGAATCGGGTATTACAATACCTGAAATACACGTTAAATTACGGGTTACACTATTCGAGATATCCAGCTGTACTAGAGTGGTACAATGATGCAAACTGGATATCTGATATAGAGAACACCAAGTCCACAAGTGAGTATGTATTTACAATTGGTGGTGTGGCTGTGTCTTGGACATCCTCTAAGCAAACTTGCATCGCCCGATCCACAATGAAATCGGAGTTTATCGCTTTAGACAAAGCAGGAGAAGAAGCTGAGTGGCTTCATGACTTCTTAGAGGATGTTCCGTGTTGGAACAAACCCGTACCTTCGGTAATGATCCACTGCGACAGTCAGTCGGCTCTAGGAAGGGCACGGAATGCTATGTACAACGGCAAGTCTCGTCATATTCGACGAAGGCATAAGACCGTTAGGCAACTGATCACCACGGATATAATATATATTGATTGTATTAGGTCAAAGGATAATATAGCAGACCCATTGACAAAGGCTTACCCAAAGATCAGATGGCTTGCCTGTCTCGGGGAATGGGCTTAAAACCCAAAATATAAGGACCAATACAGCGGTAACCCAACCTTACTAACTGGAGATCCCAGTAATTTGGTTCAATGGGAAAACTAAATTGTAAAGGTTCAGTTGATCGCTTCAGTGGAAGTATGAGCACTTCGGATAATGATTTCTGAACAGAAACACCGACTCCAAATCCGTTCCCGCGATAGACTTTAAGTGCTATCTGCAGTATGGGTAAAGGTTAAGTTTTCAAAATCTGTAATGCTCCTCAACAGTTGAGGTTAGGTTTTGGGAAACTTTTAATGGTTCCTAACACTTGTGAAGTGGGGTATAGCAGGATACCTTGTAGGAGACCACCTATTTAAGTGCGAGGACGGGCCGCCTCAAAATGAACGCACTTAAGAATCCAAGACGTTGTCCATGGCCAAAACGGACAAAACATTACGAAGAAGAGAGTAAGGGAATTTGTTGTGTTGGTACCATTGACTTGGCTTACACTAAACACTGACGGTTCAAGACATCACGTTCACCGCGCAGTAAGTAAGTCCGATGGTATTCAACTATGGAAGGTTCAAAGCTGAAGCTACCTCTCCTTATGCAACATCGGTCTGCTGAAATATTGCTGGAAATGGAAAAGACACCATGTGAGTGCGCCAAAATCTCTTTCAAGAGGGGATTGTTGGAAATTTGCCTTTGGCGGGAGTTGCGACCGACCAACTTTAACGGCTTAAACACTAGTGTTACGTATGTTGGAGAATTTAGTTCTTCACACATGCATGATTTACTAAGTACGTAGATAACCGTAGGGCCAAGAATCGTCAAATTTCATTGAGAAATGAAAGAGATATTGGTCCACGAAGTGAGGTGTTTGAGGCATGGAAAGTGTGGTGTTGTGTTCAATTCTCCCTCATCGGTAGAGGAAGAAAGAATTATTGTGTATATAAGACTCGAAATTGGTTTGGGATTTGGGACCCCAAGGGGTATCCCATGTGTTTAAAGGAGGGAGGACCTAGATGTGCTTCGGTTCGAGGAAAGACCACACGCGCGCCGCCGTCGGCCGCCCGTCCGGTTTCGGGTTTCGGGTTCCGGGTTCTCGGGCCACGGGCCTTCTGATATTATCTTTTTGAGCCAGAAAACTTTGCCAGATGTATAGTTTGGACCAAAATTCTTTCAGATGTACAGTTTGGTCCCTGAAGTTTCAAGATGTACAGTTTGGTCCCTGAAGTTTTCAGAAAGTCAGAATTTCGACGGTCAAAGCAGAAACGCCCAAGCACTCAATTCAGCCATTTATTTTGGCTGAATTACTCCTCCATAATGGCCATTATTTGGACAATAATGGCTGTTATGGGGGCAGTTAAACAGTCATCCCTCACCTATATAAACACCCCTTACACCATTGTTGAGGCATAGAAAAATATACTTGCAATATACACAAAAATACACAAGCAAAACAGTTTTCTTCCTACACCTTCCTTGCATAATTTCTTGCTCAATATTCTTCAAGGTAGCTCTTGAGTTTCCTTTGCTCAAGTGTTCCATTGCTGTTTTATCTTGGGAGACAAATTGTCCAGGACGTATAAAGGATACATACGGGGCAATATTGTCTTAAGGACAGAGTGCCACACTCGACTCAGCAAAAATAGTTTTTCAGTTTTTCTTGTTCATCGTTGTAATTTTCAGTTTTCTAGTTGAATTGTAATTTTCAGTTTTCTAGTTGAATTGTAATTTTCAATTCTTACATTAGCAGTTACTTGTAATTTCCGTTCCTGCAATTCTTTGTAACACCGACAACGCTTTCATCGAATTGTCCTTATGAAACAAATCAACAATTTTGAGGACCTTTAATATGTTACTAACACTAAAAAATTTGTGGGCATTGAGAAAATCTTTCTGTCTTTCGGCTGGGAACTATGGGGCTAACAGACAACCCGGCGCACATCTTCCGCGTTGATACTTTTTTTTTAACAAAACCACAAAAAATGGTTGGAATTTATTGAAGGAAAAGTTTATGTAGGCGTTGATACTTCCACGTGGCTCAAGCTTGTGATAAGTTGGTAAATATCTACTTATTTCTTTTTTAATCTTAAAATTTTATTATGTTTGATTGTAGAAATAGTGTACTATGGTTTACTCCAATTTTATGGGTTTATATGATTGAAGAGTGATCGGGAAGAAATCAAGTGAAAAATAAGTTAAAAAGAGGCCAAATTGAAGAAATTGAGAATAGTGATTAGAAGCGCAAAAGTGGCAAAAAATACAGATCTGAAAATCTGAAATCTTAAGGCTACTTTCATCATTTTGTATGGAAAAAATTGAGAATACCAAAGCAAGACTTGGGGAGAATTTTTTCACATCTTTGGCAAAATACAAGTCTTGGAGAGCTACGGCTCTTATACTCATGCTTGGGGATTGAAGATCTTAAGACATTGATGAGAGATTTACTCTTTTACTCCTTTCTTTAATTCTTTGTTATGTATTAAATATCTAACTGTGTAGTACTCATTTCATTACTTGAATCTTGTTTATGAAAATATGCATTGTTCAAATTTTGGATTGAAACTCTTGTTATGCTATGTATGGAACGATTTTTATTTCTAATGAAGTGAATTTTTATTTCTTTAATTAATTTTATTCTTTAATATTTTCTAAAGGATTAGCTAATCCTTGGACTCGCACATTTACTTCGATTTGAGCTCAGAAAAGGAAATTGAGGTTGAAAAATATTAATTAATAAGAATTGGGGCTTTAAACCTCATCTAAACTTGAGCTAGGGATAAAAAAGTTAACTTGAGATTCAATTGGTTGTGCTTAATGTCACACTCTAAGGCTGGGAATAGCTTAGAATAAAATTTATTGATTTGGTTGGAAGACTTTCAATGAGATCTTATAAATCATTATCTATAACATAAACTCGTTCTTAATTGTAAAATTGTAAAATATATTGGATCGTTACTTGAGAATAATTTCCCTTGTATCTATGCTTTTCATTGATCATTTTACATTGCACATGATGCTAAAATTCCCAACTCTAGAGGGAATTAAGACAATTTGAGGTGAGCAACTGGCAGCAAGGGAGATGTTCGCGGTAGAGGAGTCGGTACAATCACCAAAAGAAGTGAAGGACGTGAATAAGGTAAAAGAAGTTAAATAGCAATCACAGGATCCGGGCCCATCTATTCTGAAGAAAGAAGAAGAAAAGATAAATTATGAGGAATAAGAGGATTACTATTGCGTCCTGAGGTCATTTGTGCTGCCGAACGATTCAGATGCCACAAGTCAACTATAGAAGAACTAGAGTAAGTCATCTTATTCGTGCATCTGCCGGATAGAAATGTATACCTGGGCAACGGGTTATACCCGAAGCTCAGGATTAAACTAATTGAATCTCTTAGAGCTAACGCCGATTGTTTTGCCTGATCCTATTTAGACATGACAGGTATCCCATCGGAGATTACGACTCACAAGTTGAGTTTGAATTCAAGTTTCCCACTGGTGAAGCAGAAAAGGAGGTCAAAGGCCGACTATAAGCATAAGTTTGTCAAGGTGGAGGTAACAAAACTGTTAAATATAGGTTCCATCCAGAAGGTAGAATATCCAGATTGGTTAGCGAACGTAGTTATCGTACCTAAAAAAAGTAATAAATTAAGAATGTGCATAGATTTTAAAGATTTAAATAAAGCATGCACAAAAGATTATTTTCCTTTGTCGCACATCGATCGGATGATCGACGATACGGCAGGGCATGAGATGTTAAATTTTCTCGATGCTTACTACGGGTACAACCAAAACAGGATGAATCCAGAGGATCAAGAAAAAACTTCTTTTATAACTAGATATTGGACTTACTGCTATAACATAATGCCATTTGGTTTAAAAAATGTCGGAGCAACATACCAACGCCTAGTTAATCGCATGTTCGAGTACCAAATAGATAACACAATGGAAGTTTATATTGATGATATGTTAGTTAAGTCCCTATAGACAGATGACCATTTAAAGCATTTGTAGGAAATATTTGACACACTCCGAAAGTACAACATGAAGCTGAATCTGGAGAAGTGTGCTTTTGGAGTTGGCTCGGGCAAGTTTTTGGGTTTCTTGGTTTCAAACTGAGGAATAGAAATTAATCCGGATAAGATCAAGGCTATCGAAGGAATTTCTAAGGTGCTTGAGGATGTGAAAGCATTTCAAAGACTCACCGGGTGACTGATTGCCCTGAGTAGATTCATATTTCGATCTTTGAAAAAAGCAACAGATTTTTTTTGTTAAAGAAGAAGAATGACTTCGAGTGGACTTCAGACTTTCAGCAAGCATTGAGGGATTTGAAAAAATACTTGTCCAGTCCACCATTATTGCATAAGCCAAAGGCGGATGAATAACTGTTTTTGTACCTAATAGTATCCGAAGTAGTTGTAAATGTTGTTTTGGTTCGAGAAGAGAAATGTACACAATTTCCTATTTATTATGTAAGTATAATGATAGCTAATGTGGAGACCAAATATTCTCACTTAGAGAAATTGGCATTAGCTTTGATAACGGCTGCTAGAAAATTGAGACTGTACTTTCAATATCATCACATTAGTGTAGTATCAACGTATTCGCTAACGAATGTAATTCATAAACCAGAATTGTTCGGTAGATTATCCAAGTGGGCAGTAGAAATTAGCGGACTTCGTAGCAGACTTTACACCTGGAATGATTCCCCAGGTGGAAAGAGAACTTTTACTTACCTCGGGAGAAACTTCAGGGATATGGACCTTGTATATGAATGGAGATTCAAACATAAAAGGGTGCGGATTAGGGGTGGTATTGAAAATACATGCGAGGAATGTTATAAGGTAGTCGATAAGAACTGTGAAATTGACTAACAATGAATCCGAGTATGAGGCTATGATTGCAGGTCTAGAATTAGCAAGAAGCAAGGGAGCAGAAGTCATCGAAGCAAAGTGTAACTCACTCCTAATTGTTAATCAAATAAACGGCATGTTCAAGGTGAAAATGAGAGAATCCAAAAATACTTGGATAAAATTCAAGTATTGTTACATCCGTTCAAAGAATGGAGCATAGAGCATGTGTTACGTGAGTAGAACAATGAAGCAAATGCTTTGGCAAACTTGGGGTCTTCTGTGGAAGCTGAGGAATTTAACTTCGGTACAGGGGTGCAGTTGATGAACTCCGTAATTGATAGTGGCCATGCTGAAGTGAATACCACGAGTCTGACTTGGGATTGGAAGAATAAGTACATTGACTACCTTCGATATGGAAAGTTGCCTACTGATCCTAAGGAGTCAAGGGCGCTTCGTACGAAGGCAGCTAGGTTTTGCATGGTCGATGACCAGTTGTACTAAAGGTCCTTTTATGGTCATTTAGCAAGGTGTTTAGGACCCAGGGAAACTGATTATGTGATGTGCGAGGTTCACGAAGGGACTTGTGGCAATCACTTAGGAGCAAAATTATTGGTTCCAAAACTAATCAGGGTCGGGTACTATTGGTCTCAGATGGAATAAAACACAAAAAACTTTTTTCGAAAGTGTGATGAATGCCAAAGGCACGCATTAATGATTCACCTACCGCCAGAGTTAATGCATCTAGTTTTGTCTCTGTGGCCGTTTCATGAAATGGTGGATGGATATCGTGAGGTCACTCCCATGGGCACCCAAAAAGGTACGTTTCATTTTATTTATGACTGACTATTTATCTAAGTGCGTTGAAGTGAAGGCCTTCAAGAAGGTTAGAGAAAAGGAAGTCATCAATTTCATTTGGGATCACATCATTTGTTGGTTCGGCATACCGATGGAGATTACTTGCGGCAATGGTCATCAGTTTGTTGGGAAGAAAGTGACGGACTTTCTTGAAGGGTTGAAAATCAAGAAGAAAGTGTCGACTCCATATCACTCGAGTGAAAATGGGCAAGCAGAGTCAACAAACAAAATAATCATTTAGAACTTGAGAAAAATACTAAAAGAGTCAAAAGGCAGGTGGAGAGAAATTCTACCGTAAGTGTTGTGGGCATACAGAATGACACTGAAATCTAGCACCGGAGAGACCGTTCTATTTGGTTTACAGTGCAGAAGCACTAATTCCAGTGGAAGTAGGGGAACCGAGATTAAGGTTCAGCCTCGCAACCGAAGAGTCGAAAAACGAAGCTATGGTAGTCAAGCTTAACTTCACGAATGAGCACTGTGAGCTAGCATTGTTACGGTTAACGGCTCAGAAGCAAAAAATGGGAAGATATTACAACCGACGGACTAATCTTAGGCATTTTCAAGTAGGGGACTTGATTCTACGAAAAGTGACCCTCAATATCAAAAACCCCAACGAAGGGAAGTTCGGCCTAAATTGGGAGGGACACTACAAAGTGTCAGGAATAACCGGTAAAGGCTCGTACCAATTAGAAGCCGAAGATGGACAAAAGTTGTCGAGCAACTAGAACATTATGCACTTGAAGCGATATTATTGCTAAGATATGTGTTCAGTTAATTATCTGAACTTTATTTATTTTGATATTACTAACTTTTGCAAGAAAAAAGTCAGAGTCATCATGCAAAGACCGGAGAAGTTAGAATTAGGTCTGGAAACACTTGTTGCGCTTTTTTTTCCCTTAGCATGGTTTTTATCTCGAAAATATTTTTTCAACAGGATTTTTAATGAGGTAACAATGTAAAGCGTGTTACTAAGTGAATGAGAATCGAGCAAGAACACTGGGGACTATCTGGCAGTGGAAAGCAAATAGTGTTTAAGTTCTCATACTTCAAACATAAACATTAAGGGACTACCACACCCTCAATGCTCGGGTCAGATCGAGCAAGTCATGAAGTCAATGAGTTTGAAATTTTTTGTTTTTATTAGTTTAGTATATTTTTGTAACGGTTAAAGATCGAATGAATCTTGCCCAAGTAGTGTTAATGTAAGGCAAAAATATTGAATGAATCTTGCTCAGTTGTTTGTCCGAAGCAAAATATGAATGAAATTACACTTTATCCAAAATTTGCCTCGAAAGTTTATCTTCATGCCGACACATCTTTGGATAGTTGAAAAAATCATTAGGCTAACGAGATAAATTTGTTAAGTCCTTAAGTGGGGACTGTCATCATAAAAGCATCCGAAACAAATTGAGTAATGTTCTAAAAGCATGCTTCTAATGCACTGGATCAAATGAATCTAGCCTTATCTTAAAGACTTTGAATTATTTTAAAAGTTGGGAATAGTTAAAATAACAATATTCATGCCTGAAATGTATAGGAACTTATTCATAAACAAAAAATAAGGTCCTTATACTTAGTCAATAAATGACCTAGAACCGGAAATATTTACCCGGTATGGAGCAAACTAAAGTAAAGGTTTGTATTCAAAATTGATTAAGTCATTTTAAGAACGGGAGAACTTTCACCCGGATCAACACAAGCTAAGTGCTGGTTTGTTTAAGTAAAACTCCGAAGTCGGAGACAGTTAGCTTGGATTGGGTTAAAAATTTGTTTAGCTAAGTTATTGAAAACAAGAAATCAATAAAGAATACGAAAAGCTGGGGAAATTACTATTATAGGAAAATGGAATTTTATTCATAAACAAGGCCGGAAAATGACCGTAATAAAAACATACAAAAAGGAAAAATGTACAAAGGCACGAAGGCAAGCAGTTTAGTCAGATTCAGACTTGGAGTCTTCTTGTTCTTCCTTGGTGATATCACCATTCAAACGACGGAAGGCCTCGACCTCTACAACCTTGGCCTCAACAATTTTGACATCCAAATCTGAGATCCCCTCACGAGCTTGCTCCAAGGTTAACCTCCGGACATTCTAAATAATATGCTCGGTCTTTAGCACTGTCCGGGATTTTTCAGCATCCATATCAGCAAGTGCCTGATCCCACTCGGCTAACGCTTAAGTCAATTAGGCCGAGACTTCAGTGTTCCTTTGGAAAGAGGCCTCAAGGTCAATTCTCAACCTCTCGATAGTTTGAGCTTGTTGGGTGGCTTGATCTTGAGACATCTTTAAAGCAACCTGCTTGGCGACTCGCTCTGCGACAATCTCGGCAAACTCGATGTTAAGGCGATCGACCTCAGCATTGAGGTATTCTTCTTTCTGCACTTAATAGTGTCGAACCTCTTCATGCTCTCTGGGTTATTAGGTGAGGACATGAACGTCATCGTAGAGTTTATCATTCTCCTCGTCCAAGATCTTGTTTTCCTCCTTGACAAGTTCGAGTTCATTTACAGCATGAAGATAGTCGCCTCTAACCCGATCCAATTTAGCTCTAATAATGGGCAAATCACTGGCTTGCAGCAACTGAGCTTTTTTTTTTTGCTGAAGGACCCCTTTGAGATGCCAAATCTCTTTTTCTTGGGCATCCAACTGCCCCTTGAGGTCTTCATTTTCTTCGAGATATCGGAGGAAGCCCTTTCCGGCCAAAATGGATGACTGCAAATTCATGTGCCGATCCCAAAGTTAGAATATATTAGAATAAAAAGACAAGTATAAGTGTAAATAAGGAAGGGAAATACATACCCGGTTGGAAACATGCATGCCCTCATTGAAGAGACATTGCTAAGAGACGTTCTTCATCTTCTCTTTATCGGACTCCGATATTAGAGGCCTTAAGTAGCTTGTGACTCCGACTGGCCAAGATAAGAAGTTCATATCCTCTGGAAATGAGAGAGGTGCAGTCTTCATTCTCCTCGAATCCTCACTCAGGAATGGGAAGACGTTTATGGTTCTTCGGGGGGAATGAAGACTTGGAAAGCCTCTAGGGAATTGACATATGAGCGAACTCAGAGGTGTTCATCGGTGGATCCGGGCTCACAGAGGTTCCATCTTTACCGAAGAGGCTATCAAAGTCCTCTTGCCCAAAGCTGAAGGCCGGTTGTGATGATGGAGGAAGAGTTGAATTCTTTTGTCTCTTCGCCAATGACTCCTCATCTGTGGCTTCATCGTCATCTTCAATGATGATATGAATTTGTTCGACAGTTGTTGGTGTGATGGCAGAAGTTGGTGCGGCACCAGATGGGGACACAATAGCTTCTACAGCTGTATTTTCTGACTCCGACAGGAATGTCTCTACCAAAGTGGAGGTGGTCTTCTTTACCCAAACATCTTCTTCTGCAAAGATGTTGGTGTTATTAACCTAGAAAGGACCACCCACTTTCGGAGTCTTTTTCCTATTTAAAGTAACCGAGGGTGACTTCGGAGGCTTCGAGATTTTGGATTTTGAGAATCTCTTTTTCTCTGGTACCTCGGTGATGCAGCTGGCTTGAGTACCATATTAGACAGAATCGGCGCAGCCAAAAGGTTTGTCCTTGGGATTGAGGGGCCCTTCGGTAAACCTGGATGTTTTAGGGAAAAAAGGATATAGGTAAAAATGTGTATTTAAGTGGCAATGGAAAAAAGGTTCGAGAGATACTAACCGTGGTTTTGAGCTCTCCATCAGTTCTTGGAGAGTATTTTCCATGTCTGGCCTCTGTGCGGATAGGTGCTTATGATCTTTTCAATCCATGTGTGGAGGTTCTCAACATGGGCCGGAGTTCACCGGACATCTGAGAAGGTGACAACATAAAAATTTAGAATAAAGTTGTCAGTTGAAGGGGTTATGTAAAAACTAAGGAAAAATGATTATTGATACTTATGGTGTAAACTCCATACTTTCGGAAAAGGCATAAACCTAGTCGGAATGATTTAAGCGGTGGGAACCACAATACAACATTCCATTCAACCTCAGTCTTGATCTTTGTCAATATTAGAGAGGATGGGAAATTTATCTCATTTTGAGATCTGGACGATCCCGTTATTGAAGAATCTTGGAACATATGATCGGATTAGATGATCCCAAGTAAAAATTTCATCAACCAAGTTATCCAGGAATCAAAGGCAAGTAATTGCCCTCCAGACAGACGGACTAATTTGTGCAAGACACAAATTGTAAATCCTGCACATCTAGAAGATCACGTTGTCAATCGGAGGGACGTGTTTGAAAGTGAAAGAATAGGTGTAAATGTTGGAGTACCTAGACCTGAAGGTAGTAATATCCTCGTCCAGGCCGGGTATAATGATCTCGGAGAGACCGGTTCAACCACATTCATTTCGGACTGTGTCGAGAATAGAGGGATTTATGGAAGTCGGCCAGTTTTTAGCCTCTTCACCTCAATCAGATTTCAAAGTGACAACACGAACGCCAAATTCATTGTCAAAACAAAAAGTATATGGGAGCATATCAAAAGCTCTGGGCTCAACAGCAGCCTGAGCTTCAAGAGACCCACCAGCGCTGATGGCGTCATCAGTGGCTAGATGAGATAAAGGTGTCAGAGAAGAATATCTTGAAGAAGATAGGGTAGTTTTAGCCATGTGAAAGAAAATATGAAGCTATGAAGGTATGAAGATCTGGTGAGTTAAAGATTTGAACGTGTAAAGAAGATTACAAGGGAATTTTGCAGAAGTACAAAAAGAAAGAAAAAAGGAAAGTTTTATAGGGGTTAAGGTGATCATTACGAAACATTTTGCTGACCCAACCGAAGAGGCGGTGCAATTATAAGTTGACACGTGTTTGAATTTGCAGAGTGATAAGATGTGAGTAAGAGTTTGGAGAAAAGGAAACGTTTCATTTCTCGTCCATTTCAGAGTTATTTGAAAAGAAACTTACAAGAGAAGACAGGGAAAAAATCATTTCCACTTCCCGTTACTTTGGTAAACTTTGATCCGAAAAGTGTGTGGACTATCTATATAAGGTGAAAATCGGCACGACGCGTGGCAAGGTTTAGGTATGGAATTCTAAGGAGGCGACTGAGTTCCACATCGGAAACTAGTAACATCGAGGTATACCGGATGTCCATACCAAATCGAGTAGTGACCGAACTGAGTGACATTGGACGAGGAACCGGGGGAGCCCAGTACATACCCGTTCCGGATATGGCGCCAGCCGTTACTCATAGCTCATTAAGGGACCATTATTTTCATTAATTGTATTTAATTTTAGAGTGATTCTCGGGCATCAATGTCTTATATTGATAGCTATAAAATGAGCTCAGCCTTCATTTTGGAAGGTCACATCATTATTCACACTTGTACGATTTTGTTCATTGCAATCATAATCATTAAGCTCTCATTGTTGGCTCGAAATTGAAGCAATTAAGCTAAGGCCCGAACCAATGTAGCTGAGACGATTCATCTTGACTTATGGCAGTACAGACTAATCTTCATACTTATTGCTTTCCTTTGTTTACTTATTGTTGATTTCTTATTACTTTATATTACAAATCGATCGACATATCCTTAAAACCATTTACAAAATTAACTGTACCTTTTTTTAGGTAAACAGTTTAGCGCCCACCGTGGGGCTAAGGATAATTGTAGTGATTTGTTCAAACTCAAATTTCACTTGTTCTTTTGAGATACTTTGAAAACAGGTCAGCACCAAGTACTTGTAGAATGGCTAGTGAAATCCAAGTTGAGGTTAGCAACCACGATGATAACAACAACAATGATAATAGTTCTAACAATATCAATAACAACAACAATGTTCTGCACTTTGATCCAATGGCTGGCTAGCATCGGAATAACCCTTTGATTTCACCCCAAGGCTTTAGAAGGTCACGTGAGAAAACACCGGCCGATGATGAGGATAGCAAAATAAATCTGGCTCAAATCTTTAACATGCTGAAGGAGCAACACGAGGCTATTACTCAGTTGCAAAAGAAGATCAGCGGGACAAGTGCGGCAGACGAAACTTGTCCCGTCCGGGATAAAGATCGGGTCCGAGAGGAGGTTCGAGTCGAAGGAGATGGCACTGGTACGGGGGCAAATGAATCCTCGGAGGTCTTGAAAATGCTTCAAGCTTTGATTAAGTGAATGTATACTAATGAAAAAAAGGTTGAAACCTCCAATTCACGGGTTTGGCCGAACCCGATAATCTTGGTCTTAATTCTGTTTTTGTCTTAAGAAATTTATTTGGTATAATACATATAAATTATTAATTTAGAATCCAGTAACTTAAAAAGGCTACAATCCTCCTGAATCCATAAATTTCAAATCTAAACTCTACTTCTATAATAGACGGAATCAGTAGTTCGAAAATTAAATGGCATGACTTTGGTGTTTTGAAGTTTTGTTGGATTTTTTAAAGATGGTGCAGCAAAAGAGATTGGAAGAATAATTTAAATAATTTTAAATAATTATATTTTATTAATCAGAGGGGTTTTAAATGACCAACTTAAACAAAAAATTTATATATTTTAAAATGTGAAAATCTAAAATATCTCAAATAAATTTATCTAGCTAAATTTGAATTTAAAGACTGATTTCTCTATCACTAAACTACTTATTATTCTAGTAATTGAGCAGTAATAGAAGCAATTTTCAACATTCCTCCTTTACTTCAGTTGCTGTAATTTTAAAAAATTACTTCTTAAATTTTATTTGTTATTTATGTTTGGGGATTGTTTTGAGCATCTTTGAACTTGCATACTTTTGTAACATGACTCTTCTTCTGTTTTTTCCTTTTTCCTTTTTTTTCATTGATTTGTGCATAATCAGAACCCTTAATAATCTTATCTTATTTAAAGTTCTTTTGAAAGTGTTTTAATTTGAATAGTTGTAAGATTTGCAGAAAGTTATTGTAAGAATTTTTCTTCCATCATAACATTACATAAATCATAGGTTCCAAAGTACTAAGACTTGAACTTCACTAACCAAATTTGTTGATTTTACCAGTGGAGATTTATGGGCAATTCAGAGTGATATTGATGTTCGTCATCGTCAATATAGGTATGGATAAAAATTGGTATGAGTTAAAACAGACATTGATTGAAAATAGCCATGCGTTAAAAAAAAAGCATATGTTAAAACTTTGAAAATTAGTATTGGAGCCCAAGCGTAATAATAAGCAAGTGTTATGGTGATAATACGTTAATAGGTTTGTAAAATAAATATGAGTTAAAATGGTTGAAAATTATAGTGAATTTATAGATCCATTAAGAGGCTCTTGAGATCACTGTTGGTTGTTTTTAATTGGAAGAGTAATTAAAAATGTCTCAGCATAATTTTATTAGGGAAAATGACGATATTAGTTTTGGAGCTATAGCCTTATTCTAGTTTTGGTCCTCGTTAATTTGACGGAGCATATTTAACCTTTAATTAATATAAATATATGATTTTGGTCCCTCAAACTAACCGAAGTTAAAAATTTACCGGAATGAATATTTTAAAATAAATTTTAAAAAGAGAAAAAAAATAAAGATGGAAACAGGTCGAGCTATGATTCATCATCAAGTTTAAATACTCGAACAATTATTTGGCTCTACCCTTCATCTTCAGCATTTCAAGAAAAAATACAGGAGGTCCTTTCGTAAACTTTGATCTTCATCTTCTCGGAGGAGAAGTTTAAGGTTAAAGTTTTCAATTTCTTTTCTGTTGGATGAGAGTTACGATGTGAACATACATTTTTTTACTCTGAATATCGAAGATAACTATAATTTGTCAACTGTATAGATTAACACAAAGTTATAAAAACAAGAACAAGTTCCAGTTATGGACAAGAAAAAAGTAAATTGATGAACCAAGTTACCATCCAATTAAAAATAAGTGAATATTTTTAGAAAGGAGAGGAATAACTGTTTATTATGAGGCATGGATGTAAGTTCCAAAAGTTGGTAGAGCAAGAAGACCAAAAGAGCACTGAGTTTGAAATAACAAGGAACACTATAACAGAAGGGACCTAAGAGAAAGAAGGTGTGGAAAAGACTTTGGACCAATTTGGGAGGATTGAGTTGATGGAAGATGGTGTACGATTTCTTCAAGAATGATCGTCAATGGTGGCCTAGCCTTCACAAACTCTAATGGTTAACATTCGCTTTTGATTTTTTTTCCTTCAAAATTATAGCATGCTTATTCCGTTAAGTTTTTAATTTCCGTTAGTTTGAGGGATCAAAATCACACGTTTACATTAATTGAAGGTTAAATACACTAACTCAAGGACTAAAATTACCATTTTTCCATTTTATTAAGCATAAAGAACTTTAAATAGCCAACTTAAAACAAAAAATCTGCATATTTTAAAATTCTAAAATCTAAAATATATTAAGTAAATTTATCTAAACTACTTATTAGAGTATTCTGATAACCAGTAACAAAAGCAATTTTCACCAAGCTTGAACCTCATTTTCTCTAAATGGAGGGAGCTTTTGCCTTAGAGAGGAACAAGCCAAATTGATCGGTTTTCCTCCTTCAATTTTGTGTTGCAGTATTTCTGCAACAAGCAACAACTACCAACGTATCACAAAGAATAGAATCTCTCTCAGGTTCTCCAATAATTGGATGTCTTTATCTTCATCTGAATCGAATTCCTTCTTTATTAAGTTTAGTATATATTAGATGATAGTCTTATCCGACAATACTATGTCTAAAACAACATTCACGTGCCTATAAAGTTTGTAAATCTATACTTTTGAGGTTCAACTTTTCAGATTTGGGTTGGTAATAATTACTAAGATCTTTCATTTTAGTGTCCTATTAAGCTGTGTGCATTACCAAGTTGCTTTTGATCACTAGTCTTCTCTTCATGGAATTATCGTGGTGACCTCACCGGACTCTTCAAGAAATTACTCTAGCTAAGTCGACGTTTGGACATAAAAATTATAAAATTTGAAAAAATAGTATTTGTTTTCAAATTGAAAAAATAGTATTTGTAAATTAGAACTAT
Source organism: Anisodus acutangulus (assembly GCA_029783415.1). Taxonomy (NCBI): domain Eukaryota; kingdom Viridiplantae; phylum Streptophyta; class Magnoliopsida; order Solanales; family Solanaceae; genus Anisodus; species Anisodus acutangulus. The sequence goes on from CM056495.1 coordinate 15,934,001, forward strand.
GTTTGGACATGAATATAATAGAGTTTTTTTGAACTTTTTGAGTGATTTGAAATGAAAATTATGAGAACAACTTTTTTGAGTTTATAGTGTTGGGTTCGGGGCTACGGATAAGCAAGAATATGTAAGAATAAAATCGTAACAGCTAGAACAATTAAAACAGTTTCTGGATGTTGCCTTCAATATTGTGTCAACATCTGAAGCAACATTGTGATAAAACAGTTATAAACCTTTATAGAGTAAATGCAGCGGAAAAGTAAAGAGACACAATGTTTATATTTTCAAGGGTATATATTAATATATCCCTTGATGGTCAATGACCAAAGAATTGTATAAATTATATACAATTACAAATGAATTTCTTTTTACAAGATTGAACAATAAATGCGAAAAAGAAATTACAAACAAAAGTGAAGTCGCAGATGACTTCAGCCTAAAGTTAAAAGATCTAAAAAGACAAATACAACATCTTCATTACAATTGCTTGAAATATAAGCTTGATCTAGAATCTGGACAGCAATAGTAATGTGGGACTAGATGTTGGTATACTACTTTAGGCTAAGTGTGTTGATCCAGTTTCTAAGGTGAATATCCGAGAGCTCTCTTGGTAATTCTTCTCGTTCAATTCTGGATATCGATACTCTGAAGCTCTCCTCTGTTTATAGTGTGGAACTTTCCTTGAAATCCTCACTGATTGGTTGCGGAGGTTGAGTAAATGAAGGCTTCATCTTGGACCGGTTCTTGCTCCTTAAAAAGCTCAACGTTCTGGACTTGGTCTTCACGCTGCTTCCTCTCCAAGCTTTGACTATTTCTTTTACCACATTTTAAACACAGCATCATTGTAAGCTTTCCTATGTCATTTTTTACTCACAGTAACACAACCTGTTTTGGCCGGAAGAATAGGCAAAATCGTTACAGGGATATTGTCAGGAATGTTGTCACAACATCGCAGGCAACATTCTTATTTTCATAAGATGTTGTCCTGAGCATTTACAGACGTTGTCACAACATCCATCCAACATCAACAATCTCCCCCTTTTTGCCTTTCTTCACAAAACTCCATACGAAGCGAAAATGACTAGGATACTAATTCCCGATGTAGTCCTTACATTCCAAGAATCAGTAGGATCAGTGTTATACTCCCCCTTAACCTGCAGTATTAAATTCCAAGCAGTGTTGTATCGATGATTTGATTCGATAGGAGTTGTGTTCTGTTAGTCGTGACTTACTTACGGCAAGCTGCGTGTCGATCTGATAACCATTCATAGCAATCCACATCAGGCAAACATATATAAACAGCTTTAGAAAGCAGTCACAATGTCTGCAAGAACAAACCAAATATCTCAAAGTAAAATATTACACACCAAAATAATATTCCAAATGTCAGTATATCCAATATTCAAATAAACAGAGATTATCAACACTCCATCCATCATTGAATCAACACTCCATTCCATCAGCATGATCATCCTTGACTAGAATAATCGAGTCACAATAGCTTCCAGCCACTTTCTGTGATCGATCACTCTGTGCAGCACCATCTTCATCTCCATAGCATCAGAAGTAGTCAACAATCATCATCTCAACTTCTCTCCCCCTGCATCATCATCAGTAGCAGCTCCCCCTATCTGTCTGCTTCCAGCAGCAACATCATCAACATCATCTCCCCCTTTTTGTGAAGAAAGTAAGCCTACATAATAGTTCCTGGCTCGCACTAGGTTTTGAATTTGCCTGTCAAGTTCAACAATGTGCTGTCGAATCCATTCTTTGGACATTGGGACCTTTTCTTGACCAATGTTGCCAGGAATGTTGGCTGCATCCTTTGATGTGTCAGTGTCCCATTCATCTTTCTTCCAGGGCAGGTCAATAACTCTGTCCCTGTTGTTCACAACTGCTCGATGTACTAAGTAAACCTCTAAGGCTGGACTCAGCTTTTCTCCTTTTGGAGTCTTAAAACCTTGGTTGAGCAGGATTTGAAAAATCAATGAGGGGTATGGAAGGGCAGAGTTGCTTTGTCTTTCTGCCAAGTTGGCAACATGGTTGAATATGAGGGTTCCTAAGTCAACTTTTTGATTCCTTCCAATCTTGAAAAGTAATGATGCTTGATCAAGGGTCACTACTGTTTCGTTGAGGGTGGGTAGCCAGTTGTATATAGCAAGTTTGTGCAAAGTGGCAAACAAGGTAGTGAGTTTTGACACAGGACTGTGAGGAGACCATACAGTGATCAAATTCCTCGTAATGTACTTGATCATCGAATTGAGTTCCTCCACAGTGGGGTTTGGTTGAGGTTCTCTTTCACTAACAATTATCCCAAGAGTGGAGTTGATGATATTAGGTGTAAAATTGTATACATTGTTGTATAGGTACACTCTCCCAAATTTCTTCGAGGTTGTGTCCCTAACAACAAGCGTCAGATTAGCATAGAACACCCTAATCACCTTCTCACAATAAGGATTCTTACCAGATACAGAGCTTAAGATCTTTCGACTACTTAAGAAATTAACTAAAACATTTGTGTAGAATAAAGTTAGGTCAATCACCTTCTCCCCTTTAACTCCTCTATTTTTAAACCAATTCCAGTTACTGGAGCATGATTTCGTTTGAAACATGGAAGAGTAGGGAATTACCTTAGAATCTGTTTCAGATTCTGTGTTTTCTTGTTCGGATGAGGTGGTTGTAGGTGTTGCCTCGGATGTTGGGGAAACATAGTCTGGGTCCATTTTCTCGTCTGTTGCCTTTGATCTTGATGCAATATTTTTATCAAAATTCCAGTATGTTCTGCAGACTCCTTTAGGAATGAAGTTCCGTAGAGGTATGTTATTTGACATCTCTACTTCTTCTTTTTCCTTCTCAGTTTCTGCTTGTGGAGTGGAAGTTGATGGAGTTCTAGAAGAAATGGGCAAACTGAAATCGGTGTCAGTGCCGCTGCTAGTGGTAGTATCAACAGGGAAAGTTGACTCTTCCCTGGATCTTTTGGTAGACTGGTTGTCACCGAATTGGTTTTCGAAAACCCTTTTTGACCTTCGCGTCGGAAATGTCGATTTTGACTGTCTTGAGGCAAGGTTTGAGAAATCAAATGTTGCATCACATCGATTGGGTTTTCATTATCGCCTGGGTAGCTCACCTGTAATGGCTTATTTGAACCAAGCAGGATCATAGCCTGTGTGCAGTCCTCCTCGATCGGTTTTAAGTCATTGATGGAAGTATAATGCTTGTAAACCTTGTTGCTATGCTGGACTAGTCGACATTGGGAATAATCTTTGTTGTTTGTGAATTTTGGGGAAATGGACATGGGAGAGGGTTTTGAAAAATTGGGCGTGTTAGAGAAGCTTTGGGTTTTGAAAAATGACGGTGGTGTTTGGGCTGCCATGATTTGATGGATTGTAAATCGGCTGGTGTGATAATTCCAAGACAAAAATGGGAGGTTTCATTATGGAAAAATATACTTACACTCAAACTCCTTTTCCGTGAAATTAGATTGTATAGAAGAATAAAAACTCTTTACACACCTAAAATAAAGGATTTACAGAGCACATAGCATCATTTAAAATTTAAATAAAAACGGTCCTCCAGAATTTGTGAATTTTCCATTAAAGACAGAGACGTGTTAAATACCAAAAACAAGAATAAAATAAGATAAATCAGATTGATTAATGTACTGGAACACGATGTTGTTAATGATGTTGGCAACATTTCAAAGTTAAACAAGCATTATGAGACTCCAAGGATTTTCATATTTGGCAGATGATATTTCCGTATATGTTCCCTATGAGACTGATCGCTGGACTAATGTAACATTTTACCATTGTCTTTAATCAACTTAATTGAACACATACAGATTAAAAAAATATTGAGGAATTTTCAACCCTTTTTAAGCACGTGGTACTCCTATAGAAAAGGAACGATACCAATCTTAGAGCTTTGCTCTTTTTGTATACATCCAAATCTTTTAGTAGAGACTTTGCCTTCTTATGATACTCCCTTTTTTTTATGATATACATAATTGTTTTATATATAAATCATCGCAGAGAACGGTATCGCATTCATATCTTGTCCTTTTAGAGTCATGCTTGAATCATTTGAAAAACAGTGCAACATCACTACAACACTTATCATGTATATTGACTCAACAGTACATGTTACCCAGAATGTTAGGACAACATTTCGGACAACATCTACCTAGCCTGTCTTATTTTCAAAGAAAACAGAGACCAAGAGATTTTTTCAAGCTAGAAACTCTCTCATGATCTAAAGGTTTGGTAAAAATGTCAGCCAGTTGAAAAAGAGTATCAACATGTTCGATTTGAACTAGCTGTTTTTCCACTAAGTATTTTAAAAATGATGTCTTATGTCTATGTGCTTTGTACGTGAATGCGGAACATAATTTTTGGAAATATTAATAGCACTCATATTATCATAGTACAAAATCATGGAGTTAGTAGATATGCCATAGTCATCTAGCATATGTCGTAACCAAATCAGTGAGCACAACAACTTCCGACTGTCACATATTCAGATTCGGCAGTCGAGAGTGATACACAATTTTGTTTACGACTGTACCATGAGACTAGATTATTGCCAAGGTAGAAATACCCACCACTAGTGCTTTTCCTATCGTCTACATCACCGGCCCAATCCGAGTCACTATATCCTATTAGATTAGGATTAGTGTCTTTGGAGTACCAAATTCCCAAGTCACTTGTACCGACAACATATCGAATGATACGTTTTACATCATTAAGATGAGATACCTTGGGACCGGCTTGGAACCTGGCGCAAACACATACGCTAAACATGATATCGGGGCGACTGGCTGTAAGGTATAAAAGGCTATCTATCATAGATCGATACAATGTTGGGTCAACATCTTGTCCAACATCGTCATTACATACCTATTGCGTAGAGCCCATTGGAGTCTTCATATGTTTAGCATTTTCTAGATCAAATCTCCTAACAAGATTCTTGGCGTACTTGCTTTGAGATACAAAGATCCCATCTTCATTCTGTTTAATCTACAAGCCTAAAAAAATGTTAGTTCTCCAATCATGCTCATCTCAAATGTTGTCGACATTGCTTCGACAAACGACTTCAAGAATGATTCTGTAGTCGAACCAAAAACAATATCATCAACATAGATTTGAGCTATTATTACATTTACACAGTTTTTTTAATGAATAATGTTCTGTCAGCTTCTCCACGGGTAAAACCAAACTCAACAAGGAAGTCAGTTAGACGACCATACCATGCACGTGGTGCTTGTTTTAGTCCATACAAAGCTTTCTTGAGCTTGTACACATGATGTGGATGGTGAGGATCCTCAAATCCCTTTGGTTGTTCAACATATACTTCTTTGTCCAAGTATCCATTGAGGAAGGCACCTTTAACGTCCATTTGGTGTAAGGTAATCTTTAGATAGCAAACAATAGCAAGAAACAATCTTATTGACTCAATTCTAGCCACATGAGCGAATGTCTCGTCATAGTCGATACCTTCTGCTTGTGTATATCCTTGAGCAACAAGTCGAGCTTTGTTCCTAACAATCTTCCCTAACTCATCTGATTTGTTTTTGAATATCCATTTGGTCCCAATAACATTTGTGTTGTTGGGTCGTGGTACCAAGTCCCAAACCGCATTTCGGGCAAATTGGTCAAGCTCATCTTGCATGGCTTGAATCCAAAAATTATCTTTTAATGCTTCCCCAATATTTTTAGGTTCCAAAGTAGATCTAAGACAAAAAAGACTTACCTGTTGATATATGATGGACATGCACACATACCTTACCATTTCTCGATAATTCACTGGCTCTTTCCATCTTGTACGCCTCTTCTCAAAAACTCCCCCTATCACCTGGTCGGGTGGATGGTTCCTTCTAATCCTCGATGGAGGGTTTCTTCTCACTTGATTATTCAGTTCAGTAGCAGACTCCTCCTCGACTTCGTCCCCTGTGTTCTCTCTTTGAGGTTCAGATGTTTCTTCTGATGTCGGGACAACATCTGCGACATCTGTTTCTTCAGTGGGTTGCTCCTCTTCAACTGCAACCATAATGTTATTTTCTGAAGATCTACCAGATATATCTAGCAGGTCATCAAAATTAACATTGACTGACTCATGTATGGTCTGTGTCCGAAGATTGTATATTCGGTAAGCATGGCTATTCTGAGAGTAGCCAACGAATATTCTCTTGTCACTCTTGGAGTCAAATTTAGCCAGTTGATCCCTGTCATTAAGAATATAGCACACATACCCAAAGACATGAAAGTACCGCAATGTAGGTTTATTTCCATTTAACAGTTCATAGGGTGTCATCTTGGTCCCTGGCCTTAAATAGATTCTATTAGTTATGTGGCATGCCGTGTTCAAGGCTTCTGCCCAAAACCTCTTTGACAATTGCTTAGAACTTAACATAACTCTAGCCATTTCTTTTAAAGTTCTGTTCTTTCTCTCGGCAACCCATTTTGTTGTGGTATTTTTGGTGCCGAAAATTCATGGAATATGCCTATCTTTTCACAAAAATTTGCAAAGGTTTGATTTTCAAACTCCTTTCCATGATCAGATCTAATTCTAAAAATCGAAGAACATAACAGATTCTTAATCCTAGAGTAAAGTGTTCTAAACATCTCAAAGGTTTGTGATTTTTCCTATAAAAATAGATTCGAGTGAATCCGGAAAAGTCATCTACTATCACATAATAATATCTCATCCCTCCTAGGCTATCTACCTCGATTGGACCCATAAGATCCATATGCAATAATTAGAAATAATGAGACGTACCTGAATGTTGTCCGTCATGTTGGACAACATTATGAGAGACTCGGGTCTGCTTTCCTTTCAAACAATCTTCGCACAGTATTTTATCTTTTGGATCCAGTCTGGGAATGCCTCTAACAGCTTCAAATGAGATCAGCTTCTCCAAGGTGCCGTAGTTGACATGTCCCAACTTTTGATGCCAAAGTGTCAAGTCACATACCTTTGCGGAGTTGCAAAACTCTTGTCTACCGACTAGATAGCAATTATCTCCAGTTCGGGTTCTTGACATGACACATTTATCTACAGAATATGTAACCTTGCATCCAAGCTTGTTGAATTTCACCTCGAGATCATCATCACATAGTTAGCTTATGCTAAGAAGATTAGCAACCAAACCTTCTACATGAAGAATATTTTTCAAGGCTGGTACATCTGGAACATTAAGAGTTCTTTTACCAATTATCTTACTCTTGCTTCCTCCTCCAAAGGTCACGTATCCTCCATTGAATGCTCCATACTCCTTCAATAGACTTTTGGTACATGTCATATGACGTGAGCAGCCACTATCGAAGTACCAAGAACCTGTAATGTTAGTATGCAAAGAAGTTATGCACACATTATATTTTAGATTCAGTTTGGGTACCTATTCCTTTTTCTTCCTTCTGCTTTCTGGCTGGTTGCTTTGAATGTTGTCAGTGATGTTGGGCAACATTGCTGATGACATTTTAGGCAATATTCTGAGTGCAGAGTTTTGAAGTTTATAGCAGTAGGGCATAAGATGTCCTAACTTTTTACAGAAGCTACATACAAACTTCGATCCAATCTTAGTGATCTGAGAATTACTCAGATTTTCTTTGATAAATATATTCTCTCAGTTTGATTATGGATTCTGGAAGTGTTTGTTTTGCTAGGAGATTGGTACCCAAGCCCAGCCCTTGTAGGTTTATTGAAGTTTAATATTTCATCCAGTTTGGAGGTTCCCATGTTGAGCCTTTGAAAGGTGGTCTCAGCTACTTTCAATCGTGCACGAATCTTACCAAGCTTTAGGTCCTTCTTGGTAAGTGCCACCTCTAATCGGTTGATTGTGCCTTTCAGATTGCTATTCTCAAGAGCCAATAATTTTGCTTTTGAGTCTAGTTGCTCAGATTCAGTGATTAAGGCTTTACAAAGATTTTGTAATTCCTTTATCACGTCGTCTTTGGAGTCAACTAGATCCAAATTTACAGCCTCAGATGAAGAAATAAATCCACTAAAACAATTTACATCATAATAGTCAAAGTATACATTCCTCTCTGATGTTGAAGACATTCCAGATGTTAAGTCTGATGTTGTTCCTAATGTTGTCGCAACATTGTCAACAACATCTTTATCGTCGGACAGTGAGTGTTCGAACATGGCTGCCAGCATTGCCTGTGGTTCTTCTTCTTGATCTCTTTCCTCCTCTTCGTTCTCATCATCACTAAGAGTTACCCACATAACCTTACCAATTTTCTAAGGGTGTTTGCACACTCATTAGTGTAGTGTCCCCAACCCAAGCATGCATGACACTGCACTCCCTCGAGTTATTTGGGATTGAAATTGGTACTGTCTGAGTTAGATTTTCTCAGTGGATTATGATTTCTTTGCTCATAAGGTGACCTATTCGGCTGTTTATTGAAGAGTGGGTTTTGATGCTGTTTGTATTTGGCTTTATTGCAATCATTGTTGATCTTTCTCACCATCGAATTGAATCGACGAGTAAGTAAGGCAACAGTTGCACCATTTCCCAGTTCCTCCAAGTTTTCTTCCTCATTTTTCAATTTAGTTTCCGAGGTTTGTCCTTGGAGTGCCAAAGTCTTGTCTTTATACATATCTCTTTCGCTCTTCATGTTCATCTCATATGTTTGAAAGATGCTCATCAAGGCATGTAGATCCATAGTAGCAAGATTATGGGCCTCTTAAATAGCACAAATCTTATTAAATCTTTCAGGAAGAGATCTGAGAGCTTTATCCACAAGTTGTGTGTTGGTTAAAGGAGAACCAAACACTTGACACTGATTAGCAATGTCAATTAACTTTTCAAAATAGGATTTTATGTCTTCAGATTCTTCCATCCTTAAGCGTTCGTATTGGCTCAAAATCATGCGAAGCTTTGTACGTCGTACACTCGATGTACCTTCACAATGAGTTTGTAAGGTCTCCCAAGCGTCCTTGGCCGTAGTACAATTCTGGATGAGTATAAACATATAGAGATCTACCCATCCAAATATCGCATTTAGGGCCTTTTCATTGAAGCTCGCACTATAGGTCTCTTCCGCGGTCCATTCAGATTCGGGTTTGGTAAGTACATCACCATCCTTGTCTGATGGGTACTTGGGAATCACATAACCTTCGAAAACTGATCTCCAAGCTCGAACATCAATGGATTTGATGTGCCAACGTAGTCGAATTTTCCAATAGGCATAGTTAATTCCGTCAAGAATTGGAAGTCTATCAATGTTTTGTATAGCTGAGTTCATAGCCGTAATATTCAGAATCAAACACTTATTGTATCAAGTGTTGGCTCTGATACCACTTGTTGGGTCCGGGGTTACGGATAAGCAAGAATATGTAAGAATAAAACCGTAATAGCTAGAACAATTAAAACAGTTTCTGGATGTTGCCTTCAATGTTGTGTTAACATCTGAGAAAACATTGTGATAAAACAGTTATAAACCTTTATAGAGTAAATGCAGCGGAAAAGTAAAGAGACACAATGTTTATATTTTCAAAGGTATATATTAATATATCTCTTGTTGGTCAATGACCAAAGAATTGTATAAATTATATACAATTACAAATAAATTTCTTTTTACAAGATTGAACAATAAATGCGAAAAAGAAATTACAAACAAAAGTGAAGTCGCAGATGACTTCAGCCTAAAGTTAAAAGATCTAAAAAGACAAATACAACATCTTCATTACAATTGCTTGAAATATAAGCTTGATCTAGAATCAAGCAAAGAATAGTAATGTGGGACTAGATGTTGTTATACTACTTTAGGCTAAGTGTGTTGATCCAGTTTCTAAGGTGAATATCCGAGAGCTCTCTTGGTAATTCTTCTCGTTCAATTCTGGATATCGATACTCTGAAGCTCCCCTCTATTTATAGTATGGAACTTCCCTTGAAATCCTCACTGATTGGTTGCGGAGGTTGAGTAAAAGAAGGCTTCAGCTTGGACCGGTTCTTGCTCCTTAAAAAGCTCAACGTTCTGGACTTGGTCTTCACGCTGCTTCCTCTCCAAGATTCGACTGTTTCTTTTACCAATTTTTAAATACAGCATCATTGTAAGCTTGCCTATGTCATTTTTTACTCGCAGTAACACAACCTGTTTTGGTCGGAAGAATAGGCAAAATCGTTACAGTTATGTTGTCAAGAATGTTGTCACAACATCGCAGGCAACATTCTTATTTTCATAAGATGTCGTCTTGAACATTTACAGATGTTGTCACAACATCCATCCAACATCAACATATAGGAATACCAAAATGAAGTTAAATTTTGAAAAATTGTAACAATTTTATGTCTAAACAATTTTCGGAAATAAAATTCCAAAAAAAAAAAATGAAAACTACCCATGACCAAACGGGCACTAAATCTATTCATTATGACATGTCAAGAAACAAAGCCACATTGTTACCAGGAAAAACTATTTTTTACTTTTTCCTTTCTTTGTTAATTGTTAATGTTGGATTTTGTGTTGTGACATTTGACCCAACATATATCCTCAGTATTGATATGAATGTGTAAGAATGTTGGGACAAATGTTGCACAATATTCGGATGAACAAATTTTGCCTTACTTCACGCGATGCAATAATATTTGGGTAAATATTACTATGAGGTAAAAATGACTTGGCAAGGTAAAAAGGAGCTGGTCAAAAATGAGTGAGGACTAAGTCAAAAGTTATTGCTTGTCGTGAGGATCAAGCCAAAGCTGTTGAGATTATTACTCCCTGATCTTCTCCAACCAATCCCATCAGCAGTCCACCTTTCCCTCAACCTCCACAACTGATCGATGAGATTTACAAGGAAGACTCTCTACTATAAATAGAGAGGCTACTACAGAGAATCTATATCCAGAACCAGAAAGTAAAAATACAAAGAGAGCTCTCCGGATTTCATTTCAGAAATCTGGATCACCAGTGTTGCCTGGGTGTGTTGACAACATTTTGTCCAACATTACAATTGTTGTTTTAGATTCTAGATTAGCTTTGTATGGAGTAATTGTAATGAGAGTTTGTCTGTGTCTACTTAGTTAGATTTTTCAGGTAGAAGTCATCTTGCGACTTCAACTTTTAATTTCTTTCCTTTTTATCTTGTAAATCTGTAAAGAAAGGAATTTGTCTATTTGTATATAATATATATACAATACATTTGGTCATTGACCATTATATAACTTATGAAAATTGAAATCTTTGTGTTATTTAAATTTTTGCTGCATTTACTCTTCAAGTTTTACTGTTTTGCTAACGTGTTGTTACTGGTGTAGGACGACATAATTGCCGACATTCGGAAATAGAATTGACATTCAATTTATTTCATCTCTTGTTTGTACATTCCATAGAATTTGACATCCTTCAAGTGGTATCAGAGCCAACACTTAACACAATAAGTGCTTTGTCCTATTGTCATAAGCTATGGATCCGGCAAATCCAACTATTGGTAGGCTTCATATTTTAGATGGATCAAATTATGCATATTGGAAGATTTGCCTACGTTCTCATATCAAATCAATTGATGTTAGGGCATGTAGATCTATAACCAATGGGTATGTTGTTCTAACGTTACCACCGGATGAGGAAGGTGACATTCGTGTTAAACCTGAATCTGAATGAACTACAGAAGGAACTAATAATGCTAGCTTTAATGAAAAAGCCTTAAATGTAATTTTTTGATGGGTTTATATGTATATGTTCAAACTCATTCAAAACTGTCCCACGGCTAAGGATGCATGTGATACTTTACAAATTCATTGTGAAGGTAGCTCAAGTGTTCGACGAACAAAGTTACGCATGCTCATGAGTAAATATGAACGTTTAAGGATGGAAGAAGAAGATGATATTAAATCTTATTTTAAAAAGTTGATTGACATCTCAAATCAATGTCAAGTGCTTGGTGAACCATTAACCAATAATCAACTTGTTGAAAAGGCTCTCTGTTCTCTTCCTGAAAAGTTCAATTAAAAAATTTGTGCTATCGAAGAAGCTCACAATCTTGCCACAATGGACCTTCATACCTTGATGAGCATTCTCAAAACTTATGAGATGAACATTGAGAATCAAAAGGATTGCATAAAATAAAAAATGTGGCACTTCAAGTTCAATCCTCGAAGAGTCAAATCGAAGAAGAGGATGAGAATCTTGAAGAAATTAGTATTGGTGAAAATGTTGCCTTACTTACTCGAAAATATAATTCGATGGCAAGAAAGTTCAACAATGAGAGAAATTAATCTAAATCTAAAGAGCACCAAAATCAAGTCATCAATCAAAAGCCCACTAGATTCCTTACATATGTACAAAAAGAAAATCAACTAAGAAGAACCAACTCAGATCATACCAAATTTGATCCCAAACAACTTGAGTCCGTGCAGTTTCATGCATGCTCAGGTTGGGGTCGCTATGCTAACGAATGTGCAAACACTCTTAGAAAATTTGGTAAAAACCTATGAGTTTCTCTTAATGATGATGAAAGAGAAGAGGAAGAAGATCGTGAAATTGAAACAAGCAATGTTGGCTACTATTTTTGAACCGTCTTTATCGAATAATGAAGATGTCGTATACAATGTTGTCTCAGATGTCATGACATTTGCTCCAACATCATCAACGACATCAACATCCTCAGCGACATTCGAAAGGTATGAATTCTTTAACTATTCTGATGTTAATTGCTTTAGTGGTTCTATTTCTGTTCGTAAGGCTGATTGTATGGATCAAGTTGAATGTAAAGATGAAATGATTAATGAATTATAAAGTATTTGTAAAAACTTAATCATAGAATCCAAGCAACTTGACAAAAATGTAAAATCTTTAACTCATGACAATTTAGTAATAAAAGGCATGATAACCCGCCTTGAGGTTGCACTTACCAAAAAGGATATTGAATTTGGTAAGATCCGTGCAAAATTGGATTTAGCCGAAGTAACGGGGACTTCGAAATTGAATGAGATACTCAACTTTAGTAATCCTTCACATGCAGAAATTGGGTACAAAAACTTTCTTAAAACCATATGCTCTAATATCTTTGATAAAAATGAGAAAATATGCTTTGTAAAAGAAAACAAGATGAATAATAGGTTCTCATATATGTCAAAGAATATGAAGTTTGTGTGTCATCACTGTAACTCCCCTAGACACTTAAAACCATATTGTTTCAAGCTTCAAATTATGTGAGCAAAATGTTGCCTAAAATGTTGTCCAACATTCCGGATAACAATCGAAGCAACATTTCTGAGCCAAAGGGTAAAAATGTTTTAAGAGAGTTTGGGTTCCTAAAAGGATGTAACATATAATGTTGCTATAACTGCATTAAGAACTAACATTTCAGGTTGTTGGTACTTTGATAGTGGATGTTCTCACCACATGACAGGTACAAAAGGTTTTCTAAAGAACTATGAGTCATTCAATGTAGGAAACGTGACTTATGAAGGTGGTAGTAAAAGCAAAATAATTGAAAAATGGATCTTGGATGTTCCTGGATTTCCAGCCTTAAGAAATGTCTTACACGTTGAGGGCTTAATGGCCAATTTGATTGGTATTAGTCAATTGTGTGATGACGATCGTGAGGTAAAATTTAATAAGAATGCCTGTGAAGTTATGACTAAAGAAAATATATGTGTCATGACAGGTACAAGAACATGTGACAATTGTTATCTTGTTGTAAGATAAGAAACATGCAATAATGCTAAGGTCGATGACACAACACTATGGCATCAAAAGTTGGGGCATGTCAACTACCGCAATTTAAAAAAATTGGTCTCATATGAAGTAGTTAAAGGCATACCCAAACTTAGCCATAAAGGTAAAACTGTTTGTGAAGATTGTTTGAAAGGTAAATAAACTTGTGTCTCTCATAATGTTATCCAACACGACGGACAACATTCAGGTACGTCTCACTATTTTCAATTTCTACATATGGATTTAATGGATCCAATTGAAGTAGACAGTCTAGGAGGCATGAGGTATTCCTTTGTGATAGTAGATGATTTTTCTAGATATTCTTGTATATGTTTTTGAAAGAAAAATCACGAACGTTTGACATGTTTAAAATTTTGCACTCTAGAATTAGAAATTTATTCTATTCTCCTATTTTTTGGATTAGATCCGACCATGGAAAATAATTTGAAAATACTTCATTCACAATTTTTTGTGAGAAAAAAGGGAATTTTTCATGAGTTTTCTGCCCCCAAAACTCCTCAACAGAATGGGGTTGCAGAATGGAAGAATAGGACATTGCAAGAAATGGCTAGAGTGATGCTTAGTTCTATACATTTGTCAAAACGTTTACGGGCAGACGCCTTGAATACTGCTAATCACATCGCTAATAGAGTCTATTTAAGGTCAGGAACAAAGATGACACCCTATGAGATTATAAATGGAAAGAAACCAAACTTGTGTTACTTTCATGTTTTTTGGTGTATTTATTATATTTTAAATGACATGGATCATTTAGCAAAATTTGACTCCAAGAGTGATAAAAAATTTTGTTGGCTATTGACAAAATAGTCATGCTTATCGAGTATACAATATGAGATCCAGAACTGTACAAGAGTCTGTAAATGTTATCTTTGATGATCTTTCTGATGTTTCAGGAAAAAATATTAAAAATAACATTATAAATACAATGGAAAGTCCACATATTGTAGAAGAATCGGATGTTGGCACACCTGAAGCAACATCCGAAATAACAATAGAGACCACAAGGCCATAGATAAGAAGTCAAGTGCTGAATTGTTAGTCCAAGTTCGCAGGGACCCCTCATCAAGGAATAGGAAGAATCATCCAACGGGCCAAGTGATAGGGGAGTTTTTTTTAAGAAATTAGAACAAGAGGCAAAGAATCACTCAACTATAGAGAAATGGTAAGATATATGAGTATGTCAACTAGATACCAAGAGGTTAGTCTTTCTTGTTTTATATCTACAATAAATGTCGTTAAACATATTATTCGATATGTTGCTGGCACATGTGAGTTGGGAATTTGGTATTCCAAAGACACTAATCATAACTTAATAGGATTTAGTGACTCGGATTGGGCTGGAGATGTGGATGATAGAAAAAGTACAAGTGCATGATATTTTTATCTTGACAATAACATTGTTTCATAGTATAGTAGTAAATAAAACTGTGTCTCACTTTCAACTGCTGAATCTGAATATGTAGCAGCAGGAAGTTGTTGCTCTCAATTAATATGGCTACGACACATGTTAGACGACTATGGATTTACTAGCAACATTTTGATTTTGTACTGTGATAATTTGAGTGATATAAATATTTCCAAAAATCCAGTTCAACACTCACGTACAAAACATATTGATATTAGGCATCACTTTTTAAGAGATTTAGTTGAAAATACCTAGTTCAAATTGAACATGTTGACACTCTTCATCAACTAGCTGATATTTTTACAAAATCTTTGGACCATGAGAGATTTTCTAGTTTAAAGAAATATATTGGTCATTGTAATCTCTAAAAAGGCATTTTTGATGAATGTCGGCTGAAATGTTGTCTAACATATCGGGTGACATTTACCTATATTATATCACTAACTGATTATTGTTGTTGTATGGTGCATAACTTTTGGTCACACAAGCGTGATCCTTCAATAAGAATGTGTTTTCAACGTGATACAGTTCTCTGCGATGATATATATATCATAAAAAGAGAGTATCAAAATAAGGCAAAGCCTTTATAAATATTTGGCAACTGTGAAAAATGGGCAAAGCCCTTGAAAAAGATATCGTTCCCATTCTATAGGAGTATTCAAAAAAAAATTGAGAATACTAAATAAGTATTCTTATTTTTGGCACGAAAAATTCTTTTGTATGTGTTATATGATTAGATCAAGGACACGATAGGAAAATGTTACATTGGTCCAGTGGTCAAACTCATAAAATATGTATAAAACTTGTGTTGATTTGTTGCAAAAATGAAAAGTTCTTGCGGGATCAAAATACTTGTGTCGTCCAAAATACGTCAACATTGATGTTGACATTTTCATAATGTGATATGTGTTGGGATGTTGTTCTTATCTGATCTTTGAAATATCAGATCTTACTCCCTATTATATGCCTTGTTTACAAGAATTTCAAAATTTAAAATGATAAGATTAAATTTTATTCCTACCGTGATATTTATTTTTTTATCTCAATATTTTAGATGTAAGTTATTGTGTAAAATTGAAACACCTAAAACTAAGGGATTCTTGTTGCTGAGAAAAGGTTTGTCATATATATAAATATTCCTCTCATTTGCTATTATTTTATCATTTCCGATTTTCGCACAAAAATAAAAAGGGAGGGACAATTACATCGGGTATACATCTACCTACTTACCTGATGGACTCACCAAATCAAACTCCCGTCTCAATCAGAAAACCTAATTCCTCGAAACCCTCTCCCAAATTTTCACCAATGGAAACATCATCAATGTCAGAATAAAGTCATCCAACATCCACTCCAACACTCCAATGAGCACAAGCCCTCCAATGAATACGGAGGCTTCCGAGCACAATGAACCCCAACAAACAGAAGAGTCATCCTCTTCTTCCAATCTCCCAAAAAACCTATGTACAATAATAGTGTTTTAAGGTTTTGATGAACCTTTAGATATTAGCTATCTTGGAGATGATAATAACCCTATAGATGTTGATGAAACTATTGATTTTTCATCTTTGGGTAAAAGGCCAAGGTCTTATACCTTCCCTACTCGTCGATCGAGTAGAGTTTTTGAGAAAACAATCCAAGAAGGGCCGGGTAACAAAAGGTCTAGTTATGAAACATCTATACCCTATTACTCGAGCAGTGCAAGTGAAGATACGGACTGTGTTCTTTAAATAGATGAGAGTGATGAAGAACCATTTGTTTCAGTGCAGCCAAATGTGCCTCAAGAAAGGGAAATCCCAAACGACACTCCTTTAAGACAATTCTTTGGAAAGGGAGTTCCCAAACCTGCAAAGTCGAGTGCTGCTCCAAATATTTCCACTGATGCCATAATATCTCAGGCTACATTTCAGCCAACATCTGCAAAGACACATACAACAATATCCTCCAGTAGTACTAAATCCACCAATTTAGACTTTGAGGTATCTGCTTACTCAGATAAATTCTATTCTAAAACTAACTATGATATGTGGGACTGTTACAAGAATAGAGTAATCATGCCTGAGAAAGTAATTGATATTGCCTCTTGTACTGAATATGGACTAGTAGAATTCTTAAAGGAATGACAGCTCCTAGGATCTGTCACTGAAAAAGGATCGTATGTTGATAATGTAGTAAGGTTGTTTTACGCTAATATGAGCCCTGTTATAAAGAAGACCTCCTCAAAAAAATTTGAGAAGGTATATCTCTACAACAAGGCCTATCTTGTTACGCCTTCTATTATAAATCAATGTATGGGACTAGATGCTGGAGATAATGTTAGAGAAGCAAAACAGGTCATAAATAATAGGGATGAAGTGATTGAATACCTCACTGGAGGTATGATGAAGAAGTGGATCCCTAGATGTCCAACCTCCAAAATAACAGCCCTGTTTTCGACCCTCCATAAAATTGTTATTCACAATTGGCTTCCATCAATAAATGAGTCAGTTGTGACATCTGAACAAGTCACCCTATTGTATAAAGTTGGGAAAGGTTTGAAAGTTGATTTGGGAAAATTGATATTTCATCAAATTGCCAACTTGGCTGAGAAAGAATCAACTTCAATCCTTCATTTTCCCTCTCTGATCTACAAAGTATTAACCACCCAAGGCTTTGAGACTAAGAGAGAAGACACTTTAGGGAAGGCTCTTGAGTTTTACACTGTAAATAACGCAATTTTGAAGAGCAAGGACAGAATCATCGACTTGCCCTGGAAGAAGGAAACTGAAAGTGAAAATATTGCCAGAAATGTCACCAACATTCTGGGCAACACTGGTCCAGGATAGTCTACACTGTCTATAGAATGGCTTATGGGTCAAATTGGAAAAATCAACCAACAGATTTATGAGGTTGATGCTGCAATAAATGCCCTGATACAAGATAGAGACCATTTTATGATGCTACTTTTTTCATAAAAATGGGGAGATGAATGTGATGCAGGGGGATGAAGCTAAATGTTGTTGTGCAGAGCAAGTTGAAGTTTGTATGCAGGAGTAGAAAGTTGCTGGAAGTTGTTACTGTTGTATGATGAGCAATGAGGAAGTTGTTGATGGTGTCAATGATGTATGCAGATCTTTAGTGGATTGATATTTGTTGACAATGAATATTTCTATTTTGGTTTGTATATATTGGATGATATGTGATATGTGTGCTCATATTTTTTTTCTTTTTCTAATCCTATGAATCGGTATACACATATTTGCTTGTATGCCATCACATGTTAAGGGGGAGCATGACCTTGAAATTATTGATCACAGATGTCAGACAACATTTGTAACAACATTCTAAGTCAATTTTACATTTTGAATATGTTTTGTGAAGAAAGGCAAAAAGGGGGAGATTGTTAATGTTGGATTTGATGTTGTGACATTTGACCCAACATATCTCCTCAAGTATTGATATGAATGTGTAAGAATATTGGGACAAATATTGCACAACATTCGGACCAACATTGTCTGAACAAATTTTGTCTTACTTCACGCGATGCAGTAATATTTGGATAAATATTACTATAAGGTAAAAACGACTTGGCAAGGTAAAAAGGAGCACGTAAAAAATGAGTGAGGACTAAGTCAAAAGCTATTGCCTGTCGTGAGGATCAAGCCAAAGCTGTTGAGATTATTACTCCCTAATCTTCTCCAACTAATCCCACCAACAGTCCACCTTTCCCTCAACCTCAACAACTGATCGGTCATTTTTTCAAGGAAGACTCTCTACTATAAATAGAGAGGCTACTACAGAGAATCGATATCCAGAACCAAAAAGTAAAAATACCAAGAGAGCTCTCGGGATTTCATCTCAGAAATCTGGATCACCGGTGTTGCATGAGTGTGTTAACAATATTCTGTCCAACATTACAATTGTTGCTTTAGATTCTAGATTAGTTTTGTATGGAGCGATTGTAATGAGAGGTTGTCTATGTCTACTTAGTTAGATTTTTCAGGAAGAAGTCATCTGCGACTTCAACTTTTAATTTCTTTCCATTTTATCTTGTAAAATTATAAAGAAAGGAATTTGTCTATTTGTATATAATATATATACAATACATTTGGTCATTGACCATATATATATAACTTATGAAAATTGAAAACCTTTGTGTTCTTTAAATTTCCGCTGCATTTACTCTTCAAGTTTTTCTGTTTTGCTAAAGTGTTGTTACTGGTGTCGGACGACATAATTGTCGACATTCGGAAATAAAATTGGCATTCAATTTATTTCATCTCTTGTTCGTACTTTCCATAGCATTTTACACCCTTCATTAACTATAATCTATTATTCTACCTAGTCCCACCTCCCTTCTACTCCTCTAATCCCTAATTGAAAGTTGCAAGCTTGGTGAATATCGCAAAATGTACTTGATCTAGAGCCAGGATAAAAGAAGAGGGATGCAGTAGCTTGATGGCCAGCATAAAAGATATATATAGCCAAAGGACGATGAGTCCTCCGAATCAGAATGGATACAAAAGTATTCATATAGTCAACAACAACAACAATAACATACCTAGTGTAATCTCACAAAGTGGGGTCTGGGAGGATAGGATGTATGCATACCTTACCTCTACCTTTGTGGGGAAGAGAGGCTATTTTCTATAGACCATCGGCTCAAAAAACGTAGTCAATATAAGATTGTAAGAAAATAAGACAACAAAAAGTATCAAGATATATATAGAACAACTAAAGTAATACACACATAGGAATAATGATCTACACGATATCTAAATACTACTACTAAGAACAAGAGAAGAGGAGATAAAAATGCTAGCCCCCCCGCTCACTTACACACATCACGACAAAACTCAACTACCTACTAACCTTCTATCATAATCCTCGACCTCCATATCTTTCTATCTACGGTCATGTCCTCAGTCAGCTGGAGTTGTTCCATATTATGTCTAATCACCTCCCCCAATTCTTCTTCGGTCTATATCTACCTCTCCTAACTCTTGCGACCATCAATCTCTCACACCTCCTAACTGGAGCAACCTCACACATTCTATTCACATGCCCGAACCATCTCAGTTTCGCTTCTCTCATCTTATCCGCCACGGAGGTCATTCCAACCTTATCTCATATAACTTTATTTCTAATCATATCACTCCTAGTATAACCAAACATCTATCTAAGCATCCTCATCTCCGCTATATTCATCTTCTGAACATGAGTGTTCTTTAACTAGCCAACATTCTGCCCCATACAACAATGATGGTCTAACCACCACTCTATAGAATTTGTCTTTCCGCCTATGCGACACTTTCTTATCGCAAAGTGCCCCGGAGGCGAGCTTCTATTTCATCCACCCTGCTCTAATACGGTGTATGGCATAATAGTGAATCTCACCGTCCCCTTGTAATATGGACTCAAGATTCTTAAAGCTTCCTCTTTTAGGTATAGCTTGTCCTTCCATCTTCACTTCCACGTCTATCTCGTGCGTCATGACACTGAACTTGCACTCCATGTACTCGTCTTAGTCCTACTTAACCTGAAACCTTTAGATTCTAAAGTTATTCTCCAAACTTCCAGCCTATTGTTGACTCCCCTACGCATTTCATCAATCAAAACTATGTCATCTGCAAATAGCATACACCACGGAACCTCTTCTTGAATATGTCGTGTCAATTCGTCCATCACTAATTCAAATAAAAATAGGCTAAGGACTGATCCCTGGTGCAACCTATCGCGATCGGAAAGTGTTCAGAATCACATCCTACTATCCTAACTCGGGTCATGGCACCCTCATACATATCCTTAATTGCCCTAATGTAGGCAACATATACACCCTTAGACTCCAAGCATCTCCAAAGGACCTCCCAGGGGACTTTATCATATGCCTTTTCCAGGTCAATGAACACCATGTGCAGGTCTCTCTTTCGGTCCCTATACTGCTCCACCAATCTCCTGACAAGATGAATAGCTTTTATGTCGATCATTCCGGCATGAATCCGAACTGATTCTCGAAATTGACATATCATTCCTCATCCCCATCTCGACCATCTTCTCCCAGACTTTCATAGTGTGGCTTAGCAGTTTAGTACCCCTAATTATTGCAGTGCTGAACATCGCCCTTGTTCTTGTACAACGGGACTATTGTACTCCATCTCTAATCCTCTGGCATCTTAGCAGCCATAAGTATGACATTAAACAACCTAGTCAGCCACTCCATACCTGCCTCCCCTGCGCTCTTTCAGAAGTCGATCGGAATCTCATCTGGCCCGATCGCCCTCCCTTTCCTCATCTTACGAATAACCCCGTATCCTCTGTAGCCCTTATACGCCTACAATACCCAAAATCTCTACAGCTCTCGGAATGCTCTAACTCCCCTAACATAATATTCCTGTCCCCTTCTTCATTCAAGAGCTTATGGAAGTACATCTGCCATCTTCGCTTAATGTGTGCCTCATCTACCAACACTTCACCATTCTCGTCCTTGATGCACTTCACTCCAACAAAATTGGGATCAATACACAATTGATTGATTTGTGAACTATTAGTTGTAAAGGCCTATGCAAATTTAAGTCTGCTTTGTTTGTTGAGCGTATGAGTTTCAAAGGCTACAAGATATACATCGCATGAAGGCTTATCTGTTGTACTCATTTTGTAGAAGTGGTTGTTGGTGTATTACAGGAATGATACCAGGAGTTAGTGGAACATTTTGTCGACACTTGTTCTATCTGTTCCAAACACTGTATTTCTAATGAATCTACAATGGACAGTTAACAATTTGGGCATGGAGATCATCGTAGTCTTAGATATTGTTAGCATGTTGGGAGAAATAGGAAATATCTTTAAAGAATTTCAAATTTACCCTGGCTTAGTACATACTACTTGATACTCTCTACACTTTTCGTTTTTCGAGATTAAAGCTAAGCACATTATCATCAACATTATAAAGTAATTTTTTTATCATATTAAAATGAGAATTGAAGTGCAACTTATAGTATTTTTTGTATAGCTTTTGAATATATAAATTTTAATTTTAAAATATTAAATTAATCTAATTCATTTTAGTTTTAAAGATTACCAAAATTGACTCTCGGTAAACGATAAATATCACATAAATTGAAACGGGAAGAGTAATGTCTAGTCTTGCATAAGGCTGGCAAGTGGGCCGGGTCGGCCAGGTCCCGCCCCGACACCGACCCGACCTTTTTTTAAAAAAAAAAATTGGTATCGGGACTCGAACCGGGACGGGACATGGTCTCGTCCCGACCCGCCCCGCCCCGCCCCAGGCCCGCCAGTCCCGACCCGATCCCGCCCGAAATTCCCCTTTTGCAAAAAACAACAGTTACACCAATGACCATTTTACATTTTGGCCGTTGTGCAACGACCATTTTTGGCCTCCCCCAACCCCCTACCTCCTTAATATTTATTTTTAATCCATAAGTTATTATATATCCACTTTAACCCAATTTTTCAACTATAAATACCTCATTTTCTCTTCATCTTTCTCACAAATCTTCTTACAATCTCTCAACAATCTATTTCTCTACAAGTCTACATTGTCTATTAAATATTTAATTTTATTTATTCATTTGGGAATTGAGAGTGAAGTTGGCAACTAGCTTGAGGATCTTCCATCGAGCAAAGTTTCAATTTTCAACCTCTCGAATACACGTCGACGTTACGTCAGCGTTTGGTATATTCGTTCCTTCATTAAATTATTATTGTCTATTTATTTTATTTAGCGCACTTAATTTCGTTTTAATTAGTATTAGTATAAGTATAAATTTATAATGGAAGAATTTAAACGTATGCTTACGGGTAAGGGTCATGCTTCTTCTAGTAGGGGCAACAAGGGCAAGGGTCCTATTTCTAGACAGAGTTCTATTCCTACACAGGATGATTTTGTTGATACTGAACATTTTCCTACAATACCATTAGATTTAGACGAGGAGCTATTTTTTGGAACTCAGGAAGACTTTAATTTAGACGATGATCTAGATGATACACTCACTAATGTAGATGACAACACACCCACTAATGCACCTTCAACTGAAATGCCTCATATTCCCCTTAGTATGAGACGAGGTCCAGCAAAACGACCATTAAAATCATATGCATGGACATTTTTGATAGGGACGTAGAGAATCAAGTAGCTAGATGTAAAATTTGTAAAGATGTTTTAAAATTTAAAAAAGGTCACGGTGGGACAGGGGGTTTAATGAGACATGTAGCAATGACTCATCCAACTAGGTATGCACAATACGAGGCTTCAAAATCGGGTGCGCAAACGTCCACTCCATCGGTACAAGATTCACATACTGATACTGTCTCGGACCAAGTACATAGTCAAATTAACCCTATGACGGGGGGAATTGTAGGCCCTAAATACAATAAACATAGAGATAGGGAAGCAATAGCAAAATTAGTTATTGTGGAGGGTTTGCCTTTTTCATTTCCTTCATCTCTCGGTTGTTGACACCCAATTTTGTCCCGTCTTTTCCAATTTATTTGCAGTTTTAAATATTTTTAGCACCTCAAAACAATTTTAAATCAATATACATACATGCGTATATATATATGTGTATATATCTCATTATTATTATTATTCACATTTTTTATATCATTTGCATTTTACAATAATCAGTTTT
Source organism: Anisodus acutangulus (assembly GCA_029783415.1). Lineage (NCBI taxonomy): Eukaryota > Viridiplantae > Streptophyta > Magnoliopsida > Solanales > Solanaceae > Anisodus > Anisodus acutangulus. The sequence continues at coordinate 15,957,712 of CM056495.1, forward strand.
ATCCATAATATTCTGTGTTATTTTATTTTTCTCAAAATGGCATCGCATTTCTTTTTTTTAATTAAGCATTAAACATTTCACAAATATTATATTTTTATTATTTATCACGTCGTTATGTTATTTTAAATAATTCACATCTTTTACAAAACAAAAATAATATTTTAATATTAAACCCCTTTTATATTTTTAAACCCATAACCCATTTTTTTTTATTTTCCTAACCCAAAATAATTTCTAACCCATTTTATTTTCCCAACCCAATACAAATTCTACCCAAACAAACAAGCCCAAACTCCCCAATTAAATTCCCTTATACCCAAACCCACAAAACAAAATCCCAAAACTTTTCCAAGCCCAATCGGCCACCCCACCTTCCAAGTCCAACCCCACAATCCCATTTAAACCAAACCCACAAAATAAACTCCAAGCCCAACCTGGCCATTAACCCATCGCCTCACCTCAAAACCCAATCGCCAGCCCACTCGATTTCGTCCGACCCACAAGCCCATCACCCATCTTCCCTCTTTTAACCCCAAAACCCAAAACAAAAACAAAAAAAAAACCTAAAAACCTTCAACACCAGAGACACCCCATGCCCCATACCCGACCGGTCACCTCGCCCACTGCCACCACCCACTCCCTGCCACCAACCCTGACACCACCACACCCCTCCCATCACTTCACCATACCCATACCCATACCCCTAAAATCCGCTTCCAAAATTCAGAAATCTTTACCTTTAATTCAAATTTCAAACTCGTTCTTGGGGGGAAATCCACCTATAAATACCCCATGTTGTTCTTCATTTTGGGAGGAGATTTTTGGGGGAGAAAAAAAAATAGATTTTCAGAGGATTTATCGGAAGACTATTCCATATATACATAAAATATTTGTTGTGTTCTTGATTTTAAAGCATTTGCCTTCTTTGCTGTTCAAGATACAAGTCCGAAATAGGTCCAAGATTTGAAAGAAAGGAGGTGAGTTTCGTTCTTGAACTTGGGTTTTTAAATACTTCTATTCGGTTTTTTTTAAAACCCGGGTCCGAAAATCTGTCTTTGAAGGGGTTTCTTAGAATTTTCGGGTCATTTTTAGGTCCGAAATTTAAGAAATCTGAAACTCATAAGAACATTTCTTTATTCTTGCATGTGTTCTTCAATCCAAAAATTTGAAATATAGTTTGAAATTATTGGTTTGTGGTGTTAGGGAAATCTGGAATTTCTGTTTGCTTCTGACCGTTTTCAGATTCCGGGTCGGGCCACATTCCGGGTCGGGTCACATTCCGGGTTGGGTCAAACATCAGAAACAAACTTACAAAAGCAGCATCCTAAAAATCAGAATTCCAAAATCGCAAAAATCAGAATTCCAAAATAACATCTCCGAGCGGATTCGACAACTCGAAGCGCGCCTCGGTTATTTACCAGGAGAAGGTCGGTGAGTCGAATTCCTCCCTTTACTTTTATTTACATTTCTTGTCTTAGAGTTTTATAGCATGTCATTGTGGGTTTAATATGATCTTGTTTGGATTGAATGTTGTTAGTTGGTCATGATTATATTAAGATATTCAGTTATTAAGGTTATGTATATGTGATTTCCTGTGTTAGAAAATGATATTAGTAACTCATTGAGGTTATGTGACTTTGATTCGAACTATATCCGAGCCTACTGATATTTTTTCTTTACTTAAATAAGTATCTGATATTAGCGCTAATTAAGTGGAAATCCTGATTAAGCTTGAGTTTGAACATGCTTGCCTTTTAAAAGGATTATAATAGGGTTAGTTTGAATGTCTTGTGATAGTTTAGGTCTATTTTAGTGGTTTGTGTATGATCAATATGTCATTGTTAAGACTCAGATTCAAACTTATATGATGTATGTATGTATTTGTTTAAGTAGGTTTCATAACATGAATGTTAGTTTGGTAGTTTAGATTATTTGGAAGATCATGTCTAGCCTAGAAAAGCCTGAATATATGATTGTGCCTGATTTTAAACTATCTAAGCCTCATATTAAGCAATGGCAAGGCTATAGTGATTGTGTGAGTGTGCTTGGATGCTTCAGTGACCTGTTTATGTGATTCCTATGGTTTAAGACAAGCGATGAATCATGTATGTTCCTATTAAAGTTTCTTGAGTTCACCCAAAGATGCTCCAGATATGATTCAGGTTGTTAGATGATTGGGTTTTGTTAACATAGGTCTTCTTTAGTGGTCATGTTAACTATGACATGCCTAGAATAATTAACTTATGATTGCATGTCCTTAATGCTTGTGGTTCTGCATACTTAAGATGTTGTTTCCACATGGCCATGTAAATCTCTGTTGTTTATCTTCCATGTCAATCTTGAGCTGATTATGCATCCATCTTTGCTCATCTTAGTGTAAGCTTGATCCTTGTGCTAGCATGAAAGTCCTTAGAGCATATTATTAATGTACGTTGCTTACCTTAATAAAATATGCATTTTTTTGGCCCAGATTAGACAATTCTGTGTCTAAAAAATATCATCTTTTGGATAGTTAATTCTGTTTCAGCCTGTCTGTCAACCTGTTGAAGTGCTAAGTGCCTACATATATCATATAAAATCTTTTAAATTATCTTATATCATGCTATGTTACTAACTTGATGAATGATATATGTATTAGCATTTCGCCCGTATTTGAACCAGTTTGTGTCGTGTTATATTACTGCCCATGTCTGCATTCTATGTTTATTGCCGAATGTTTTCTTTCATAGTTGCCTTGTCAGAACTGTCCTATTATCTTATTATGCTGGTTGAAAACGGAGACAAGCTTCGGGTTGGGTTTAGCCTTCTTCGATAGCCTGCCATGCCTAAGGTTCAAGAAGCCTTTTGAATCTTGTTGCGGCATCGGAAATGAATGGTGGTAGCCCCCTTGGTCTTCTTATCCTTTCAAATTTGAGGTTTAGTGTGATTAGTTCTTAAGTTTACCTTTCCCTTTATGTCTTTGCTGTGCTACCAGTGGTTGTGGTATCCTGTTGCACCTTGAGATTCTGGATACATGCCATTTTAAATAGTTCTGGTTATGGGTTTTGTTGCATTTTGGCTGCTGATTCGAGGCGCCATTCTTTGCAACACTTGGGCTAATTATCGCACTATTCTGCTGCTGCGTTTGCAGCGCCGCATTTCTTTGCAATCTGGACCATTTACACTTCCTTTCGGAAACATTTTCTTGCTGTATTTTGAGCTCATTTGATGTCTTATCACCGCTGTATTTTTAGCACAATTGTCTTTGTTTTCTTGGCTAAAATCCTGCTACTTTAAATTTGTTTGGACAGCCCTCGCTGCGTTTCCAGCCCACTCTGCGTTATTTTTAAACCCATTTGTCATTGTTTCTTGGCTGAAAAGCGATCGCTTTAACACTGTTTTTCTGTTTTGCTTTGCCCGGCTTGATTACTATTTTACTGTTTTTATCGCTTTAAAATAAACACCGCACCTTTCGTACATTGCTTTCTGTTTTAGTCCACTGTTTGACATTCAAATATCCGCTTTACTATTTTTCTTGTTTTAAACTAAACACCGCGTCTTTTTCGAAATTATTTTACGCTTCGTTTCACCGTCTGCTTTCTTCTGTTTCTTGTTTCATTTTAATTTCTTGATTTGAACACGATACTACACTGGCCGATGAAAAATATCCGTCGATTTTGAGGCCTCCACAGTTGTAAAGACGGAAAAAATATAACTTCTGGGCAATGATGAGGCTTAAACCTTTTTCCAAGATCAACATGTTTAGTAGGCGAGGTGACTAAAATAACCAACAAGTTATATATTCGCAGCCACGACGTGATTATAGTGATCTTTTCTATTTCACCCGAGAGACCAACACGTTTAGTAGGCGAGGCAATCAAAATAAACCACATTAGTCATATGTTTGCAGCCACGACGTGCTTGGAATGCTCTTTTCAAAATTTAAGTCTGAGCCCTCCGTGATCAAAACATTCACTGTTTTGAATACGGATATGAAGTTATTTGTATTTAACTGTTTCTAACCGTTTGTTCTTGACAGCTTACAGGGATTAAAGTACATAACGGCGAATTATTCCTCGGAGTTTATTTATTTTATTTCTTTCTTTAATTCAGCTTTTATTCCGCTTTGTATTGTAATATTATTTATCGCACTTATGTAACTATTGAAATGCTTAGAATAGGCAAACTTAGGATTAATTCATAGGGTAGTTTAATATTTGAAACTCGTCGCTAGCTTATTTATTTGTAGGTTCGGTTGAATTCAAACTTAGAAACCCTTCGCTAGTTATTTATTTTAGGCTCGTCACGCGTATTCAAGATTTTCAAAACAACTTTTGTCATCTTTTATTTGCTTTATTAATCATACCGAATAAGTTTTATCTTTTTATTATTATTTTTTCAACTCGATGATTTCCGAAAGATTCGCTTCTTTGGCGTTATAAATAATTTTGTTTCTACTCTCAATTGACAAATGCATATTTTTTCCAACTCTACATGTATTTCTCTTTAAAAACCATACAAATGCATATTTTTTCTCTACATGTATCTTTCTTTTAAAAAAATGCATCATTTACTAATTATTTGCAAACATCTTTAACTTCATATATCAAACATGCATTTTTCTAGCAATAATTAACCTGAGTTTGACCGGATAACCGCAAGTTAGCGGATCTTAAAGGATGCCTAACCCCTTCCCTTTAGGATAATAAAGAACCCTTACCTAGAATCTCATTAGTTTCGCAGACCATTAAAATCGGAGTTACATTGCAGCATTTAGTTTAATATTTAGGTGTCCTAATTCACCGTAAAAGATAATTAGGTGGCGACTCCTCAATCATTTACCCAGGAATCACCGAATACGTCTGTGCTCCGCTTTGACCCGAGCAGGTCAAAATTTGGGCGCGACATCGGCTTTATTCATTACATTAGAGATATGTATAATCCTGCTTTTAAAGGTTTTCCTAGATCAATTGTTAAGAGAGATGTATTTAAATTCGCACATGAATATCAACAGTATTTACGTTATTCATTATATCATTTTAATGGGAAAATGGCTATCACTTCTGATATAGACAGTAGTACTAACGACCATGATTATTTAACGGTAACATGTCATTGGATAGATTATAAATGGTCTATGCAAAAATGTATCTTAGTGTATAGATATATAGATGATAGGCATACTGGTACTTTTATTGCAGAAAATATTTATCAAGTGTGCGATTATTACTGAATAACTGATAAAATTATGACTATTACATTAGATAATGCTTCTTCTAACAATTACGCTATTACAATTTTAAAAAATAGTTTAACTCCATCTTTTTCAGATCATTTTCATATAAAATGTGTGTGCCATATATATATAATTTAATTGTAAATGATGGCCTATCACCTTTTGAAGACATTCTTAGTAAAATATAATTTGTTATAAACTTTATTTTTAAAAATAATATAATACAACGAAGAAAAGAATAAAAAAAAAGTTGTCGCGATTGTCAACTACCTTATAGAAAAATCCAGAAGAAGTACTCACTAGGTGAAATTCTTCATACGAGCAACTACTTGTTGCTTATGACTATAGAAAATCTATAACTTTATTTTTTAACTCTCATAATCAAAATCCAGCTGATATGGTTGTAGATAGCGATTGGGTAAAATTTTTTGAACTTATTGTATTATTAGAGAAAATTTTTCAAGCAACAAAAGAATTTTCCGGTATAAATTATCCTACTATTTCAACTATGTTGTTTTATATAGCTTTAATATTTTTATTACTTAGTGAATATATGGAAAAATCAGCTTATAAGGCAGCTATTAAAAAAATAATTATCAAAATAAAAAAATATTTTATTCCTATTCCCACTATTTATATTATTGGTGTTGTATTAAATCCGACTATTAAAATAGACGGTACTAAATCACTTATTGAAACTATTTACGATTTTATAGAAGTACTACCACCTCCAAGTCCCAAAAATCCAAATCACTCACCACCTATTGAACAAACTAAAGAAGAAGTGTTGTCTAGCGTAGAAGACGAATGCAAAAAAGTATATAGGTTTTACCAACAAGAGAGTGCTAGCAACATACGACTTACATATCATCTTCTTCTTCTTCAACACAACCTCACAAAAGATATGTTGTTTCTGCGGCTAGTATTGAAAGCCTCAGAAATATAATGTGCGGTCATACCGCTACTAACCAAATTAGCGAGTTTGATATTTTTGTTTTGCAGGGTTCTGTACCGTACCAAGTAGTTCTCAATGAAGAAGGACGTGAAGACTTGCTGAAATACTAGAGGGGGGATGAGAAGGTCTTTCTGACACTTTCAATGATGCCCCGAGATGTTTTAAACATTCCCGCGTCATCAACGGCGTCTGAAAGCGCTTTTTCTGCCGGCAGATATCAAATAGGAGAGCACATATACTCATTAGCCGGAGACAACTTGGAGATTGTAGTATTATTCAGAGATTGGATACGAGCGGAGCGGAGAAGGTGCGGTCAACCGGAGATCAACGAAGAAGAAGACGAAAACTACAACGAAATCTTATCCGAAGGTGGTGGAAGCGACGTTGATCAATTTGACCAACAAATATCAATTCAAACCGAATAAGCACCGGAAATTATCAAGAAACCAGAACATGTTTTTTTCAGAATGTAATTTTTTAATTGCAATTTTACTATGTAATTTGCAACTTTTGAACAACACCACATAGTTACAATTTTGACAATTGTATTTGTATTACAAAAAAAAATCATGTCTATTAAATAATATAAGAGGCACAAAAACAACATTGAGATATTTTTATTACACTATCTTGTCTTGTTTAAGTTTTCAGTTTTTTATATATATGTTATTTTTTAAATTAAGTGCAAAAAACAAAACAAAAAACGCCCCGATTCCCGATCCCGACCCGACCCAATTCCGACGGGATCGGGGCGGGACTTCGGCAAATCCCGCCCCTTCCCCGTCCCGCCCCGCCCCGATCCCGCCAAACCCTGCCCGACGTTCCCGAGCCCGGCCCACTGCCACCCCTAGTCTTGCATTCGTTAAATTTTGTGCTTTTTCACCATTTCTTGTGTTATAAATTTCTTTCTATATAACGTTGCATTCTAGATCTAATCTTGGCATATGGATAGCCATTTTTGTTTCCCCAATTGACGCTTCAACTATATATTCATTTTCAGGAGCTAATTTGAAACATGAAGTGTTTTAGAGTGTTCCTCTTTGTTTTATACCAGAATAGATATGGTCAATTTCTCCATTTGATGTTTACCCTTAAATCCAGTTTTTTTTATTATATGATTCTGGTCTTTCTCCATTATAAGTGGTCGACTGATCAGCTTTTTCAGTCATTTATGAGATTTATTTAGAATTTTATTGTGTTATTAACATAATGGTAATGACCATGGAGACCTCATACTAGCAGACTAGCAGGTCGTTTGTCAACTTTTCTTGTTTGTCTTGATGCAATTATTCTTCAGCAATTGGTTCAAAGAAAAGAAGCAATGAGTTTCTGCTCGATATTCCATTTTGTTAAGGATTTTTATATTGTATAGCCGCACATCAAAATTATAGCATGTAAATGTATATATATCTTTTGTATATTAATGAAATAATATACATATTTTAAATATAATATTGTATTCTTTTTGTATATTTAACTATTCGAATGTAATTTTTGGACAGATTGACTAAATGTGTAACTTGCCGTTTTCTTAATGGAGCATGGGAACTTCACAAAATTTCATGTGACTATTTTTTATTTGAGGTCTAAAAGGCAGAGTTTACTAATGCTGCAGGTTTGAGAGGAAGAAAATTTCTAGGTAATATTATGCTTGGAAACACAAGTCATTTCTTTTTCAACCTTTTTGGAAGGTAAGACTACTATAATACTAACATTGTTTTATGGAGAAGTGTTCTACTGAAAATTGAAATGCTCTTTTCTTTTTCTTTATCAGTTTTGTGAGAAAATTCCATGAAGTTACTCAAAGATGCTCTTTCACTTTGACCTCTTGAAGAGAAATTGCACTACACTTGCCATTTGTAACGTGTTATGAAGGTCTTATTATCAGGTTTGAACGAAATTTTTCTTTTTTGGTATTTATTAAGCAAATATCTAAAGCAATATAATTACATTTTGATTCAAATATTTTGAGCAAATATTTCACAGAAATACAAAATAAGATTGCGTATAATAGACCTTATGGTCACTGATCAGGCTCTTCTCCAGATCTCGCGATATGCGCTGGAACTTAGTGCATCGGGGTGCTGTTTAATACTCCCTCCGTCTCAAAATACTTGTCAGATATTTCTTTTTAAAAGTCAATTTGATTAAATTTTAAAGCTAAATTAAATTAGATTAATTTAATATTTTAAATTAAAATTTAGATATTTAAAAACTATACGAAAAATATTATAAGTTGTTATTCTTCTCATATTAATATGATAAAAAATATAGCTTAAATTATTGATCAAAATTTATATAGTTTGACTCTTAAAAAGCATAATGAGATAGTATTTTGGAACCGGTGAGTATAACAAAGAGTGATTGGCACACTTTCATACAGAAAATCACACCGCTAATGCACACTACAAATCACTTTTCTGAAATTTTTTCTTATCCCCTAATTTGTTGGGAATAATAGAATAAGAACATTTTGCTTTTTAAAGGAACAAAATGTATTTTCTCTTTCCCTTTTCTTTTTTTTTCTTTTTTTTTTTGGGGAGGGGGTGGGGTGGAAAGGGGTTTATCACATTGGTTTAGAGAAAGCAAATTCATACATGTGGGGCTTTGGAATAAGAGACCAAGGATCGAATCCCGTCAGCGGCAGTGTGGGGGTTTCTTCTTGAAATAAAGGAGGGCCCCTTGTGCGCAGCGTGGTACTGGTCTAACCTTTGAAATCAATTGAGTCACCATGATTTACCTCCTTCACAGACCTGTCGGACCGGGGTGTGGAGGCTCCTGGGGTGGGAGATTCCACCTTTGGAATAAGAGAAAGCAAATTCATACAATGACACTTGTACATAGCAAGATTCGAGAACTACAAATTAATCACACTGATAATAGAGCGAAAAAGATCATATTCTATAATAAATTTAGAAATTCTAATTATATATTTTATGCAATTAGAAATTCTCTTTCTAGTTAAGTAATATTATTATTATTCTTAAAAATCAATTTGCATTTTGTAACTTGGATTTTCTTCTTTAACAGGATAGCCAACTCAAACGATTTGAATTTATGATATATATTTTTTTGCCTCAAATCAAATGACATTTTTTCCTTTTTGACACACTTACAAATATTTGGTATCATTTCACTAATAACACATTTTGTGCAACTTTTACCACCTTCTCGAATTCAAATTATAATATGACATTATGTTCTTTTCATCAAACTAATGTCACCATCATATTGAAAATATTTTCCATCACTATTACCCACATAAATGAATTTATATTTTAAAATATGTGTTCTTGAATATTTGCACATAAAATAGCCCCAGCACCCCACCCCCCACCCCCCGAAAAAAACAAAACCAAAAAGGTAGAAGGGTGTTTTAGTAATTTGAGGGAGTTGCTGAGAAAATCAGGAAGTACCTTGCAGAGGCAAGGCGTACTCTTTTTTTAATTTCACCCTCCTCCTACTCTGCTCTAAATACACATCCCTCTATCCTACATAATCCACTGTCGGATCTTATGATCTGGATAATGGACGAACAAGATTTAAATCATACATGCACTACAACAACACAACATCATACCTTTTTTTCTTGACTTTTTGTGAGAACTAACGTATCCACCGAAGCTTTTTGTCTTTATCCCAGCCAAAGTCACATGACTCGTAGTTACCTGCGACAATTTAGTCCACATCATCATACTACCTTTGACCTATTTCTTACGTGTCATGTGGTCCCCACATTACATAGTCCCACGTTTTTCACCTATATATCCATTCCACTTTCCTCCTAATCTTGCCACAGCTTCTCACTTCTCTCACCTATATATATAGATGATTGCCGGAATGTTGCCGGAAAATGACGTCATTCTCGTGGTTTCAGTGGAGCTAAAGGCATTTTTGGAGGATGATGAAGAAGAGTATATTCTGGAGGATAAGAAGGTGGAAGAGGTAATGCAAGAGTTGTTGAAAGAGATAAATGGTGGCAGTGATGGTAAAAATGTGGGGATGTTAGGGTCATCTTCGTCATTTTACATCAGTGGAGAGAGTTGTGGGTCGGCATTTTCCGGGTCGGGTTCTACTTTAATGGCTGGCATTGAAATGGGTTGTGGTAGTAATAGTGCAGGTGGGGATGGGCGTGGTAATAGAGATAGTGTTAGTTTGGAGGTTGCTGGAGTTGGGCTTGGTGGGCCCAATATGGAGGTGTTTTCTGGGCTTGAAGTGGGCTTTTCAGTGTATAATGGGCCATGGTTAGTGGAGGGAAAAGGAAAAGAGAAAAACATGCAAGAGGAGGAAAATGAGGAAGAGGTGGAGAGGGAGAAAATGGACGGCTGTGATGAAGAGGAGGGTGAAGATGAATGGCTAACAAGAGTTCTCAGTTATGCTCCTCAGGTGCTTGACGATTATGGGATGTAATTATGTAAATGATTTAATCAATAGTTTAGATTCTAACTAATCAATTAGTACTAATGCTGTTAATATATTTTCTTTTTAAAGTTGAATAGAAGATTCGCTGAAGTTTACTTAGCTGAGAAACCAAATCTACATATTTTCCACCATGCATCCCATTTTAGGTGCTTTATTTAATTTGATCACGAGTATTTAGATTAGTAAAATTACATAGAAAAAGTGGTACCGAGGCAATCACCTTATGATTTTCTTCAGATTACTAATGTTAAAACTAAATTTATTTAATTTTACATTCTAACTATAACTTTATGATCTATAAACTTCAGAGTTCGAGGTGGGGTTATTAGTTATTATGAATGCTTGTCATGCACTTTAGTTTTTTCCTAATGACTAACATTTGTTTTAATTAAAGAGACTGTACTCTATAGAGGTTTAACTAATCGTTTATAATTGATCAGATATGTAATAGTAAATAATCATAATTAGTGATACATTTTACTTAGAACATTCTGTAATATTATATTAATCTCCCTAGGGAATCTTTCTCATTGATACAAATATATATAGGGTATACAATGTGGAATCCTCATACAACAGAGATCATATATCTATCATAATTACACAACACTAAATATGGCTAAATATAATATTGTACACGTTAATACACCTCCTCAGTCGGGGCGGGCGGAGGCCGAACGCTAAAACTGGATCTGAAGTCGATGAAGAGTTGTCTAGGAAGGCCTTTCGTGAAGATATCTGCATACTGATACGAGGAAGGCACATGCAACACCTTAACATGACCTAGAGCAACCTTCTCACGAACAAAGTGTATAATCATCTCAATGTGTTTAGTTCGCTGATGCTGAAATGGATTATGAGATAAATATATGACGGATATGTTATCACAATGGACCAAAGACGCCTTACGCAAGGGACACCGAAGCTCCAAAAGAAGGTTTCGAAGTCAAAAGATCTTAGCAACAATATTCGCAACGCCTCAATACTTTGCTTCTGCACTCGAACGAGATAAGGTTGTTTGCCTCTTGGCAGACCATGAAATAAGGTTATCCCCTAAGAACACACAGTAGTCGGAGGTGGAGCGTCGCGTGTCCGGACAGTCTGTCTAATCAGCATTCATGTATGATAACAATTTGGTCGGTGTTGAGGGGTATAGATGTAATCCATAATCAAGTGTGCCCTTAACCTATCGAATGATACGTTTAAGAGCAGTAAAATGAGGGCATGCATAAATAAGCATACCTCCTGAACAACATAAGCAATATCAGGCCTGGTGAACGTAAGATACTGCAGTGCACCAGTAAGACTCCTATAAAGCATGGAATCTGATACTGGATAACCATCAACTGCACTAAGCTTCGATTTAGAGTCAACCAGAGTGGACATGATCTTGCAATTTGTCATCTTAGCCCTGTACACAATCTCATCTGCAAACTTACGCTAGCAAAGAAATATAGTATTTGCAGATCTGGTCACTGAGATCCCCAAAAAGTAATTCAACGACCCCAAGTCAGTCATAGCAAAATTCAGTTTTAAGCAGTGCAATGATCTCATTTTTAACACATCAGAAGAGGCAGTAAGAACAATGTCGTCCACATATAACAACAAATAAGCAATGTTATTATCTCTATAAAAAATAAATAGAGAACTATCACACTTGCTGCATACAAATCCAATTCATCATCTGATGCAGAACCGACGCGAGAGGGAGAAGCGGGGATTGATAGCTTTCAAGAACCAGTGGAAAGGAAAGACTTTTACCCTGCATTCCTTCATTTCCAAAAAAAAAAATCAATTAGTTTGGGCTGGCATAGGCATAAAATATTTGATTGAATGAATGTCACCTTGGTAGTTTTCAAACAAATTCAATGTTGGGTCAAGCCTTGCCAGCAGGTAATATTCGAAGGAAAAAAGGGGGAGATAGGGAATAGGAGATTAAGGATAGTCACTCAACTCTATAGATAGTGCACACAGTTTCTTCTTTCATTTTCTGATAATGTACTGTGCAAAACGATCATACCACGCTCTAGGGGGCTGTTTTAAACCATAAAGTGACTTACGAAGACGACATACATAGTGAGGGGCTGCAGGATGAACAAACCCCGGCGGCTGGTGTATATAAACAGTTTCTATCAAGTCCCCATGTAAAAATGCATTATTTACATCAAGCTGATGAAACGGCCAATGCTTACCCATGGCAATACTCAGAATTGTGCGAATAGTGGCCGATTTAACAACCGGGGAGAACGTCTTGCCACAATCAATACCCTCTTACGGATTAGTACCATTAGCCACAAGTCTCGCCTTATATCTCTCCAAGTCACCAATGTCTCTGTATTTGTGACGAAAAAGCCACATGCAACGGATAACATTCACCCCCTCCGGTCTAGGAACCAAATCTCAAGTGTGTTATTTCGTTAAAGCATTAAATTCCCTACGCATGGCCGCATTCCAATTAGGGTCTAGTTTGGCTAATTTTAGATTTTTGGGAATTAGGGAAATGGTTTGTGTGGATAGGTTAAATTGGACCCTGGGCTTGAAAATTTTATATTGGGCACGAGTTTTCATATGGTGCGTAGAGGCAGGGTAGGTTGGGTATTTTTATGGAGAAGTGGTGTGGGGTTACCGACAGGGAGTGTCGGGTTACTGGAAGGGACGATGTCAGGGTTTCTGTACGGTTGGTCGACAAGAAACTGAACTAGTTGGGATGTTTTCGGGGAGGATATCAGGATGGGTGTGGGCAACGATCTGGGCAGATCTATGTGGGTTGGGGTAGTTATTACTGGTATTGTTGACTGTGGTAGGTAGGAACTAGGTTGACGTTGTGGTGTGGTAGTTGGGTTATGGAGGGTACCGGTGTTGGGTTGGGTTCCGATTACTAGTACAGTGTCAGGATTGGTGGCGGTCGGTGACTGGGGAACAGTGGGTGTCGATTCGATATCGGAGATAGTGACGTGATGAGACTGAGAGATGGTGGGCTGCGTGTCGATGGTGGTGGTGACATTCGGTGTTGAACGAAGTAGAGCAGAGACGCCACACGACGGGACAGGGGTGGTCATCAGGATGGTGGTGGCTCGATCGAGGGGAGACTGGGCAGAGGCAGTGGGTGCAGTGGTTGCCGCCAGAATAGTGACAGTGCGACTGAGAGCTAGGCGGAGAAGCGGTGATGTGTTAGACTCGTCTAAAAATATATAATCCGAATTCTGGAATTTGTGGATATTTGCGAATGGGAAGATTGCTTGGTCAAACATAACGTGACGTGAGACGATGATTTTGCGGGAAGACAAGTCGTAGCACATATATTCCCTATGATTGGGCGGAAAACATAAGAACACACAAGGGGAGGTGTGGGGTGCAAGTTTATGCGTGGTTGTAGAGTCAATAATCGGGCAGCACAGGCAGCCGAAAATTCGTAAGTGCTCATAAATTAGGATCCTAAGAAATAGAATTTCGGTGGGTGTTCTATTTTGCAGAGTGTGAGTTGGCAAAATAATTAGAATATATTCGGCCATTTTCACTTCATAGACCCAAAAGGGAGGGGGAATAATGCATGCAATAGAATCGTACGAACCATATTATTGATCGTGCAAATGATTCGTTCGGCCTTGCCATTTTGGGAGGAGGTGTGGGGACACGAGAACCGGAACACCATGCCATTAGTAGAGAAAAAATTGTGAAACGCGGAATTATTGAACTCACGACTGTTATCACATTGAAGCGATTTTATGTCTGTTTCAAATTGTGTTTGACCATAGACATTGAATGCAAGAAACTTGGCAAACACTTCAGACTTGAATTTAAGTGGATAGACCTAGACAAAGTGAGAAAAGTCATCTAATAAGACGAGATAAAATTTATGACCCAGTGAACTAGTAATTGGAGATGTCCATAAATCTGCATGAACAATGTCAAAGAGAGAATACATAACACTTGAAGAAGACTGAAACGGAAGGCAAACATGTTTGCCTAAAGGACAAGAAAGACACGGTTGGATAAATTTGTCATTATTACAATGAATTAAATTATTGTTTCTAAGACAACTAAGAACAGGGGCTCCTGGGTGTCCAAGTTTATTGTGCCAGGTTGACAGAAATTGTTGCGAAAGCGGTGGCAGAATTAACATGAGACGTTAGAGATGTGGGAGGGTTGACACTAGTAGCGGACGTGGATAGGAAAGGATAGAGATCACTCTCACTATTGCATCTCGTAAGGAGTTTTCCGGTACGGAGGTCCGTTACCGAAAATCCAAACGGATCAAAGTTAATTGATACAGAATTATCGGTGGTAAATTTCCTAAATGAGATTAAGTTTTTGATAATGTTAGGAGCATATAAGACGTTATACATGGAGAAATTGGGATGTGGTGGTGGGGTTAGTGTGTGATCAAACCCTTGAATTGGAATGCGATGACCGCTACCAACCATAATAGATTGTGGAGTATTTAAACTTTGCAATTGAGGAATATTTCCAAAATTATTGGTGAGGTGAAACGTGGCTCCCGTATCCATATACCACGCATTATTGAGATGCCGAGAAGTCAATGTGACGAAAGCCGGGCCCAAATTGGATTGGGAGAGGCCTGGAGCGGACTGTTGGGCTCCAGAAAATAAGGTCAAATCGCTATGGCCTAATGACTGGCCTGTGGCGGATGAGTAGGCTGCCTGAGATGTGGAAGGAGTCATTATAGTGGATATGAAAAGAAATTTTCGTGCTTCTCGGGTAAATCACTGTTCTGACAACAAGCACACATGTTGGTTCTCGTGTAAAAAGCAGAAAGGAAGGGAAAATTCTTCTCTGGTTCTTGAGTAAAGGAAACAAAAAAGAAAACTTTTTTTTGGTGAAGAAATCGAGAGAAGACAAAAAATTCTAATATCTATTTTGTATTTGGTTACGGAAGAGAAAAAAAGGACAAAAACTTTCATTGTCAGGCAAGAAAGAAGAAGCAGACAAAAGAAAAAGAAAGTTTTGTTCTTGGGCAGAGGTTCTCGGGCAGAGGACCTAAAAGAAACAGACAGGAAATTTGTGCTTCTGAGTTGATGTGCTGCATCCGGTTTCTTCAAAACCGAGGGGGGCTGACGGATAAAAGAAATAAGGTTTAGGTTTTGGCTCTAATACCATGTAAGATTGTATTAATCTCCCTTGAAGAGTCTTTCTCATTAATACAAATATATATAGGGGATACAATGTGAAATTCTCATACAACAGATATCTTATATCTATCATAATTATACAACACTAAATATGGCTACATATAATATTTTACACGTTAATACATTCCATAGAAAAGAAAAGAGTAAATGGTTGTAAATTCCTTAAACTTTTCAAGAAGTTTCATTGGTACTCTTGAACTATTTTTGGAATTATGTAGACATTGAACTAGAAAATGACTTCAAGCCTTTTCGTCCACTTCCTGTTAAACTGGTGAGAATAGATATCCAAGGCTTTGGCTGGTAACAGCACAATAAGTGAGGAGTGGATTAGGCGCATTTTACAAGTTTGAGCTTTGCTACATATAAAAATTTGGTATTTAAGTAAAAAAGAGTAGAGAAGTGAACTTATCATCCATCAAATTTCGTAGTGTGTATCATTAACGCTTGGGGATTTTTCAACTATTGAAAACATTATAACACATTTTTTATAATCTACACACAATATCATAGAGCTTTGTTATTCTGCGCATATATTATGATCAATATTCTAACTAATCAACTTCACACCAATCACTTTGCATCTAAAATTAATTCTAGAGCATGAGACGTATGACTAGAAAATTTTGTCAGGTTTAATGAAAGGAGAACTTTCTTATGAGCATCATTTGACCTGTATAAAATCGTGAAATCACTCTTTTTAAAAAAACATTTTTTTATTTTCCTGCGGTATATTAGGAAAGGAGAATTTTCTTATAGGTCGACCTTAGCTTTTTTTTCTTTCTTTCTTTTCACTTGCACTGTTGCACGAATGCCTTTCCTTGTTAAGTACCAAAAAGAATGAAACACTATTTCACATTTTTTTATTATGATTGCATCGAATTTCATATCACAAGCGAGCTCTAAAGTGCCATGTTGATCTTGAAGGAGGTTTAACTAAGTTCAAATTACAAACAATGTATAGATTTTTCAGATTATCAAGTTGACCGATAAAAATTGTAATTTTTACTAAGAAGTGTGATATGATAACTTATAAAAAAGGAAATATAATATAGTATGTTAAATTGTATTGATAACTATTCATTCTTTACACTATCGATATTTATACATTTGACCCTAAAAGGAATGTATCTATTGTCATAATTAGAAAATAACGAGAAATGTGGCTGCTAAATTGAGGGTGTATATACAACTAGTGCCATGTGCTCAAGGCCCCCGAGCTGAAAAATAAATCACTAGTTTTAGTAATTGAATTTTGCAAGAAAAAAGAATGTATAGAGTTGATGTTATTAGTGTAGTTCATTATTTTCTTCCTATTGAAAGGAAAATTTCTAAGAAACTCACTCAAAAGTCAAAAGGGACTTTCATGTGCCTTCTTTCAACACAAAGACAAACTGGTCAATTATGGGTCATAAAAGGAAAAATTGCATTACATTACTTTGTTTTTAACTCTTCCGGAATGGGAATGGACTGTGCAGATGAGGTAAGTATATTATAGGCAGAACATGCCTACTAAGTAGCAATCCCCGGGAATGGGAAAAGTAGGCCTGGCCAGTGGGCCGGGCTCGAGTCTGGCGGGCCGGGTTTGGCGGGGTCGGAGCGGGACGGGCGAAGGGGGCGGGGTCGGGTTTGGCGCGACTAGCTCCAGTCCCGTCCCGATCCCGTCGGAATCAGGTCGGGGCGGGGTCGGGATCGGGGCGGGTTCCGACGGGTTTTCCTTTTTTTTTTTTAATAACATATGTATAAAAAAAAACTCAATAAACAAGACAAGATAGTGTAATAAAAACATCTCAAAGCTGTTTTTGTGCCTCTTATATTATTTAATAGAGAACACTTACTTCTTTAATAAATTTTAGGTGATGTAAATTCGAATTACTTGAGATCCCAAAACAAAAATAGAATACCTGATAAAAAAATTACATATGAGTCAGAGGTATATCAATCAACATGGATGGAACTAGCTTATAAGTTAAGATGCGAGTTCAAATGCATCCATTAATTTTTACTTTGATTGTAAACTCAGTAGTTATTGTTGTATGAAATATTAATTCAAGGTCTATATAAGAATTTATAAATTTCAAATTATATGTTTGCCTCCAACTCCAATTATCAAAATTTATTACCGCAACACACAATTATGATGAGAGCTCTCTCTAACAGTCTCTCTCCCCACACCCCGACTTAGGTGCTAACGGTAACAACCCCCCTCCCCCAATAGGCGCAGCACCACTACCGACCACCGAAGCAGCTCCGTCCTCCGGCGACTAACAGGTAAAATAAAAGAGATTTTTAACTATTATCATCAGTATAGCTTCGTCATAATTGGTTCTGCCTCGCAGGATTTTTTTCCCCTAGGTGAGAAGTGTCCGTCATAGCCTACCTAGGGAGAATCAACTTCCTCCGATCTATAGAAACCCAGAACCCGGTGCCCAAATTTCAAGTGCGTGAAGCTCACGCGCCGAATATAACTTTCCGATAAGATTTCATCGGCAGCGCGTCTGGGTGCGTGAGAGGGTTAAGTGGTATGATGCTTTGGCTCTGACATCGCAATACAACATCCAGCGCATTTTAGGTGTCTCCTCTATCGCCAGGTTATAGTAAACAACACAACTCCGGTGGTGAACAATGTCAGTGAACAATATCCCGATAGTGAACAATACTCCGGTTGTGAACAGTGTTTCCAGCGGTTTCGTTTGGCCGAACTATTTCCCGCAGCTTATTTCGATGGTTCTCCGGCGGTACTCAGGTGACCCTGCCCCCTCTATCTCTTCCCTCCTCCCTTTTTATTTTTCTTTGCTTTGTTTTTGTAGGTACTAGCATATATATATCCAAAGCATCAACTGTCGGTCTTTCGCCAAATATCCGGAAGAAAAATAGTACTTGCACCGTTGGTACCTCCGGTTGCCCGTATCCCATTTTTATTCTTTGTCCTTATCTTTTTCGTTAAAATTTTTCGCTTCGTTGTATTGATTCGTGACTTTACGTTCTTGCTTTTACCCTTCTTGTCTTTAGTTATAACATTCTTGGCGTAGTGGTTTTACTTGCCTCTAGATTCTTGTTAACTTGTGCTTTCACTTTGATCCCTTCTTGTTTTAGGTAATCATTTGATTAGTTTATATTTTATATTTGTTTTAGTGGCTTTGGTAACTGATGGTAGACTAGGGTCATGTTCTCGGTCGGGGACGGGGACGAGGGTTAGGGGGTAAGTGGGGTAAGGGAGATGATAGGCTGAGAATAGGGTCTTGGAATATTGGGACTTTAACGGGGAAGTCTATAGATCTAGTTAAGATTCTTAAAAAGATGAGGATTAATATAGCCTATGTCCAAGAGACCAAATGGGTAGGACCTAAGGCTAAGAATATGGACGGGTATAAGTTATGGTTCTCGGGTAGATCGAGGTATAGGAATGGGATAGGTATTTTAGTAGATAGCAAGCTAAGAGATCAGGTAGTAGAGGTTAGGAGGGTCAATGATAGGATGATAGTGATTAAGTTGGTAGTTGGAAGGTTCACTGTGAACATTATTAGTGTTTACGCGCCGTATGCGGGCTTGGACGAGGAGGAGAACATGCACTTTTGGGAGGATTTGGACGAGGTGGTGGGTGATACACCACCCACTGAGAAGTTATTTGTAGAAGGGGATTTCAATGGACATATCGGGTTAGTTTTGGGGGGTTATGACGACGTGCAGGAGGCTTTGGCCTCGGGGACAGGAATGGGGGAGGTGTCTCACTTTTGGAGTTCTCTAAAGCTTTTGGGATGGTGATAGCCAATTCGAGGTTCCTGATGAAGGAGGAACACTTGGTGACTTTCCGTAGTTCGGTGTCTAAGACTCAGATAGACTTTTTGCTCCTTAAAAAAGATTGACAACGGTCTTTGTAAAGACTGTAAAGTTATCCCGAGGGAGTATCTTACAACCCGACATAAGCTTTTGGTGATTAAGGATGGCAGGTGGGTACAATTTTACAGCTTCCGCACCGCACCCGCCCCAATTGGGGCGGGTATGGGTATAACTTTGGAGGGTAGTAGGGGGGTATGGGTATAACTTTGGCGGGTAGTAGGCGGGTATGGTAGGTGGTGGATTTGCAGTTATACCCATCTCATACCCGCCCGCCCCGCCCCGCATCCAACCGCCCCTCCAAATCCACTAGCTCGACTTATACCCGCCAACTATAATTTTATTTGTATAATTTTATATTTATCTAAAGCCCAAATAATTTTATATTTATCTAAAGCCCAAATAATTTGGCACACATAATTTTAGCATCCCATAAGCCCAATAATAATGAATTTTGAGGCAAACCCCTCCCTAAGACAGACGGGTACAGGCAAGTATAGGCGGGTGGCGGATATCCACTTGGGTGGTGGAACGGGTGTGGATTTAGAAATATACCCGCTTAGGCGGATATGGATGTTGAAAATGTACCCGCAATGGGTGGTGGGTATAAAATTTTCTGGCGAGTATGGGTGCGGGGGAGGGGGTACCCGCCCCACCCAATTGCCATCCCTATTAGTGATGGACCTGGAGATCAAAATGGAGTAGAAGAGGAGTGTTATGGATGGCAGGTTAAGAATCAAATGGAAAAGTTTGACCATGGCTAGTGCAAAAGAGATGGGGGGAGGTTGATGGCTAAGGGGGCTTGGGGGATGTGATCGGTATGTGGGACAGGTCGTCCAGTTACATTCGAGATGTAGCTTGAGGGACTGATGGTGAAATGGTAAAGTTCAAGAGAAGGTGGAAGCGAAGAAAATAACATATGCTAAATTAGTAGAAAGTGAAGATGAGGTGGAGAAGTGGACGAATAAGGAAATGTATAAGATGGCGAGAAATGAGGCAAAGCTGACGGTTACGACGGCGAAAACGGCGGCTTTTGAACGCTTGTATGTGGAATTAGAGGGAAAATGACGGGGATAAGAAGTTGTATAGACTAGCCAAGGTGAGGGAGATGAGGGCCCGTGACTTGGATCACGTGAGGTGCATCAAGGACGAGGATGGTAAGGTACTGGTGGAGGACGCACATATTAGGCGGGGGTGGCGTCTTACTTCCATAAACTCTTGAATGAAAAAAGAGATAGATACATTGTGTTGGGAGATTTGGAGCAATCTGGTAGGTATCGAAATTTTGGGTTTTGTAGAAGCATTAAGGTTGAGGAGGTTAAGGGTGTTGTTCGCATGATGCACAGGGGACGAGCGACCGGGCCTAATGAGATCCTAGTTGAATTTTAGAAGAGCGCAGGCAGGACAAGTTTGAAGTGGCTGACTGAGTTATTTAACATCATTTTTAAGACGGTGAGAATGCCCAAAGAATGGAGGTGGATTACAATGATCCTTTATGTACAAGAACAAATGTGATATCCAGAGTTGCAACAACTATAGGGGTATCAAGCTGCTAAGTCACACTATGAAAGTTTGGGAAATGGTTGTGGAGATGAGGGTGAGAAGAGGCATATCTATTTCAGAGAACCGGTTTGGATTCATGCCGGGGCATTTAACTACAGAAGCCATTCATCTTATTAGGAGGTTGGTGGAGCAGTATAGGGAGAGGAAGAGAGACTTACATATAGTTTTCATCTACCTCGAGAAGGCATACGACAAAGTCCCTAGGGAGGATCTATGGAGATGTTTGGAGGTTAGAGGTGTACATGTGGCATACACTAGGGCGATCAAGGATATTTATGATGGAGCTAAGACTAGGGTACGGACAGTAGGAGGAGACTCGGAGCATTTTCCAGTGATGATGGGGCTGCACCAAAGATCAGCTCTTAGCCCATTCTTATTTGCTTTGGTGGTGGATGTACTGACGCAACAAATCCAATGGGAGGTAACATGGTGTATGTTATTCGCAGATGACATAATCTTGATTGATGAGACTCGCAGCAGAGTAAATGCTAAGTTGGAGGTTTAGAGACAGACTCTGGAGTCTAAAGTGTTCAGGCTGAGTAGAATGAAGACAGAATACTTGGAGTGCAAGTTCAGTAACCGAAGAGACCATGAGATAGGCATGGAGGTGAGGCTTGGTACTCAGGTCATTCCAAAGAAAGGAAGCTTCAAGTACCTCGGGTCTATTATCCAAGGGGATGCAGAGATTGATGACGATGTCACACACCGTATTAGGGCAGGGTGGATGAAATAGAGGCTCGCATCTGGAGTTTTGTGCGATAAAAAGGTGCCACCAAAACTTAAAGGCAAGTTCTACAGGGCGGTGGTTAGACATACTATGTTGTATGGGGCAGAGTGTTGGCCAGTCAAGACTTCGCTCATCTAAAAGATGAAAGTTGCGGAGATGAGGATGCTAAGGTAGATGTGTGGGCATACAATAAGGGATATGATTAGAAATGATGATTTTCGGGATAAAGTGGGAGTGGCCTCGATGGAGGATAAGATGCGGGAAGCGAGGTTGAGATTATTTAGGCATGTGCAGATGAGAGACACAAATGCCCCATTGCGAAGGTGTGAGAGGTTGGCTATGGACGGATTCAGGTGGGGTAGAGGTAGGCCGAAGTAGTATTGTGGAGAGATGATTAGACGAAATATGGTGCAGGTACAACTTACTGAGGACATGACCTTAGATAGGGGGTTATGGAGGACACAGATTAGGGTAGTAAGTAGTCGAGCGTAGTCTTACTTACGCTTGCAAACTGGTAGTTGTAGTGTTATTGTTGTAGGTCCGCTTAGCCTATCATACTAATAGGCGCAGTATGCGTTTATAGTCCCCTGTAGTTTAATTTCTGCTACTATGTATTCTCTAGTGTACTTTGTGTAGCTGATTTACCTGCGCTAGTTACTGCTTACTTTTTCAAAATGCGCTATCATGTTTTATTCGCTTTTGATATCAGCATTTTCATATTGATCGAATCTGACCGTTTATCTTGCTTTTATCTTGCTTTTATCTTGCTTTGCTTGCGCTTTTGCTTTGCTTGAACTTATGATCTTTCTTAAGCCGAGGGTCTCTCGAAAACAGCCGCTCTACGTATCAAAGTAGAGGTAAAGTCTACATACACTCTACCCTCTCCAGACCTCACGTTGTAAAAATTCACTAGATATATTATTGTTATAACACACAATTATGATAATTTATTATAATATAATACCAAAAATAGAACCTATAGTGCTTGATCCACCAATTTCATTCCCCGAAATGAATTAGGTAAACCTATCATTGGCAAAGAGAGGTCACCTAGAAATAAGTTCACGTGGCCTTGGCCTGGCAGAGCTCAAATAGCTATCAAGTGTACAGAAAGCAAGCTTTATAGGGCCTGACAGCTATAACTTTAGACTTATGAAGGCTTGATGTGATGGCCCAACTAATATGTGGCTCCCGCATCTTCTACTATAAAAGCCCAACCCCAGCCCTTCTCCTTCCAGCCCATATTGCTAATTAGAGGGTTAGAGAAAGCCTTTCTCTAACCCTCTAATTAGCAAGGATCAGATTTCTACAGTCATCATTGTGTTTTGAGGGTACTAAATTAGTTAGTTTTCTAAATTAATTCTCAACAACACGGCTGATAACTCTAGGGTTCCTAAAATGTATTGATCGGGTCTTTGGTTATTGCATTCATGAGATAATGTTTTTCTCCGTATTGGATGAATGGTGGATGTTGACCCCTCAGTGTTCATGTTTTATTTCATTTAACAATAGCTAGTAATTAATTGTGTTAAATGGGAGGGTTGGATTAAATTTAGACATTTAAAGTAGCTTGAGTAATAAATAAACGAGTTATTTTATTCGGACTCAGATGAGTTTGGCCAAATGAATCATATTCAACCCATTTAATTCTTATCAAATTCTAATTTCATTATTTGTTTTCTCATACCAACATATCCAATAGAATCTCACCAGACCTTATTCCTATTTTTGACGGATGTTTGTGTTCTCATAATTTATTTATATATCAAATAAATCTAATCTATATATCTATATATTATTAAAAGCAGAAGAAAAAGGCACCACATTAAGCCAAGTGGCAGTATAGAAAAAAGACATACGGTATAATTAGTTAATAATTAGGACAAACCTCCAAACAAATTGGTTTAAAATATTTTTAAAAAAAAAACAAACAAAAGCCACGTTTCAATGAAAAAACCATCTCCACGGAACAATATATAATGCCTTAAAATTTAGTTGTCCACATGGAGAATTTGGAGTCTTTTTTTTTTGTTCTAATTATCACTAATAAGTAGTTTGGGCTCCTTTTTATTACTTTTTTACTAATTAAAAATCTACGTAATTAAAAACCATCTCCACGGAACAACAAGTAATACTGGCTTAAAATTTAGTTCTCCACGTCGAGAAGTTGGACTCTTTTTTTTGTTTAAAAAAGGTCTGAAATTTTATTTATAAATATATGTTTAGAAAAAGGTCTGAAATTTTATTTTAGGACAAGTGGTCAAGAAAATGCTGCTAAAATTTAGGAATTAGGAACTTATATAAATTAAAAACACACATTCTGGAACACAAATCAGTTTCATGGCCTACTTTTTGGGAACTATATTTTCAAGTAAAATTTCAAAAAAAAAAAAAAACCACGTTTTTTAATTTATATTGTTTACATCTACTCAGCTTTTTAATTATTGTAAATTATTTTTTAAATTTATCTATTTGTATTTGAATTGAGATATAAATATTGAAGAAACCTACGTCTGCACAGCAGCTGCATAGTTGCATCATTGCAACAAAAGCACAAACTTAGAAACCACCAACTATACTCCCACTTCCCCAATTCTCTCAACTGCACTTTGGCACATTTAAATTGGAATAAATCAGTTACAACTTTTACGTTTTTCTCTCTTCTTTTCTCACCTTTACACGATTTGTTTCAAAATCCAGCAGCATTTTCGGCAACTTCGAACTTTTGTGAAATCATTCTTTCTTCCTCTAACTAAACTCTTGTTTTTTTGTTTAATTTCAGGCGCAATAGGGGATTATTACCATGTATAAAGTCAAACCATTTACTAATAAAAAAGATCAAGATTTTCTACTATCAAAAAAGGAAAATACTTCATATGACGAAGAAAACGATTGCGTTAATTCTACTATCGGCTGGGTGTATCCTTCATATTAACCAATTCGTGCGTTCTTCTTCTATAATTTCAAACTTGCATATCAAATGTTGGTTCTTATGCTCATTCTTCATTTGTAAATCTCTAATCGTAACGAATATTGTAGAATCCTCAACCTTCAATGTAGTTTGTAAATAATGGATCTTTGGCCTAACTCAACCTCAAAAGCTAGCTTATAGTGTTAGGATTGTCCAAGTCCATATAAGAAATTCATGTTCCCATTCCATTTTCGATGTGGGACTCTTAACACTCCCACGCACGTCCATACCTCATTAACTGGAGCGTGAACAATATAATTTGGGGGCCTAACAACGGTGAACAAAGAATTGGATTGGGTCTGACTCTGATACCATGTAAAGAATTCATTCCATTGATTTATCTCATCCCAAGTATACAATATATATATAAGCCTATATTATCAATCTATGGCTATGAATATGGAAGACTATCCTAGTAATTAGCTAATCATCTTATCATACATAATTACACAATATTCTCCTTAATGATTGTACATGATTGAGATGATTCTCCTTAATGATTGAGATGATGAAGGATAATTAGGAAGATATGATCCTAATAATCCTTAACAGACCCCTGCAGTCTTAGCTGGAGGTGCTCGGATATTGAGACTGTCCCTGAAATCATCAAACAGTATGCGCGGAAGCCCTATTGTAAAAATGTCTGTAATCTTATAACGAGACGGAACATGTAAAACCCGGACTTGTCCACGTGCAACCTTTTCACGGACAAACAAGATATCAATTTCTATGTGTTTTGTGCGCTGATGCTGGACATGGTTACCTGATAAGTATATTGCGCTCACATTATCACAATAAATGATGGTTGCTTTTGCAATCGGACGATGTAGTTCTAACAGAAGCTTTCGGAGCCAACACGATTCGGAGACCACATTTTCTACCCCTCGATATTCAGCCTCAGCACTTACCGAGACAGTGTCGGCTGTCATTTTGACGACTAGGAGATGAAGTAGTCTCCTAAGAACACACAATAGCCAGACATGGAGTGACGTGTATCTGGGCAGCCACCCGAATCATGGTCTGTATACTAGGTAATGCTAGTGATGGTGGACTTATACATATAAAGCCCAAACTCAAGAGTTCCCTTAATATACTGCAAAATTCATTTCAGAGCTGCCATATGTGCTTCCTTCGGATCATGCATATGTAAACAAACTTGATGAACCGCGTATGAGATATTATGTCTCGTGAATGTGAGATATTGTAATGCCCCTGCAAGGCTGCGTTAATGTGTAGGGTTACTATATGTCGACCGTGTTAGTCAATTTTGCCTTTGTATAAACCGGTGTATGTGACGGTTTGCACAATGACATGCCGATTTTTTCTATAATCTCTTCAGTGTATTTCTTCTGACTGAGAAAAAGACCATCTGCATGTTGAGTAACTGCTATGCCCAAAAAATATTTAAAGGGCCTAAATCCTTCATAGCAAATTCCAAAGCAATGAAGGACATAATTGACTGGCGAAGCGAGGCAGATGATGCTGTGAGAATAATGTCATCCACATATAGAAGAAGATACGTCATGTCATGTCCTTTCTTGTAAATGAACAATGACTGATCAGACTTGCTGTGGGAGAACCCTAACGTTGATATGAACCCTGCAAACCTATTGTATCATGCCCTGGGTGCCTGTTTCAAACCATATAGAGATTTTTTCAACAAGCAACCATAATCTGAATAGGTAGGATCTCGAAAACCCAACGACAGGTGCATGTACACTATTTTCTGTAGGTGACCATGTAAAAATGAATTATTAACGTCCAACTGATGTATGGTCTATGATTTGGATAGAGCCAGACTAAGAACATTCCTATTAGTAGCCGGCTTAACTACCATACTGAATATTTTACCGCAATCCACACCAACCTGATGTGACCTGCCATCACTTAAAAGACGAGCATTATGTCTCACAAAATAACCATCAGAATTCTTTTTATGAAAAAAACCCACATAGATCGTATGATGTTCACATTAGATGGACGGGGCACTAATTCTCACGTCTTATTTTTAATAAGAGCATCAATTTCGTCTCGCATGACAACTTTCTAATTCGGGTCGGATAGGCTGCTTTGGGATTTTTTTTTTGGTAGTTGAGATAGTTGGACCAAAGTAGTTAGGTTAAAATGTTGTTTAGGGCAAAAAATGTCATGCATGGCATGCGTTTCAATATTGCAATGTGTGGCCTGGACAGTGGATTGGGTCACGGGTTGTGTGGGTTATGGACTGGGCCGAGGGGGGAAGTGGGATTGGGCTGAATAGAGGGTTGTGTTACTGGTCCTGGTGGACTGCTTGGGAAAGGCAATTGGGCTGGGGATTTTGACCGTGAACTGGACTGGGCCGAAGAAGGGGCAGTGGGCTCCCATTCTTGGTCTGGCCCAGTGTCGTGGAGTTGTTGGGCCTGCAGTGGTTAGACTAGCCCAACCGACATACTTTCGGTTGTTGTATTTAAATGGTGGTTTAATATGGGATGTAGTCCCACATTAAGAAATTTATATGACGGTGGGGATGCCACTCGAGATGCATTAAACGAGAACATGGACTCATCGAACACAACATGACGAGATAAGATAATTCTCCCCTTAGACATATCGTAACACTTATAACCCCGATGATTTTGTGGATATCCCAAAAAAAATACAAGGAGTGGACCAGGGTTGGAGCTTGTTTATGATTGTGGATGGGAACTAGGGATAACATAAACACCCAAAAACCCTTAAATGGTTGTATGAGGGAATGCGATGGTACAATATTTGGGTGGGTGATTATTGGATAGTAACTTGGTGGGAAGAATGTTCAAAAGGTAGGTGGTCATTTGAAGAGCATGATATCAAAAAGATAGTGGTGTGGACGAGTGTGTAAGTAGTGTACGAATCATATTATTGATTGTTCGGATTTTTCATTCGGCTTTTCCATTTTATGGAGAGGTATATGGACATGAGAGACGTAATGACACCCAATTTTGTAGACAAAATTCGGTGAATGTGTTGTTTATGAATTCTCTCCCATTATCACATTGAAAATATTTTATGGATCTCTCAAAATGTGTTTGGATGAAAATACTAAATTGTTTAAAAATAGTGGGAACTTGTGATTTTTTTCCAATGGAAAATGTCTATAAAAAATTGTATAATCATCCAAGATAAGCATATAATACTTATGATCCGCCGAACTTAAAACCAGAGACGTCCACACATCACAATGCATAATATCAAATGGCTTAAGAGTTTGTATAGTAGATAAGGAAAAAGGAAATTTGACATGCTTCCCAAAAACACAAGAACGGAAAACATGCGAGTCCACATTACGGTTACAAGCAATAAAATTATGTCTTTTCAAGTAGTCCAACACATGTGCACTTGGGTGACCCAAACGGTTATGCCATAAATCAGGGGAAAACAGCAAAGGCCGATGAAGAGTTGACTTGTTTGTTGGTGGGATCAGTGATAGGATACAAATCCCCAGTGCTATTACATCTCATTAGTGGCTTTCCCGTATGAAAATCCTTCACATAATATCCAAACGGATCAAAATTCACAGAAACATTATTATCAACGGTAAAACGACGCACAGATACCAAATTTTTAATAAGTTTGGGGGCGTGAAGGATATTTCTCAAATGTAGGGGTGGGTGGGGGTGGTATATTTGTTTGCACATTACCACGAATCGGAATTTCCTGTCCACTGCCGACAACAATATTTTTGTTAGTGCTCACTGCTCATATTAAAATAAGACGAGAGATTACCTTGGGATGCCGTCATGTGAGACATGCCTCCATGTCCATGTATCATGAATCATCGGGAACATTAAGACTCATATTATTCATGGCGTGTTCGATGTTCGTGGGGACATAACTTGACGTCGATGGTCCATGGGTCGTATAAGCTTGTGGCGGACGGGTCCCCAAAATTCTGGGCAACCTATTTGGGATGTTGGGTCTGGCCCACTGGTTCATTGGAAATTGGGCCTGCTGGCCCACTATTGCGGGAATTGTTGGGCTCACTGTTGCGGGTTCCAGGCCCACTACCCCTGCTACTGCGGCTGCCTTTTTCACCATTATTTTTTCCTTTTCTATTATTGCGGTTGTGACACATTTTTGGTCTGTTATGGTTACGGTTTGGATGTGATGTGGGACTAGAATTTTGAGGTCCAAAAACCTCCTCCGTCGTGTTAGTGGAAACAAGGGCGGTGCCGGCGTTGGTTGCCGCCATCGCTAGTTGTTTAGTCTTTTGGGTTTCTTCAAGAATCAACCGCGAACGGGCCTCATAAAAAGGTGGTAACGGGTTACTTTGTTGAATAAACGTTGTCACCCCATCATATTGTTCATTTAAACCCGTGATTAATTGGAGTACCAACCTTTGATTCGAAATCGGAGCACCAACGTTGGACAATTGGTCGGCAAGCATTTCCAATTATTGACAAAAAGCGGAAACATTTGCAAAGTCATCCAACTTTACGATGGAGAATTGGTTTTCAAGATATACGGCCTGAGACATTTTATTATCTTGAAAAATGTTTTTCAATCGCTCCCAAGCTTGTTGAGCCGTAGAGTCCGGTTCTAGAATGGTGTGTAATAGATCATTAGATATAGTGTCATAAATTCATTGAAGGACTATAGAATCTAAGCGACACCATAAATGTTTTTCCAACAGTTGTGGTGTCCGATGAAGACAAGGAAGGAAGAATATGGTCTATAACTTCATATGCTCGGCAATGGATTTTGAATAACTGCGCCCAAGAGAAATATTGCCAATTTTCCATCTCAAGGGTAATTGGAATAAAGTTCTTGACGTTATTGACGGCAAGAGCGGGATGAAATTTTTGTTTGTCGGCCATTATTTCTCACAAAAATAATAGAAGAAGGGTAATAGGTTTGGTTGGTGGTTTTCTGAGAAACCCTAAACCGTTAGTCATTTAGTGGCGAAAGGAGTTGTGTGGAGGAAGGAGAGAGAAAAAATGTGATATTGGGATTAGGGTGTGAGTAATATGTAGGAGGTTTTAGAAATGTAACCCTAAGTTTAAGTAGTTTTCGGAGGAAGAAGAGTGATTTAGGGTTTTTTTTTCGTTGAGGTGAGAAAACCGGTTATGGCGGGGGGGGGGGGGGGGTGAAGTTATTTTGTGACTCTTGATACCATGTAAATGAGCTAGCTTGTAAAGTGAGAATTGTACAAGTTCATATTCTCATTTCATTTTCGATGTGGGATTCTTAATAGAGTTTGATATTGTTCCAAACAAAAAACAGCCTCATGCTTCTTACGGATAAACGTTCTCGGGAATAATAATTGAAAACCTTCGAACTTCCGAAACAAATGCTCAAGATGTATATAAAATTCTCTTATAATAAGAGAAACATTTAATAACATCTACATTTCCACAACATTCAGCTAGGAGATAATTGCTGGTTTTTGAGGATTTAACACTTTGCAAAGTGTCTTTTAATAGGAGAGGCGAACTTGGGAGTTAAAACATCGTTGCAGACCTGGAGTTGGTCATTCAGTGTCGTCATCAATCGATGCATGTGTTAATGCAGATGGTAAAATTCAGGAGGAGATACAGAAATGACAAAAGGGCACTTGACTTTATCGTCTTCAAAGTCCATGGCAGAAAAATGTAGTAACGGTACAGACAAGGATTTCTACGTGCTATTCGGATTCTCTCAGGGTAAAAATTTCTATTTTGACAATGCCACTAGCCTTAAAGGAGCGTATATATGCCTACGAAGCCAGTATAATGCAAGGGAGCTTGATGGTTCGTGTTGTGCAACTGTGGTAAGTTTCATCCATTCTCCATTGAATTATTTTTGGACAACAGAAACAGAACACTGTGTAAGACTCTGCAACACAGATCATTGACTCTAAGTAGTAATTATTTAGCCTAACACCTCCAAGTGAAAGAATATACTGGATAGGTTTCAATCAACTATTCTTTCTATACATTATTAGGCACATCCATAAATATGTAAACAATAACCAAAAAGTGGTAGGATTATAAGAATCACAAGGATGATTTTTGCAGGACTTCTTTTCAGTTCATGTCATCATTATCTACATTTACAGATGATTGTGCGAGCAACAACACATGCATAAGCTAACAGTAAAGATTATTAATTCTTCAAATAAATTCTTCATCCACAATCCCTTTTTCATATAAATCTCAAAGATAATTTGATTGCAAAAGCAAAAGCTATTGCAAAAATAATACATAAGAAAATATCCATGCTATTTCACGTAGTTATGTTGTATAGTTCAACAATGATTAATTTGAATGTATACTTTCTTTTCACATTAGCATTCTGCTAGGATAATTACTCTTTTACTCACTAATCAGATGCTCCAAACTTTACTATCATTCTATTATAACTGAACTTCATATGCAAATTTTATGTGCGTGTTTTGTGTGTGCGGCTGATCTAGTTTATACTAAGGTTGGCCAGTGGGTCGGGTCGGCCCGATCCCGCCCTGCCCGTCCCGATACCCGACCCCGTGCCACCCCGCCAACCCCCATCCCCTTTGCAAAAATAACCGTTGCAACAACGGCTAAATTTTGATTTTGGCTGTTGTGAAACAGCTATAACGGCCATTTTTTGCCCCCACCTCCTTAATATTTATTTTTAATCCTAAGTTAATATATTTACACTTTAATCCTATTTCTCAACTATAAATACCTCATTTTTCTCACAAATCTTCCTACCATCTCTCTAATCTCTTAATTTATCTCTCTACAATTCTACATTGCCTACTAAATATTATATATGTTTTTGCTCATATATATCAAAGTTAAAAAATTGGGAGTGATGACAACTAGCTTGAGGATCATCCATCGAGCAAAGTTTCAATTTTTAACCTCGATTACACGTCGACGTTACGTCGGCTTTTAGTACATTCGTTCCTTCTTTAAATTATTATTGTTACTTAATTTTAATTATCGCACTTAATTTTATTTACTTTAATTATTTATTTGCATAATTATAATGAAACGCATTTGACGTATGATTAAGGGTAATGATAAATGTGCTTCTTCTAGTAGGGGTAACAAGGGTAAGGATACTTCTTCCAGTAATCATATTTTTAGTCCCGATTATTTGATTGATTTCACTCATATAGATGAAACTGTTTTTTAATGATATACTATTAGATGATGAGGTATATTCTGCATCTGAACCAAATTTTAATTTTGACGATAATGTAGATGACACACTCACTAGTACACCTCAACTTCAGACTGAGTCTCAGCCTCAAACTGAAACTGGAATGCATCATATTCCCCCTCGTATGTCGAGACCCCACACAACGAAAATTAAAATCAGCTGCATGAGATTTTTTTGACAAGGACCAAGAGAATCAAGTAGTTAGATGTAAAATTTGTAGAAATGTTTATATATTTAAAATCGGAAAAGGTCAAGGTGGGAGGGGATGTTTATTGAGACATGTACAAGGCGAGCACACAACTAGGTGCAATCAATATCAGGCTAAAAAATCTGGTGTGCCAGCTGATTCGGGACAAGGTTCACATAGAACTTATTGGATTTTTAGAGAAATTTTTTCAAGCTACTACAAAATTTTCTGTTATTTATTATCCTACTATTTCAACTATGTTATTTTATAGACCTCTAATATTTTGTTACTTAATGAATATATGAAAAAACAAACTTATAAGACATCTATTGAAAAAATGTTTAAAAAATACTTTTTTCCTATTCCCACTATTTATATTATTGGTACTGTATTAAATCTGACTATTAAAGTAGACGGTTGTAAAACACTTGTTGAAACGATTTATGATTGTATAGCAGTACTTCCATCTCCAAGTCCAAATGAAGAACCAACTCACGAACCAACTAAAGAAGAAGTTACATCTAGCATACACACTGAATGCAAAAAAGTATATATGTATTACCAACAACAAAGTGCAAATAATCAACCGGCTTTTGTACCATCTTCTACTAATTCGCTGCAACCTTATAAAACACATGCGATTTCTGCTACTAGTATTCAAGGCCTTAGAAATAAAATATTTAGTGGTTCAACTTCTTCACAAGTTAGCGAATTTGATGTTTATGTTTTGCAGGGTGTTGTACCGTACGAATTAATTGTCAATGATGAAGGACATGAAGACTTGCTGAAATACTGGAGGGAGAATGAGAAGACATTTTCGACTCTATAAAAGATGGACCGAGATGTGTTGAACATTCAAGCGTCATCAACAACGTCTGAAAGCGTTTTTTCTGTGGGAAGATTTCAAATAGGAGATCACATATATTCATTGGCGGCACATTGGAGATTGCAGTTCTATTCAAAGATTGGATTCGAGCGGAGAGTAGAAGGTGCGGTCAACCGGAGATAAACGAAGAAGAAGACTACAACTACAACGAAATCTTGTCCGAGGGAACAGGAAGCGACGTCGAACAAGTTGACCAACAACTTCCAATTACAACCGAAGAACCTCAAGACATTATGAGAAAATTAGAAAAAGTATGGTTAACAATGTAATTTTTTAATTGTAATTTTACTATGTGATTTGCAACTTTTGGACAACACCACAAAAATACAATTTTGAAATTGTATTACAAAAAAATCACATTTCTATTAAATAATATAAGAGACACAAAAGCAGTCTTGAGATGTTTTTATTATACTATCTTGTTCAATTATTGAAGTGTTTATATATATTATTTTTTTAAATTAAGTGTCTAAAAAAAATCCCGATCCCACCCCGCCCCCCTGTCCCCTTTTCCGGCGGGATGTGGGACGGGACATCTGCTTGTCCCGCTAATCCCGACCCACCTGTCCCGCCGGAAACCCGATCCCGACCTTTCCCCGTCCCGCCGAGATCCGCCCCGCCCCTGGTCACCCCTAATTTATAAGCCGTTTATAACTTTATCCGGATGTGCAAATAATGTGCTAAAGATATATGAACAAACTCACGCTAGTTTGCCGTGGCATATGTGTCCTGAAGTTGATGGGAAGACATAGAAATATATATATCAAAGGTATAAACATTGTAAAATATTAAAACACAAACTGTTTATTGCTTTTCCTTTGGATATTTCCTAAGCAATTTTAATTTATTTACAATTGATTAGGATACAAAGGGCTTGATTGTGCTAAATATTGGAATTCAATTATTTTTCTTGACTTTATCACATCCGAGGATACTTATATAGTATATATAAAAGCAAGAAATTTAGCTTTGTAACTGCGCCAAGTGTCTCTATAAAAATACGTCATTTGTCAATTTCTGAAAAAATATCTGGACAATTCTGTTAATGAAAGACTCCTATTTTTTTCTCAATATTAATTTGACTCGCAAAATCCGCTGCAAAAGAAGTGAAAGAACGTAAAATTTTCATTTAGCTTAAAATAAGATACTAATATTTTGTATACTTTTTTTTCTCTATACTTTTCGCGCATCGCACGGGTACTATACTAATAGGTAATAAAATTCTCCGCTTAAACTATTCATGTCTCGCTAGTTTAATTCTTCAACTAGGAGATGTTGGTGGTAACCCCTATACATAACATTTCATATTCAAATATTCCCTGGTGGCAGAGAAAGTGGTTTAACTCTCTTTATAGTGTGTTGGTTGTTGAAGTATTAGAAAAGTGCACTCTTGTGTCTTGACTAATTAAAGATAGTCCAAGTTGTTAAAGATAGGTAGTTAGTTTTATAGAGTTAGTTAAGTAGTTAGAAGTAATTAACAAAGAAGAGGATTAGAATATACTAGAATAGTGATGTTGTATATATACATATAGTTTGTATGTGTATTTTTCAGATCAAGAGAGCAATTCTCTCTCAACATATGCAAGAGATTTATTTCTCCAATTCTCTCTTCATCTCAACATTCCTTTTCTCATGCATTCTCCATCAAATCAATAGCAAATACTCCATAAACATAGCTTCAATTCATCAATTTAACATGGTATCAAAGCCTATATGTGCGATTGAACGAATTTGATCTGCAAAAAAAAAAATCTTTTAGAAATTCCAGAATCGACGATTCTGTGTGCATAACTTGAAGATCCATGCATGCAATAGATTCATGGGCAAGATGTTATTGATATTAAAGGAGATGCAGACACATGCAAATTGATTTTCGAAGATAAAGACAGATCTGTGAAATCAGATCACTCGCGATCGATTTCTGAGGTTCAACTTCATAATTTTTTTCTGATTGTTGTTGTTGTTTGTTGCTATCACAACTTCACATGAGTTGCATAGACAAAACTCTGTGTATTGTGAATCGTAATGGAAATAGAAATTAGCAATAATGGAGAACAATGAAGGAAGATCAGTGGATGAAATTCCGACAGTGATCAAAATATATCACAATCATCCATTGTACTTATTCCCTTCAGATGCGTCTGGTTCACTATCTGTGGGTATTATTCTCACTAGGATGGACAACTATACACTATGGAGTAGAGCCATAAAGTTGGCCTTGTTAGGAAAGAATAAGATAGGATTCATTGATGGAAGTGTAAAGAGAGAACTCTTCCATGGTGATTTGGCTAATCTATGGGACAGATGCAATGCAATTGTGGTGTCTTGGCTAATGGGGAATGTGAGTAAGAGCTTACTTACTGGGATGCTTTATAACTCAGATTCATACAATAGATGGGAAGAATCACAAGAGAGATTTGAAAAAATCAATAGTTCCAGGGCTTTCCAACTACACAAGGAAATATTTTCTATGAGGAAAGGGGCACTATCTATGTCAATGTATTACTCTCGGCTTAAGGATATGTGGGATGAATATGACTCTATCATACCAATCCCATCTTGTTGCCCCAAGTGAAGGGATTTTGTGGATCATTTACAATATCAGAGACTACTAC
This sequence comes from Anisodus acutangulus, assembly GCA_029783415.1. Lineage (NCBI taxonomy): Eukaryota > Viridiplantae > Streptophyta > Magnoliopsida > Solanales > Solanaceae > Anisodus > Anisodus acutangulus. The sequence goes on from CM056495.1 coordinate 15,993,383, forward strand.
AATTTCTCATGGGACTGGATGAGAGTTATAGCCAAATAAGGAGTCAAATCCTCATGATACAACAAATACCTCCATTGAACCAAGTGTATGCCATGATAAATCAGGAAGAGAGTCAGAGAATAGTAGCAGGCACTGGTATGGTGATGTTTGAATCAGTGGAATCATCTGCCATATTCACATCTAGAAATGGAAATTTCAGAAATGGAAATGGAGCTCAAAAACAGAAGAAACAATACAATTCCAATACATATTGTGATCATTGTAATCTTAAAGGTCACTCAAGATTGGAATGTTACAAACTAATGAAGTGTGATCATTGTCACAAGACCGGACATGTACAGAAGGGTTGCTACAAGCTAATTGGATATCTAGAAAATTTCAACAATAAAGGGAAAAAGGCTTATGCAGTCACATGAGGGACTGTGATGTTTGAGGACACTGGACAAGAAGGAGTAGTTCCACATCATCATTCATCAAAGTCTCTACACAATGCACATCCATTCACAAATCAGAAGTATACTGCTGAAGCAGTGCTACCATACAGCCAGTTCACACCCAGCCAACATCAAAAACTCCTTGACCTGTTGAATAACAATGCAAATAATGCCAATGCCAACATGGCAGGTAAGCACATTACTGATTCAGGACAGTTCATTCAGTGGATAGTAGACACAGATGCAACTAATCATATGATCACAGAACAAAAGTACTTACAAAATAACTTGTTGACAGAAGGAACAAGAAAAGTGCAAATGCCCACAGGAGATTCAGCCAGAATCTCACATGTTGGGGAATACCACTTAGAAGGAGGTGATGTCCTTAGAAGTGTCTTATGTGTACCAACTTTCAAGTTCAATTTGCTGTCTGTTTCAAAAATGACTAGAGAACTGAATTGTAGTGTTACATTCTTCCCAACATGTTGTGTGTTTCAGGATCTCTCATCTGGGAAGGTGAGGGGGATTGGTAATGAGAAAGCAGGACTCTACATACTATCACTGGATCCTCAGAATAAAGATGGGGAGTTGAGTAAATGCATGTCTGCAACTCAACATGTAGATGCAGCTACTTGGCATCAGAGACTATGTCATGTGCCCATGCAAGTCCTAAAGAAAATAGCATATTTCAAGAATAATGTTGATTTTGTCTTGAATAACTGTGAAGTGTGTCCTTTGGCTAGACAAACTAGATTGCCTTTTATTGCTAGCACAAATAGAGCATCAAAGTCTTTTCAACTAATACACATGGATGTATGGGGACCCTACAAAAATGAAACATATAATGGAATGAGATAATGAGATATTTTCTAACCATTGTGGATGATCACACTAGATGAACTTGGATTTTTTTAATGAAACTGAAATCTGATATACCTACACTGCTCAGAAATTTTCTTGTTGAAGTTAACACTCAATTTGGAGCTAAAATTCAGAGAGTAAGATCAGATAATGGAACTGAGTTCTTTAATCAAAATTGTAGTGAGTTGTTTCTGAAATTTGGTATCATTCATGAAAGTTCTTGTCCATACACACCACACCAAAATGGTGTAGTGGAGAGAAAACATAGACATATTTTAGAAACTGCTAGAGCCATTAAGATTCAGGGAGGAATACCAAATAAGTTCTGGGGATTTTGTGTGGAGGGTACAGTGTATATAATCAATAGAATCCCCTCTACTGCTATAAAGAACAGGTCTCCATTTGAAATTTTGTATAACAAGGTACCACAACTTGATCACTTGAGAGTATTAGGTTGTCTATGTTTTGCTACTGTAAATAACAGACATGATAAGTTTAGTACAAGGGCTGTAAGATCCATATTTCTGGGATATAGATCTGCTAAAAAAGGATACAAACTTTATGATTTGGAAAACAGAAATATATTCATGAGCAGGGATGTGTTGTTTATGGAGATAAATTTTCCTTTCAAATGAGGCATGACTGAAAACACCAATCATATTAAGACAAATGAGTTTCTTTTCTATGAAGACTCAATTTGTCAACATGATCTTGAGAATAAACACATACAAAATAACAACAACATGCAGAGGGTGAATATGCCTGATACAGCTCAGCATCATGGGACTGGCCCTGGATCACCAGGTATTGATATAGCCACAAGATCAGATCATGAATTCAGGAGATCCACAAGGAGCAGCAAACCACCTATATGGCACAAAGATTACATCACTACACATGGCTCTTCTAGTTGCTTATACTCTATAATTGACAATATTGCTTATGCTGGTCTTTCAGCAAAATATCAGGAATTTGTAGTCAAGATTTTTCTTGACACAGAACCATAGAACTATCTCACAGCAGTAAAGGATCACAGATGGATTGAGGCAATGGAGGCAGAAATCAAAGCATTGGAGGACAATGAAACTTGGAAACTGGTCACTCTACTAGAGGGAAAGAAGGTTATATGATGTAAGTGGGTATACAAGATAAAGTACAAGGCAACAGAAGAAATTGAGAGATTTAAAGCAAGGGTGGTGGTAAAAGGATACAATCAAAATGAGGGACTTGATTATCAAGAAACTTTTTCACCAGTTGTAAAGATGACAACAGTAAGGACTGTGATTTCCATTACAGCAGCACAATACTGGACAATCCATCAGATGGATGTATACAATGCATTCTTGCAAGGAGACTTGGTTGAAGAAGTGTACATGGAAGTTCCAGAAGGATTTGCTGTCAAGAAAAGAAATAGGCAGGTATGCAGATTGCTGAAGTCTCTCTATGGGCTAAAACAGGCATCCAGACAATGGAACATCAAGTTGACTGCAGCTCTTGTCTCATCTGGTTTTCAGCAGAGTCATAGAGATTATTCTCTTTTCACCAAGTACGAAAACAGCAGCACTGTGATAGTGCTAGTATATGTTGATGACTTGTTGCTTTCTGGAAATGATCCAGTGATGATTCAGTCCACCAAAAATATATTACAGTCCACCTTCAAGATAAAAGATCTAGGGGAGCTTAGATACTTTCTTGGTATTGAGTTTGCAAGAAACTCTCAGGGCATCCTCATGCACCAGAGGAATATATGCTCTGGAGCTAATATCAGATATGGTACTTGCAGGGGCAAAACCTGCATCTGCTCCTATGGATATGAATCAGAAGCTTACAACATGTGAATTTGACAGACATGTAGCAGATACATCACATTTTGGCACTATATCAGGAGAAAATTCTGATTCTGAGCTGCTAGATCCTAGTGTTTACAGAAGGTTGATTGGAAGACTGCTATACTTGACAACTACTAGACCAAACATTGCATTTGTTGTGCACTGCCTGAGTCAATTTATGCATGATCCTACATGGAAGCTGGTCTAAGAATTGTCAGATATATCAAATAGGAACCAGGTCTGGGAATTCTAATGTCCAATGCAAGTACTCCTCAGCTCAAGATGTTTTGTGATGCAGATTGGGGGGCTTGTGTTAATACTAGAAGATTAGTCACTGGTTATATGGTGATGCATGGATCATCACCAATCTCATGGAAGTCAAAGAAGCAGGACACTGTTTCCAGGAGCTCTGCAGAAGCAGAATATAGGGCTATGACAGCCTCAGTAGCAGAAGTGGTATGGATCACAGGCCTGTTTCAAGATCTTGGTATGGAGATTCAGACTCCAATACCAGTGCACACAGATAGCAAATCTTCTATTCAGATTGCAGCAAATCCAGTGTTTCATGAAAGAACAAAGCATATTGACATTGATTGCCATTTCATCAGGGAGAAGATACAAACATGATTGATCAACACTGTTTTTCTGCCTTCCATGGACCAGCCACCTGATTTACTTACAAAGGCACTTGGTAGACAACAACATGATGCTTACTATCCAAGCTAGGAATGAAGAACATCTTCATGTCTTCTAGCTTGAGGGAGGGTGTTGAAGTATTAGGAAAGTGCACTCTTGTGCCTTGACTAATTAAAGATAGTCCAAGTTGTTAAAGAAAGGTAGTTAGTTTGTTACAAGGTTGGTTATAGAGTTAGTTAAGTAGTTAGAAGTAATTAACAAAGAAGAGGATTAGAATATTCTAGAATAGTGATGTTGTATATATAGATATAGTTGTATGTGTATTTTTCAGATCAAGAGAGCAATTCTCTCTCAACATATGCAAGAGATTTATTTCTTCAATTCTCTCTTCATCTCAACATTCCTTTTCTCATGCATTCTCCATCAAAGCAATAGCAAATACTCCATAAACATAGCTTCAATTTATCAATTTAACGTTGGTGTTAGAAAGTAGGGCAAAAAAAACATCAATGTGGCATTTAAGTTATGTTTGAAATTAATTATTCTTAATTCTTATTTCTTATTTGTTAATGGGCAAAAAAACATCAATGTGGCATTTAAGTTATTTTTGAATTTAATTATTCTTAATTCTTATTTCTTATTTGTTAATGTTAATTTTTCTTTCTTTTTCCTTCAACTCTCTACATCTTTTGCTAATAACAATAAACTAGTAGAACCCACAACTTTAAAATAATAGTAACATCAAACTAAAATAACTATTAAAAATAATAAACCTAATAAAAAATCATGAGTGAATTTTATCATACCAATAAACTCAGTTAGAAAAGATAAGTCTAAAAGACAGTAATACCAAAAAACTAACCCAAAAAATTGAATATTAAAGCGCAAAATAATATTTTTTTTGTACTTTCTTCTTTCTTTATCTAAATTTATTGATTTCCCCCCTTCAAAATCCAACAATTTTGTATGACAACAGTAAATTCAGTTAAAAGCCTGTATTCCTAAAATAACAATATAACAAAAAGAATCAACAACGGTAAACATAAATGCAAATTATAACATAATTTACTCAATAATAAAAAACACAATTAAAAATATTTAATATTAAAATGTACTTAAAATAAATATGTGTGCGTTATAGATTATGTGTTTAATCGAGTCTACTGTTACTGGATAAAATATAGTTGTAAGTTGCAATTGGTTATCATTTTATCAAAATAGTTTGGTGCTATTCTAAGATTATGAGCTTCAATTAGTTTATTATTATTAGCAAAAGATGTAAAAATTTGAAGAAGAAAAAAACGAATATGAGAAAGAAATTATAAATAAGATATAAGAATAATTTGATTTAAAATATGAAGGTAAAATGCCGCATAAAATGCTCTTTTGTCCTACTTTTTAACACACACATCACAAAGATAGGGAAGTCACTTTTCGTCCCACTTAACACTACATAGGATATTTGGATATCTCACGACTTAAAACACCACCTAGGCCGCGATGGCATCCAACTTTACTCGGTAGGCGGATCAATCTAAAAGTAACTACGAAATCCAAGGCATTATAGAAGAAAAGAAGTGCAACATTTAATATAAACGAATCATCTCCCAAAATGCATACAATTCAGAACTAATCTCTACTAATTGAAGAGCATAGGTCACAAGTCATGAGCTACTAAAAATGAAATATACAACTCGAATACGAAAGTACAACATTTGCTAATAAGAAAATTAAAATCATGGCCGACTACTAAAAACTGGATGGCAACTTACTTTGGATCGTTGGTATAATCTTCAACGCTCTCTCATGAATTCGCAGCAAAACCAACATAACCTACACACAAAAGGTGCAGTAAGTATAGCATGAATACAAAATTGACATGTACTTAATAAGTATCATCGATCGACCCAATAAGATAGTGTGAGGGTTGGTCTTTGAAATACTTGTGATCTATACTTTTATAGCTACAACCTTCAACAGATAAATAATCAACAAGCAAGGATAAGATACACAACTGAATCAATAGAATCATAGAATCAACATATAAAGGAAAATATGTACAAGTTCATCTCAATAACACGATGTGACGCTCAAATTAGAATCAACATGATAATATGAGAATGCAATGCAATGACCATATCTACTCATAACCCTGCACACACTAACTCCAACGGGGTGTTCGGAAGCATGTCCCATGTGGGACAACTACATTCTCCATGACATGGACGATCTCCACGTGCCTCAACATATTTTCAAACTCATAATTAATAACTCAATCTCAACAATTGATAAGCTCAGCGGATGAGCTGAATGTGAATGAATCAAAATGGGTTGAGCTAATAAATAATCGGATTATCAACCCGTTCAAATTTAAGTGGGTTGAACGAATTATATTTTCATGAACTAATTTTATCACACCAACTTATTGTCCTAGGTCTTATTATATTCCATACTAGCGAAAATAATCCTTTTTATTTGCGGGGGATTTTAATTGATAAGCGGTAGCTTCCCTAGCTAAGACATGACTTCAAAATATTAAACTTTAATTCAGACCTTTCTTTGCTACCTAAGGAGCAAAGTGATACAAGCCTAATCAATAAATGCATAAATTATGTCATTTTTTATTTTTTGCTTTATATTTATCATTCAATTATAATTGATTAACATTTTGGGGTTGATGTTATAGAAATAATTGTTAATGCTTATTTACTTTTATACTCCGTGATTGTTTATATTGTTAAAACTTGCTATTTGACCGGAAACGTTGGTATGAAATACACAGGACCGATAAAATATCTAGACTCAAAAGGAAAATGTCATTGATGCCATAAATTGGTATTATTATTATTTTACATGATATATTTATGTTAAAGGACCTTTTAATATCTTCCACAAAATTGGTAGGCTTAAAATGGGAGCATAATCAGCATATTCTTAAAGCACACTGAACATAGAAACTAAAGCTATTGCATATGGGTAATAAATTTTGTATCTAACCAATTAATTGCAATTGATAAAGAAATTTGTTATTACCCTGAACCTGAATTTCACATTCAGATGGAACTAATTCTATGAAGTTTTAGTTATTTGGCTATCAGTCGTTAAGCTTTTAGACCGAAATCGAACAAAATAACCAGAATTTAAAACTTGTCAAATCCTGACCAAATTGAAGTAAACAATTGTATAAAAATACAAACTTTAGTTATTTCCTGTTTCATTTTTTATTAAATCCAAATACTGTGCAACGTACCCTCAATAAAAAGTTGTTTGAGACAGAAATCCTAAATATCCATGGGATGCAGTAGAAAAACAGTCTAATCTTATTCCACCTTGGCTCTTTAAGAGAGTTTATTCAAAACAAAGAACGTATTAATTGCTTAGATGGAGGCATTTTTATGTCAATTAATTTGTAAATTAGAGAGATGCATGACACCCACTTTTGTTTGTATCAAACTTGTTGAAACATTAGGAAAATGTGTAGGGTTTTGTTAGGTTCAAAACACATAAGTAAGGCATAGTGGAAGTTTAAAATTTTTTATTCTTACTTACCCCAACAACAATTCTGGTATAGTTATACAACAATTAAACTTGTGACATAAAGCATAAACTTACAAGTTTAGAATATCTGGAATATTTATCTACTATAAGGTGCACACGTGGTTGCCCTTCCGATTGCAAGCTCCAAGCTTCAATGTACTTCTCTTTCGGAAAGCTAGAAAATCTGGCAGAGGTTCGAGAGAGTATTTGATTCTAAGTCTGTAAGGCTTAGAATGATTTTCAAAAAATTTTGGTGTATGAATAATGAAGAGAATGCCTCTATTTATAGTTGAAAAATAGGTCAAAACCGGATTAGAGTTTGACCTTGGGCCTGACCCAAAAATCGAGGCAGAGGCGTCGCGGCGCTCGACGTGCTCATGCACTGCGCCGCGGTCAACCCGGTTATGCGACTGCAATTATGTATCTAAGTGAGTTTTGCCTTATAGAGCAAACATTGTGGTGTAAATACTCATGAAGGTTTATCACCCACTTCTACATTTAACATGCATCTATGAAAGAGTCTGAGTCCTTGTAGACTTAGAGCAAATGCTGTGGCATAAATACTCATCTCGCCGAAAAGGATTTTGCACTACAATCAATTATAACGGACTACGCGTTCATTTCAAATGAGACTTGTATTAAAATTTTAGGGAACGTTCTAATTCAGGGTTCTAACCAAGATCAACTCTTTTATGACATATCCAATATGACATCTTAACATCATGCAAAACTAATGACACATATAGTTTGGGAACCGTCAACCCAATATGCATGATATAAGATGGTTTAATCAAACACTGGGCGCCGCCTGCCCAGACAGTTATAGCGGACACTATTCTAGAAATGTAAATGACAAATATTTTGACATTTAGCACATAAACAGTAAACTTATCAAATAATATACTGTATAATAATAATCTTGGGTTAAACATTTTGAACTCTGAATTTTTTTTTATATATATATTTTCTTTTTCTTTTTTTCTGGACAGGTGGGGCCGCGGCGCTGCGCCACCGAGGCAGTAGCCTTTCGGCTTCTGAAAAAATGCATTAGCGTCGCGGCGCTCCACCATGGAGTTGCGGCGCCTGTTGTTCAGTGAGTCCAAGTTTTGAGACGAGGCATTAGCGCCGCGGTGCCACCTTGAAACCCTAACAAGTGCTGCGGCGTCCTACCATAGGGTCGCGACGCTCATGTCCTGACAAACGTTTCTGTGTTGATTTTCAAAATTGTTCGAGCCCTAAATACAATTTAGGGATCAAATCATAGGTCACTTATCATCACCCACCATTATTAATAACGCCCATATCGACCATCATCCGTTCTTACTCGTTCTTAGCCGTGCACCGTGCAATGACGATAACGTACTTTTGGCTTAGTTCGAGTTAGAGCAGAATGACTTCCTCGAGTTAGCGTAGGAGATAATTTAGGGTGATATCAAAAGGTCAACATTTGTTCAAGACATGTAGGAATTCAAGAAACCTCATTTTAATCAAATTTTATGTTTAACTCATATTATTATTCTATTCAATTTGTTATATAACCATTAAACCAGTCTGAGCTCTGATACCACTGTAGGGTTTTGTTGGGTTCAAAACACATAAGTAAGGCACAACAGAAGTTTAATTTTTTTTCTTACTTACCCCAACAACAATTGTAGTATGGTTATACAACAATTAAACTTGTAACATAAAGCATAAACTTACAAGTTTAGAATATCTGAAATCTTTATCTACTATAAGGTGCACACGCAATTGCTCTTCCGATTGCAAGCTCCAAACTTCAATGTACTTCTCTTTCGGAAAGCTAGGAAATCTGGCAGAGGTTCGAGAGAGTATTTGATTCTAAGTCTCTAAGGCTTAGAATGATTTTCAGAAATTTTGGTGTATGAATAATGAAGAGAATGCCTCTATTTATAGGTGAAAATAGGTCAAATTGGATTAGGGTTTGACCTTGGGTCTGGCCCAAAAATCGAGTCAGAGGCATCGCGGCCCTAGGGTATGGGCGTCGCGACATTCGACGTGCTCATGCATTGCGCCGCGGCCCTAGGATATGGGTGTCGCGACGCTCAAAGTGCTCCTGCACTGTCTCGATTTATTTTCCGTGCATTCTTAATTAAATCCAAAATCCAATTTTGACTTAATTAAAATAATCATTATTCATTTAAATATCTCGATTCCAAATCGAATATTTAATTACTCTCTCATTAAATCCTTAGATCGAAACGGACAATCGACATAGTGTGACCCTACATGCCTTCTCATATCGACATTAATCAAATTAAGGTCTACACGGAACTCATAGACGGCGCCGAAAGACGAACTCAATATGTGAAGTATATTTACACGAATCCAGTAAACTTAACCTTTATGTGGTAAGATAAAATTCTTTCATTCACGACACACCCGATCAAGCTTAGGATTTGTCAAGTGTCTATCCAAATGGCTTAATCATTGTATCTCATCTATATTAGTTGACAACTAGACCATATTCTAAATATGTCTTTTGCGTTGGCCAACGACTTAGTCAACCTAATATCACTGAGAATCCGAGTGTTCTCTCGAATATACATTCGAGGAATGAATCCTAATCTTGGCTCAACTACCACTTTTAATCCACATCGTATTGTACCCAATACAAGCCGTATCTCAACCTATAAGGCATTTTAGCTTAGGATGGGATCAAAGTACATTACTTTGTAGGCAAGGTGCGTATTGACCTCAAGTCTAAGGACTTCTATCTCCCACACGTTGATCATAATTTAGACAAGTATAACAAACAGTATATCAGCAGGGTATACCAATACTTGCAAAGTATCCATGTGTCCATCACGAGTAGTCATTACTCGTAGCAGGTGAGACATACTACAAACCTCTAATGATGTGATGCATACCACATGTCCACTTATCACATATCATCGATATCCCATTCTCGATGATCATTAATCGAGGCTATTTTAAGAGTTACGCTCTATCATTAATAACTCACTCTATTAATGACAATGTAAGCTCAAGGGATGCACATTAATGAATAATTACAAACAATCAAATAATAATTCAATAATTGCAAATGCCAAAATATTAATCTTCATTAATAATAATACGAATGTGTATAAAGTACATTTGTCCTAATACAGATTGTCTCTAGGACATAAATATACTTTCAAAATGCACTCTAGTGCCTTGAATAATTGAGATTAGTCCAAGTTGTTAGGAAGGTAGTTAGTTTGTGTAGTTGGTTACAAGATTAGTTATAGAATTAGTTGGGTTGTTAGAGATAATTAACTAAAGATCATTAGAATATTCTAGAAAGAATGATGTGTATATATATACATTTGTATTGATATTTTCAGCAATGAGAAAGCATTTTTCCCAAATGTTCCTCATGCATTGAGACATCAATTCTCTCTTCTCTACCACAATCCCTCTCTCATTCTTCTTTCATTCTTTCTTCTCTTGTTCATTCTTCACTAACGCAGTGACTAACACTGTTGTAACTTGCTTCAATTCTTCAAATTAACATGGTATCAAAGCTTAGAAGAAACTGATACGCGATTGAGCAAATTTTTTTTAACATGCAAAGCAATTTTGCAGAAGGAGCAGAAGATTTGTGTGTATAGTTTGATGGATCGCGCATGCAATAATTTCTGGAGGTGATAACATGCCAAATAAGTTATCGGAAGTGTTTTTGTAAATACTCAAGGAGATACAAACACATGCCAAGTGAATTAAGAAGATAAAGGCAAATTTGTGCAAAACATATCACTGAGGTTCGATTGTTTTTTTTGTTGTTGTTGTTGTTTGTTGTTGTCAACAGTTCACAAGAGTCGAATAGACAAATCTCTGTGTACTGAGGATCAATATTGATATTGAAGCATAGATTAACAGTGATGGAAATTAATGGAGAAGGCTTAGCAGATGAAGTCGCGACAGTGATCACAATATATCACAATCACCCCTTGTATTTGTTTCCTTCTGACGCACCTGGTTCCTTATCTGTGGGAATTATCCTAAATGGAATGGACAATTATACATTGTGGAGTAGAGCTATGAAATTGGCCCTACTAGGGAAGAACAAGATAGGATTCATTGATGAAAATGTAAGAAGATAAGCCTTCCATGGAGATCTGGCTAAACTATGGGATATGTGCAATGCAATTGTGGTGTCTTGGTTAATGGAGAATGTGAGTAAGAGCTTACTTACTGGAATGCTCTATAATTCAGACTCATACAATAAATGGGAAGAATTAAAGGAGAGATTTTACAAGATTAATAGTTCCAGGGCTTTCTAACTGCACAAAGAAATATTTTCTATGAGACAAGGGACACTATTTGTATCAATGTATTATTCTCGACTCAAAGATCTATGAGATGAGTATGATTCTATCATACCAATCCCATGTTGTTTCCCAAAGTCAAGAGAATTTGTGAATCACTTACAATACCAAAGACTATTGCAATTTCTCATGGGACTGGATGAAAGTTACAGCCAAATAAGGAGTCAGATACTCATAATACAATAAATACCTACATTAAACCAAGTATATGCCATGGTCAATCATGAAGAGAGTCAGATGATAGTAGCAGAAACTGGTAGGGTGATGTTTGAATCAGTTGAATCATCTGCCATGTTCATATCTAGAAATGGAAATTTCAGAAGTGGAAGTGGAATTCAAAAACAGAAGAAACAATACAATTCCAATGCATAATGTGATCATTGTCATCTAAAAGGTCACTCAAGATTGGAATGTTACAAACTGATAAAAGATGACTATTGTCACAAGAATGGACATGTGCAGGAGGGTTGCTACAAGCTGATTGGATATCCATAAAATTTTAACAACAAAGGAAATAAAGCTTATGCAGTCACAGGAGGGACTATGTTATGTGAGGACACTGGATAGGAAGGTGCAGTACAACATCACCATGACATGAGTACACTTAAACAATCACCAAAGTTTCTACAAAATGCACAACCATTCACAAGTCAGAAACACACTGCTGAAGTGATACCATACAGCCAGTTCACACCCAGCCAGCATCAAAAACTTCTTGACCTGTTGAACAACAGAGAAAATAATATCAATGCTAATATGGCAGGTAAGTATATTACTGATTCAGGGGAATTGATTAAGTGGATAGTAGATACAAGCGCAACTAATCATATGATTGCTGACCAGCAGTACTTACATAATAACCTGTTGACAGAAGGAACAAGAAAAGTGCAACAACCCACAAGAGATTCAGGCATAATCTCACATGTTGGGGAGTACCATTTAGGAGGAGGTGATGTTCTTAGAAGTGTCTTATGTGTGCCAACTTTCAAGTTTAACTTGTTGTCTGTCTAAGAAATGACTAAGGAACTAAATTGTAGTGTTACATTCTTTCCAACAAGTTGTGTGTTTCAGGATCTCTCATCTGGAAAGGTGAGAGGGATTGGTAATGAGGAGGCAGGATTGTATATACTGTCCCTGGATGCTCAGAATAAAGGAGGAGAGTTGAGTAGATGCCTATCTGCAACTCAACATGTTGATGCTGTCACTTGGCATCAGAGACTATGTCATGTGCCCATGAATCTCTTGTAGAAAATAACATATTTCAGGAATAATACTGATTTTGTCTTGAATAATTGTGAATTTTGTCCTCTGGCTAGACAAACTAGACATTATTTCATTATTAGTAATAATAGAGCATCAAAGTAATTTCGACTAATACATATAGATGTATGGGACCTTATAAAACTGAAACATATAATGGAATGAGATACTTTCTAACCATTGTGGATGATCATACTAGATGAACTTGGATTTTTTTGATGAGACTAAAATCTGATGTTTCAACACTGATCAGGAATTTTCTTATTGAAGTTAACACCCAATTTGGAGCTAAAATTCAGAGGGTAAGATCTGATAATAAGATTGAATTTTTTAATCAGAACTGTAGTGAGCTGTTTCTAAAATATGGTGTCATTCATGAAAGTTCTTGTCCATACACACCACAGCAAAATGGTGTGATGGAGAGAAAACATGAACATATTTTAGAAACTGCTAGAGCCATTAAGATTCAGGGAGGATTACTAGATAAGGTCTGGGGACTATATGTAGAAAATGCAATGTACATAATCAACAGAATCCCCTCCACTGTTATAAAGAATAGATCTTCATTTGAAATGTTGTATAATAAGGTATCACAACTTGATCACTTGAGAGTATTAGGTTGTTTGTGTTTTTCCAATATAAACAACATACATGATAAGTTTGGTCCAAGGGTTGTAAGGTCCATATTTCTGGGGTATGGATTTGCTCAAAAGGGATACAAATTTTATGACATGGAAAATAGAACTCTATTCATGAGCAGGGATGTGTTGTTCATGAAAATAATTTTTCCTCTCAAATGAGGCATAAATGAAGACATCAGTCACATCAAGACATATGAATTTCTTTGCTATGAAGATTTAGTTTGTCAACAGAATTTAGACAACAATCCACCAACACATACCAGACAGCAAGAAGATGATCAACACAGACAAAATAATATGCAGAATGTACATATGCCTGATGTGGTTCAGCATCATGGTCCTGATCACACAAACACAGACCACCAGGTATTGATATGCCCACAAGATCAGATCATGAAGTCAGAAGATCCACAAGGAGCAACAAACCTCCTCTATGGCTCAAAGATTACATTACTACACACAGTTCCTCTAGTAGCCTATATTCTATAACTGATAACATTGCTTATACTGGTCTATCAGCAGGATATCAGGAATTTGTGGCTAAGGTTTCTCTTGACACAGAACCACAGAACTATTCAACAACAGCAAGGGATCACAGATGGGTTGAGGCAATGGAGGCTGAAATCAAAGCATTGGAGGACAATGGAACTTGAAAGATGGTCACTCTGCCAGAGAGAAAGAAGGTTATAGGATGCAAGTGGGTATACAAAATAAAGTAAATAAAGTACAAGGCAACAGGAGAGGTGGAGAGGTTTAAAGCCATGTTGGTAGCAAAAGGATACAATCAAAGGGAGGGGCTTGATTATCAAGAGACTTTTTCACCAGTTGTAAATATGACAATAGTAAGGGCTGTGATTTCCATTGCATCAGCACAACACTGGAAAATTCATCATATGGATGTATACAATGCATTCTTACAAGGAGACCTTTTTGAAGAAGTGTACATGGAAGTTCCAGAAGGATTTGCTGTCAAGAAAAGGAAGAGACAGGTGTGCCGGTTGCTGAAATCTCTCTATGGTCTAAAACAGGCATCAAGACAGTGGAACATCAAGTTGACTACAACTCTTACCTCATCTGGTTTTCAGCAGAGTCATAGAGACTATTCTCTTTTTACCAAGCAGGAAAATAGTAGTATTGTAATAGTGTTGGTGTATGTTGATGACTTGTTGCTTACTAGAAATGATCCAGTACTGATTTAGTCCACTAAAGAGATACTATAATCCACTTTCAAGATAAAGCTCTAGGGGAGCTTAGATACTTTCTTGGCATTGAGTTTGCAAGAAACTCATAGGGCATTCTTATGCACCAAAGGAAATATGCTCTGGAGCTCATATCAGATATGGGGCTTGTAGGTGCAAAGCCTGCATCTTCTCCTATGGATATGAACCAGAAGCTCACAACCTATGAATTTGACAAACATATGGCTAATGCAGGTCCCATATCAGCAGAGAATCCTGATTCTGTGCTATCAAATCCTAGTGTTTACAGAAGACTAGTTGGAAGGCTATTATATTTGACAACTACCAGACTAGACATTGTATTTGTTCTGCATTGTGTGAGTCAATTTATGCATGCTCCTAAGAAGTCACACGTGGAAGCTGGTCTCAGAATTTTCAGATATGCCAAGCAAGCACCAGGGCTAGGAATCCTAATATCCAGTATAAGTACTCCTCAACTCAAAGTGTTTTGTGATCCAGATTGGGGGGGCTTGTGTTAATAGTATGGGATCAGTTACTGGCTACTTGGTGATGCATGGCTCATCACCAATCTAATGGAAGTCAAAGAAGCACGACACAGTTTTCATGAGCTTTGCAGAGGTAGATTACAAGGCTATGGCAGCCCCAGTAGCAGAAGTGGTGTGGCTCACAAGCCTATTTCAAGATCTTGGTGTGGAGATTCAGACTCCAATATTAGTACACACAGATAGCAAGTCTACTATTCATATTGCAGCCAATCTAGTGTTCCATGAGAGAACAAAGCATATTGATATTGATTGCCATTTCATCATGGAGAAAATACAAGCAGGATTGATCAATACAATTTATTTGCCTTCTATGGATCAACCAGCTGATCTGCTTACAAATGCCCTTGGTAGACAACAACATGATGTTTTACTTTCCAAGTTAGGAATGAAGAACATCTTCATATCCTCTAGCTTGAGGGGGGTGTTGAAACATTAGGAAAATGCACTCTAGTGCCTTGAATAATTGAGATTAGTCTAAGTTGTTAGGAAGGTAGTTAGTTTGTGTAGTTGGTTACAAGATTAGTTATAGAGTTAGTTGGGTTGTTAGAGATAATTAACTAAAGATCATTAGAATATTCTAGAAGGAATGATGTGTATATATATACATTTGTATTGAGATTTTCAGCAATGAGAAAGCATTTTTCCCAAATGTTCCTCAAGCATTGATACATCAATTCTCTCTTCTCTACCATAATCCCTCTCTCATTCTTCTTTCATTCTTTCTTCTCTTGTTCATTCTTCACTAACGCAGTGACTAACACTGCTGTAACTTGCTTCAATTCTGCAACTTAACAAAACTAAAAAACATTCAGTAAATGTACTTTTTGTATTAATTTTTTTACTTAATAATAATTAATTAAATAATGTTTCAATTTATGGCTGGTTCCTTGAAGCTTGGTTACACGTCACTTCTACATGATCTGCAACTATTCTTTTACTTTAATTTCCTGTCATTCACATCTCACCTGAATATTTTTCACTAATTGGAGAGTCAAACGTCTAATTTGTGGTAATTGACTCTTTTTTTTATTATCAGTGTACAGTTCATTAGCTTTAAAAGATAATTTCCAAAGCTAAAATTCGACGGCTTGCTGCTTTAAATATTTATAATAACATAGTTTTACAGTAAGTTTCAGTATATCACAAGATAAGATTAAGCTATACAAAATTCAAATGTAATTTGCAAACCCATATAAATTACGGACTTCTTTTTTGCCCCCCAAAAAAGTTTGGGTAAGGTGGATAACTTGACCTTTCCTCAAAGAATAAATTAAAGGATCGAATTAATAGAACACTAGAGACTGAAGTAGTGATGTGGATGCATAAATTTTCACTTCTTGTTCCTTTGCAGAACATTTTTTTGGTAAATCATTCTCCTTATATAGATCTATTAGATCATGATCTAAAGATTATTTTTGGGCAAACTGAAAATGTTATAAAAAATTGTTAAACAAAGGTAATATACCTGTGATATACACTGAATATACAGCAGTATATATCACAGGTATACAAAGTAAAGGCTCAAATTTCAAAGAAAGTGGGCAGTGGCCCAAATCACTGAGGCCCATCACGGGATTTGGGCAGCAAAGCAGTGGGCAAATTTTGTATATTAAGGAAAGTATATTTTGTGTATATTGTAGTGTATTTGTTACCTAGATTAGGATATACACTTACAATAATTAGGATATACACTTACCATAATTGTATAGTTAAAATTATGGTAGAATAAGGTTTTAGAAATAAAATAGGAATAGTATTCTCCTATTATGGAAATATGTAACTTGTATATATAGCCTTTCAATTAATGAAAATAATCAAGGGGACTATTTCTTTCATGGTATCAAGAGACTAGGTCTAAACAAAAGTTTTTCTCTCAACTTTTGTCCTCTCTTTGATTTCGGCCGAGACACCCCACCCCCCTCGGGTTTCTCTTCCAAAATTCGTCTTCCGCTCTAAAAAACACCTCTCTTAAATTTCTCTTCCTTCTTTGTTCTTTCAAAATGTCTAAGAACAATTATCACCATGTCCTCTTGGTTTCCAATATCAAGAGTTGTATCCTTATTATCCTTGAGATGGAAAACGTCCAATATGCGACGTGGGCGGAGTTGTTTAAAATTCACGCTATCTCTTATCAAGTTCTTCATCACATCATTCCTCCCGCTAGACCCCTTCCTGCGGAGGATCCTGAGTTATGGATTACTCTTGATGCTACCGTTCTCCGGTGGATCTACACCACTATTTCGGTGGACCTTCTACAGACGATTATTGAGCCGGATACCACGGCTATGACTGCATGGAATAGATTGTGTGACATATTCCAAGACAACCAACATTCATGTATCGTCACACTCGAGCAGGAATTCTCTCTACTTTGAATGGACGAATTTCCAAACGTTTTTGCATATTGCAAGAAACTCAACGAGTTGGCAGATCAACTCCGTAATGTTGGCGCACCGATAACTAATAATCGTCTCATTCTACAGTTGGTTGCCGGTCTTTCGGAGGCCTATAATGGTGTTGGAACTCTCCTTCGCCAAAGCAACCCTCTTCCCGACTTCTATCAAGCCCGCTCCATGCTTACTTTGGAAGAAGCCGATTTGGCTAAAAAGGCGGCTACCGGAGCAAGCCCCGTCGTCATGGTGGAGTCCTCTCCTAGTTCTTCAGGTTTTGTTAATAATTGAGGCCAAAACCATAATCATGGTGGCGGCAAGAATAATCGCAAGAATAATAACAAAAATCGCGGGGGCAAACACGGCGGTTCCGGTGGTCAACAAGCAGGCGGTGGGCCCCATCCAGGGAATAATGGCCCACCACCTCCTGGTCCCAACAGTGGGGCCCATGGCAGTGGGGCAGGCGATGGGCGTGGCCGCCAGCCTCCTACTCAGCAAAGAATTTCAGCGGCTGGCCGCCAACAGTTCAAGCACAACACCCAACAGTGGCGGCCCACTGGTCACTGGCCCAACAGCAGCAGCTCCAGCAGCTACGGCCCAGCTCCATCACAGACAGGAGTTCTTGGGCCCCGACCTCCGCAAGCCCATCACACATCACGCCCCACTTAGACCGATATCGAGGCCGCGATGCACACGTTGGGGTTGACTCAATCAGACCCAAATTGGTATATGGACACCGGGGCCACTACTCACATGACTTCCGAATCAAGTGCTCTCTCCTCTTATTCTAATTTGAGCACCCCTCGGGGTATAATTGTTGATAATAGCAACTCTATTCCAATTCAGGGTTATGGTCAGAAAACGTTGTCTCCCCGAAATCCACCCCTTCTCTTGAAAAATACTTTACATGCTCCTAAATTGATTAAAAATTTAATGTCTGTACGAAAATTCACTACTGACAATTCCATTTCTGTTGAATTTGATCCTTTTGGTTTCTCTGTGAAGGATTTCAAGTCGGGGAGTCATCTCATGAGGTGTGATAGTAGGGGGATCTGTATCCTATCATGCCTGGTTTCAGTCCATCGAGTCAAGCCTTGCCATCAGCTTTTGCATCCATCTCTCCCTCCATGTGGCATGCTCATCTGGGTCATCCGGGATTTTCTATTTTATCAGTTTTAGATAAAAATAGCTTTATTTCCTGTAAGGGTACGAGTCGTACTCCACTTTGTCAATCTTGTTCATTAGGGAAAATTGGTAAGTTGCCATTTGTAGACTCTAATTCTCATACTTCAATGTCATTTGATATTATTCATAGCGACTTATGGACGTCTCCTGTTCTTAGTTCATTGGGTCATCGATATTATATTTTTTTTTAGATGATTATTCTAGATTTTTGTGGATGTTTCCAATTGCGAATAAATCAGAAGTGTTTTCCGTCTTCATCAAATTTAGAGCGTTCATTCGTACTCAATTTGAAAGAGAAATAAAAAATATTCAATGTGATAATAGGAAATAATATGACAATAGGGAGTTTCAGGAATTCTGTGCTAATAATGGGATAAATTTTTATTTTTTGTGTCCTCATACATCTTCACAAAATGGGAAAGCCGAACACAAAATTTATTCCATAAATAACATTGTCTGAACTCTTTTAATTCATGCCTCCATACCTCCATATTTTTGGCATCATGCTCTACAAATGGCCACATATCTTCTTAACATAATTTCTTCTAAAGGTCTGACATATTTTTCCCCCCTCAAAATCCTATATAATAAGAACTCTTCTTATTCTCATCTTCGAATTTTTGGGTGCTTGTGTTATCCGTTATTCCCATCCACCACAATTAACAAACTTCAGGCTCGGTCTACCTCGTGTGTATTTTTGGGTTATCCGTCGAATCATCGTGGTTATAAGTGTTTTGATTTATCCTCCAAGAAAATCATAATTAATCGTCATCTCATTTTTGATGAAACTCAATTCCCTTTTATGAAATTTCATACTCCCGAGACTAAGTCGTATAATTTTTTGGATGACCAAATATCCCCGTATATTATTCAAAAATTTTCGGACATCTCCCGCACCCTAAATCCTCCAGCCGGCCCACTGCCCGATAGACCCACAAGATCTGCTTGATGTTCTAGTGATCGATCAGTCCCAAAGCAATTGGGCGATCCCAGCCCTGAACTGGTCCAGCTGATGAGTCGTTTTTCCGATTTGGGCCAAAGATGCCCATCGCCGCCGCCACCCGGCCCCGAGCCCAGAAAATTCCCAAAATTCCCTCAATTCTTCCTCGAGTTATAGACCGGTCACTCGTAGTCAGTTGGGTATTTTTACACCTAAAAAACATTTTAATTTACATTCTGATGTCTCTAAATCCCCCTTGCCCCGCAATCCTGTGTCCGCATTAAATGACCCTAATTGGAAAATTGCTATGACTGATGAATATAATGCTCTTATTGATAATAAGATGTGGGAATTGGTTCCACGTCCATATGGTATTAATGTTTTCAGGTCTATGTGGATTTTTGCTCATAAGGAAAATTTAGATGGTTCATTTGCTCGACATAAGGCGCGGCTTGTGGGTGATGGTAAGACTCAGCAGGTTGGGATAGATTGTGGGGAGACGTTTAGTCCGGTGGTCAAGCCGGCTACTATTCGTACTGTGCTTAGCTTGGCTCTTTCGAAGACTTGGCCTATTCATCAGTTAGATGTCAAGAATGCTTTCTTACATGGTGATCTCAAGAAAACAGTCTATATGCATCAGCCGTTGGGTTTCAGGGATCCAAACCGTCCTCATCATGTCTATTTGTTGAAGAAGTCCGTATATGGGCTTAAGCAGTCTCCAAGGGCCTGGTATACGAGATTTGCTGACTTTGTCTCGACTATTGGGTTCACTCACAACAGGTCAGATAATTCTTTGTTCATCTATCGGCGTGGTTTGTCCTTGGCCTACATTCTGTTGTATGTGGATGATATCATTTTGACAACTTCTTCCTATACCTTGCGCCAATCTATCATGGCCATGCTCAGTTCCGAGTTTGCTATGAAAGACTTAGGGCCCTTGTGTTACTTTTTGGGGATTGCCGTCAAGCGTCATTCAGGTGGCTTGTTTTTGTCTCAATGAAAGTATGCTGCTGAGATCATAGAGAGGACTGGGATGTCATCTTGTAAGTCCACTTCCATGCCAGTTGATGCAAACCCCAAGCTGAGTGTCGCAGCAAGTGCACCATACGAGGACCCGACCCGCTATCGCAGTCTTGCAGGGGCCCTCCAATATCTTATATTTACCAGATAGGATATTACGTATGCGGTTCAGCATGTGTGTTTATTCATGCATGATCCCAGAGTTGAGCACATGAATGCAATCAAACGCATCATTCGGTATATTCAGGGGACACTGGACTATGGGTTGCACTTGTATCCTTCATCTACATCCACACTTGTCTCTTACACGGATGTTGATTGGGGTGGTTGTCCCGACACCCGACAGTCGACTTCTAGCTACTGTATGTTCCTTGGCAACAACTTGGTCTCCTGGTCGGCAAAGCGTCAGGCAACTCTATCACGCTTAAGTGCAGAGGCAGAATATAGAGGGGTAGCGAATGTGGTTTCCGAATCATGTTGGCTACGTAATTTGCTTTTGGAGCTTCATTGTCCCATTCAGAAGGCAACCTTGGTATATTGCGATAACATTAGTGTCATCTACCTTTCAGGTAACCCAGTTCAACACCAACGCACTAAGCATATCGAAATGGACATTCACTTTGTCCGTGAAAAGGTTGCAAATGGTCACGTTCGCGTATGCTATGTCCCGTCTCGTTATCAAATTGCAGACATCTTTACAAAGGGTCTACCAGCGGTTCTCTTTGAAGATTTTAGGGACAGTCTCGGCGTTCGAAGACCGTCCGCTATGACTGCGGGGGTGTGTTAAACAAAGGTAATATACCTGTGATATACACTGAATATACAGCAGTATATATCACAAGTATACAAAGCAGTGACCAAAGAAGAAAGCGAAGGCCCAAAGAAAAGTGGCGAGCAAAGAAGCGATGGGCAAAGGGCCCAAATCACTGAGGCCCATCACGGGATTTGGGCAGCAAAGCAGTGGGCAAATTTTGTATATTAAGGAAAGTATATTTTGTGTATATTGTAGTGTATTTGTTACCTAGATTAGGATATACACTTACCATAATTAGGATATACACTTACCATAATTGTATAGTTAGAATTATGGTAGAATAAGGTTTTAGAAATAGAATAGGAATAGGATTCTCCTATTATGGAAATATGTAACTTGTATATATAGCCTTTCAATTAATGAAAATAATCAAGGGGATTATTTCTTTCAAAAATATTAGATCACGGTTTAAAATTACGTAAAAGTTAGATGATAGTGTAATCTTTTGTTAGTTTCAAAGGCCATATTTGCGTGACTTTTAATATTGGGAATTCGCACGAATGCCCCTATTTTGGGGCGATCTTTAATTTTTGCTCCTCAAATCGCTAGTTTTTTATTTTTGTCATTCGGCACTTTAAATAACAAAAAAGTGATCGAAAATACTCCTGACATTGAAAAAATAGAAAAAGAAATTTGACCTACCCTTATCTATGACCTAATTTCGCAAGGTAAAGTTTCATGTCGAGCAAAGTTTTTAAGTTCTGTAGGAATTAAGTTATCCGGCATAAATTCATTTCTACAGAACTTATGCTGGACAAGGCAAAATTTTAATAAACTTATGCCGGGCGAATTAGTTACTACATAACTTATGCCGAGTAACTTCATTTCTACCGAACTTATGTCGGACAAGAAATTGTCTGAAAAATCAAAAATTAAAGACCGGTGATTTTAGGGGGGGAAAATAAAGACCAGTCCATATGAAGAATAATCCGTGCAAAAAAGTATTTTAATATTGGGACCAAAATCTAAATAATGTTCTAAAAAATTATTTGCGTAAATTAGCGTAGTAGAGAGGACGGGGGACTGGGAAGGAAGGGCTCTTAAAAGGAGTATGTTGTCCAGGCCCAATTTATATGGGCTGTTCTGTACTTATTTAAGAATTTCAATTTTATGTCATTGTACCGTTTTGGTGAGATAAACTACATTTTAATATAGACATACAGTTTCGGTGAATGAGAAAAATTGGACATTCCATGTTCGGAACAAAGCCAAAAATGATTGGTCAGGGTTCTAAAATCAATTTATTTAAAAAATTAGTATTTTTGGTTAAAAGTTTTTTTATTTGTTTAATTAATTTAAAAAACACTCTTGAACAACTATTAGTGTTTGGCCAATTTTAAAAGTGTTTCTAAGTGTATATTTCTCAAAGTATTTTTTTAAAAAAAATACTCTTGTGGAGAAACTACTTTTTTCATCAGCTTCTCAAAAACATATTTTGCTTCTACTTAAAAGTATTTTTTCTTCTCCTAAAATCTTAGCCAAACACCTAATTTTAAAAAAAAAACATGTTTAATTTTGGAGAAGCTTGACCAAACAAGCGACTATAAATTAGTCTAGCTAACACACTACACACTGCTACTATCTCCTCGTTCTTTTAATTTGTTTTTAAAAATACTAGATCAGTTGTGTATACATCTAAAAAGTAAATTCATCAAATGTGGCACAGTGAAGTAGTGGACAACCTCAAAAGACGTGGTTCACACTTTGGATAAAATTTGGTCATTTGCAGGTTTAGTTGCCAACTTGCCACAACGTTTGTGCATCATATAGACACACACACACACACGGGCCCTAAAGACAAGTGAATGACAACACTTTGCCGTTATCGCGTGTTGTTTTGTTTCTTTTCCTTGTTAAAATAAACAATGATAAATTGCTTATGGTTATCTTATTCCCAACCTTTTCTTTAGGAAATAATTTTATAAGGATATAGATAATGCCCAAGAATAAAGATATATTTTTTATATTTGTAAATATTAAAGTACATGAGACAGTTGTTAAAAAATACATGTTGCTTTCATTTAATAAAAATCATTATGTAGTGAAAGTTTGCTAGGCATAACCATGAAGACTAAGCAAATCTATAAGGAAAAAGGAATAAGAAAATATAGTTTTTAAGTTTTTACGTGATTAGCTGTATCAGCCCTTCGAAAGCAAAATTGTTTATTTATTAATGGAAACCATATCCCTTTGAATTACAACGGTGTCTCATGTATATTTAAGGTCAAAAGTACGTACGTAACCTCAAATTCCTGCTTCTCAATTCCTACTTCAATAGATGTGGCTGAACAGGTTGTTTTACAAGTAAAAATTTATTCACACTAAGTGTCTACATCCACAACACCAATTTATTATGATTAAGTAATTTAATAAGGTATTAATTATATAAACTAACCATAATTAAGTCAAAAGAGTATATATACAACATATGATATGTATTTATTGAATTGGCGTAAGCACATGTTGCAGTAAATTTTACCCATTTTAATTACTACACTTCACTCTTATATATGGAGGCCAATTACCCCATTTATCCTTAAAAGAACTTGACCATTAACTTTTAAAAAATATTATTTTACAATCTCTATAATTAATTGGTCCGCCAACCTATTAGGATTACCACATATTCTTTCCACGTTTTTCATCGCTGACGGCAGGAGAGGCTCAATATTTTTGGGGCCTAATGCCATACTTCAATCAGCAGCCTTAACTTCTTCTTTTTTGTGTCACAAAAACAAGAAAAGAAAAAATCCATATATAATTTACATTTGATGTTTACTTTTTGAGGATCTATGTTAGATATGTCACTAATTTCCTCAAGAACTTCTTTTTGAGATTATATCAAAAATTTAATTATTTTCTTTAGTATTCAACGTACAACCGGAATCATATTTTCTAATTGACATATTTTATATATATTATAATAAATAGTTAAAAAGACTATATATATTACGTAATAAAATATCAAAACAAACAAGTTTTAGATAAAAGACAACACTAAAAGTTGAAATAATAGAACATGATTCAAGAAGTTGATAACTTGAATTTGATAATACTTGTTTGGTGCTTCAATATACTTCTTGCAGTATTTGGTGTCTGAAGAAATAAGTAGCAAATGCATACATTGTAGCTCTTGTCTTTCATAGTAATTTAGTTAAAGACTCTCTTGAAGAAACAAAAAAAAATATATAAAAGCTAGAAGTATATTAAAGTTTTAGAGAGAAAAATAATTAAAAGTAGATTCAGTATTGTAGATAAACCAATCTACAACCTTCTTTTTTGTTAATATACTAAAAATAGATTGAGGATTTGTACTATACGTTACTTACATATTAAGGACCCTTCTTTTCTGTCAATTAGTTAACTATTTTCTTTTAATGACCAAAAATACTCAAAGTACTTCATAATTCTCCAAACGAAAAAGAAAAAAATATAATATGTGTTGATGAAAAAATGAGGCTCCCAAAAATGAGGGGCCTAAAACATTTGCTTTAGTGGCTTCACCCAAAAACTGCCCCTAGCTAATGGTTGTAGAAATGATTTTTTAGCTAACGATTCCGTTTTGAGATAATATCTTTCACATCAAGTATATATGTTTCATATTATATTTTTCTTTAAAATTATTGTGTTCAAGATCCTGGTATGCATTAACTTTTGAATTTTGAATTGATGATCCTTGTAAGAGAATATAATATGTATGATTGCGTCATTTTGTCGGTTTATATTTCTTAAGAAAAAAATATCTGTAGTTTATTATTAGTTTAGAACCAAATAAAGGTGCCAAGTCTTTATGTCATCGTTATAGAGGAACCAAATCGAATCAATATACGTATTATTTACTTTTTACAAGCAAATGATTGTAATCTCGAAGTTATAGGAAAATAAGTTGGATAAAGCAGGAAATTTTCTATGATTCACCAAACCACGTAGCATTGTTGAGTATGTTTTAACTTCACGAGTGATTAGTCAATTAGTGTTAACGCATTACTGTTTGGTGTGCTCCTTCTTTACCTCTTCGTTTCTTTTATATTTTCTTTTCCTATTAAATTCAGAATCATCCAAAGATAAGGTCATATTGTATTCATTCGTGTTGTATAAATTAAGCATAAATAATAATATAGGGAGGCTAACTAGGTGATAGACTTTGGCTGAGCTTTTGATGTAGCAAACCTGCCACTATAAAGTTTACGACACCAGTCCTAGTTCATTTCAAAGTATTGAAGGGTGTGACATCTGAACTAAAAGCTTAAGCTGTTAGATAAAATACATATTTTTAATATTTGATTATATTCTCAACACGTCTCCTTACGTGTTGACCTGATTTTTTTTCATGGTCCAAGCACGTGGAAATTCTTTTTGAGAATGGGTGACGGTGAGGTTCGATCCCAGGACCTTTGGCCTGCTTTGATACCATATTGAAGTGTGTGACCATCTGATCTAAAAGCTTAAGATGTTAGATAGAACATACACTTTTAATATTTGATTATATTCTCAACACAAAGTTTAATGAACGTTATGTTGGAAATTTGCCTTTGGCGGGAGTTGCGTCCGACCAACTTTAACGGCTTAAACACTAGTGTTACGCATGTTGGAGAATTCGGTTCTTCACACGTGCATGATCTACTAAGTAAGTAGATAACCGTAGGGCCAAGGATCATCAAATTTTGTTGAGAAATAAAAGAGATATTGGTCCACGAAGTGAGGTGTTTGAAGCATGGAAAAGTGTGGTATGGGATCAATTTTTCCTCATTGGTGGAGGAAGAAAGAATTGTTTTGTTTATAAGACTCAAAGTTGGCTTGGGGTTTGGGACCCCAAGGGGTATCCCATGTGTTTAAAGGAGGGAGGACCTAGATGTGCTTCGGTTCGAGGAAAGCCCACACGCGCGCCCGTCCCGTCCGGTTCCGGGTTCACGGGTCGTGGGCTGTGGTTTTGGACCAGAGAACTTTGCCATATGTACAATTTGATCCCTGAAGTTTCAAGATGTACAGTTTGGTCATTGAAGTTTCAAGAAAGTTAGAATTGGGCAGTGAGCAGAAACGTCCACCAACACTCAATTCAGCTATTTATTTTGGTTAAATTACTCTTACTAAATGGCCAATCCGTTGCACATCTTCACCATTTATTATGGAGGAATTACTTCCTCCATAATTGCCATTACTTGGCCAGTAATGGCACTTATGGAGGCAATTCATCAGCCTCTCCTTCAACTATTTAAGAACCCCTTGTCACCATTGTTGAGCACACTTTACACTTAACGAAAAACAGAAACAAAGAATCAGTTCTTCCTACAACTTCCAGCATCATTTCATTACTCAAAATTCTTGACGGTAACACTTGAGTTTCCTTTGCTCATTTGTTCGCTTGCTGTTTTATCTTGGGAGACAATTGTCCAGGACGTAGAAAGGATACACACGGGGCAATATTGTCTTAAAGACAGAGTGCAAACACTCGACTCAGCATACACAAACAGTTCCAGTTCATTCTTCAATTTCTGTGTAATTTTCAGTTTGTTGTTGAATTGTAATTTCAGTTCTTCTATTACTTAGCAGTTACTTGTAATTTCTGTTTCCTGCACCTTTGTAACCAACACATTATATGTTCGACAATATTAATCCGTACTTGATATTTAAATAAACTTAAGAACATGATATATAATTTTACATTCTTATCGCTAAATAATAATTAACTACTACATATTTAACCATAACATATAATTTAATTATGATTAAATTAGTACGATTTAATGTACATATAAAGTGCGAGTTATCATAAAAAGTTATAACATTTGCCAGAAATAACATTTAATTTCTTTAATCCAAAGGATATTGTTCTCATTTGACTGTACATATTATAATTATCGAAGGGTTCAAATTATGTACGAGCATTATATTATTTAGTGTTAGCTTATTTAATAGTACTCCTCCATTTGATGAATATACAACAAACGAGTTATAACAAAGCATAATCCATAATTATTTGCTACATGAACATTGCTTGTACTTTCTCTATTTCAAAGTGAACTTCCAACTTATTGGTATTTTGTATTATACAATACAAAGTTAAACTATGAGACCTTATATACTGCCAAAAAATTCACCAGCACATTATTCATGTGATTAAATCATAAATAAATCAATATTTGTACATTTTGCTTCCGTGCCAGATGAAAGTAAGAATTACAAAATGGATTGAGTAATATGCTTGGAAATTGATTAATAATTTAAATTATCTCTATTTTGAAGTGAAATAAAGAATAAATATGAAAAATGAATCCTAAAGAGTAGGGGTGTTCATGGTTTGGTTGTAAACCTATCCGAATCAAAATCCAATCAAATTGATTAAGTAAACCAATATTTATTTGGATTTGGTTTGATTTGATTTTTAATTTTCAGAAACCGATAATATTTGGTTTGGTTTGATTTTATTAAAATAAAACCTAGGAAAAAACCAAACCAAATCGACAAAATTTTATATACAATTTTTTATAGTTATATATATACAATATATTAATTATAAATAATTTCAAATACTTTGTATACTTCTTCATCAAAATTTTATTTATCTCTAATAGGCTAATGAATTTACACCTTAATTAAACCCATTTCTTAAAAGATAGTCATGAATCAAACACATTTATTCAACCAAACAACTATGAAGTTTATCTTAAA
The DNA here is from genome assembly GCA_029783415.1 of Anisodus acutangulus. Taxonomy (NCBI): domain Eukaryota; kingdom Viridiplantae; phylum Streptophyta; class Magnoliopsida; order Solanales; family Solanaceae; genus Anisodus; species Anisodus acutangulus. Next base: position 16,021,674 of record CM056495.1, read on the forward strand.
AATATATATATTTCTTATAAACTCTATTCACTTGATTAAAATTATAAATCTTAAGACATTTTCTACACAATTCAATAAATTTATAGCCAATACAATAGAAGGATAATAACGAATTATAAGTTGGAAATGATTGAAAAATTATTTTCTAATTGTAGGGAATAAACAGAAAAGTATCATTAAGTTTCTTAAAAAATTGAAAAACCAAATCAAATCGACTACAACCAAACCGATGTTTGTGTATTATATTTGATTTGGTTTAATATTTTAAAAATCGACTAACTTGATTTAATTTTAATTTTAACTAAAAACCGACAAACCTACCCAAACCAAACCATGAACACTCCTACCAAAGATCAAATATTGTGCGAGTAAGTCCCCGGGGCATAGCTGAATGGCAAATGATGAGAACTTAAAATTCAGCTGGAGGCCTGCAGCGTGGGTTCGAACTCTGGTGAGAGCAAGTTGCTCTCTTCTGGGATAGGACCGTGTAGGTGATATCAATTGTTCTGTTCTCAAACCATGGTCATTCAGGCACATCTCGCAATTTAATGATAGTAGTATTGAGAGATCGGAACTACTATATTCAGAAATAGTCCGGCGTAAGTCGAGAAGCTGAATATAAAAAAAAATGTGTTAGTAATAATCATCATCATTTACTACTCTTACTTCTTTTTTCTTTTTGTATATTCTCTGAGAATGATCTCTAGGTACTCATTCGTTTCAGGTACATATGTACTTGGGTATTTAATTCTACCAACTCCATGAGAAAAAAAGATTCCTATTTGTACCCTGGCTCTACATTTCAGTATTTCACCTTCCAACAACAAGAAGAATCTAGCAATAAAATAGTCACTGCTAACTTTATTTAAAATTGAAGAGGAAAAGTTCAGCCGTTAGATCTGAATGTCACCCACTCCAATACTTGATCATACGGCCTATATCGAACCGACGTGAACTAGTATGTACCAACAGGGCCCCACTCACCAAATTTTATAGGACCATTCACCAACCCTTCTAGGAAACTATAGATACTGAAGTATAAAGAGGCAAGGACGTTTATTTCAAAAAAATAGGTAAAGCAAAAATTCCATAGATTTTTTCAGCTTAACAAATTAACAATACGTTCAAGAAGTTTTAACAAACACCAGTTCTCTTGAGTTTTTGCAAAAATAAAAATAAAATTAAAATTATAAACTTTAATATATTTTGCAAGGATTCGAATCCTCACGTTATAATTTCCTCCCTATTTTTCCTTCCTTTGTTAAAAAAAAAATACGATTTGCGATTTCTTTTAACTCTTTTTGAAAATCCCAAATGAAGAAATCAAAATTTCATTTAATTCGAGATACAAGTATAATTAGTTATCAAGAGATAAAAAGTAAAATATTCTGTATTTTAAAAAGAAATTTGATTAAACATTTTCCTTCAGAAGATTTTTATTCCATGAATCCCGTTCTTTTTGTTCTCATTTTAAAAGGTTTCCTAAGGAAGTGTTATTACTCCAATCAAACATTGTTCATACTCGAGAGATGGTTTTGGTAAGATCTTTTTGAACGGTTTTGGCAAGATTTGGATATGGGAAAATATTTACACATACTTTGATGTTCAAAACACTAGCCTATAAATACATGGCATATGTGTTTATAAACGTAAGTGGAAAATAAACAACATGCATACAAGTCAATAGTACTAAATTACTTGGTTAAACAAACATGTCGTACGGTGTAATTACACCCAATTTCAATTACCTGAGTGAGTTTTTAAACCGGCCCATAATTTAATTTCACACGCATCTCCATATATATGGGAAAAAGGTAATTATAATCTTTGGCTTCAAGTGTGAAATTATGAGGTGCTGGATCAAGATAAGCAATAAGTGTAGAATATGTTGCCAACCCAGAAAGAATCCAATCCAAAACATCAAAATCTTCCAAACTATTTGTTATAAAAAAAATCCAATACAAATTTCAGGCTTTGGTTTCATTGTACAACGTTTCTAACAAGGAAAAAGAAGAAAAATGTTTCAATTTCATCCATTGAAATTCAATCCACCCCCATTCATTCCCTTCCATACAAATTTCACCTCCTAAAAAAAACAGCTTAAACTTTTAACCCCTTTTATTTTATTATTATTGATAAATCCACTAAAAATATTGTGTCTTTTTTCACTGACTCGTCTCACCCACCACTAGCAGATCTAAAAATTAGATCCACTTTATAAAGATGATCAAAGCTTAACTTTTTTCTAGGCAAGCAAGAAATATGGAGCGTGCTAGAAAATTGGCAAACAGGGCAATTCTGAAACGTTTAGTTTCAGAATCAAAACAAATCCCATCATCTTCTTCTTCTTCTTCATCATATAGATATGTTTCTTCATTGTCACCTTACACAATTCAGGTTAGGAATAGTAATCATATGGGAAAAAATGGTTTCAATTCTCAACATGTTAGATCAATATCTGTTGATGCATTGAAACCAAGTGACACTTTCCCAAGGAGACATAACTCAGCCACACCTGAAGAACAAACCAAAATGGCTGAGTTTTGTGGATTCCCAAGCCTAGATGCCCTTATTGATGCCACTGTGCCTCAATCTATTCGTAGCGAAACCATGAAGTTGCCTAAGTTTGATGAGGGATTAACTGAGGCACAAATGATTGACCATATGCAAAAATTAGCCTCAAAGAATAAGGTTTTTAAGTCATTTATTGGGATGGGATATTATAACACTTTTGTACCACCTGTTATATTGAGGAATTTGTTGGAGAATCCTGCTTGGTATACTCAGTATACTCCTTATCAGGCTGAGATTTCGCAGGGACGTCTCGAGTCCCTGCTGAATTATCAGACCATGATTACAGATCTTACTGGTTTGTCTATGTCCAATGCATCTTTACTAGATGAAGGGACTGCGGCCGCTGAGGCTATGGCCATGTGTAACAATATTCTCAAGGGGAAAAAGAAAACTTTCCTTATTGCAAGCAATTGTTTCCCTCAGACTATCGATATTTGTAAGACTAGAGCTGATGGATTTGATCTTAAGGTAGTTACTGTAGATCTTAAGGACATTGATTACAAGTCTGGTGATGTTTGTGGGGTACTAGTTCAGTATCCGGGAACGGAAGGTGAAATCTTGGATTATGGGGAGTTCATTAAGAATGCGCATGCTCATGGAGTGAAGGTTGTCATGGCATCTGATCTTTTGGCCTTGACAATGTTGAAACCACCTGGCGAGCTTGGAGCAGATATTGTTGTTGGTTCTGCTCAGAGGTTTGGAGTGCCTATGGGTTATGGTGGCCCTCATGCAGCTTTCTTGGCCACTTCCCAAGAATACAAGAGAATGATGCCTGGAAGAATTATTGGTCTCAGTGTTGATTCTTCAGGGAAACCTGCTCTCCGTATGGCGATGCAGACCAGGGAACAACACATCCGTAGGGACAAGGCTACAAGTAACATTTGCACAGCACAGGTACTGACTGAAACTACTATTTCAATAAGATCTATGCTATACCTATAATTATGTCTTCTAGATTCTCTATTGCATGATATTCTTATATTGTACTGAGGTGGAGTTGGATTTTGAGCTTATGGGTTCTGTATTCTAGAAAACACAGCTTACTAGGTTCCTGATAATTTATTCATGCATATTAAGTAAAATTTTAAACACAAATACAGAGTTTGAGCTAAAATTAGTGGGTTCGTCCGAACCCGTAGACTGAGCTCTGGCTCTGCACATACGTAGTAAATATTTTAACTGGTTTAAAATGTTTACTTTTTTCTTGTATGCAATGTTTTGTCTGGACATGAGCAGTGAGGAGCAAAAACAAATCAAAAGCTAGTTTTCTAGATTATCTAACTCTCATGTGTGCATTGGAAGACGCTGATGCATGATGCTATGCAACTTATTTTCTTTTATTGGTTTATGATATTGTCCTTTGTTATGCAGGCTTTGCTTGCCAACATGGCTGCCATGTATGCTGTGTATCATGGACCTGAGGGGCTAAAAACCATTGCTCAACGTGTTCATGGTCTTGCTGGAACATTTGCTGCTGGGCTCAAAAAGCTAGGAACAGTAGATGTTCAGGATCTTCCATTCTTTGACACTGTGAAGGTTAAGTGTTCTGATGCAAAAGCAATTGCTGATGTTGCTTACAAGAATGACATTAACTTGCGGATTGTGGACAACAATACTGTAAGTCTAGCTAGTTTTTCTTGTTTCTGTTTTTAAACTTGTCGATACTTCTAAATTTATGTTATGATTAAGTGAAACCTCACTTTTCTTTTCAGATAACTGTATCTTTTGATGAAACTACTACCTTAGAAGATGTGGACTCTCTACTTAAAGTTTTTGCCTTGGGAAAGCCAGTGAGTATCGTCACTCTACTATCCATGCTGCTGGTAGCAACTCAATGTCTGCATAGTGTATTCTTATCTTTGATGCCGTTAATAGGTCACATTCACTGCTCAATCAATTGCACAAGAGGTCGAGAATCTGATTCCTTCTGGACTTACAAGGGAGACTCCATATTTGACTCACCAAATATTCAACTCGTAAGGCCTCCTTCATTGGTTTTAACCATCTTTATCCTATAACGTTAGTGCTAGTTTAACTGTTACATTGATGATATAGGTACCATACTGAGCACGAGTTGCTGAGATACCTCCATAAGCTCCAATCGAAGGACCTCTCCTTGTGCCATAGCATGATTCCTTTGGGCTCCTGCACAATGAAATTGAATGCCACAACAGAGATGATGCCAGTAACATGGCCTAACTTCGCAAATATTCACCCTTTTGCGCCCACTGAACAGGCAGCTGGCTATCAGGTTGTTACTGCTTAGATGCATTGCTGCTTGCCAACTGCAGAAACAGAAGAACTAATCACGACTGTTACATGCTTTCTTGCAGGAAATGTTCGACGATTTGGGTGACCTATTGTGTACCATTACAGGTTTTGATTCCTTCTCCTTGCAGCCTAATGCTGGTGCTGCTGGAGAATATGCTGGATTGATGGTTATTCGTGCATATCATATGGTACTCGTCACAATCTAATGAATAGTTTGCTTTCGGCTTTGATTTAAGCTTTCTTAATACCTATCTAATATTTGAAGGGGAGCCTTGGAGTAACTGGTAAAGTTGATGCCATGTGACCAAGAGGTCATGGGTTCAAACCGTGGAAACAGCCTCTCACAGAAATGTGAGGTAAGGCTGCGTACAATAGACCCTTGTGGTCCGGCCCTTCCCCGGACCCTGCGCATAGCGGGAGCTTAGTGCACCGGGCTGCCCTTTAAGGTTCGTAATTGATTTAATTAAGATGTATTTGTGAAAACGTATGAAGAGCCAAATTATTATAAAAATGCTGCACATGCTTTTACTGATTTCAGCTATCAAATACTGTTCCCTTTTACTAATCTCTTACACTAAAAATAATTTTTCCCTGTTACTTGTCCATTTTAGCAAATCAAGAGAGATTTATTATTTTTCTTCAAATATGAGTAATTTAGTAAAACAAATCCTTAATAAATGATCTCTTACGCGGAGTGCCAAGTCAATAGAGGTAGTAAATGGGAACGGAGGAAGTATTAGGGAAAATCACCTGACAGAACCCCATCCTTTGTGAAGATCTTTACTTCCATCTAGTTACTATTCATCTATTATCCTTCATGTAGTTGTACAAGGATATAGAATTTTAATCTTCCAAAGACGCTTGATTTCCCATAATCAATACTTGGCCATAGTATTAGAATTTTTTGCTTTTGGTTCTCAAATTCTTCTCCTTGTTTTCGTCCTTAGCCATTAATTATGTTATGTAAATCTTCCGGATAGTACAACAACATACCCAATGTAATCCGGCAAGTGTAATTCAATTTTGAGTTTTGCTGCAGTCGAGGGGTGACCATCACCGCAATGTGTGCATCATTCCTGTATCAGCTCATGGAACAAATCCTGCAAGTGCTGCAATGTGCGGGATGAAAATTGTTGCTGTTGGAACAGATGCAAAAGGAAACATTAATATTGAAGAGTTGAGGAAGGCTTCTGAGGCACATAAGGATAACCTTGCTGCTCTCATGGTAAATCACGTGCTACTATTTTCTGACACCTTTCTGTATTGGTTGTATTTACTTAAATCATAATTAAATTTCAGGTTACATACCCATCAACACATGGAGTGTATGAGGAAGGAATTGATGAGATATGTAAGATAATCCATGACAACGGCGGTCAGGTATACATGGATGGAGCTAACATGAATGCACAGGTAATTACCTCATATCAACTCCTAATCTCACATGCTGTAACTTTTCTTCCTCAGATTTACAGCTTACTAGACTAGAGTGTATAAACTGGGATGCAAACATTTCCTTATTTTAATTCTTGTAGATTTTACTTTTCATTTGAGTCAGTTTAGTGGTAAGACCATAATACCTTTATAAATTGTACCTCAACATATTTTGAAGTCAGACCTTATATCATAGGAGAAGGGATGTCTTCGGATCAACCTCAAATTTTCCCTCCAATCCTTTTTTGGTACTCTTCTTCTTTACTCATTTTATCTCAAAAAAAAAAAAATAGTTGTCTCGCATGAAGAATGAAATAAGTGATTTGCTGCAGTTTGGTCTGCTCTGACTTTCGTGAAGTCATACTACGTCCTTTGCGGTTAACTCTGAAGTTCTCTCTTTCTCGGTTGCTTACCTTGGTTTAAGGGTTATCAGGAGCTTAGCTGTGGTCAATAGAACTTTCTGGGCAATATGATATCTGCTTTTCTAACTTATGTATACTAACTTTTTTTCTATTTACTCCTCAATTACATTATCAAAATTTAGTTTTAGTTCAGCTACTAACTATACCACTTTGTTGTTGTCCGTTTCCTGTTTCTGAGGGGGAGTAGATGCAGGTGTTGTACAATCTTTTTCATTCATTGTTTATTTTTCTTTACAGGTTGGTCTGACAAGCCCTGGCTTTATTGGTGCTGACGTTTGTCATCTGAATCTCCATAAAACATTCTGCATTCCTCATGGTGGAGGAGGTCCTGGAATGGGTCCAATTGGAGTGAAGGCACACCTGGCACCATTTTTGCCATCACACCCTGTGGTATGTCCCTGCTAAACACCAGTGACTTCACTAGATAAAGCATAAAGCTCTCTAGGTCGTGTTAGAATTATTTGTTTCTTAACAATAATATTGTGATTATCAAACTTGTCAATTCATCGGCCTGGAGTTTTGTTTTATCTTTCTTGTTTAGTTTGCTTAATCATTGTGATTCTCCTGAAGGTGGCAACTGGAGGGCTCCCAGCCCCCGAGAAGAGTGAGCCACTTGGTGCTATTTCTGCTGCACCCTGGGGTTCAGCACTTATTTTGCCGATTTCATATACCTACATTGCCATGATGGGATCTAAGGGACTTACAGATGCATCAAAGATAGCTATCCTCAATGCAAACTACATGGCTAAGCGTTTGGAGGTCTTTCTTCTTTTATTTCTCATATTCTATTTGAGTCGAATTTTCGGCTTTTCTGTTTTCTCGGACATGCTATGCCTGTCTTAATTCATCATAGGGGGAAAAGTTTATCCTGCAGCAAGTGTTCAATTGGGTATTCGGCTGAGCTGATCATATTTTTTACTGTTGATCAACAGAAGCACTACCCAGTTCTCTTCCGAGGTGTCAATGGAACATGTGCCCACGAGTTTATCATTGACCTGAGGAGCTTTAAGGTAGTTTTTTTAATCATTTCCAATTCACTCCCTTTTTTACTGGTTGCTATAGTGTACTAAATATTGACCTTTCAGAACACTGCTGGGATAGAACCTGAAGATGTTGCTAAACGTCTTATTGACTATGGATTTCATGGACCTACAATGTCTTGGCCAGTTCCTGGTACACTTATGATTGAACCTACTGAAAGTGAAAGCAAGGTATAATACAAGGATGCATATTCAATGATACAGGAAAAAAGTTTCAGTAGTACACGCTGTATAGTTTTTATTTGGTGGTCCTGAAGTAGCTGTATATTGTGCAGGCTGAACTAGACAGGTTTTGTGATGCACTTATCTCCATCAGAGAAGAAATTGCTCAGATTGAGAAAGGGAATGCTGATATTAACAACAATGTTCTCAAGGTAAATATGTGTTATTTTTTCTTGTAGATTAGTTTCCAATGAAAATGTTTATTATAAGATATTAACCGAGACTTGTGTTGCAGGGGGCTCCTCATCCACCTTCAATGCTCATGGCAGATGCATGGACAAAACCATATTCTCGGGAATATGCTGCGTACCCTGCTCCCTGGCTAAGGAGTGCCAAATTCTGGCCAACTACAGGTTTTTTATCATCTCTATTTACCTATAAACTTAACGGTAGCTAATTTCTGAAGTATCAGATTTTTCTCCTATTCAGTGATACATTGAAATGTAGAGGTGTTCAGCAAAACATATACTTTTGCGCACACTGTGTTGTATTTTATTTTACTCGTCAACGCATTTCAAAACTTCCAAAACATACTAGCAATCAGTACTGAAATTTGATGACTCATTAGTTTTCACGTAATCGTCCTGCATAATGACAGCTTCTGGACTACCTAGCAGCTGAGGACATGCTGAGAACTTGCCCTTAACATGTCCTATTACAACAGAACTGCTCTAAAAAGCTGTCTTCTATCAAATCTTGAGAACTTGAAATAAAAATATCTGTTTTACCGGCACATGTTAGAAGAGAAACAATGTATTCTTTCCATCTCTGTTTGTCCATAGGGTTCTCATCATGAATATGGTGCAACTGTTAAACCTAGGAAGTGGAAATTTGCAAGTTCTTTTCAATAGAACCAATAAGATGATTAAAAAAACTATTAAGTATCTGCTGATTTTCCTATGCTTTGGTATTGCCTTATTTTTCATTTTTTTTCCTTGTCAAATTTAGTAAGAAATGCTATTATATCTTGGTATTGACAATTGTTTACTTGTGATCGTATTTTCAGCACGAGTGGACAATGTGTATGGAGATCGCAACCTCGTCTGCACCCTTCTTCCAGTGTCAGAAATGGCGGAAGAAAAAGCTGCAAATGCTTAAGTCTTACTGTTTCAATGCTCATAAGTTCCTTTACAAAGCATGAAATCACCTTCCTCATCAATGATCTTGTTGTACATACAAGTTTCATATTCATATACTTGGTGGTAGCTGATGACTTTCATCTTCTTGCCATATATTGATGAAAATCTGCTATATTAACAGATCATGTTGATAATTGCAGCTCACTCGTTGTAATCATCAATGCCACTCTTTCTCCCTCTCTTTCTCCAATCTGTCTCTTTCATGACTTGTTGATTCTTCATTTGTCTTGACATACCTGTGCTTAACGGATGTGACTAGAGTGCTGGTACTTCATCTGATTTCTCAAAAATATACTAAAAATGAAACGTGCCCATATCGGTTACTTTAATGCAACCGAACTGCATACATACTGGTGAACGAGTTCGAGCAACATAGTTCATGACAGTATGTCACATAGGTCCATTCTCTTTGTTTATCTCGATAAATAGAAACCTGTAAAGATTTCTTAAAACTGAAAGATGATCATACAACTAGTGGAGCAAAATATGTTGAAGAACCCATACTTATCTATGCTGTATGTATAAACCTTTTGGGTGCGTCACTACACAAATGAGACCCTGGTCCTTTTGTGTAATAAAGGGATATATATTTTTTAAAACTAGAAAAACTCTTTACAAAAAGGGATTGGTCATAACTTTTTTTATTTATTATCAAGGATTTAGGAAATGTTTTACCTTTTTAATTTTATTCATACAAATATTAGATTGAGATGAGCTTAAATGGAATGAGACTATTTATATGGTCAATTCCGACTTACTTGGGATTGAGACCTAATTGTTATAAATTGAATACAAGAAGCTTTTCCGTAGATTTAGATTCATTTCTGGAACACTGCCTCTCACGTCTTAAATATCGCAGAAACTTCCCTTTTTTTAATTTTGTGCGACAAAAATGTTAAAATACCTAAAAGATGGTGAGTTTAACCTTGAAAATCAATGTGCATGTTTAGCCTAAGTGTACTGTTTCTTCCTTTATAATGAGAAGCTTCGAGAAGAGTTTTTCTTTTCATCAAACTGATTATAGGTCAGATCATACTTGCATATGTAAGTGTCGTTCTTGCATATTAGTATTAATTTAGCTTATCAGTCTTGCTTTGTGTGTAGTCATTTGTGTGTGGATTATTTTCTTTTATTAGCTTATGATCTTACATCTTAATGTACTTGTACATGTTTGATTTGCGTTTTTCTTTTAAAATCTCTTTTCTTTAGGTTAATGATTTTGCTTAATACGTGCTAAAGAAGAAAGTTTTAACATTTTAAGTTGACAGCTTTAAAAATCAATATTGTGCTCTGATATTTAACATCACTACTTTTGTAACTATACAAAACCAAAATAATAAACCAGTGATGATTTCTCTGAGTTCATTGTTTAAATGGTCACCCAAGTATTAGAAATTAAGTAGTAAAGTCATCTTTCTTTTTTTTTTCTTTGTTGCAGAAAAGATATTTTTCTATACACATATCACTCCAGAAATCATCAAGTTAGATGTGTCCCAGTTTCGGTTGCCAAATTTGATGTAGCAACCAGATTTCAATATACAAAATCCCTGTCCCCCTTTTTATTTCATAAAACATCGTCTTCCTCCATCTCTCTCAGGCAAAGTCGATTAAAACTCTTATCAGGTTTCTTCATGTGTTTGCTTGAGTAGAAAAATAATACTCCTTCCATTTTAATTTATGTAAAGCTTTTCAAAGTATGAGGGTCAAATTTTATGACTTTCACCATAAATTTTGACATAGATTCGTATTATAAGACATGATAATTATAATTCAAATAATTTAAAAATAATATAAGAATAACGTGGTAAAAAATACCTCCTCGTGGACTCCCAAATAGTAATAAATTTACATAAATTGAAATAGAGGGAGTATTTAAGATAAGAAGGCGGCAATAGCATTTCTTAAAACTACATAAATAGGCAGGACTTATCTGTAGAAAAGTCTTTCAGCCACGATCCTTTTCAGGGGTCATGGTGGCACCTACAGTGTCTCCCGATAGGCGAACCATTCCTAAAACCCAACAACAATTTAAAACTTGAAAGCGGGCACGAGAGATAGAATTAATACTAAATTGTCTTGTCATATATATATATATAATCATAAAATACTATATATATATAATCATAAAATACTGAGAACATCTAATTATTACACTTCCTAAAACCTGGTCTAGACAGTACAAGAGTCATTACATTATAAGGAATACAATGTCTGAAGATACCGTCTCTTGGAAATAAAACAACAAGAATAAGAAAAGGAGAGTCCAGGGATGCTGAAGTACGACAAGGCTCACCCTGAATCTCTGAGTCAGCAGCCACGAGGTCTGACACTGGTAAACAGCGATGTATCTGCATCTAAATAAGAATAAAACAAGTGTAGTATGAGTACACAACGTACCCCCGTAAGCATCATATGCCAACAAAACCGGACAACATGTAACACATATAAAGATTGAGTCTACCTAACACTTGACCTCAATAATTCAATGATATTCCATCTCACAAATCAATTCATGACAGGGCACATAACATGTAAGTTATGCGAATGATGATGTACGAAATGCAAGATACCTTTCATCAACCTAGTATACACATGCTACTGTACATCGCCACATAGCTATGACCCATGAGGGACTCCACAAGTTCATATACCACTCACAACCAATCGGAATGATCCATCGGACTGGTAGAGCATCAAAGTAGTATGAGATGACATTCATATTTCAAGAAATGAATAAGCAAGTGCTTTAATATCATCTGTATCACAACAATTCTATGAAATTAGTATTTCTATATTAAGAGGCATATAGTGATGAGATAAATCCAGGCAATAATCACAAATAAGAGCAAATATGGCGACAAACCCACATAACAACTGACGAAACTAACCTAAGTATGATCACCCCAAGCATAATTAATACACTGGTACCCAACCAAGTGCTCATCACTGTCACTAAGGTGGGACTCCATCATGCCCAATACCCCTCAATAGTTATAAATATTACATGCATCTATCGGAGTCTAAAAGAATAAATCGTAACCTACCTCACGGCCGAGCAGGTGCCGAACTCAGTCCCACGCCAAGGCCTTGCCTTTTCATAGCGCTTCCAAATGAGTGTAGTATAATATCACAGATTCTACGTTAATACATAATTATAACACACAACCATAAAATTCGATACCGACCCCAAAGCGACCCTGGACCCATAAGGGCAAAATCAAAACTTTAATTAGAAAATACTCTACTCACGATCTAAATAATCATATCCTTAAGTTTGATAAGAAACTGGTCACATTAGGCCTTCAATTGCCCTAATTATAAAAAAACCAAATTTGAAGAACCCTAAATTTTTCACTTAGAAATCATAGAATTAAAATAAGAATTTCAGCTTAGAATTAATTTCCCCAATCATTAATAAGTCTAAATCTGAATAATCAGCCATTAAATAAATATCTTGGCACTAAATTTCATCAACTAAGCCATCTCAACCTTGGAAGCAAACCCTAGGTTTTCTACCCCAAATCACAACACAAACCATAAATCAATGAAGGAAAATATGGATAAATTATGAAAATAAGGTGAGAAACTTACCCAAAGATGAAATGTTCGAAATCCCCTTAAATCCTCCCTAAACTGAGCTTAGACTTGAAAGAAGTGAGAAAATGAATAGTGATTTTGGACTTAGGTCTTTAAATGTCTCAAAACCAGTGACTCTGCTACTGCGGAGTTTCTTCGCAGAAGCGACCTCTCTTCTGCGAAATAATGACCGCAGAGCAGTCCCCACTTAATCCTCCAGATTCGCACAGGAGAAACCGAGGTCCGCAAAGTGGAATTACACTTGCATACAATCACCGCAAAATTGCTTCTCCCCTTCTTACCCAAACTCACATCTGCGGACCAAATGACCTTAATTAATTACGGTCATATTTTGCAAATGTGATCACATTTTAAATTAAGACATGGCCAAATAAATTCGTAAATAACCTAATTAGATTAATAACCTCATTTTAAGCCTAAATTTGATACTAATAAGAAATTAAAATCGTGCAAATGTCTTTTAAATCAAAACATAACTTAAAACTAAGATGTAATTCCATTATCATATTTAATTAACAATTTCCCAAATTTGACGGGGTGGAACATTAATTCTTTAATTTTGAAAATTATTTTGAGATAATTACATTTAAAATTATCGGTTAAAATTCAAAAATCATAATTAATGATAAAAATTATAATAAATTAGGATATGATATACAATATATATACCAAGTAATATTTTGTCAAATGAAATGACAAAATACTCCCGTAATAATTTTGTAACATTATATTCGCTTTGTGAAAAGTATATTTCACTCCTTCTGTGATTCAGAAACTCTGAATAATTAAATAAAATTATCGAACGATAAAAATTAGGTGTCAATAATCTATTGGCTAGATGTCTAGTATTGGGAGCAATAGATTACGTAATAAGAAAAGTGCACAAAGGTAGCTGCGGTAATCATTTCGGAGATGAGTTACTCACCCAGAAACTGATAAGGGTTGGATACTATTCGCCCAAATGGAAAAAGGCACAAAAACTTTTGTGCAGAAGTGTGATAAATGTCAATGCTTTGCCGGGTGGTTCATCAACTAGAAAATCCACTTCATTTGGTCATTGCAGCCTATCCTTTCATAAAGTGGGGAATGGACATAGTATGACTTGTACCTCAGGCTCCAAACCAGGTAAATTTCTATTAATGTTAATTGACTATTTCTCTAAATGGGTTAAAGTAGGTGCTTTCAATAAGACCCGAGAATGGGAGGTGATCGGTTTTATATGGTGTTACATCAATGTAGATTCGGGGTCCACAAATAAATAACACGTGACAACGGGACAAAATTCACTGGCTCCAAGGTAACAAAACTTTTTAAAGAGTTAGAAATAAAAAAAATAACTTCTTATCCTTATCACTCAAGTGCCAATGGGCAAGCGGAATCAACCAATAAGATATTAGTTCAAAGCCTCAAGAAAAGATTAGAACATGCTAAGGGAAAGTGGCCTGAAGAGTTGCTCGGAGTATTATGGGCTTATGAGACAACATAAAAGTCCATCACCGGTGAAACACCCTTTTTCTTTCATTTACGGTGCAGAGGCTTTGATATCGATCGAGATCGGGGAACCAAGTTTAAGATTTTCTCAGGCTACCGAAGAAACCAATAATGAGGCTATGGCTATTGGATTGGATATATTTGAGGAATGACATCACCTGTCTTTGGTTCGAATTGTGGAACAAAAGCAGAGAGTTGAAAAGTACTTTAATAGGAGAACATACTTTCGATACTTCAAAATGGGAGACTATTCTTATTGGAAAGTAACTGCTGGAACGAAAGAGCTCAATTCCAAAAAATTGAGCTTGAACATGGAAGGACCTTACCGAGTCACTGGGATAATAGATAAAGGTTAGTACCAATTACAATATGGTAATGACATGAGGTTACCAGACAACTGAAATATTAGCCACCTAAAATGATACTATTTATGAAAAGAGGTTCACGCCATCCATGTTCAATGGTTTAAATTCATTTTTACTAACTTATGATAGTATAGATAGTACTACCGGTACCGAAATCTTGAAAATCTAAAAATATGAGTTGCACTCTTTTTCTCTAAGTCAAGGTTTTGTTCCAATTGGATTTTCTCGATAAAGATTTTAACGATGCGACAAAGTAAATATGAGATTTGACTCTGGATGAAAAGGTTTTAGAAAAAGACTCTAGTGACAGAATCCTCATACTTCACACTCAAGCACTAGGAGAGATAACCCTACAGTGCAAATTAACGCACTGCAACACCGGAGACTGCCGCATAAGAACACCAATGATTACCGTAAATGACATCGGGAGTATCGTAAAAAGAGACCCCAGAAATATTGCAACACTAGGGACTGTTCCAAAATGGGTTAGACTGCACAGACTATCCTAAAAGATGAATAGAAGTTGAAGAACCGATTTATTCTCATAACAAACGAATCCGGTCAAAAATCATTTCAGTGTTTTTATTTTTTCATTCATTCCATGAAAAAGTTCTCGCTTTAGAATTACACATCTTAAAGTTATAGATTCTGAATGCACAAATATTTCAAGTTACTTGATGTATTGCTTAGGCTATGCACCCATTTCTGGAAATAAAATAAAACTTGCACATTTTCTTTTATCTCTATTCGATTCAACAAAATTCTTACAATTTACTTAAGTATTTTTACACGCTATAAAATAATACAGCACCACAAATTTCAAAGGACTATGAATAAATAAAGTCAATAATATGTCCTCTTCATAAGCATTAAACATATAAGGCCCTCTCTTATAAAGTTTTTCCCTGATTCTTTCTCACGCTTGGAAGTTTATCACAACCTCTTTCCTCTTAGCCCCCTTTTGTCCTCATCGAGACACACCTTCCCTTTACCCTCACAACCTCCAAAACCCCAACAACAGGTGTATTGACTTCAATTTTAAATAAAGACATGTAGTGCAAACTCTAATTGGAGGGAAGAGAAAATATGGAGCAGTTAATTTAATTCCACCACCATCCCCCTTTCCCCTTTCTCTCCCTCTCTCCTTAGCTTGAAGAACAAGAGTTAAGAAGAGAGTACTACTAGCAACCCAAGAACTGTACAAACATAACCGAATCTTCCTTCTTCTCTCCCCCCCACCCCCACCCCCTTTTCCCTACCCACCCTTTAAATTGAGTCTTTTTATCATTCTCTCCCTTCCATGATACTTGTTCACCATGTCCAAAATGAAGCATTTACTCCGTAAACTTCATATCGGTGGTGGTGTTACCGATCATCCACCTCACAACCCCCCTACCTCTCCTCCACCTCATTATCCACTTGATCCCAATCATCAATCGAACCGGTTTGAACAACAATCAGGGTCAACTTCATCTTTATCGCCGTCTTCATCAGCATTGCCGAGAGCACCTGAGGTGAATAATTCCGGTTCGGGTTCGGCTGATTTTAATTACTTCGAGGAGGAGTTTCAGGTCCAATTGGCTTTGGCGATCAGTGTTTCTGACCCGGATTCTCGTGAAGATCCAGAAACGGCTCAGATCAAAGCAGCCCAAGAGATTAGCTTGGGATGTTCGCCTTTGGAAAATCCTGTTGAGTTCCTTTCACTTCGTTATTGGGTATGCATATCCCCTTTTTGATTATTTTTGCAAATTCTCAATTTAGGTTTAATTTCAATTTTTGTGCTTATGGATGCCAAATTGTGCGCATTTTAGGAATTTGCTAGTTCTGATACTTCACATAGAAAATAACGAAACTCTGCTTCGAATGATCCTAATTCGCCAATAAACTATCTAAAATTGGACTGCTTGGCCTTTTTTTTTTTTTTTTGGTTATATGGGGGACAACTGACAAGGTAAGCGGAACACTGAGATTGGAACTCACTCCTATTGTATGAAAGACTCTCACTGATACCATACACCTCGGGTATATCGTACTAGACCTCAGTCATATAGTACTGCTCGAACTTGTGCTTCTATGTGATTACAGTTTTAGTCTTGTAGATAGCCTCTAAATAAGTGTACATCCATATTTAAATCATAGGCCTCTAGTACTGGGATCAAGCTGTAAGCTCAAGAAATTAAAACTTGAGATTCAACTAAATTTGCTTAAAATTGGAAATTGGCATCTATTCAGTTCATTGTACATTTGTAAGTATACACAATCCTCATCTCCGCCTTACACATGTTCTATGTGTTTACTTAGATGTATGATGTAAGCATCAATCCTACCGACCCCGGGGAATGCATCTTGAACTGCTTTTAACCTGCCTTATTGTAGCAACATCTAATTTTGGTTTGTATATATGTGTCTTTACCTAAAAACGTTTTAATTCATTCTATTTTCCTCTAATAATCGCCTACGAATAGAATCATTTAATATCCTTTATATGAAGACAACGAAGGGGAGCCTTGGAGCAACGGGGTGCGGCCCTTCCCCAGACCCTACTTACGCGGGATGCTTTGTCCACCAGGCTGCCTTTTTATTTTTTATATGAAGACTATGAGTACAGGTTCCAACTATGAGCCATGGGGTTGTACTACTTTCTATGAATCACCTTCCTCCTCCTTTAGGCTAAACTAGCTTGTTTCAAGTGACTCCACTCTCCAAAAGTCAGATATCTTTTAATACGTCAATCAATTGGGATCTCGTTATCTTTAAGTTTTTGATTACCTCATTATAAATGCTCTATCTTGTAATGGTTGTCGTGTTAATTGAATCGTTATCCAGCCACCTACATTTGTGTTTTATTGAGCCATTAATGAGAAGCCCCATACGTGCACGGCTCTTACTTTTTTTGGCTGGACTCAGATACTGTATCAATTGTATCGATAAAGTATAAGCTTCCTTTAATAAAGCAACCAAATCTAATTTCTAGCTACATTTGACTATCACAACTGGTTTTTTAACCCTATTTGAAACTTAAAAGTTGGATGTATTACATTTTACTTAAAATGCTTTACAAATTTCAAGTGTAAACAATTTGATTCAAATTAAAGTAAAAAATAACCAATCGAACATCATAACATCTCTTTAACAAGTAAAATGATAGGTTATTAATAAAAAATATTGTTTGATAACATACAACTATGTAAAAGGTTATAGGTATATCAGATAATTAGACGTCAACAAAATTTAACGTTTTTGGTTTCGAGTTTCCTTCTGTACATAGAAGTAGGCACCTAAGCTTTACATTCAAAAGTAACATTCAGACAATGCATCTTTATGTTTCAGCTGATTATTCAGTTAATAAATATTAACCTTTTCTTGAAAAATTAATTAGATATCAACTTTCAGAAGTTAGATTTCAAATTTTAGTTTTATCAAATAGCTCTTCTATAACAATTAACGATATAAGCTTGGAGGTCAACTTAAATGACATTTTTCTTCATCTTTAGTAACAACACCATCAGTGCGTGGAACAGAATAGATGCTCTCTCTCATGTACCGTCTTAATTAGGCGTTTTTTAGATAATAGAGATTTTAGTAGGTATTTATGTTTAGCTATTACTAGTTACTTATGTGGGTTTGACTTAGTTAGCTTATGAAAATGGCGTTTTCCACCTTCGTCGTTTTGGCTTGGAGTATTAGGAGCAATGAATTTTGTAACGTATGTTTATATGATTCAATTTGATTGAAACTCAAATTTGTGAGTGTTAAAGCATATTATCCAACCCTAAGACTGGATACTGCTCACTATTGGGACCGGTTTAGGCAGTTATAATCTAAAATAATCTCGAAGATATTCAATCAGATCCTTGGGACCCCAATTTTTAATATCTACATAGATGTAAGTGTCGGGTTTGGTGCATATCGACGTACTTGATCCTCCTATTCACTTAAGTTTCCAATACGTGGATATAGTAAATGTTGGTGCTTGCAGGTAAAGATTGGGTCATCACACATGAGCATAGTGGGTCTTGTGCTTCTAGGAGTTCCTTAGGGGTACTGCTTTTGAGCTTTCAAAATTAATAAGTGGAATTCCGCATTTAATTTATGGGATAGCGCTACTCATATAGTTGATGAACTGTGGGTCTTACTAGTTGCTATTAACTCTTTCCTCCAAAGTTTTTAGGCTAAACTAGCTATTTCAAGTGACTACGCTCTGCAAAGGCCAGATATGCCTTTAATGCATCAAGCAATTTGGATCTTGTTACATTTAAGTTTTATATTACCTCATTATAGTGCTATATCTTTTAAACCTAAAACTTGTTAGCTGAAGAATATGTCCGCGGAATGTCTAACTATAAACTTAATTCATAGTTCTAAAGTTTTGCTATATTACATTTGTCAAAAGGCAGCCTGTTGCACAAAGCATCCCGTGTTAGCAGGGTCCGGAGAAGGGCCGCACCACAAGGGGTGTGATGTAGACAGCCTAACCTAATGCAAGCATTAGTGACTGCTTCCACGGCTCGAACCCTTGACCTATAGGTCACACGGAGACAACTTCACCGTTGCTCCAAGGCTCCCCTTCGCTATATTACATTTGGCGATTAACTCATATCTCTTGAAATGCTCGTACCGTTTTACCTATTCCATTCACTGGTTCCTCTACTTTTACATTAACCCACCAGTAGTACAACCCCTTCCTCTACACCAAAGAACAAAAGGACTAAGAGAAAAATGGTAAGGTTGTGCAATGGTTGAAAGTTGTGATCTAGTTGAGATGTCTAATTTTGTCTGCCTCCATGATTTGCAAAATGGGAATTTAATTTGATCTATTTTTATTGAAACTACAAACTAACTATAATGGCGAAGACTAAGACTATGGTTCATATGCCTAATGTGCACACTGTGAAATCTGAACACTTGCTAGATTCCTCTAGTTATTTAATTTAGGTCAAACACAACTTCAATTGACCCATTTTCTGAAAGTGATATACCCTTCTAATACAATAATGACAACAACAAAGCATCTATCCCAAGCTAGGTTGTTTATATGACTCATTACTTCTCATCTTGGTCCATTTGGATCCATCCTGTTCCACTATTCAATAATTTAGGTTTGTCAAATTCTAAAGTTCTCTACCTTGTCTAGTAATGTGCAAATCACTTAAAAGATTAAAAAGAATCCTAGTGAGTAATGGGGCTAATATAAGCGTGTTAGGATGATTAGGTCTTAATTCCAGCTTGTTGGTATAGCCTATATGAATCATTTGCTTCCTTTATAATGCACTTTATGCATGGATTCTAAAATAAGTGTAGGTTTTTTTATGGCAAATTGCTTCCATGTGATTCTAGGTCTATGGCCTTTCCTTTGAATAACTTCAATCATCATGTTTCTACACTTGTAGACCAGAGCTATTGAAGGTTTACAAAGGATATGATCAAACCATCTCAAATGACCTTGTCTTAATTTGTTTTTTATCTGTGCTACTTGCACTTTCTGTCAAATTTGATTATTTCTAATCTTGTCTAATCTCATGTCACCTCATATCCATTTTAACATCCACACATCTGCGACAACCATTTAGAGGATATCCTTCTACGGTATAATCTAGTAGAGAGCATCTCGTAATTAAAGTCTAGACCCTGACTATAATTACCTGACTATAATTTTCTATCTTGTGACCTCATTATGCTGGTGGAAGGTTATCCAATTAATTACTCCCTCCGTTCTTTTTTTATGTGGCAAGGTCCAAAGTACAAGGGTCAAACAACTTAATTGTTGGTGTGAATCTAGATATAGATTCTTCAAAACACACACACACACACACACACGCGCGCGCGCGCACACACACACACACACACACTATTTGTTAACCGCACAAAAAGTGCTATAAACCAAAATATTTAAGAAAATCACGGTAAAAGAAAAACTTCTTTGACTCCCAAATATTTTGGTTTATAGTACTTTTTGTGCGGTTAACAAATATATATATATATATATATGTGTGTGTGTGTGAGAAAAACTTCTTTGACTCCCAAATAGTAACAGTGCCACGTAAAATGTAACAAAGGGAGTGCAGTTTTGTAATTATCCAATCTGACGAGTTTGTCCAACCATTCTGCTGGCTTCTACCTGTGTTGGTTGCTTTGAACTCAACTTTCATAAGGAAGAGGCACCATTTAATGTTATTTTACGATACACAAATATTTAGCTTATATTCTATCGCTAATGCCATTGGAAGTTTTACAATACTAAGAGGCACGAAACTAAAACACTTTGCATTTGAGAAAAATAAGATTTACACTAGCTACAAGTAAGAATTCTCTCTTGGATAGTTCCTATGTTAAATTAGTATGATGGTGTTATCCTGGTGCTTGATCCTTATACATATTTACTTCTCTAGTATGCTTTTAGTTATTCATGTTGCACTAGCATGGGTTGAATTTTAGTGTATCATTGGCCATGGTTTAGTTTGGGCAGTAATATTCTTAATTCTGTCATTAGTTGTGATTTGAGAAAAAGCTTGAAACGAGAACTCTACAGAAAAGCTTTCGAGGTTCAACCTGCGCTTTGGTTTTTTAGCTAGTGATTTCCCAATTTGAATGGTTTTAACATATGCTACACGATGTTTATTTCTAGTTATTTGTATCTTGTGAGTTTATTAACTTCCCATTTGTCTAAATATTTAGGATATAGGCAACCTTGTATGATCAAATTCAACTTAAAGCCCCCCCCTTCTCTGAAATTTTTATTGGATAATGGAGGTGTTCGGGAAAGCTTGTGCTCATCTCGACTATTTTATTGGGTACCTATTACCTCCCACCAATATATGTACCGGGTAGTTCTGTCTGGAAAGTTGAGGAGGATGAGAAGAAATCACCTAGTGTTAAGTGTATTTTTAACAGTTTATTACTTTTTTTTTGGTTTGCATTTATTTGGTCTAGGTTAACTGATTCATTGTTTTCTTTGATACGCCTGTCTAATCCTGCAAAGTGGGTGGTTCCGTTTTACCTTAGTTCGTCTCTTATTAGAAGATTGTTTCTATGACAGGCAAGGTATTAGAGAATTTCTTACATATTACTCCAAGTAGTAACAGGTTTAGATACATGTTTATAGTGTTTTAACTAATAAAAAATGAAATCCTACAAACCCTCTATGAATCCTTATACATATGTTTTCGATGTGCATCACATCAAAGTATGTTTATCTTATAACGTCAACGTCTTAGTAAATAAATCACTTCTCATAACCAGTGGAAATCAAGTTTTTTTGAGAACTTCTTACGAATAAAATGACAGCCAACCTCAATACGTTTATTTCTTTCATGATACACCAAATTTGAGGTAATATGAAGTGCAACTTGATTATCACACAAAGTTCTGTTGGTGTAGGATGCTTCAACCTAATTTCAGGTAAAAGATAATGTATCCACATAATCTCAAACGTTGTATGTGCCACAGTGCTGTACTCAACATTTGACTGTGATACATCATTATGTTTCTTACTTTTCCATGATACTAAGTTTCCAACAACAAAGACATAGTAACCGGTGTTAGACCTTCTATCAATCTTGGAGCTAGCCCAATTGCATCCACAAAAGACTCAATGTGAGAATGCCTTGATTGTTAAATAATATGCCAAATCTAGGGGGATCTTTTTAAGTAACATAGAATCTATTCCAGAGCTACCTAGCGTTTGGGTTGGTGCGGACATTAAGGGGCTAAAAATACTTATTGCAAAAACAATATTTAGTCGAGTCACAATGAAATAGTTTAATCTTCCAACTAGCCTCTTAAATATCTATTATAAGATGCACATTGAGAACCATTGGAGTATTGTGGACATGGCTGCAACTTTCTAGTTTCGGCAAGCACGTCAAGAATCTTCTTTGAGGCAAAAAAATTCCTTTCCTAGAAGAGGAGATCCCCTCATAATCACTTTTTGTTTGGGCATGTGAAGAGGAGGTACGCGGATGCACTAGTAAGGTGGTGTGGGAGGTTGGCTATAACAGGTTTTATGGGAGGTAAAGGTAGGCCGAAGAAGAACCGTGGGAGGTGATTAGATAGGACATGTCACATCCTCAGCTTACCAAGGACAATGACCCTAGATAGAAAGGTATGGAGGTCGAGGATAGAGTAGAAGGGTAGTAGGTAGCCGAGTGTTGTCGTACCTTTATGTGGGAGAGGCAAGAGGTGTGTCTCCTCTTCTCATCTTCTCCTTATTTTGTAGTATTATTTAATATTCGTGTAGTATCTTATTCTTCAATTTTATCTACTACATGTTGCTTCATTTGCTATGTTTATCTTGCTATTTTGCTGTTGTTATTTTCTTTTCAAAATCCTATTTTGTTAGCACTTATTTTGAGCTGAGGGTCTTTTGGAAATAACCTACCTACCCCACAAAGGCAGGGGTAGATTAGCGAATGCGTTCATGAGGCCAGTCCCCGGTGGCTAAGAAGCTTGATCACTTTGTTGAATAAGCAAGTTGACGTGATGATCGAATCTGGGTGAAGTGTCGCTACTTGGCCCAACGTTATTGAGAAAAGGTTGTTGACTTCTAATAAACGCGTTTGATCCAATTCTAGATCATTTTCTGGAATCGTATAATTGTCAAAATTGAATGACTGTTCATCGGGACTGTTATAGTCCAATTACTCATAAGTTAGGGTCGACGCCCGCCTCCCCCAAACTATACTTCCAAGTTTTCCTGCAAAAAGCTCTCCACGCCTACTCTTAGAAAGAACACTATTTTTCCTTGGGTCTTTTGGAAACAACCTATCTACCTCATAAAAGCATGGGTAAGGTCTGCGTACATCTTACCCGCCCTAGACCCTACTGTGGGATTACACTCGGTATGTTGTTGTTGTTATAAGTCTGAGCATATTCTTTAGCCATAAGTCTTGTGGATTAACTTTGACTGCAAAACCCACTTGCATCCCACTGCTTTCTTCCTTTGGGTAAATCCATCAAATTTCAAATGTGTTTTTCATCTAAAACTTGTTAATCCTTAAGCATTGCATCATACCATACAAGTATGATTGCATTCGTTCTAACAATTTCTTTAAATTCCATGAAGCTGGTTCACATGTGAAGGATCAACTTTAAATTCAGATGTATGGTTTACCTAAGCTTAGCTTATTAGTACAAATTAGAGTTGTCAAGGTGCCTTGAGATGCCCTTAAACTTTCCTGTAGGAGAGGTATCACGGTGTTTAGACGTCTGCCTAAACAAAACCAACCAATGTTCAGGGATTTCAATTTCATTCTTATTTATGTTGGCTAAGCTTCCGGTGCATATATATTGTCTTACTTCTACTTATCGTAAACTCTTATTCTCTGAAGTATTTCCCCATAGTTCTAGTCTTTGGTTGACTTCCTTGCTAGTTCCATCAATTAATACAATAACAACAACAATAAACTCGGTGTAATTCCACAAGTGGAGTTTAGGGAGGGTAGTGTGTACCCAGACCTTACCCCTACCTTGATAAGGTAGAGAGACTGTTTCCGATAGACCCTCGGCTCCAAGAACGGTGAAAAGGAGTGCCACTTTCACTTGGTTTAAAGGAGAGAATCAAGAGATAGCCTCTAGAATTGATAGGATACTAATTAGTGAAGAGTGGGATGATAGATTTTCGCAACCTGAAACAAGTCCCTCTTCAAAGATTGATATCAGATCATGTCCCAATTGCTTTACAGCATGGAACAAAAACAAGAACTACTTCAAATCTGAAAATTGATGGTTAGGTACTGAGTTTCTTTGACAGAATCAAGGAATGTTGGAACTCTTTTTTAACAAAAGTGTTTTGGAAGGCGCGCGGCGACATGGGCCTCTCTCGCCTTTTGAAGTGAGGTGCCAATTAATACCAAAAGATTAAGATATATAATTGCATAATTATATAAACAAATTTCGACAGTAATAACATATTAGCAAGTATTTCAATTCAAAAATAAAAGTAGATAGTAGATACTAAAGTCTAGAACTTGAATGACTCAATAATTCAAAGACAAGCAATACTAAAAGTCTATTCTAATTCTTCTTCAAGATCTTCAAGTTCTTGAATTCCAAGATTCTCAACAGTATATTGCTTTTTATGTTTTATTAATTATCCTAACTCTGCGTTTTATGTTTTATTAATTCAGCCTCTATTTTTTTTAAAAAGGCGACGCCTCATTGCCTTGTCGCCTTCTTCTCACCTTTCTGTTAACTGGTCGCCTCGCCGGAAAAAGGCAATACTCCATCACCTCGCCTCTCGCCATAGGCGACAAGGCGCTCGCCTTTAATAACACAGCTTCATACTGGCTTGTAAGCTGAAAGCTTTAAAAACCAAACTTGAATGGAGTAAAAGTGAGCATGGAAATCTGGGTTCACAGAGGAAGAACTTGTTAAGAAAATGAGAGAGTTGGATGCAGTTCTGGAAGATAGAATGCTGATAGAAGAGGAGACAGTTAGAAAGGCATCAATGCTGATGGAATATGAAGAACTGATTAAAAATGAAGAAGTTTCATGGAGACAAAAATCAAGATCACTATGGCTAAAAAGAGGGAGACAGAACACAACATAGCCAATGCTCATAAAAGGTATAACAACATTGATCAACTACTTGTTGACTCAAGACCCGGCTAAGATTAAAGAAGAAATAGTTGAGTATTATCAGAAGTTATACTCAGAAACAACACAGTGGAGACCAGCTGGTCAGTTTACAAATTGTCCAGTATTGACAGAAGAAGAGAAAGAGTCTCTTTGAGGAAACTTTGAGGAGAATGAAATGCTGAGGTGTTTAAAAATTTGTGCAGCTGACAAAGCCCCTGGTCCAGATGGTTTCACCATGGGATTCTATATCAAGAGTTGGGAGGTGTGAAAGCAGGATATCATGAATGCCTTTCAGAACTTCTATGAGCAAGAAATGTTTGAAAGAAGCTTTAATGCCACTTTTATTGCTCTTATACCAAAAAAGAAAGGGGCAAAAGAGCCAAGTGATTTCATGCCTATTAGCTTGATTGATAACATTTACATGTTATTTTCCAAAGTGCTAACAGAAAGGTTGAAAGGGGTAATGGCTAAACTGTGTAGACTCGCAACAAATGGCCTTCATCAAAGGAAGACAAATCATGAATGCTATCTTGGTAGCAAATGAAGCTGTAGATTCCAGACTAAAGTAGAAGAAACCTGGTATTCCATGCAAGCTTGACATTGAGAAAGCTTATGCTCATGTTAACTAGGGCTATTGACTTAGTCTAATGGAGAGGATGGGTTTTGGGCAGAACTGGATGCACTGGATCAAATTCTATATATCAACAGTTTGCTTCTCAGTTCTGATAGATGGTTCACCAGCAGTTTTTTTCAAAGCGTAAAGAGGTCTTAGGCAAGGAGATCCTTTATCACCTTTTCTGTTTTTAATAGCCATGGAGGGTCTCAACAAGATGGTGAAAACAACAAATCTTAATATGTTGGATAAGAGGTTTTGATGTTGCTAGAGCAGGTGATGCGAAAGAAGATCAGCTCAAAATTGAGGGTGATTCTGGTTCTATTTGAAGGTTTATCTGGCCTCCACATCAATTGGAGGAAAAGTTTCTTGTACCCTATCAATGAAATACCTGACATGGAGCTATTAAATGCAATCCTAGGAGGTGAAGTTGGTGCTCTACCAACCACCTATCTTGTAATGCCTTTGGGAGCTAAGTCTAAATCCACCGGAATTTAGAACAGTGTGATTGAGAAGTGTGAAAAGAAATTAGCCAGGTGTAAGTCTCAATATTTGTCTTTGGGGGGTAGGTTGACTCTCATAAACTCTGTCGTTGATGCCCTTCCAATATACATGATGCCCTTCCAACATACATGATGCCCTTCCAACATATATGATGTCTCTATTCCCAATTCCAGTAGGGAGTAACAAGAGGATGGATAACATCAGAAGGAATTTCCTTATGGCATGTGAA
The DNA here is from genome assembly GCA_029783415.1 of Anisodus acutangulus. Classification (NCBI taxonomy): domain Eukaryota; kingdom Viridiplantae; phylum Streptophyta; class Magnoliopsida; order Solanales; family Solanaceae; genus Anisodus; species Anisodus acutangulus. The sequence continues at coordinate 16,048,150 of CM056495.1, forward strand.
TAAAGAAAAGAAAGGATACCAGTTGGTTAAATGGAAATCACTGTTAGTTGGGAAATATATGTGGGATTGGGAATCAAGAACTTGGAGATACATAGCAAGGCCCTTAGAACGAAATGGCTATGGAAGTACAACAATGAAAATCAGCTTTTATGGGGGAATGTCATCAGAGCTAAGTATGAGGAGGAGAACAATTGGATGACAAAGATTGTTACTACACCATATGGAGTAAGCTTGTGGAGGTCCATCAGAGTTATATGGGATGAATTCAAGTTTGATACTAAAATTAAAGTGTGCAATGGGAGGAGACTGGCTTCTGGAAAGATGATTGGCATGAAGCAAGCAACATGGGATCACTCTATCGACATTTATAATCTAGTCCTACATCAGCAAATGACTATAACAGAACTTTGGACACCTCAAGGATGGAGTCTTATCTTCAGAAGACAGCTAAATGATTGGAAAATTCCAAGAGTGGCTGAATTTTTCAGCACAATAGAATAATTTAGTGGATTGGAAGCAGGTCAAGATGTGTTATGTCGGCAGAATAATAGCAGGGGCTCTTTCAAGGTAAGTTTAGCCTACAGAAGAATGAATCAGTCCAATATACAACTACACTATTGGCCCTGGAAACAAATCTAGAAAACTAAAATCCCACACGAAGTTGTTTGCTTGCTAAGGAAGCAGTACTGACACAAGACAATCTGATGAGAAGGGGGATGCCTTTATGTTCCAGATGTTTCTTTTGTGGTGAAGATGCAGAGACAGTTAACCATCTATATCTACACTGCAAGATTAGAGGACAATTATGGAGACTATTCTTAAATCTCAAAGGCATTTCATGGACTATGCCTGGAAAGATTACAGAAGCATTTTAGAGTTGGGAGGAAGCAGGTTTGTAGGCAAAAAACAGAGAGATGGAGAATCGTCCGAGCAAGTATTTGGTGGACTATTGTTTTTGAAAAGGTAACTTTTGTATTAATCACAATAACAGGCCTGCTTCAAAATTGCAGTTATCCATACTTATAAAGGGATTGCAGGGAAGATCTTCTAGTCCTATATCAAAAACTTACAAGGATCCTAAAACATCCATAAATGAATCTAGATCTTCCATGTATTCCTGCTTACACTAAAAATAGAACAACACCAGACAATTCATTTGCAGCTTCTGGAGGGGAATTCTAGATGTTTTGGGAATGTAGGGAATAGTATGCAAAAGATCAAGATGAATTGTTTTCTGATCTTATGCTTTTGGTGTAATCAGGTGCACTCAAATGAGACTGTTTCCATCATTGATGTTTTTGATTCAATATAGGAACAAGACAGTAGAGTAATGGAGTTCTTATGTAAATATGCTTTCAGTACAACCCATGTACTGTTTTGCTCAAATACAATATAGATACAACTACCAGTTTAAAAAATAAGAACGGTGGAACGGCGAAAAGGAGGCAGCATCAATTAATCCAGCATTGTATGCAAATAGCATAAATGAGAAACTTTATCTTGTATCATTGTTAGTTCATCCATAACTCGATTAAACAAGTATGAGGTCAAAGAAGATTCTTAGTATAAACCAGCACTTATGGGGACCTCATGTTTATGTTCTGTTACTATTTTGATGTTTGTCACAACCCTTTGTACATATTCTTTATGGTATTCATGTGCTTAATATGAAATCGTTTCTTCTCTAGTACCCATGGGAGGACTTTTTTAGATACATTCTTATACTAAGAAGGACCTTTCTGTGGAAAGGTAACAGCGAAGACCACAGATTCCACCTTGTGAAATGGGAAAAGGTTATCTTACCAAAGGATCAGGGTGGGTTGGGAATAAGAGATATAAACAAACACAACAAGGGCCTACTGATGAAATGGTGGTGGAGGTACGGCCAGGAGACACCTAGCCTATGGAAAGAAGTGGTCAATGCAAAGTATTGGAAACTTGACAACTGGTGCACCAAGAAGAATACTGCCCCTCATGGTGTTGGTCCCTGGAAGTACATTAATAATCTGAAGGATGACTTTTTCAGGAAGTGTCCTTTAGGATTGGAAATGTCACCTCTGTAAAGTTTTGGAAAGATAGGTGGTTGCTTAATACTCCCCTGAAAGACTCTCATCCTAGACTTTTCCGAATAGCAATAGAACCAGACTCTACAGTTGCAAGCAACAGGGATGGAAACATTTGGGATATCCGTTTGGGAAGAAATTTGCAGGATTGGGAACTGGGAGAGATCTTTGACCTGTTTTAATCTTTGGAAGGCTTTCCAGTGAGTTCACAAACATCAGATAGCCTGAAATGGGGAGGCTCAAGCAAAGGGGTGTTCTCAGTGAAGGCAGGTTATAAAAGGATGAATGCTGTCAATGTTTAGGCAGATTCTTGGCCTTGGAAATTGATACGGAAGACAAAATTACCCACCAAAGTCAAGTGTTTTACCTGGACAACCCTCAAAAATGCCATACTAACTGTGGAAAATTTTAAAAAGAAGATCCATTTGGTGAACAGACGCTATATGTGCCATAAAGATTCAGAGTCAGTTAACCATCTTTTTTTGCACTGCCCTGTTGCAGCAGATCTCTGGCACATGTTTACAACAATTTTTGGAATCAGTTGGACAATCCCATACAGCTTAAAAGAAGCAGTTGAAAGTTGGAGCTTATGGAAAGTAGACAAAACTATCAAGAAGATCTGGCAAATGATTCCTGCATGTATTTTTTGGTGTTTATGGACACAGAGGAATAGCAGATGCTTTGATGGGACTTCAACTCCTAACTGTTCTCTAAAATCGAAGTGTTTAGTAAAACTTTTTAGTTGGAGCAATCTATCCCTTGTCAATGATGTTATCCCCTGTCAATGATGTTATCCCCCTTTTAGATTTCATTGGCTCCCTCTCAGTGGCTTGGCAGCCTTGAGTTTTTTGCTTATGGTTTTAAACTCCCAGCTCTTACTAGTTTTTTTGCAGTGTCTGGAGTTTTTAACCTTTTCTTTGTAAAGCTTTATGCATCTTCTTGATGCTTATCAATATAACAACCTCATCAAAAAAACAACAACATGCACTATGCTATGAAGTCTTCTATTTTATGTTAGTGAAAGGTAGGATTGGGCTAACATTCACATTATAATGAATTAAAATACTCGAAGAAGTTAAAATTCATCATTATCGGACCCATATGCACTTAAAAATGTAGTTTTTACCTTGATCCTAACTCCTTTTGAATTACAACATTCAACATTGACAAAGGCTACAAATTGTCGCAGTGTATGTATAAACACTTACAATTACTAGTTTGAATTAAGGTTAGTTTATAGCACCACAGAACTAGATTTTCGCCTATCGTTGCCAACTTGTCATGTTGTGTCCTGCATATTCTCACAAAGGATAGTTTGCACATGAATATGTCCTTGTGTTCGAACTGGAGTTTATTTTTGGAGAGAGACACTTAGATCCTTAAAATGATTAAGATTTCTTCCAATTATTCATTGCTGAAACCAATGTCAAGATTCCATGCCGTTCTTGCACGTTTAACTTTTAGAAGACTTAGGGTTGTCTCTATTTAGTGCTTTATTTCCTGTATTCTTTGCTTAAGTTTTGCATCTGAAGTTTGAATTGGTTCTAAACTTTTACCTGGTGTTAATGCAGAACTATAATGTCGTAAATTACGATGAGAAAGTGGTGGATGGATTCTATGATGTTTATGGAATTAATTCCAGTGCGGCAGTTCAGGGGAAGATGCCGTTATTAGGGGATCTACAAGCAGTTTTGGTTTTGGATAATGTTGATTATGAAGTTATCTTAGTAAACCGTGCAACTGATATGGAACTGCGGCAGCTAGAGGAGAGAGTGTACTTCATGTCCCGGGAATGCCGAGCTTTAAAGAAGGTCCCGATTACAAGCTTTTTAGTTGAGAAAATCGCTGGCCTTGTTGTTAATAGGATGGGAGGTCCTGTTAATGATGCAGAAGAAATGTCAAAGAGGTGGACTGCAAGGAGTTATGAGCTAAGAATCTCATTAAACTCTATCATTCTTCCCCTTGGCTCTCTTGATATTGGACATTCACGACATAGGGCCTTACTCTTTAAGGTGACAAGAGCTTGAATCTCTCCTTACATTTCCTTACTAAATTGATATGGATAATTAACTCGCTTTAGGAAAAAACATACTAATTTTCTTGGTTCTAGTATCAAATTATTGGTACTCATTATCATTTAAGTATTCAGTAGTGAAGTATTTCTGTGCTAACTTCCGCATTTTTATCATCTATAACTAACAACAGCCGCTATTTACTTCAGATCAATCTTTGCCTGTCTTTCTAGGTTCAGTGGTAAAATATATGCTTTAGTATAAGGGCATCTGACATCTTATTCAAAATGAAAAGGCAGTGCTAATTCAATCATTTTCAATATATTTACTCTCTTTCTGATCAAATGGAAAATACAGAAAATCTTCCAAGAGTGAATGATTGACTTTCTGTTCTGCACTTATTTATTGTTGAGTTGGTTTCTTTTCTAAAGGACTACAACAATTTTTCTGATTTCTGTTAAGAGTCTTTCCCAGTCTCATGCTTCTGACCGTATTTGGACCATTTACTCTGCTGATAGGTACTTGCTGATAGAATCAACCTGCCATGCAAGCTGGTTAAGGGAAGTTATTATACTGGCACTGATGAGGGAGCAGTTAATTTGATCAAATTTGACAATGGAAGGTAAAGAATCATTCGGTGGCACATTTTCCTGGTTGTTTATAATGTTTTGCTGAAAATATCGGTTTGCGTTTTAAATATTTTCAAGAGATGAATTTCCTCTGATTTCTCAAAATTAGTATTTCTAATAAAATCTTTCATAGTGGCTGTTGAGTTTCTGATGGTACCTCTCTCTCTCTCTCTCTCTCTCTCTCTTTTAAATCTTTCCACCCTATTTTTCCAGTTGTCGAAATTATGCAGAGAAGGGGTGAGGTTTTGAGGATTTTGGATGGGTAAATGCTAGCTTCGAAAAAGATGCAGCACACCGTTAGTCCATTCTCATTTTACATATAGAGCTTCTTGAGCCTCTTAGCACTATGCTTTTTATTTTATAACAAATTTGTGGAGCTTTATGCACAGAGAATGTTGCTATATTTACTACTTACAGATTTTTGTTACTTTGTGATAACAACCGTTATATTTTTTTTCTTTTTCCGTGCTTCGGTTATCAAGTAAATGAAGTTAAGGCACACTTGTATTCATCTTTGTAAAATATTGTACTGTTTATACTTAATAAAAAAAGGTACTGTTTATTTCCCTCTGTACTCTCTTTTTTCTCTTGCCATGTTTAGTCAAACGTTTGTTGTCTTAATCTTGCTGTTTCATTTAGGATATTTGCTGTTTATCAATTCTTTTGCCTTTATTCTATTTTAGTTCTTTAACCTTATCTCTGTAGAGTTACAACCATGAAAATTAGGAAATTTTCCAGTAGTGGCTTGACTGATTATTGTTTTAATGTGCAGTGAATATATTATTGATCTAATGGGTGCACCAGGTGCCCTGATTCCTACCGAGGCACCAAGTGGTCAATTACAAAGTTATGCAGTAGATGTGCACAGTGTTAAACCACCTCCTTCTGGTGGTAGTATCATTTCATTTCCAGTATTTGACACACAAACTGGGAAAGGATCAGGTTCAGTTACTGCTGCTCATGGAACTGCCAATACATGGATTTCAAGGGCAGAACCAGCTTTCTACCGCATTGAAGCAAAGGGGGATTGTGGAAATAGTTCAGTTAGAACTGGAAGCACGCAGTTTGAGCATGACTGTGGAAATCTCCTTCCATTGTCGGCTAGTTTATGTGACCCTTCAGCAGTTTCCCATGATAATTCATCCATTGCACAAATAACGCAAGCTAGAGAAGCTTACGAGAATGTGAACAGTCTTGCAGAAAACTCAGAAGTTAAACATCAAGGTGTTTTTCCAGAGAGTCAAATGTATTTGCAATCAGATCTGGTTTTAGGAGTTGTTGCTGGAAAAAATAAATTACCAGAGAACAGGATTGTTGATACTAGACAAAGTTCAGAAAATAACGAGCAGTCTCTTATAGCCTTCACCGGAATGCAGTTCCCTTATAGTATCTCCTATAAAAGCGACATTTTGCAGCACAAACAGGAGTATACTGTTGCTGCACCTGGAGAGAATACATTAAATGATACTTCAGGTGAGAATTTTGCACATGTTAGATGTAGAACTGATGAAACAATCCAAAATGGCCATGGAGCATTTGTGGGTTTCTAATTTATCCATTTTCCTGAATGTTATAAAAGAACAATCTGAAAGTTGTTTTACTTGATGAAGGTGATAAATTCTATAGGGAGAAGCTTGGAAATATTTCAGATATAAATTGTACTTACAAAGACAAAGAATCTACTACAAAAGCAAGGGAAATAGTTACTTGCGTACAGTCCAAGTCTTATGCGGTGAAGAGAGACCAGCTTCCGATGCTACGTGGAGTGGCAGAGTGGGAAATTCCATGGGAAGATCTCCATGTTGGTGAACGTATTGGTATTGGTAAGACTCGGTGCTTTAAGTTCATTTTCTGTGATTGGACATGGATGGGCGATGCAACCTCGGAGAAAAATTTGTGTTGCTTTATCTAAAATCCAATTTAAGCTTTCACTTTTTGCCTTTCTGTTGTGAACATATGGGTACATGTTGCTATATTGTTTTAAAATGATTGAAGAAAATGGCAAACAGAATTGTTCTGTATGTTATTCATAAACTATGTAGTTCATATGCAGTTACCAGATGATGTAAAGTATACAATTATTCTTCATTGACTTCAATAATAATAAAGGTGTGTACATATAAATGTGTGCTCAATTATATAGAGCACAATCATACTTTTATGCTCTGTAAAAAGGCCACTTCTATTTATGTTGTTAAATTTGCTCATAAGCAAAAAAAATCAATCCTTTTCTTTTTCCTAGTTTTTGTGTTTTCAGGCTTATTCATTTTAGATTCTCTAAGTTTTGAGAACATTCCTGTTAATAGGTCATGCGTGAATTCATATGAATAATGTCTAAATTTTAAGTTTTGTGATGATTTTCTTAGATTCTTTCCTTGTCAAAACTAGGTCTTTTGTGTTAGTTTAACTGCTATTAATCATTTGACAAATTGTAGCTTGTACATTGGGTTAAGTGGATTGGCAGATGATATGACCTTTTATTTTATGGATGTGGCCAACTATTGGAAAGTTGGAGCTCCTCCATCTAATTGGAAAGGGCTGAATGTATTACCTTTCTTCACATGAACAACACAGTACTCCTGCCATCCCAAATTCAGTTGTCCAAATTTTGACCATTTTCTGGAAACAGAATCGTTACATTTTTTATGTAAGGAACAGATTATTTGAGAGGTCTCACAGCTTGTTGATTTTTCATAGAAAGTATAAGCTGAATGCTATTTTGTTGAAGATGTAATATCCCTTTATGAACTTTGCAATACCTCCCTGATACTGGCTTTATTAGAATACCATTATCTTATTAAAAACTGTCAATGCCATTTCAATATCACTTTTTGAAAAATATTATAAATACTCCAATTCTAGAAGAGGTATACTTCGTCTTCACTGGCCACTTCCATTTAACTACCATAAGACTTCATTAATTCACAGGGGCAAAATTGTGTGAGTGCCTGTAGGGACTCTAAGCACTTTGCTACACATTTCCCCCGGGGTCCTTTTGACCTACTTTTAGGAAGCATATTATTTTTTCCTTATGAATACAGTCTAATATGTAATTAGTCATTTCTATCTGGCTTAAGTGAACATGAAAAGCAGAATATAATTAAGATTGGATGCTCAACATAATAACACTGATGTGTCTTTGCAGGGTCATTTGGCGAGGTATACCGTGCAGAATGGAATGGCACAGTAAGTCTTATTTCTGATTTGAATATTTATTCGTCTACCCTGTGTAAAAATAAGAACCATAGCACATTAGCTCTAAAGTTTGACAAGTTCCCAAATTTCTGTATGTTCCATTTTCCTGAGAAAGCAGAATGCATTTGTCTTTTTCATGGATCAGTTTCTATTTCTCCGAAGGTTCTTTCAAATTGGAGAGTGTTATAAAATTCTTATGTGTCAATCTTTTCCATAACAACAACAAAAACAACATACCCAGTGTAATCCCATAAAGTGGGGTCTAGGGAGGGTAGGATGTACGCAGACCTTGCCTCTACCTTTTCAATGAATTCTGAAATAGTAGGAGCTATTAACACTACTGGATGCATGCACACTCTCTTATCATAAGAGGCGTGTGTGCACATTCTACATTAAATGACCTGACCAAATATTTAGGCACCTTATACTTTTCATCAAAGTTGTTTCAAACGATGTCATTTGCAAAGGACAATGACCAAAAGAAAAGAGAGAATAACACATGTTTGAATCATTTGTGATTCTCATGATTCTAAGTCGAAGGATAGTAAGAGTTTCCACTTTACTTTACTTTTAGCGGTACCTTTGCATATAAATTTCTCCCTTGATTCCAATTTATGTGACGTAGTCTGATGTGGCATGAAGTTCGAAAGAAAAGGTCTTAAACATGCCATAACATTTGTGTAGCTATAAGACTTCTGAAATTTGTGGTTTATACATGCCATAACATTTATGTGCCTATAAAAGAATTTTGGAAAAAAGTTGTTTTCTCCTTGAAGGAGTAAGAAAGAGCTCATTTGTCATAAAAAAGAGTAAAATGAGAAGCTTAAAGTTGAGTTGCTTCCAAATATAGACATGTGTTATTCTTTTTAGAATTGACTAATAAGGGAATAATGTCACATAAATCGGAATAGAGGGAGCATCTGTTTTCCTAGTAATATGCTTGGAATAGAGGATGATGATAAAGGTAATTTAGAAGCCATTGGACTTCAAGTAGACTCAAAGCAACTATTTCAAATAATAGCATGGAGAGTATCAACAAGATTTTCCTCTTTGATCTCTCTATGCAGCTAATAGATAAGATGATATTTCCCTCACGAGTTCCTTGCCATAGTCACTATAGTTGCAAATGAAGTCTCTCCCATGAACTTCATTACTTCCTCTTTCCTACTTCTCTTCTTACTAAAGCACCTCACAAAATCTAAAATTGGTTCAGCCAGATTCTAATTGAGCATTTTGCTCCTGATCGAATACATATACACTTGGCGAAAATAACGACAACCCCTTGAACATGCCAGTAAATTTCATTTAGACGCTCGAACTATGACATGTTCCAATTGAGCACCTGAACACATGATAAAATATTTCTATTAGACACTTGCGTCTCAAATTTTGTAAAAGCTTATGCGCGTGTTCTCAAGCGCTCGTTATGTTGATTAGTTAACTATATAAAATATGTAACCTCCTTTAGTTATACACATCAACCTTAGTTGGAACATGCATAAGGCCGAATAATGCGAATAATTAGAGGTGACATATTTCAACTGGTTAACTTATCAACGTGATGGGAGCTTGAGAACATGCGCATAAGATTTTCTAAAATTTGAGTCGTAAGTGTCTAAATAGGAACATTTTATGATGTGTTCAGGTGCTCAATCGGAACAGGCCGTAGTTTGAGTGTCTAAATGAAATTTACTAGCAAGTTTAAGGAGTGGCTGATTTATTCCGGCAATACACTTCCTTTTTTAATAAGAATATATATATATATATATATATATTTATGTGCTTGCATTAGGGTAGGTTGTCGACATCACATCCTTGGGGTGCGGCTCTTCCCCGGACCCTGTTGATGCAAGATGCTTTGTACACCGGGCTGCTCACATAATGAGAAATATTTGTACATTTAGTAGTGATGGTTTCTCCCTACCAAATCAATCTACCCCTAGCTGAATGTTTTAACCATTTTCTTTCATTCTCCATTGATCTTATAATCACAAACCACACATTCCAATTCACCGTTAATTTTATGAGCTATTGTGATTCTCTTTAAATTGAAGAGATTGTAAAGTAGTTTACAACAAAAAATGGAAATAACATATGAAACACTATATTTACTTTTTAGAAACCATGGCAAGGAAGAGAAATGAAGGTACATTTTGAAGAAAATTCTGTTTTGGTTTTTCAATTCATTTTGCTTGGCCTCCCCAAATTAAACTTAATCAAATCAAATTGACTATGCCCTCAAACTAAATTCATTAGAAGATGAAGAATCCGAGAGAATAATGCAGAATTAGGGGGGGGTATAGATGAGATACAAATTTTGGGAAAAGGCTGGGCATAGCTATAGCAATCAAATTAAACTTAATCAGTGTAAATTAATCAAATCAATATGAAATTATGAATCGTGTGATAATCTCAACACTCTCCTCAAGTTGAAGCATTTTTTGTCATAGGCTCCAAAGTTGTTGCAAATGCATTCAATTCGAGGACAATTTTGTAAGAACATCCGCTTGTTGGTAATTTAAGTTGATGAAGCTATAAGCAATTTGTTCGGATTCAATTTTTTGTTAATCCACCTCTACGTCCTATTCTCTCATGAGAAAACTGGACTTGAGGCAATATGGAGGACAATGAGTAGTGACATATTGGTTTTATCTATTCAATTTTACTGCACCTCAACTCTTGGAGAAGTTATTTTTTTACTAGATAAATATATGGTTGTATGGGTCATAGCTCAATATTCTGCTTTTGTACAAAATCTGGTGACAACATCTTGGTTCACTCTTCAAAGAAATTAGATTTTCTCTAATCATGACATAGTATTTAGAAGTAGATTGTCTATCTAATCGAGAACTTGCCTAATAACTGTTCTTCAAATCCCAAGCTAGCTGGGGCCAGTTATACATATCCTTACCATCCATTTCTTTCTATTCGGACGTGTCTTAGGAGCACGTCCCAACATATTGAATTTTATTTTAAGATAAGTAGAAGTAAGAGCAAATATAAGCACTGAAAGTTTAGTCAGTATAAGAAAAGAGAAGTTAAGGTGAGATTAGACGGGCAAATACCTAGGTTCGTTTCAGGAGAATGGAATGATAGATGAAGATGTTACACAGAATCAAATCTGATGGTTGAAATGCAGAAGTGCTACCGGGGTGTTATGTGATAGAAGGATGCCTACCAAACTGAAAGATAAGTTCTATAGAACAGTTATAAGACTAACAATGCATATGGGAGTGAATGTTGGGCTGTTGAAGTCCAACACATCCATAAGATGAGTGTTGTTGAGATGCGTATGCTCATTCAAGATTAGATAAGATTAAAATATACCACATTCGCCAGAAAGTGCAGGTAGCACATGCTGAAGATAAAATAAAAGGTCGCTTGAGATAGTTTGGTTATGTCAACCTCCAGATTCACCGGTTCTTAGATGTAATACCATGGTGAGTGAAGGTGTTAAAAGAGGCCGAGATAGACCTAAAATCACGTGAAAGGAAGTTGTCTAAAAGACCTACAATTTCTTTGGGATTCATGCAGACTTGGTTAAAGATAGGGCACAAAGGAAGAAAAAGATTTATATAGGTGATTCAATTAGTTGAGGATATGCTTTGGTCATGTTAGTACATTTATTTTAGGTTTTGTGCGTTTTAGTATTCTTTTAGCCCTATCTCAGATTTTTATGCCAATAGAAATATAGATAACTTCTGGTACTCATTCTATACTTTTATTTATAGCCCTGTCTGAGATTTTTATTTTTTTTCTGGTCTCTGTTCTCTGGTATCATGTCAAATCTTTGTTCTGGATAGTGGTTAGAAGTGTCCTTGAAAGTTGATATGTGGTGGTCACTCACTGTCCATCCATTACTTTGAGCTGATAAAAGTAATATAAGAAATAGACTAGCGTCCGCACTTCTGTGCCAGTAGCATGAGAGTGGTCTGGAATATTGACTGTAATTCTTGTATAGTTATCTAACACTCTTTTTCTGTAAATTAATCGAATTTAATGATCTTACTGCATTGCAGGAAGTTGCTGTGAAGAAATTCATGAATCAGGATATAACAAGTGACGCCCTTGCACAGTTTAAATGTGAAGTAAGTTGTAACCAGACAATGATATGATGTCTCTGTACTATAAGTTCTCCTTAAATTTAAGAACTCTTTGTGTTCATTGCATTTTGCAGATTGAAATAATGTTGAGACTGAGACATCCTAATGTTGTTCTCTTCATGGGAGCTGTAACTCGTCCCCCAAATCTCTCTATACTAACTGAGTTCCTGCCCAGGTTGAGAACTCTTTGTTACATGCACATCTACTGACATGAAAGTTTGCCCGTTTCTTAAATGTTTAGTCTTGGCTTTCTAATCTTGGCTCATGGGCTTTTTCAAACCATTTACATGACAGGATATTCTGGGCATTGTTGTCGGTTTAGTAGTGGGTCGTAACTTTTTCGTTTGTCTTCTCTCAAATCTTTGTGATGTGTTTGTGAAATGATGCACTCATTTTTTTCTTTGCTTTTGGGAGAGCAAATGGTTACACAGTTCAAAACGAGAAACTCTTATCTCATCTAAAGGACCTCCTAGCTCTACTGCCATTGATGCCGAGATACTTGATAGTATATCATGTTTGTTATTGAGTAATATATCCACATTGTTTCCTCTTCTTAAGTGTATCTGATAGCTGTACTTTTGGTGCAGGGGAAGTTTATATAAGCTACTGCATCGTCCATATATCCAAATTGATGAGAAAAAGCGTATGCGGATGGCACTTGATGTGGTATTTATTGGACGCTGAATCCCTGGGTTTGTTGTCAGTTTTAGTTTCCTGTTTGCTAATGTCTCAACTTCTTGTAGGCCAAAGGAATGAATTACTTGCACACAAGCAACCCTATGATTGTGCATCGAGATTTGAAGACTCCGAATCTTCTGGTTGATAAAAACTGGGTTGTTAAGGTGCGTCTGGCTTGAATCTTGTAAATAATAGCCTATAAATTTTTTAAGATGTAAGCTTTTGTTTATCACCCAATAATCCATGCTTCTTCCATGCTTGAAGGTTTGTGATTTTGGGATGTCTCGCTTGAAGCACCACACATTTCTCTCTTCAAAGTCAACTGCCGGAACGGTGATTGCATGCTCACTTTTATGACTCACTTTATGCCATCTTTCCTACTGTCCTCTACCCATTGAGAACAAAAAACAAAAACTAACGAAGATTATGGTCTAAATAGGGTGAGAAAGAGATAAGGTCTGAAACCTTCAAATTTGCTAATGGCATTCCATTAATTTCAGGCTGAATGGATGGCACCAGAAGTTTTAAGGAATGAACCATCCAATGAAAAGTGAGTTTACTCTTTATTCATATCCTTCATGAGGCTGAACTTTGTTATGGTTATTAGTTTTGGATTTTCTTAAATGATTTTGGTTTGTCTGGTTTGCAGATCTGATGTCTACAGTTTTGGTGTAATACTCTGGGAGTTAACAACTCTCAAAGTGCCATGGTCAGGGCTGAACTCAATGCAGGTTGTTGGAGCTGTTGGTTTTCAGGGTAGACGGCTTGATATTCCTGCAAGTGTTGATCCCGTAGTTGCAGAGATTATAAGTGACTGTTGGACTCAGTACGTATCTGTTGAACTTTGACATAATATCACGTGTAAATGATTTTCAAACTTGTTCATGACCAAAAGAGTGTTTTTGTTTAAATGAATAATGCCCTTTTTCTCTGCAGAAATCCCCAAGTGCGCCCCTCTTTTGCGCAGATCATAACGTGTCTCAAGCGTCTTCAGCGTCTTAACGTCCAGGGAAATGAAACTTGTACAAATCAGCAATAAAGTTGACAGGTTAGGCATTGTTGTAATAATAACAGAAGCTTGTTGCTGGGCTCAAAGAGCCAGGCAACTGAGAATTGATTGCAAAGTCTCGTAGATGCAAAGAAGCACACAAGAAAACCCTGGATTGGAAGCTGTTGGTTCATTCGAAGTGGGGACTCAACGCAACCAATTCAGAAACAAGCAGATATCTCCAAGTCAGTGGCTGCATGAAGTACAGTAGTTGAAAATTAGGTCATAGCGATCATTGTATGGCAGTCTTGAATTCTGTAAAAGGAAAAGGAAAAAAAAGATGCTTTTTAGTTTTAGTTAGTTTCTAGGCTGATGAATGTACTCCCATTGAGATATGTAATGAGTTCCAAAAAGGAACAGCAGAGGAAAAGTTTCAAATTCTGTGAAGGTCGTCGAAAGAAGCAATTGTAAACAGTCTGCCTCTGCAGGTTGTACAACTACCAACAGAAGAATAAATGGAAATGAGGAAAATTTCCTGCATTACCATCTTCATTCTCTTTGTTGTGCTTATATAGTGAAGACAGTTTTGTGTATAGTAATACCCGTACAGTACAGTGCTAAACTTATTTGCTATGCGTATAACCCACTTGAGTAAGGAGCTTATGTCCCTGCAGATTCAACCCATTGCTAAAAAGGTTATTAAAATGTCCCTACTACTTTTGCGGGTGAACTGTTCTGTTTTTGGGTTGTGATTGTTTAAATGCTTTTGGAACAAGTTTACCTTCTCTTACATATGTGGCCAAGATGACAACTAGCCGTGGCGGAGCAAGGAATTCGAACATGGAATTTTTTTTTAAATTAACATGAGAATGTTACACTTGGATTGAAATTACAACCTAAAATAATATTTAAGTCATCTTTTTATCTTGCTTTGATTACACTTTCTTTGAGCTGTGCGTCTATTGAAAACAATGTCTCTATCCTATAAAAGTATGGGTAAAGTCTATGTATATTCTATCATTTTCATACCTCACTTGTGGAATTATGTTCTATGTATTTTTTTGTCGTCGTTGCTATATCAGAAGATTTCTTTATTATCTTAAAGCAATTCAATAATTTATATATGTTAAAGCAATTGTACTTGCCCTTTTTGTATAGCGTAATTTCAGATGATAATTGAACCCCCTCTAGAAGGTAAAAATTACTCACACCGGGTGTTTACACCCAACATAGTTAAGCTAACCATAGAAGACAAAGTAAAATCTTATTTTAAATAAAGAAATTTTAAAAAGATATTAAATTCTAATTAATGTAAAAGGAAGTAAAGTTATACTAGCTAACTGACGTAGAAAGACTTGGGTTATCGTCAACTTCTTCTTTCTTTTTCATGCACGCCTTCTTCTAGGTTGCGACTTATTTCTCAACTTTGGTGGTCCAAGACATGAAAGAGATTGAGTGGGAGGAAAATTAATGAATCCTTGCCTGGTGTTTCTCTACCTTCATTTTCTTTCTAGCTTGAGTATTGCTTTAAGATATGGAATTAAGGATTTTTATGGAGTAGTTTGTTTTTGATGGTTGGTTTTCTAATATTACATGTGTGATTTATATTCCTTCTGCTGCAACATACATATAATAATAGTTCTGACTTAAATAAAAAAGAGCTCAACGTAAAATATATTATGGGAGACAAATTTCATAACATGTAACAATGTAACTCTATAAGCAAAGTGTATTTTGTGAAGTTTTCATCTGTTTATTTTAGATTTGTTATATTAAGGGTATGCAAAGGTAAGTGCTTTTCTTTGTAATGTTAAAATGCTTATATTTTTTTTTTCAAAGCTAACTAATTTATATAACAAAAGATAGTTACAGATGTAGTAGGAATTTTCGGTAGAATTGGCCAGCAATCACGTTACCGTTAATAGACTGCCAAGTTATTTTTATATTATTTTATATATTTAAAATGTGTGCAAATACATTGGTGTTAACTATGGTTAAGTATTAATAATTGTAGTTAAAAAAAATGACACATGTCATTTATTTATTGATAGGATGTAAAGACCGATGCGGATAAATTTTTACCCCTCGGGAGGCATGTAGTTCCGCCCCTAAGAACGAGTAGGTGCAAATTCAAAATGCCAAGTTTAACTTGTTGGAGTCATTTGTTACGGATGGAATTCTTGAATTGGACTTTTAAACTTGTAATTAGGGAGTGCTCTTTTTTTTTTCTACTAGTCAGGCGGTAGAATATGTGTAATAGTTGCGAACTATTAACTTTTGGAGATTCTTCACAAACTTTGATCTTAGTTCTTACATCTTAACCACTAAATCAATACTACGTTAGCAGTTTGATGAGAATTGGAGAGCATGAAGTTGAGGTGGATTAAGTGAACAATTCAAGAAACCCCGAGTGCACCAGTTAAAATGATCATATTATGATCAGAAAATTCAATTATTACTTCTATTCAACTTCTTCTGCATTTCACTCAATGCGAGAGAATCGCCTTGACATAAGCAAACAAAGCATCATAGAGTACTATTATACACATCTCAAAAAAAGAAAATGAAAGGAGTGGGAGTACCAGGGTTAGATCTTCAACTTTTTTTTTTGTATCAAATAGGACATTTTTTTAGTCTTTTTCGCATAGGAAATAGATAATCAGAAGTTACATATATAGTGTATAGTGATATAAATTGATTTTTTTTTAGAATTAGAAACATTCAAAAATGAAGTTTAAAGAAGAATATTTCTTGATGAATTTACTTCTGATTGAGAATGACTATTTATACAATAAAAAGTACCAAAAATACCCCTAACATTTAGAAAATGACTCCTCCACCTTGTGGTCTAAAAAAACCCAGTTTTTGTTTTGACTCAAGAATACCCCCCTTTACACATTTTGATTTAAAAATACCCTCAAACTTTATATTTAGCTGAATAAACTTTCTATAACTCTATCACACCAATAACAACCCACCTTGTGAAAAGAGAGAACAAAAGTAAAGGGCTTAACAAATACGAAAACCTAAAACCTAATGCATAGTAATCAACATATGTCAACCTCGTCTCCAGTTTAGTTTTTTCTTTATTTTTCTTCATTTTTAACGTGACGACAAGGAGACAAAAAATAGAAATGAAAAGTGAAAAAGAGAGGGGATTGGTAGGACTCTGTGAGAAGTAGGGCTGGCAATGGATCGGAGGTGGATCGGGTGGAGCTCAATCCGCCTCCACCCGCCAACGATCCATCCACCAACCGACTCATCCATCACTTTATTTTTTTTAATCCACATCCGATCCACCCATCATCCACGGGTGAATCGGGTGCTTCGCGGATGGAAGCGACGAAGACTTATGAAAATTGGTCGACACAAGTCTTGTAGGTAATTTATGACAGTTAATAAATATATCAGTTCAAATTTCACAAAAATGAACTTTACTTTGTTCATTTTATTGGAAGTAGAAAATTGTACGGATTAATTCAAAAATGGCAGGGTCTGGTAAACCCACAAAGTTGCATTTGATTATATCAACTGTTAAAATAAAATAAATATCATCAATCCTCCTAGTACTGTGAGTTCATATTTTTATGTGAAAACGATCAACATTTGTTTTTTCCCTTTCTTATGTTGTTCAATGTACGTTTTACTTGATCAAACTTAGAGTTATATAATTAGTAGATAAAAATATAATTTGTTCAATCTGTTTAAATTTGGACGAGTTAGCGACCCACATATTTCTTAACTTAAGTTATTTTGATTAGCTTGATTCAGTCAAATTAAAAATAGCATTTATTAAGCGTTTAGACATGCAATTTCATCTTATGAGATGAAATCATTGTTTGAACATGAGATGAAATTCCAAATCATCCAAAAAGACATGATTTGAGATTTCAAATTTTAAATGTAAAAGTTGACCACAAATTTATATTTTGTAAAAATAGATCCATAAATTGGTAGATATAATTAGCAATCATGTTTATCAATTATTTATATCAAATATTAAAATATTTACAAGAGGGGCGGATTGAAAATAATTAATTTATAACGGGTGGATGGGTGGGTCGGGTGGTGGGTTGGATGTATGTCCACCCAAATTCGACCCGATCCATCCGTCACCCGATTAAAATCCATGTTTTGTCTGATTTTCATCCATATAATCGGGTCGGGTGGATCGGATATCCATTGAGTTAGGGTGAAATTGCCAGCCCTAGTGAGAAGGGGAGTCAAGAACGGCAACCTTGGTCCACTCACCTAACTTTTAGCATCTTTGGTTAGTCATTTTTAAAAATTGTTTTATGAAGAATATTTTAAACTGACATTGTCTCTGTTCCAAAAAAATTGTCTTAGTTTTATTTTGGCATGAAGTTTAAAAAATAAAGGAACACTTTTGAAATATGTTATCCAAAATAAGTCTTAGATATTTATGTGGCTGTAAATCATCTCAAAAAGTTAAATTATTTCTAAATATAGAAATGTGTCAATATTTTTTAGACAAATTAATAAGGAAAATAAGATAATTTTTTTGAGATAGAGAGGGTAATAATCCTAGTAATTTGGAATAATTTGATTTATTTTGAGTACTATTAAAGATTGGTAATAATACAAATCGTTTTTGGATCAATGATATGAAGTTAAAAGATGAGATAGTTACGAAGGCAAAATGACTTGTCACGCTCCGAACCCTGACCTGGGCGTAACACGATAATCGGTGTCTGACTGCATGTGATCGAGTGAACTAATTGGCTGCCTGAGTCAACACGTGATATCAAAACATACTGAAAGTCGAAAATAAACTAACTCATGTTGATCTACTAAGGTCTGATTGAATAAATAACTGAAAGTGCAAAAGACTAAACAAAGTCTGAAAGATAAATATTATTGCTTAACGTGAAGTAAGGCAAAACTGTTCTAAAAAATGTTGGTCCGAATGTTGTGACATTTGTCCCAGCATCTTATGTATTCAAATCAGTACTTCAGAAGTTATGTTGGGTCAAATGTCACAACACCAAACCCAACATTAACAATCTCCTCCTTTTTGCCTTTCTTCACAAAGCTCATTACAAACCTAAACTGACTTAGGATTTTGAGACAGATGGTGTCCGACATTTGTGATCAATAATATCAATGCTATGCTCCCCCTTAACCTGCGATGGCTTTCAAGTAATCATGTGTGTACCAATTCATAGGATTATAAAATAAGTAAGATGTTAGCGCATATATACATATCATCCACTTATATAGATTTATATACAGACCATAAAAAGAAATATTACATTGTCCACAAAAATCAGTATTCATCATGTCAACCAGTTAACTGCTCAGATTGAGCAACTTTCACGACCCTTAACCAGTATCAATAACTCCTCCTAACTCATTATAAAATAGCAGCAACTTTCTACTCCTGCATAACTACTTCTCTACACAGAACAACAGTCTCTAGCCTTCTTTCTCAGCTCCCCCAGTATTAGCATTTCCTCTGCTTCCCTCGGCTTCAGCAGCACCAATTTTCTCCCCCTTTTTGTGAAGAAAGCAGAAGCATAAAATGGTCTCTGGCTTGAATCAGAGCATTCCTCACAACATCAACCTCAGAGATTTATTGGTTGATTTTTGTAATTTGATTCACAAGTCATTCAGTAGACAGTGGAGACTGTTTTGGACTAGTGTTGTCAAGAATGTTGGTGACATTCCTGTCAACATCTGTACTATTTCCTTCCATTTTCTAGGGTAGATCGATGACTCTGTCTCTACTCTTCAAAACTATTTTGTTTACAGTGTACAGTTCAGGAGCCTTCCCTAATGTGTCCTCTCTCATAGGCTTAGACCTTGGGTAGTTAAAACTTTGTATATCAGAAAGGGATACGAGAGGATTTAGGTTGATTCTTTTTGTGCCAAGTTGGCAACTTGATAGAAGATCATTTTGCCTAGATCAACTCTCAAACCTTTTCCAATTTTATACAACAGAGTGGTTTGTTCTGTAGTTACAATTGACTCATTCATTGAAGGAAGCCAATTGTGTATAGTAATTCTGTGAAGAGTGGCAAACAGGGCAGTTAATTTAGAGGCTGGATATCTAGAGATCCACTTATGCATTATACCTCTTGTGAGGTACTCAATACTTCATCTCTATTGTCCACTGCAGGATCTGCTTCTCTAACATTCTCCTCAACATTTAATCCCATACATTGGTTTATAACAGCAGGTGTAAAATAATATATTCTGTTATAGAGATATACCTTCCCAAATTTCTTCGAGGAGGTATCCTCTATATCATAATTCAAATTCGCATAAAACAACCTGACTATTTTATCAACATACAGTCCTTTTTCAGTAATAGATCCTAGGAGCTGTCTTTCTTTTAAGAACTCTACCAAGCCATATTCTGAACATGAGGCAACGTCTAATACTTTTTAGGCCTAATAACTCTATTCTTGTACCAGTCCTAATTATCAGAATTAGTTTTAGAATAGAAGTTGTCTGAGTAGATAGGTACCTCAAGGTCAGAATTAGATTCGATTTTGCTGGAGGATGTTGGTGTTTGTGTCTCTTCTGATGTTGGCTGAAATGATGCCTGAGATGTTGTGACATTTGGGCAATATTTGGAGCAGCACTTTTCCTTATAGTCCTGGAAAGTCCCTTTGGAAAGAATTGCTTTAGTGGAGTTTCATCAGGAACTTCCTCCTTTTCTTGAGACCTATTTTCTTGTACAGAAGCAATTGATTATTCTTCACTCTCTTCAGTTGAGAGCACAATGTCTGTGTCGTCACCGTCACTGCTCGAGCAACCATATATAAATGTATCAAATCTGAACCTTTTGTTGCTCGGCTCTTTACAAACAGTTCTCTCAAACATTCTACTCGATCGATGAGTAAGGAAGGTAGAGGAACTTGATATTTTACCCAATGCTAAAACATCAGATGTTTCATCAACATCTATTGGATTGTTGTCATCACCTGAGTACCTAATGTCTAAAGGTTCATCTAACCTTTTAAATACTATAACTTTGGACAAGTCCTCTGTGGATGGTGAAGAAGGAAACCGGCAGGGTTGCTGCGGTTCAATATGCTCAGAAGATTTAGTGTTTATAGGAGGGCTTGTATTCATAGGGGTGTTGGTTGGAGTGTTGGCTGACATTGGAGAGGTTTCCATCGGTGAATATTGTGGAGAAAGTTTTTGGGAATTTAGGGTTTGAGATTAAGAATGGAGTTTGATTAGGTGAGTCCATCGGGTAAGAGAATGTATACTCGATGTGATCCCCCCCCCCCCCCTTTATTTTTATTTTTATGGAAAAATTCAAAAAATGATAGCAAATGAGAGGAATATTTATATACATGGCTAACCTTTCTTAACAACAAAAATCCCTTAGTTTTAGGTGTTTCATTTTTACACATTAACTTACACCTAAAATATTGGGATAAACATCACAGTAGGAATAAAATCTAATCTTATCATTTTAAATTTAGAAATTTCTGTAAACAAGACATATAATAAAGAGTAGGATCTGATATTTCAACGATTAGATAAGCACAACATCCCAACACATATCACATTCTGAAAATGTCAACAGTAATGTTGGCAACATTTTGGACGACAAAAATATTTTGATTCCACAAGAACTTTTTGTTTTGGCAACAAATCAAGACACATTTTATATGTATTTTATGAGTTTGACCACTGGACCAATGTAACATTTTTCCATCGTGTCCTTGGTCTAATCATATAACACATATAAAAGAATTTTTCATGTCAAAAATAAGAATACTTATTTAGTATTCTCAAAATTCTTTTGAAGCACACAATAATCCTATAGAATAGGAACGGTATCTTTTCAAGAGTTTTGCCCATTTTGCACAATTGCAAAATATTTGTATAGGCTTTGCCTTATTTTGATACTCCTTTTTTATGATATACATGTATTTATATATCATCGCAGAGAACGTTATCACATTGAAATTACATTCTTATTGAAGGATCATGCTTGTATGACCAAAAGTTATGCACTATACAACAACAATAATCAGTCAGTAATATTACATAGCTAAATGTCACTCAAAATGTTAGATAACATTTCAGCTGACATTCACCAACAATGCCTTCTTTTTAGATATTACAAAGACCAAAAGATTTCTTCAAACTCGAAAATCTCTATTGGTCCAAAGCTTTTGTAAAAATATCGGCTAATTGATGAAGAGTGTCAACATGTTCAATTTTAACTAGTTGTTTTTCAATTAAATCTCTTAAAAGGTAATGTCTAATATCAATATGTTTTGTACGTGAGTGCTGAACCGAATTTTTGGAAATAATTATAGCACTCAAATTATTACAGTATAAAATCAAAATGTTGCTAGTAAATTCATAGTCGTCTAACATATGTCTTAGCCATATTAATTGAGAGCAACAACTTCCAGCTGCTACATATTCAGATTCAACAGTTGAAAGTGAGACACAATTTTATTTACGACTATACCATGAAACAAAGTTATTGCCAAGATAAAAATATCCACAATTTGTACTTTTTCTATCATCCACATCTCCAGCCCAATCTGAGTCACTAAATCCTATTAAGTTAGGATTAGTGTCTTTGGAATACCAAATTTCTAACTCATATGTGTCAGCAACATATCTAATAATATGTTTCACGGCATTTAAGTGGGACATTTTGGGACATCCTTGAAAACGTGCACAAACACAAACACTACACATAATATCTGGGCGACTAACAGTGAGACAAAGAAGGCTACCTATCATAGATCGATATAATATTAGATCGACATTTTCACCAACATTATCCTTACATATCTTCTGTGATGAACCCATTAGCGTCTTCATTTGTTTAACGTTCTCCAAACCAAATCTCTTAACTAGATTCTTAGCATATTTACTCTGTGAGATGAAAATTCCACTATCACTTCGCTTTATCTGCAAGCCTAAGAAAAAAAATTAATACCCCAATTATGCTCATTTCAAATGTTGATGACATAGCTTCAACAAATAAATTTAGGTACGACTGTGAGGTCGACCCAAAAACTATGTCATCCGCGTAGATTTGAGCAATTATAATATCTGCACCATGTCGTTTAATAAATAAAGTACGATCAGATTCGTCATGGTTAAAACCAAATTCAAAAAGAAAGTTAGTTAAATGACCATACCATGCACAAGGGGCTTATTTCAACCCATATAAAACCTTTTTGAGCTTGTACACATAGTGTGGATAGTAAGGATCTTCAAATCCTTTTGGTTGTTCAACATAGACTTCCTTATCTAGATAACTATTTAAGAATGCACCTTTCACATCCATTTGGTGTAAAGTAATTTTCAGACAACAAACAATAGCAAGTAAAAGTCTAATTGACTCAATTCTAGCCATATGTGCGAATGTTTCGTCATAATCGATTCCTTCAACCTGAGTATAGACTTGTGCAACCAGACGAGCTTTGTTTCTAACAACTGTTTCCAATTCATCTAATTATTTTTAAAAATCCACTTAGTTCCAATTACATTTGTATTATTTGGACGTGGTACTAAGTCCCAGACTTCATTTCGAGAGAATTGTTCAAGCTCTTCATCCATTGCTTGAATCCAAAAACTATCTTTGAGTGCTTCTAAAATATTTTTTAGTTGTAAAATAGATATAAAAGAAGAAATACGAACCTCTTGGTATATGGTAGACATACACACATACCTTACCATTTCTCTGTAGTTGAGTGGTTCTTTCACTCTTGTTTTAATTCCTTAAAAAAACTCCTCCTATCACTTGGCCCGTTGGATGATTCTTCCTAATCCTTGATGAGGGGTCCCTTCGAACTTGATCTAAAAATTCAGCATTTGACTCCTCATCCATGGCCTCTGTGGTCTCTATTTCAGGTTCAGATGTTGTTTCTGGTGTGGCAACATTTGGAGCAACATCTGATTCTTCACCAGTCTGCGCATTTTCCACTTTCAGACAATCTTCACAGACAGTTTTACCTTTATGGCTAAGTTTGGGTAAGCCTTTAACCGCTTCATATGAGACCAATTTCTCTAAATTGCGATAGTTGACATGCCTCAACTTTTGATGTCATAGTGTTGTGTCATCGACCTTAGCATTATTGCATATTTCTTGTCTTACAACAAGATAGCAATTGTCACATGTTCTAGTACTTGTCATGACACATACATTGGCTTCATTCATAACCACACAAGCACTCTTATTGAATTTTACCTCAAGATTGTCATCTAACAGTTGGCTGATACTAAGAAAATTAGCCATTAAGCCCTCAATGTGCAATACATTTCTTAAGGTTGGAATATCGGGGACATTCAAGATCCATTTTTTCAATTATCTTGCTTTTACTGCCACCTCTAAAAGTCATGTTTCCTCCATTGAATGACTCATATTTCTTCGAAAAACCTTTAGTACATGTCATATGGTGAGAACATTCACTATCGATGTACCAAGAACCTGAAATGTTAGTTCTTAATGCAGTTATACAGACATTACAAGTTATGTCCAGTTTAGGAACCCAAACTCTCTTAAAACAATTTTTATTTTTTTCTCTCAGAAATGTTGCTTCGAAAGTTATCTGAAATGTTGGACAATATTTTAGGCAACATTTTGCTCTCAGAATGTTGAAGATTGTAACAATATGGTTTTAAGTGTCCAGGGGAGTTACAATAACTGCAAACAAACTTCGGATTATTCTTTGATGTATATGAGAAACTCTTATGCATCCCATTTTCTTTTACAAAACATATTTTCTTATTATTATCAAAGAATTTAGAGCAACCAATTTTAAGAGTGTTTTTGTACCCAATTCCTACATGTAAGGGTTTACTAAGGTTGAGTATCTCATTCAATTTTGAAGTCCCTGTGTTGAGCTTGTGGTAGGTTTCTTCGGCTAAATCCAATTTTGCACGAATCTTACCAAATTCAATATCCTTTTTGGTAAGTGCAACCTCTAAACGGGTTATTGTGCCTTTTAAATCTATATTCTCACGAGTTAAAGATTTTGCCTTTGTGTCAAGTTGCTTGGATTCTATGATTAAGGCTCTACAAATATTTTGTAATTCATTAATCATATCATCTTGACATTCAACTTGATCCATACAATTATCCTCACTAATAGAAATAGAACCACTAAAGCAATTAACATCAGAATAGTTAAAGAATCCATACCTTTCGGATGTAGCTGAGAATGATAATGTCGTTGCTGATGTTGGAACAAATGTCGTGACATCTGAGATAACATTGTATATGACATCTTCATTATCCGATAGAGACTGTTCAAAGACAGTAGCCAACATTGCTTGTGTTTCAATTTCACGATCTCATTCCTCCTCTTCTTCATCATCACTAAGAGAAACTCATAGGTTTTTACCAAATTTTCTAAGAGTGTTTGCACATTCGTTAGCATAATGACCCCAACCTGAGCATGCATGACATTGCACAGACTCAAGTTGTTTGGGATGAAATTTGGTACGATCTGAGCTGGTTCTTCTTAATTGATTTCCTTTTTGTACATTTGGAAGGAATCTAGTGGGATTTTGATTGAAGGCTTGGTTTTTGTGCTCTTTAGATTTAGATTGATTTCTCTCATTGTTGAACTTCCTCACCATCGAATTGTATTTTCGAGTGAGTAAGGCAACATTTGTACCTTCACCAATTTCTTCAAGATTATCATCCTCTTCTTTGATTTGACTTTGTGATGATTGAACTTGAAGTGCCACATTCTTGCTTTTATACAATTCCTTTTGATTCTCAATGTCTATCTCATAAGTTTTGAGTATGCTAATCAAGGTATGAAGGTCCATTGTGGCAAGATTGTGAACTTCTTCAATATCACAAATCTTTAAATTGAGCTTTTCAGGAAGAGAACGGAGAGCCTTTTCAACAAGTTGAGTGTTGGTTAATGGTTCACCAAGCACTTGACATTCATTTGAGATGTCAATCAACTTTTCAAAATAAGATTTAATATCATCTGCTTCTTCCATCCTTAAACATTCATATTTACTCATGAGCATGCGTAGCTTTGTTCGACGAACACTTGAGCTACCTTCACAATGAATTTGTAAAGTATCCTATGCGTCCTTAGTCGTGGGGCAGTTTTGAATGAGTTTGAACATGTAAATATCAACACATCCAAAAATTGCATTTAGGGCTTTTTCGTTAAAGCTAACATTATTGTTTTCTTCAGTAGTCCATTCGGATTCAAGTTTAGCAATAATGTCACCTTCCTCATTCCTGTCCCTGATGCCAAATATTACACTATATATATAAGGTAATTCTTTTATTTTTTATGTACATATATATACTTCGAACCCCCCTAAACACAAGACTAGAATTTGACTTAGTGGTTAAGGGGTTCAAAATTTATCTTGAGGTTTCATGTTCAAATCCCAAACACTACATTTTTTTATTTTTTGAATGAAAATTCTGTCTGCCATTATGCTTTCTTCTATTTACAAAAGCCCTCAGTAGGATGTTGACAAGTAAAGGCAGGAGAACATATGCAAGGCTTTCAGGTCAATCGTTACAGTGGAGAATGTATAACTGTGCCTTACTTCCTGTTCTCAAATTATACTCTGTTTTTTCGTTATCTGTATATGTCGAACTTTAGAATGAGTGGTCTCACTACCCACAGAATATTTGCAATTTCCTGTTGGACGGAAGTTTAGAGATGTAGATCTCTAGAGGCTTGTGATTGAAATATGAGAGGAAAGGTGGAAACGCATTATTTATTAAGGGATTCAAAATAACTATCCTATCTATTTTTTCACATATTAATGTCATTGTCCCGAATCCTTTCTACTGTTGCTGTGAGATTGAAGAAGTTGATGAAAGATTTCCTATGGGAAAAAGAGGACTTAGTTGGATGGAAGAAGATAGAAGTTCCAATAGAAATGGATTGGTTAGAAATTCGTCATTTATCATCTTTGGTCTTCCAAACAAGGACTCTTGAGAAAATGAATTATGTAGTACTATCACTTCTAATTATGGAGGTGCCATGGTCATGGGTGGTTGACAAGAAAGGTTACAGGTAGACGTGAATTCTCAAGATACATTTATTTATGGTTGGTTGGAAATGGGAATCATATTCATTTTTTTTTATATCCAGCTTCCGGCTTACGCCGCACTATTCCTGGACATAGTAGTTCCGGTCTCTCAGCACTACTACTGGTAAATTGCGGAATGTGCCTGAATTATCAGAGTTTGAGAACAGAGCAACTGATATCACCTACAAGGTGCTACCAGAAGAGAACAAATTACTCCCACCAGAGTTCGAACCCACGCTACAGGCCTTCAGCTAGACTTTAAGTGTCCCTCATTTGCCGTCCAGCTATACCGGGGACGAATCATAACCATTTTTGTTAGAACATTTCTATCCTTGAATAAGAACAAAACTATTTGTCTCCACCTCTTTTTTCACTTCTTTTTTACCTTTTGTAGCTGTCTTTGCGTTCTTTAACTTAATTTTCCTGGGGGTAACTGACTATTTATCTTCAATTAATGTATCTTTGCAGACTATAAAAGATAACATCTTCAACTCTATATTGTCATACTAAACTATTCTACTTAAAACTAGTCAATTTATGATTATGAATTCTCATAATCTATCGCTATTAATGCATAGTTTGTACTCGTGTGGTTGACATGCATAGTTTGTACTCGTGTGGTTGACATCCTCCCATCTCTGGCCACACTACTTTATTTGACAAATCACCTACTTGAAAAAGAAAAAAGAAAAAAAGAAATTAGACTGTCTTCATCAAGTATATATGTTGGTTGAACTAATGACAAATACTGATCGACATCAATTTCAATAGGTAATTCAGTATTTTATTCAATGTATGAAACCTCAGGAAGGATCTAATCTTCTAAGACTCACTTCCTGGAAGCTTCTTTTGTGTCTATGTTCCTTTAACGCCTTCTAATTTAACCAACACATATTGGTACTCTCTTTATGGCCAATTAGTCAAATACACGTTATGTGGTTGCAAATTTGCAATTGCTTATATCAACCCTTGAAATTTCATACCATTTGATATAGCTTTTTCCACTTTTCAATGTAAATTTTTTTCTTTTTGTAGGGGTCATTCTTTTTCTAAGATCAGATCATTGTTGGGTGTCGGCGGACCAACAACGGGGGAGCAATAGAGTTGGAGGGTGTTTGACCAGTTGATAAATACTTCTTCCATCCCAATTTAAATCATATAATTTAAATGAATACGGAATTTAAGAAATAAAGAAACACTTTTAAATTTTGTGGTCTAAAATAAATCAAAGATGATTGTGTGGTTATAGATCATCTCGTTAAGCGTAAAATGTAAAGTTTAAAGTTAAATTGTTACCAAATAACGAAATGTGTCATTTTTTTTAGACTGACTAAAAATAAAAGTGTGATGTAAATTGGACAGAAGGAAAACTTTTTAACTGATCTTATTTGATAAATATTAAAAGTGTTTATAAATTAATTATTTATAAGTTAAAATAAGTTATAAATCATAATTTTTTTATTAATAAATTATGCCCAACTGGGCCTTTTTATTTATAATCTGAAATCAGTCCAACAAAAAAAGAAAAAAGAACAAAAAAGGTTTAGACCCAAAAGTGGTCTAGCCTAAATAAAATGTGTAATCTTAGGGTAAAGCCATTGCATTTTCCCTATTTGCTCCTTGTTGTGGATAGGGATGACAACAGATCGGATCTGGATCGGATCCTACTAGATTCAGATCCAGATTCATTTTTCATATTTGGATTCAGATCTATCGGGTTCATAAAAATCATATTCAAATTCGGATCCATCGGATCCACCGGGTCCACGGATCGGATCTGGATCTACATGTAATTTTTTTTGCTTGAATAATATTCCCACATGTGTCAAACGCAATCTGATTGAAAAAAATGATTGAGTTCATTCAATCAACCTACACAAACATGACACCATTCTTTCAAAATACTGAACAAAGTTTTAGCATCACAGAAAAATAAAGACGATTGACTTCATTAGTGATACTGAACAAGTTGCAACTTTGAGCTAATTTTTGGCTTTAGTGATGCTCCACTTGTAGTTCTACTGATTGACTTCATTAAACAACATAAAACAATGTCAGTCATAAATCAAAAGTCCCAATTTTTTTTTGCTGAGCAAACAAATGAGAGAAAGATACTTTACGTCTAGCAGATTCAAGAAAGGGAAATTTAAAGAAGAGTGATAATTTTTTCTTTTTATAGAAATGAAAATATGGGAAACTGCAGAGAGCATATGGGTAAAAGAAATGAAACTTCAAAGACAAATTACATGACTGTGTGACTTGAGCCTTATCTTGGTTCAACCCTTTACCCAATACATAAATTATGAAAAAAATTTAAGAAAATACTTATAAAATTACATTCTAGGTTATGAATATATTTAATAAAAACGAATCCACGGATAGGATCTGGACCGGATACGGATCTCAAATACAAGATTTAGATCCAGATCCGATCTGTCAGAAACGGATCCGGGTCCGATCCGGATCCGTCGGGTCCAAATTTTGAAGATCCATATCCTATAAAACGGATCTGGATCCACCATATCCGGATCGGATCCAAGATCCATTACCATCTCTAGTTGTGGGTGAGGAGTTGTGAGCTTTGGATGTGGTTACTCCATCAATTTGCTTTGTTCTTCGTCCTCTGATGATGATTTCCTGTCAAATCTAAAGAGTGATTTCTATCTTGTTGTCGTATTTCATAGATCTGAGCTCCATATGTTCTTTGACATGAGATGCTGCTTCGTATCCTGGTATGTTCTTTTCTTTTCCTTTTATGCTTCTTTGGCTTTGTTATTATCGGCATGTGACTCGTAAATAAGGTATCTGTGTTTTGTCACTATTGACTATCTGCCTAAGTTCCACATCCATGTCCATGAAAGCTTGACAATTAATTGCACTTTTATCAAGAGCTTTATTTGCCAAAGCATCCGCTAATTTATTTCCCTCCCTCATAATGTGTGTATATTTGCATTATTTGTCACCTCCTAGATGCTTTATTTCATCTATATATTCTTCTATGCTCCAAGGTGGTTTTCAATCATCATTTAAGATCATTTGAACCATCAGTAAATCAGTTTGAAAAATTACTTTATCCAACTTCTTATGCTCACACCATTTGATTGCTTCCAATACTGCAATTGTTTTTGTTTCTGTATTTGTTACAATCCTAATTTCCTCTGCCTAAACATGTATGATGTCTCCCTTCTCATCCCTTTCACAAAATCCATAATCTTCTCTACCTGGATTACCTCTGGATGCTTCCATCTTTATTGCACAAGATCCATCCCTTTGGTGAAGGGTACCAGATCACCCTAGTAATCTTCACCTGAGGTTTGTATTCCTCTAGTAGTTGAATTAAATCCCCCCCTCCCCCCATATATTAAGTATGATATGAATAGATGGATTTTTAAATTTAATCAACCTATGAATAGTACCAAAAACCTGAAAAATACACCTTTCAATTGATTTTTTATCCCCATGTTTGTAGGAATTTCTTCTTTTTCATAGTTCTCATAGAATCACAGCAGGTATAGCTTGAAAAACTGGTTTGAGTATGTCATTTACTGGTTGTTTCTACCATTTCACTATGATCTGCCGCAACTGTAGTCCTTCAATGTTTATACCTGGAAAAGAAGCAAAATAGGACCAAGTTCTGTTAGCAGAAAATAATTTAGCAAAAAGATGCTAGGCTGTCTCCTCCATAGGATTTGAGCAGCACCAACATCTAGATGCTAAGTTGATGTTCATCCTTTTCAACACCTCATCTATTGGCACCTTAAATTTTCAACACCTCCACATAAAGAAAGAGACTTTGAAAGGCAATCCTTTAATCCACATATACTTGTAAACTTCATTCTCTTGTACCATCAATCTTAAGTACTCCCATGCTGATTTAATTGAAAAATGTCCCTTGTTGCTTAATATTCACCAAAGTGTATCCTCTACTCCACAATCTTTTGGAGATTTCATAGTCTCCACAATGTGATGTACTATATCTCCAAGTAGAATACTCTCCAAAGTTTTAGTATCCCACCTCTCATTCTTTACCACTTCCTGAACATTCTGAATTGTATCATCATAGTTATTACCTCCTACAGTATAATATAGAGCTCTCAAACCAGTCCAGTTGTCATACCAAAATTGTGCATTTTCTATCTTTGTTTGCCACCAAATATGATACTCAATAATACTCCTTGTCTGTAACATTTTCTTCCAATTCTGAGACCCATACTTTCATTGAACTATCACATGATTGATTTTCTTACCGTACTTGTTGCTCATAAAAGCACTCCATAAGGATGGAGTGGTTATGAAATTCTACCAAATTTTACAGTATAAAGTTATTGATACATCATGTAGTGATCTAAAACTCAGTCCTCCCTCCTTTTCTAAAAGACAAATGAAGCCAAGATGATCAATGTCTACTTTTCTCCTCGCTGTATTACTCTAGAAAAATTATGCAAACAGTTTGTGCATTTGCATTATCACTCCATCAGGAGGATTTAAAGCAGATAACAGATGTATAGGCATATCTTGTAGGACATGTTTAATCAGCACTGCTCTACCTCCAAATGACAACATTTTTCCTTTCTATGATTGTAATGTATTCATGATCTTCATTAACATAGGCTTGTAATAATACTTCTTCCTTCTACTATAAAATATTGGATACCCTAGATATGTAAAAGGAAAATATTTCCTTCTTATACCAGTCACCACCTCAACTGTCACTTTTATGTCATTTGTTACTGAATGATATAAATAGACAAAGTTTTTCTCTTTATTTACCTTTTGTCCAAATGTCTTCTCATACCTCCCAAGTACCTTCATGATTAACTGTAGAGATAAAACATCAGCTGATGAAAAAATGATCATATCTTCTGCATATGCTAGATGATAGATCATAGGGCTCCACTTAGGCATTTCAAAACCCCTAAATTGATTTACTTGATCTAACTAATTCAAATTTCTCGTTAGCATTTCCGCAACAAGAATAAATAGAGTATGTGATAAAGGGTCTCCTTACTTCAGACCCTGGAAGATTGGAAAAAACCATGTTGCTGTCCATTAATAAGAATAGAGTACCAGTTGTTGCTAATTATTCTAAAAATCATGTCAACTACCATGTGTGAAAAACACATCTTTCTCAGAATCTTTGGTAGAAACAGCCAAGGCACCCTATCATAAGCCTTTGTCATGTCCAATTTTAGTACCACATTAGCACTTCTAGTCCTCAACATGATGTCAGATACTATTTCTTGAGTAAGTAGAACATTTTCCACTATATTCCTACCCTTAACAAATCCAGCTTGGTTCAAAGAGATCATATCTAGCAGAAAATTCGTTATTCTTCCATGAATTAATCTAGAGAAAATTTTATTCACAAAATTACTCAAACTAATAGGTCTTATATCAGAAAAGGTATTAATAATATTCTTTTTTGGTAATAAGACTAAATTAGTATGAGTTGTGAATTTTGGGAGTTCTGCTCCACAGAAAAAACAATCACCATGTTAGTTATATTCTCTCCTATGATGTTCCAGCATCTCTGAAAGAACAGTCAAGTGAAACCATCAGGTTCCCCTGCACTTTCTCCATTTAAACTAAACACAATCTTTTGAACCTCCTCCTGTGTTGGAAAGGCTGTGATCTTCAAATTTTGTTCTTCTGAAATCATACATGGGACATGATTTAGAATATCAAAATTATCAGGATCTAATTCCTTTAAAAATTGATCAGAAAAAAATTAATTGCCTCTGCTTCTATTTCTCCATTATCTTCAATCCAATTTCCCCCAGCATCTTGTATTCACCTTAACTGTAGTCTCTTTCTTCTTCTCTGAACATATGCATGGGAAAATCTTGTATTTCTATCCCCTTCCTAAAATCAATGCATTCCTGCCTTTTATTTCCAAAATTGCTCTTCTAAGTGCAAATATCTATTCATATCAACTTGCACTTTATGAAGTCGCTCTTTGTTTTGAGGTGTAGGCTGTACCTTAAATTGTGCCTCATGTACCTTTACCACATCTTCAAGAGCTGTTATTTCATGAAAATCATTTCCATAAGTATTTTTAATCCACTGAAGTAAAACAGCCTTGACTTTTTTCAATTTGTGGTTAAAATGGATGAAAGGATTAGCCATGAAATTAGCATGCCAGTTGTTCTTCGCAGTATCCAAAAAAGACCCATGTTTAACCCAAAACTTCAATAACTTGAAAGTTTTCTTTATTGAAATTGAATTACCAACATATGAAATAAGAAGTGGAGCATGATCATACCCTGTTCTGATAAGGTGTTGAATCTCAATATTAAGTGATACTTCTTGAAGCATCAGATTTTCTAAGCACCTATCTAGTCTTTTAAAGATACAATCATCCCTACTCTGACCATTCCATAATGTGTATTTGCTTCATTTGAATCCCAAATCATAGACCCCACAGTTTTTTTACACAGAGATAAAATCTTGTACCTCATTTACACTCACTAGTAGACTCTCATACTTCTTTTCTTCTGAAATAATAACATTGAAATCACCCCTATCATCCAAGGTTTATCCATATTGCTTGCAATTATTTTTAAACTTTTCTATAGTTCCAATCTTTTAATCTGTGTACATTTAGCATACACCACTATCACCCATAATTCTTCTTGCATACATATATGTTGTATTACCTCTATCTTCTCTTTACCCTGTCCAGTATTCAATTATTCAAAAGTATTTTCTCATTGATGATCAAACTATGTGCTTATGGGATTACAAGTATGTTGTATTAGTCCTTCTTGATTATTCATGTTCGTGTGATATTTCAAGATGTTCTTTCTTTTCTCCTGTTTGTTCTTGACTTTCCACCTCTATAAGAGATCTTTTTTCAGATGTGATTGTGTCTTGCTCTGTCTTTTTCTCCTATGTGCCTTGTATCTCCTCATCTTTACTGGTAGACTCTTTCTCTTTCTGTATATTGTTGTTATGTTCCTCTTGTCCTTTTTTGCTCCCCCTTCCTTTATTTGCTGCTTATTTTATTTTGATGGTGACATGTTTGTATGTTGTTCTTTTTATGTATCAAAACTCCTCTCAATCCATTCTTTTGTGCTTATTGTTATCTCTCTTTGTTTGTCTTGTGATGTTCCCTCTCCCTTGCTTGGACTGTCAACTATGTCTACTACTGCATGCTCTTCTTCCTCTTTCTCCAATGCAGCAAATGCATTACTTGTCTCCATAATTCCCCCTTACTGAATCTTATTCTCCTTGCCTACTTGTGTCAATATAACTCCAGATTTGTCTTTGATATACTTGTTGTTTCTCCTTAACATTCATTCTTTTCCCCCTAGTAGTTCCATCCACCTGTACTAGTCTCCTTCTTTTGTTGGTTTACAATTTCATCTTCTGTCTGTTCTTTTCTTATCTCTTCTTTGTGTTTCTTTTGCAGTTCTGGGTTTAAAGTTCTACATTCAGCCTCATCATGCCCCTGTAGCTTACAATGTTTGCAGTACTTTGGAAGGTAGTCATAATTTATCTTTATCCACTTTGACTTGCTTTTGTCTGTCTTCTTATCTACTTCAACTATATTAATTTTACTTGGATGATTAGCTAGTAAATCAATTTGTACATTTACTTTTGCACAGTTGGGTCTAGTCCTATTTGCAGTTGCTAAATTCATTATCAATGGTTTTCCTACTGTAGTTGCCATTGAGAACACAACTTCTTTTGCAAAGAAGTGAGGGGTAATTTTGGAAAGCTTATCCAAGCCACTGCCACTGCCACTGTGTCTCCTCCTCAGGCTTGAACCATGAGTCCCAAATCAAAGGTCTCATCTGGCAGTATCTCTCATGTACCTTCAAATAATAGGCTGGAGTGAACATCATCTTCACATAGTCTTACAGAGACATTCTAATCAAATCTTTCATCAATAAGTTCTATTGTGGTTCTGCCTTTGATTTCACATTGTATTGGCACTATTTTCCTTAGATCTTTAATGTCAATAATGTCATATGAGAACTTTTTCAGAACTTCATATTGTAATTCCCCCTTAGTTATCATCTGTTGTACCTCTTTAGAGTTCCAAGCTATGTATGGTTCCCCATCTACAAAGGTAACAATTTTGGATGGTATGGTAATTTGCCGTGTATTATGGCATATGGTAGGAGGTTTTAATAGGTTAGCATATTTAGGTTGTTTAGTGTCCTCGCTAGGCAACTCTGTAGGGTGTTTCTGTTACCTCTGATGTACTGGCTTTGTTTATTGGTGGTGATAATAATGAAAAATTGAATTCATAAACAGAAGGCTCGGATATTGGTTGAGATAAAGGTGGACCCATCTCCGGTGGAGGCTGTCTATTGGCCGGAGTGGCCATAATGGTCGGCGACGGCGGTGAATTTTGAGAAAAAAAATAGGATTTAGATTTAGGGTTAGCGATGGTTTAGAGAATTTTTTTGACATGTAAGGTTTGGTTTTCACTCAAAAAGTATGGATCATCCTCAACTTATGATTTTACATAAGCATTTTAAGTTTGACTAAATATTTTATAATATTACAGGTTATAAACAGTTTACAGCTTATATATAATCTCTAAAATACTTTTTTTTAAATAAAAACCCCTAATATTTTTCATAATTTCATTCCCTGGACTATTCTTAAAAATCCAAAACTTTCTCCAATTTTGTAACGTCACTAATAATATTCTGCAATATACATTGTAGGGCTTAACTCTTCATTGTTGAAAATAAGAGTACATGAATCAGATTGGTTTGGATTTTTCAAATACTAAATCAAATCATTTGTGTCAAAAATTTAAATGTATATACCAAATCAAACCAATGAGAATCGAATTTTTCAATCTCAATTCTTCTCTGATTTTCGGATGTATAATATTTTTTGGTTTTTTTAATGGTTCGATGTGAAGCATTTTATAATAGTAGCATTTGTTCGACCAAATCATAAGCTTTTTTTGGTCCTTTACACTTATAAGAACACCAAAATATAAATATCCACTTAAACTATAATTATTATATTAAACAAAACAAAATATAGTGAAAATAAAAATCGACCTTAGAATTCATGGAGTACTACTCTAAATCATCAAAACTATTATATTTGTAGTTGTCTCAAGTAACAAAAGAAAAATTTATATTTTGTTCATATAACATTGATAGCAGTTAATTAATATTTTGTTCATTTGTTGTTAACAATTAGGGTTTTGTAGACATAAATTTAGTTTTAGTTTGGCTTAGTCTAATTTGTTGGACATATATAGGTAACAGGTAATATGGGCAAAAAATATAAGTCCAAATTATATATATATATATATATATATATATATATATATATATATATATATATATATATATATATATATATATATATGGTCGGTTTGATCTCGATTTGACTTTTTTCTGTTAAAATCAAACTAAATCTGTTATGATCGGATGTTCATTTTCAATATCAAATCAACCAAACCAAATCACTAATCTGAATTTTTTTGGTTGATTTGGTATGGTTTATTGGTTTTTCTATACACCCTTAGTTGAAGAAATGATATCAACTGATAACACAAAGTTCTGTTTTCGTGAACTTCTTCTTTTATCTATCATGGCCATGTTCTTTTTTTTTTGCCTAGTCTGCTCTTTTTGAAACTTTTGGTCATGAAATCAAACTAATTATCTCATCCAACTAAATACATTGTTAAAAACTATCTTAAAATCATTATTTTCATTTTTGCTGTAGTGTAAGTGAAAAAAAATATAGAAAAAGAGGGCATTGAACACCCATTAATCACGTTTTAAAAAATCTAAAATTAAAGTAGATTAGTCATTTCATTGTTATTAATTATTAATACTATATTTGATCGAGTACAAGACCCAAGCTGATAACTTGTTTTGGGCTTTTGTCATTTGGGCTTATATTTCCTTTCTTTTATTTGGGACCCGACCCTTGTTCGATATTTTTTTTACGCTGCTTTGTACAAAAGGAGAAGGACTCACACATTTCTTTAATTAACAAGTCAGAAATTATTTAGCTCTTGGGCCGATTTACTTTCCCCCCAAATTCTCCCTCACCGACTTAGGCAAGATTAGGGCTAAAATCACACATTCGATCTTCAAAATCTCTCAATTCTCAGTGTTAACATGGTATCAGAGCATAGATTCGAACTGTAATCGACGAGATCGTGCTTGTTATACGTTTGTTTCCGCTGTAATCAATCCATATATTCACCGACGATGGTGAGTCTCTTGTTTTCCGGTCACCTAGGGTTGCGTTTTGGTTGTGTTGAGCAAGGTTGTACTCCTTCGAAGCTATACGAAGGAGACGACAATATTTTTAATCTGTTCATCCACTATTACCCTAATTTTCATCATTTTTGTGTTGTTCTATGAGATTTCTCTCTCATTGTGGTTATATATGTTATCATAGCTTAGTTTAGAGATTTCTGCAAATCTTTGGTGTGTTTCCCTAGTATTTTGCACAATTGATTATTATCAATGGCTATCAATCAAAATAACCCCAATACTGACTTGTCGATCGATCCTACACTCAATCCCATCGGAAATAACATTGAGAATTCTTACTCCAGCGATAATTCTGCCGATGTGATGGATTCTTACCATTCATTATATGTGCATTCGTTCGATAATCCTGAAATTCTACTCGTATCAGTCCCTTTCTCCGGTATTGAATACATGTCATCGAGGAAAAATGTTCTTATTGCACTTTCTAATAAGAATAAATTTTGTTTAGTGAATGGTATGATTGTCAAACCTAATGACAACTCACCTTATTTTGATTATTGGGTGAGATGCAATGACATGATATTTGCATGGCTAAGCAATTTCTTATCCAAAGACATTGCTGAGAGTGTTCTACATTGTGAGACTGTCAAAGTTATTTGGAAGGATCTAGAAGAGAGATATAATCAGTCTAGTGCTAGTAGGTACTATCAAATTCAAAGAGAGATTTCTAGGGTAATTCAAGGTACTTTAGATATTTCTAGCTATTATACCAAAATTAGGAAGCTGCGGGATGAACTGAAAAATGCCTCTTTTGATCCATCTTGCATTTGTGGTGCTGAACCATTGTGCAGTAGGACAAAAACTGATCTAATTCTTAATTGATCTCAATGATGTCTACTCTAATCTATGTAGCAATATTCACATGATGAGTCCAGTACCAACTCTTGGGAAGGCTTATTCTATGCTCATTTATGATGAGAATCAAAGAGAGATTTTGTATACATGATCATCATCTCTCTTAGGTTCAACATCATTCTATGCAAAGTCTTCATCTGATCCCTCCAGTTATGCTTCAGGATCAAGGCCATCTTCTTCTCATATTGCTTCTAGTTCAGACTTAGGAAATACAAGTTTTAATAAGAAAATCAATTTTGACTCTTAGAAATCTAATCTAATATGAAAATATTGCAAGAAACTTGGCCATACAGTTGGGAAATGTTATAGGCGGCATGAGTTTTCTGTTGATTTTAAGTTCACAAAGGGAAAGAAATCAGGAACATGTGTTCAGATTGAGGACTCTAAACCTGAATCTTCTTCTTCCTATGGAGATCAACCTTATGGCTTTACCCAGGAGCAGTATCAACATCTCCTCACTCTCTTCCAACAGTTTTACATCTCCAAATCTGAGGATTTTTCTTCTGGACTTGTTGTTATGGGTGCTTTTGCAGGTATTCTATGTAGCTTTGCTATTTACAATATTGCTCTAGCTTGTGGTACACAGTTAAAAAATAATTATTGAATATTAGACTCAGGGGCAATCAATCACATGACACATCACAAAAATATTTTACACAGCATACACCCTTTGCCTTCTACTTTCCTTGTCACCTTGCCAAATGGCTATAAGGTCAAGGTCAATTCCACTGGTTCTCTTCATCTATGAAATAATCTTGTCTTAACAAATGTGCTTCTAATTCCTTCATTTCAATTCAACTTAATCTTTGTTCCTCAACTTGTTGCCAATTTCAAATGTTCTGTGTTTTGAAGAGTTATGTTGCTCTGTACATGCCCCTTCTCTGAGGAGGCCATTAGAGATTGATAGAGACGTCAATGAACTCTACATCATTCACTTTGAATACACAGAATGTCAACATTCTTCCTCTATAAATACCACATCTGCTACTTCTTCTGCTAATGACTTTGTACATAGAGCTTGTTCAACTACTTGTAATACTCTTATGAACATTAATAAAGCAGATTTATTTTGGCATCATAAATTAGGGCATATGCTTTTCAGTAAAATGAAATCTATTTCTTTTTTGAAAGATAAATTTTCTGCTAAACAATCTTCTCTGTGTTCTGTTTGTCCTTTAGCTAAACAACAAAGACTCTTTTTTTCTAAAGTTCTATCAAATCAACTAAACCTTTTCAACTCATTCTTATAGACTTATGAGGGCCATATCACACTGGAACATATAATGGATACAATTTTTTTTAACCATTGTAGATGATTATTCTATGGCCACTTGTACTTATTTGCTTTCATGTGAGAGCAATGCATTCTCAGTCATTAAATACTTCATTCAAATGGGTCAAGGTTCAGTTCAAATTTCCGGTTCAAAAAATAAGATCAGACAATTCTTTTGAGCTTGATTCTAGCCTTGAAGCTACTTCTTTCTTTCTTGAATCTGGTATTGTCCACCAGGCCACAATACCTCATACTTCTCAACAAAATGGAGTAGCTGAAAAAAAACACAAACACTTATTAGAAATCTCTAAGGCCTTGCTTTTTCAATCTAAACTTCCTACAAAATATTGGGGTGAATGTGTTCTCACTTCAACTTACCTCATTAATAGGTTTTCATCCACTAATTTAGACAATTTGACTCCCTATGATAAACTCTATGGACATCCTTCACCTTACTCTTACTTGAGAGCATTTGAATGTCTCTGTTTTTCCAATACACCCAAAGTTAACAGAGATAAATTTAAACCTAGAGCCTCTTCTTGTGTCTTCATAGAATATCCTTTAGGGAATAAGGGCTATAAATTGTTAAAACTGAAAAATCACTCTGTTTTTTATTTCAGAAATGTAGTTTTTCATGAACCAGTCTTCCCCTATCACTCTCATGAATCACCTTCCATTTTTCCTCAATTTTCTCCTTCATGTGAACCTAATATACATGTTTCTTCTTCTATTCCCACTATACCACCACCTGATGCATCTCATCATCCACCTCCTTCTCCTACTACTTTTATGTCCTCTTTTATTCCTTCTTCTGCATCTACATCTCCTTCTCTATTTTCTCCTCCAACTTTTCATTCTCTTGTTCCAGCTTTTTCCCTAGTTAATTCAACACTTCCCACCACTGTTCCCACCAGGCAGTCTTCCAGAGTTCCTAAAAAACCTATATATCTTGTTGATTATATTTGTTCTTCTGTGGTCCCTGCCTCTAGTTCCCCTTTATCTTCAACTGTTGTACACTTGCAAGAACCACAATTCTATCAGCAAGCTGCTGGAAATCCTGCCCGACATGAGGCTATGACAAAAGAGTTTCAAACTTTGAATGTCAATAACACTTTGGACATTGTTCCTTTACCTCATGGCAAGAAAGTTATCCCTTGCAAGTGGGTATACAAAATTAAACAAAAAATTGACGGTTTCATAGAGGTTTAAGACCAGATTGGTCATTAGGGTTGACACTCAAAAGGAAGGTGTAGATTATACTGAAACTTTCAGCTTAGTTTTCAAAATTACTACAATTAAATGTCTTCTAACTCTTGTTATCAAACATGACTGGACAATCCATCAAATAAATGTTAATAATGCTTTTCTTCATGGAGACCTTCATAAAGAGGTTTACATGAAGATTCCTCTTGATTTGACTATACAGTCTTCTTCCTCAGATATATCCTTAGCCTGTAAATTCAAAAAATCTCTTTATGATCTAAAGCAAGCCTCTAGACAGTGATTTGCTAAGTTGTCTCAATCTCTAGAATTCAGGGGTCACACCCCTAGTAAGAATGACTCTTCTCTTTTCACTAAGGTCAATGGCCCTTTTATTGTGCTTCTGGTTATCTATGTTGATGATATCTTATTGGCTGAAAATGATGATTCTGAGATGCTGGACTTAAAATCTTTCCTTGACAACAAGTTCAAAATCAAGGACCTTGGTGCAGTCCATTATTTCCTTGGTTTAGAGGTTACTAAATGTTCTCAAGGCTATATCATCAATCAACACAACTACACTCATGATTTCCTTAGTGAATTTCACTATTTGGATGTGAAACCAGTCCTTATTCCTCTTGATCCTCACAAGAAATTGCATGTTGATTTTGTGAGCCTTTACATGATGTTTCTCTATTCAGAAGGTTGATTGGGAAATTGAATATCACTAACATACAAGGCCATATATAGCTAAGTCAGTTCTTAGTCTCTCCCAAAGTGCCTCATATGATGATTGAGCTACATGTTCTAAGATATCTCCTTAATGATCCTATCTTGGGTATTCTCTTGACAAATTCCTCTGATTTTCACTTACTGCATATGCTGATTCAGACTAGGCGTCTTGCCCCATTTCTAGGAGGCCAGTCACTGAGTTTGTCATTTTTCCAAGCAACTCTACAATCTCTTGGAAGTCCAAGAAATAACCTATAGTTTCCCTATCCTCAAATAGAGGCAGAATGTAGATCTTTGAGGAAGGTTGTGGCTGAGATTGTGTGGTTGGTTCAATTATTGGATGATATGAGCCTTTTTATTTCTTCCCAGTTTCTATATTATGTGATAGCAAGGCTGCTCTTCACATTGCTCGCAATCCGATATTTCATGAATGCACAAAACATATTGAAGTGGATTGTAAGATGTTCTTAATTCTTGTGTGATATCTTTGCTTCATGTCTCTACTGTTGACCAACTTGCAGATATATTTACCAAGGCTCTTCATGGTGTTCCTCATCATCGTTTGCTTTGCAAGCTGGATGTGTTATCACCCTCCAGTTTGACCGGGGGGGGGGGGATCGATTACAAGACTCAAGCTGATAACTTGTTTTGGACCTTTGTCATCTGGGCTTATATTTTATTTCTTTTAATTGAGACCCGAACTATGTCCGGTATTTTCTTTTTACGATGCTTTGTACAAAAGGAGAATGACTCACTCATTTTTTTAATTAACAAGTTAGAAATTATTTAGCTCCTGGATCGGTTTACTTTTTCTCCAAATTCTCTCTCACCGACTTAGGCAAGATTAGAGCTAAAATCACACATTTGATCTTAGACATCTCTCAAATTTCTGTGTTAATACAGAAAAGTGGGGACCACAAGAGGTTAGGAAGTTGAACGTTGCTTCTTTTTAGGTGTTTGGGGGGAGAGGTTCTAGCCCAAATTCTGTCTTCTCCTATTTCTGTATAAGAAAGAAGAAGATGTACTAATTAATCAATATAATAATAATAATGAATATAAATGTGAAAAAAGTAAAGAAAATATTTATATCTTTGTTCCACACTTTCCTTATTCTTCTTGTGTGCTTCATCTTCATCTTTATAATAATCAACCACCAGCTGCTGTTTTTTTTTCTTGCCTCATTTTTACCTTCTTTTGCAGGTACTATTTTCCTCTTATTCATTAATTTTTGAAATTTAGTTAGTCTGTTGACTCTTCCATCTATGTTCTTTATTTCTTTTCATTTTTCTAGTTGTTTTGGTGCATTTTTAACTTAGAATTCATCAAGATCTCGTTTTGGGGCTGTTTGGTTGCATTTTTTTTGAGTAAATAAGAAAAAGGGGTTAAGGTTTTGAACCATTATTGGGTTGTTTTGCCACTAGTGAGGAGCAGCTTTAGCAATTTTTCCTCAACGCCCCCCCATCCCCCCCCCCCCCCAAAGGAACAGTTTTCTTTTCTTTCCCTCAAAAAAGGTTTTTTCTTTGTTTGATAATTAGTTGCTATATAGAGATTTGCGAGCCCCTTTTTTTTGGGCTTGATTTTTTCTTTTTCCTGTTAATGTTGTTGATGTCACTAGATTCCCAAAGGGCAGCCCGCAGCCCGCAGCCCGACACTAAGCTCCTGCTATACGTGGGGTTCAAAGAAGGGTTCAGAGAAGGGCCGGTCTTATCTTGTAGAAATACAAACAAGAGATTGTTTGCAAAAGATTCTCAAAAGATAGAAGCAATAGAGAATCTTTCTTGTTTTTTGATATTTTTCAGATTAACCTTGAGCTAGATAGGGTTCTGGACATCATAATAATGTTGCTGGCGATTCACAGCTTTGATTTCATTTTGGGAGAATTTTTGTGTTGCCTTGATAATGGAAGATGATAAAGCACCGTAGTGACCAAATAAACATATTCAATTCTCTAACACAATAGTTGATCAACTTTAAATGAATTTGGTATTTGATTTTGTTATTTAGCAAGATAGTGAAGGGGAGCTTTGGAGCAACGGGACCTATAGGTCACAGATTCGAGCCGTGGAAGCAGCCACTAATGCTTGCATTAGGGTAGGCTGTCTACATCACACCCCTGGGGTGCGGCCCTTCCCCGGACCCTGCTAACACGGGATGCTTTGTGCATCGGGATGTGCTTTTTATTTAGCAAGATAGTCTGCAAATGTGAGTGAGTTTTTGGAGGGAGTGCAACGCAAGTCTTAACTACTATGAAGTTAATGATTCTCTCATCAATTGCTGCTTGAAGCTGCAAAGAGGAAGAAAAAAAGTGGATTGGGATTGGGGTAGGTGGGTTTTTTTTGTTTGGGAGGGGGTGGGGGGGGGGGAGAGTCCTAATACTTTTTTATCAGGTCCTAGTTTGCAGATTGTCAAAGTATCCAACAAGAAGCCAAAAGGAAGTTATTTTAGTGTAGAATTCATCAAAGAGATGATGCAGAATATCTTAGGGTATGTTTGATACGAAGGAAAATGTTCCAGAAAAATAAGTGGATTTCTTTTCTTATTTTCTTGTGTTCGGAACCTAAGCAAACAATATTATCCTAAAAGCAAATACTATGGGAGGTGGGGTAGGGGTGTTGGATGGCGGGGATGGGGGCTACGGGGGTGGGGTTGAAGATGGGGTATGTTGGAGGGTGGGGAGGACACAATCAATATGGAATGCCATTTGTGGAACTTGTTTTCCTTACTTCCACTAGGAAAGTCATTTTCCTTATTTTTAATGAACTTGTTTTCCTTGAGAAAATATCTTTCAGAAATTTTGACCAACCGAACATAGGAAAATAGAAAAACTGAAAAATGTTTTCCTCCGTATCGAACGCACCCTTATTGTTTACAATTATATATTTTTTTCTTTTGATAAAGTAATCATCTTTCCCCACTTGTGGGATTATACTGGGATGTTGTTGTTATAAAGTAATAATCTTATGAATGTGGGTAAACTCCCGTATAGAAGCAATACACCAAAAAGTAGAGAAACCTACAAACTGTCAGAGACCTCATGGTTGAAGATTAACCAAAAACAGGAAGTTATTCATCGAATATACAAAGTAATTATCAACTCTTTCAAAAGATTTCCATGCTCTCCTTCCAAAGGACCCATATAAGTGCTAAAGGGGATATTTCCCATGCCCTACATCTTCGTTCCTTCTTCTAAGGTCCAGCCGTGTAACAGGTCCTTTACTGTTGCCAGCATTATCCACTAAACATGCTCAAGACCAGCGCCCGTCCACCACAACCGGGTAACAACGTGAAAATGCAATAGTAGGACTAACTGACATGTATGATCTTCCTTTTTCCTCCGGTTCTCAGCAGCCAAGATGACCCCTTTTACTGCCAACCATCCAAAACACACACACACACATTCATTGTGCTCTAGGGATCCAGCCCAATAGGTACTGGAAGCCCGACTATATATCACCAGTAATTTGTAACTATTCAAGCACTTTCTTGATGCTGTGTTAATAATAGAATTACATTTTCACTATCAGTGAAAAGAAATAATAATGTGAAATCATCCAGTCTGA
This sequence comes from Anisodus acutangulus, assembly GCA_029783415.1. NCBI lineage: Eukaryota > Viridiplantae > Streptophyta > Magnoliopsida > Solanales > Solanaceae > Anisodus > Anisodus acutangulus. Next base: position 16,092,738 of record CM056495.1, read on the forward strand.
TCGAAATACAAAACACATGTTTTAGCACTTCCTGTAATTTGTTTGTCGTTCTTCAAGGCTATAGACAGGTCCAAGTGTTTCTTTAGTTGCCTACTTCCAGAGGAGCATCTTTTAGCTTCCAAAAAAATGAAACCTAGAGGTACAGGTTTAGAATCAGCAGAGAAATACTTTGGTCATTGAAGTTGTGAAACGACTCGTAGAATTCCAGAAAATCTTTCTCATTCACAAGTACATATGAGGGTAAAGGAATACTATGGAAGAAAGAGAACTGACACAAACTTTTGTTGCAGTAGAGATGTAGAGCAGATCATTATGAAGATTCAATCATTGTTAACATTCCATGTTAAGTTGGGACACCAAAATCATGCACTCAAAACTAGAGAAAGAGTAAAATATTCTAAGTTGTGATTGAAGTTTTGCTAAAACCATTTTTAACTGTGTGCTTGCGTAAATGGGATCAGTTACCACCTTTTATATGTAAATCCAAGAGAACCTCTCCACTTCCGGAATTGTCGAATGTGAATTGCATTCAATGAATATCTTCTAATTTTTGTGATGCCTTAACTCATTTTAGTGCATGTGAAGAGGTGGTGCGCGGAGGCACCAGTAAGGAGGTGTGAGAGTTTGGCTATAACAGGTTTTAGGAGAGGTAGAGGTAGGCCAAAAAAAAAAACTAGAGGGAGGTGGTCAGACAAGACATGACACATCTTCAACTTACTGAGGACATGACCCTAGATAGAAAGGTTTGGGGATTGAGGATTAGGGTAGAAGTATAGTAGGTAGCCGTATGTTGTAGTACTTTTTTTACAAGGGATAGGTAGGGAGCTTGTCTCCTCTTTTCATTTTCTCCCTATTTAGTAGTCTTACCTAGTATTCCCATAGTATCATATTCTTCAATTTTACTATTACCTGTTACTTCGATTGTTTTGTGTATCTTGCTATTTTGTTGTCGTTATTTTTCTTTCTATCCTGCTCTGATTACACTTCTTTTGAGTCGAGGGTCTATCGGAAACCACCTCTTTACCCTACAAAGATAGGCTAGAGGTAAGGTATGTTACATCCTACCCCTCCCCATACCCCACTTGTGGAATTACACGGGGTATGTTATTGTTGTATAACATAGTGCAATTGACACCTAATGTTTATTTATAGCTGCTTTTGCTGATTTTTGTTTACTCCTTTTCTTGTCAAAGAAACCTTTTTTCATGACTGCAAAATTGTATATCGCCACCATATGCCATCAGGAAGACTTTCTTTAATGAATTTGGAACCTGCCTACAAAATGGAGATGGAGAGCATAAGAATTGTCCAGGACATTCAGCATGAATTTTGGCCTCTTGATGAAATAGATCCAGAGAATGCTAAGTTCCCCTGTTGTTTAGTTTGGACTCCTCTACCGGTAGTCTCATGGTTGGCACCTTTCATTGGACATGTTGGAATATGCACAGAGGACGGTTCTGCCGTGGCCTTTTCTGGTTCCAACTTTATTAATGCTGATGATTTTGCATTTGGTTCTGTGGCCAAGTACCTTCAATTAGACAGAAAGCAGGTACTACTTGTTCCGACATGCTCGTACCCTTTTAATTTTTAGTTTTGGCATTATGCCACTCACTAACCTCTCCTTCATCAACCTTAGGGGTCGTATGGTTTCTGGTCGTTTATGTATCAAAGTTAGCATAGCAAATAGCTAATACTCTGTTTGGTAGCTTTTTAGCTGCTTTGTATAAAGTTCAGGGCACCAAGTAGGGTGTTTGGTTATCATTTTACAACCCCACATAACTAAACATGTATATAAGTTATGAGTCAATTTATGTATTATTTTATGCAGGGTAGAAGATGGAATAACTAATACATGAATAAATATACCCTACATAACTCTAACCAGCAACGATACGACTCCTTAATGTATCGCCCTTAGTATTTGTATTCACATGCTGGATGTTGACAATGTCATGCATAACTTCCAACACTTCAACCTGAAACACTATGCTTGAGTTCTATTCTTATTTACCCCCGACAATGAAATAGGCCAATTTGGTTTTACCAACAAAGTATTGACAAGAATTTTCTGAATGTTGAATTATTGGACAGTGCTGCTTTCCACGAAACCTTGCTGCGCACACATGCAAGCATGGGTATAAACACTCAGAGTTTGGGTCTGCACTTACTTGGGATGACGCCATTCAATCAAGTGTTCGTAATTTTGAGCACAAATCGTACAATTTATTCACGTGCAACAGCTATTCCTTTCTTGCTAATTGCCTGAAGAGGCTCTGCTATGGTGGATCAATGGATTGGAACATGATCAATGTTGGGGCTCTTTTATTGTTCAAAGGACATTGGGTTGACAACATCTCAATCTTGAGATCATTTTCACCTTTTATTCTAGTTGTATGCTTTGGCATTTTAATGGTGGGATGGCCTTTTTTGGTAGCATTATTGGCTTTCTCACTTCTTCTTTTAGCATGGTTTATTTTTGCTACTTACTGTTTCAAAAATCTGTTGGATTCCTAGGTTTCTTGTATCACAAATGCTACAAGATTAAAATTTATTAATCCTTAATATGCGAAGAGCTCCAGGGAGACCCGAATGTGTAGATTTGCTACCCAAAATTCCAGTAAATAAGAGGAGAGGTGATATTGTAATGTGCATTACTGATTATTAAGCTCTAGTTAACTTCTCTACATTGTTGCAGAAGAATTGGTATGCTTATCAAGTTACCTGAAAGATAATTGTAGATTATTGTACATGATAAGCGGGATTAGTAAAACTTGGAAAATAGATGTTTATCTGCTATAAGAAATTAAAATATATTGATCGACGGGTAAAAGCAGAGATAATCGAGTTATTCTCATGCCTTGCATCGGGACCAATTTCTCTTCCAAGTTGTGCACCAATCAAATTATTGACATGATCTAAGCTGTGTAGCATGAAGAACAACTATATCAAATTGGCTTTACTCTCAAGTCTTGCTACCAATTAAATATATGCTTCTTCTCAGTCTAATTATGGCCTCATAGATGCAGACCATTTTTATTGAGGAACACGACCAAACAGCAAATACCTCTTAAGCTCAGACTAATTGTGGTTAGTTATACTAATTTCCACTATCTTTATCATTTTATTTAATTCCTCCTCAATTCAATATTTAAGTTTTTAGGTTCTCTAGTACTCGAATTTTTTTATTGACGTACAGATCTCTAACAAGACTAAAAATTTTCTAACAAACATTGGACCTAAAAAAAAAATGTCAGCATGTAGGGGTGTAAAAAGGAAATCGATGAACTGAGTCAAACTGGAAAAAAACCTGACTAGTGCTTTGGTTTGTGATAGAATACTCTGTAGGAATAGGTTTTTCCACTTTCTTAAAATTTAGAGCATTCATTCGTACCCAATTCGAACGGAAAATAAAAAATATTCAATGTGATAATGGCAAGGAATACGATAATGGGTTGTTTCGAGAATTTGGTGATGCTAATGGCATAATTTTTCATTTTTCTTGTCCTCATACGTCCTCACAAAATGGGAAAGCCGAACGGAAAATTCGTACCATTAATAATATTGTCCGAACTTTATTAGCCCATGCTTCCGTACCCCCTTCCTTTTGGCATCATGCACTACAAATGGCTACTTACCTCCTCAACGTACTTCCTACCAAAGGGTTAGCCTATGAACCTCCCCATAAAATTCTCTATAAGAAGAGTCCTTCGTATTCACATCATAGGGTCTTTGGGTGTTTATGCTATCCATTTTTTTCGTCAACTACAATTAACAAACTTCAAGCCCGTTCTACCGCTTGTGTGTTTTTGGGTTATCCATCTAATTATCGTGGTTACAAATGTTTTGATTTATCGTCTAATAAAATCATAATTAGTTGACATGTTCTTTTTGATGAAACTCAATTTCCGTTTGCTAAAGTGACTAGTCCCTTGCCTAGTTCATATAATTTTTTAGATGATGAGGTCTCATCATGTATTATCCATCATTTATCAGACTTGTCCCGTGACCAAAATACCCAGCAGGCCCACTGCCTGCTGGCCCACACAGTCCCGTTACCATTGTTCCGCTGATTCTGCCCAGTGGGCCAGAAACACGGCCCAGTACCGATCTCGATATTATTCCAGCCCACTCCAGTATCAGCTTCCGTACTTATTTCAGTTATTGGGCCAACAAGCCAGTTTGTCACCGTCCCGCACATTGCCCCAAATCCACCCAACTCTACCTCGAGTAAAGGGCTCGTTACTCATAGTCAAAGGGGTATTTTTAAACCAAAACAACATTTTAATCTCAATTTTAATGTTTCTAAATTTCCACTACCACGTAACCCTGTGTCTGCACTACATGACCCGAATTGGAAATTGGATATGACAAACGAATATAATGCTCTAATTGAAAATAAGACGTGGGAGTTAGTACCCCGTCCATCTGGAGTTAATATTATCCGGTCTATGTGGATTTTTACTCATAAAGACAATTCTGACGGTTCTTTTGAGAGGCATAAGACTCGTCTTGTAGGTGATGGTAAAACTCAACATGTTGGCGTGGATTGTGGTGAGATGTTTAGTTCGGTGGTCAAACCGGCTACCATTCGCACTATTCTGTGTTTGGCTCTCTCAAAAGCATGGCCTAATCATCAGTTGGATGTAAAAAATGCTTTCTTACACGGTGATCTTAAGGAGATAGTCTATATGCATCAGCCCTTGAGGTTTTGAGATCCCAATCATCCGCATCATGTCTGTTTGCTGAAGAAGTCATTGTATAGGTTTAAGCAGGCCCCGCGGGCTTGGTATAAGAGGTTTGCAGATTATGTATCTACTATTGCGTTTTCTCACAGTCGGTTTGGTCACTCTCTGTTATATATCGTCGTGGTACTTCTCTGGCATACATTTTATTGTATGTAGATGATATTATATTGACTGCTTATTCTGATGATCTGCGCAAGTCTATCATGTCGCTTCTCAGTTCCGAATTTGCTATTTGGGGCCCTTGAGTTATTTCTTGGGCATTGCTGTCACGCGTCATTCAGGTGGTCTATTTTTATCTCAAATGAAGTATGCTGCGGAGATTATTGAGAGAGCTAGTATGTCATCTTGTAAGTCTACTTCTACTCCGGTTGATACCAAACCGAAGCTGAGTACTACGTCTGACACACCATACGAGGATCCCACTCACTATCGCAGTCTTGCAGGGGCACTTCAGTATCTTACTTTCACGAGACCTGATATTACTTATGCAGTTCAACAAGTGTGTTTATTCATGCATGATCCGCGGATTGAGCATATGCATGCTCTCAAACGCATTATACGGTACATCCATGGAACCCTTGATTATGGATTGCATTTATATCCTTCTTCCGTCTCTACACTTGTGTCATATACAGATGCTGATTGGGGTGGATGTCATGATATCAGACGCTCGATATCTGGTTATTGTATGTTTCTTGGTGATAACTTGGTCTCGTGGTCTACGAAACGCCAGGCTACATTATCGCGATCCAGTGCAGAGGCTGAGTATCTAGACGTGGCTAATGTGGTATCTGAATCATGTTGGCTGCGTAATCTTCTATTAGAATTACACTTTCCTATTCAGAAAGCTACCTTGGTTTATTGTGATAATGTTAATGCAGTCTATCTTTCTGGAAATCCGGTCCAACATTAGTGCACTAAACATAACGAGATGGATATTCACTTTGTTCGCGAAAAGGTAGCTCGTGGACAAGTACGCGTTTTACATGTGCCCTCTAGATACGAAATTGTTGACATCTTTACGAAGGGCCTTCCCTCAGTTCTATTTGAAAATTTTAGGGACAGTCTCAGCGTACGAGAACCGCTCGCTATGACTGCGGGGTGTGATAGAATACCGTGTAGGAATAGGATTTTCCTATTGTGTATTATGGTAATGTTGTATAATTATCATAATTGTAGAATTCTTGTACAAGTCGAATTAGAATATTAGAAGTATAGTAGGAATATGATTTTCCTTATTTGGAGATTGTAAATTGTATATATATACCTACTCACTCAATAAGAATAATCAAGAGATTATTTCTTTCAGTTTGGTATTGACAAAAAAATCTGACCATAATTGGTTTGGTTTGGTATTATCTAAAAAATTCAAACCGAGACCAAACCAACCCGACATTATATATATACGCTTTTTAAAATTATTTTATACATAAAAAATATTTAGTATGTGTGATTTGTAAATATTTCTTTAACTTTGTCATAGTTTTTGTTTCTTAATGTCTTAATACCAAGTCTGAAATTACAATTTTAGCCCACTGTCCATATGTGTTTTATAACTTAATTAAATGAAGCTCAAATTCTTAGTGCGTATACTTTTTCATGTTGTTTGATGAATTCTACTGTACATGTTGCATTTTTAGATGATCCATTACGGTCTTGCAATAGTATTAATTTCTTCATCTTCCTCTACTATTACTTGTCATGGTAGCTTTTTGGACTTACTGCCTTGACCTTGTAGAAGATCCCATTGCTGGTTTTTTGTTCATGAAACTTTGTCAAATTTTTATGACAAAGGTTAAGTTGCTGAACGCTAAAAGTTGAAACTCACAATATATGATATGAATTTCTCTTCTTTGTGGTTTTATGATTCATAGTTTTGCGTGTAATTAGTTACATTTAACTGGATTACGTATGATTGTTTGAAATAATGTGGCATTTACTTCATATTTCAAAAATATCAAGCAATTGTTGTTGTAAGATACTTCACAACAAAACACAAAAACATCCGGAAAAAATGAGAAAACCGAAAAATTCAAGAAGAACCAAAATTAAAAAACCCGACTTTATTGGTTTGATTTGGTGTATAGATATAATAAACCAACACAATTGGTTTGGTTTGGTAAATGAACTACCCGAACCAAATCAACCTATGTACACCCCTACCAGCATGACTAACCTTAATCCCAACTTATTGTATTATCACCTATATGATTTTTTTTTTGTTTCACTGTGCTTATGTTTATAAGAATTTTAAATCTTTTGATGTAATTTTCTTTCATGTGATGATTTTGGTGTACTTTATCTCATTTTAAAACCTTCAATTACCATACTCTCACACCTCACTCTTACCCCTCATCTCCAAATGACTATCATCGCAACCACGTTGCTTCTTTTTTAGCAAAGTTAAATTGCAACTACTGTATTCCATCTTTCCCAATTTATATTACACACTTGACTTTTTAGTTAATCCCAAAAAGAATGATACATTTTTTTATTTGATAATAATTTAATTTTAAATTTTACCTTTTACACTTAACGAGATGATCTATAACTACACAAATATCTTTGGCTTGCTTTAGACCACAAGATTCAAAAGTCTTTCTTTATTTTTTAAACTTCGTGCTCAGTCAAACTACATCTTATAATTTGGGACGGAGGGAGTAGTTAATTTTACACAAGATTGGACGAATAAGATCAAGTTATTGTAAAAATTAGGCGGGCTAATTTCCTTGGCAGACAATCAAAGTTTAGCCACCATTTCAAATGCAATTAGAAAGTCGCCACTCTTTAATATGAAAATAAAACCTAGAAAAAAAATATTCTAGCTAAAACATGAAACAACTCCAGCACATTATATAGGAGTTTGAAAGGTTCTTGGAGTCTCAAACTCCATAATAATTCATGAAGTTAATTAATTTTTATTAATTTAAACTTTAAGAACGATTCATGGAGCTATTTTAGAAGGTTCAAACTCAAGAGATTTTTATGGAGTAGAAATAAGTATCATGCATGAAATAATGATATAATATAAGTATTTTGAGCGAAATAGGTGCATGAAATAGTGTCAAAAGAATTATTTCGATCATGCTATCTGTTTTGAACTGATATATTATTATGGGAGTTTGAAGCACAAGGAAATTTTATGTGTTTATGTCAATTAAGGGATCCGTGAACTTTTATTGTTCTCTATAGAGCTTTTGGCCTAATAGATTTACGTATGGAGTGAATATATATGTTAAGATGGAACTAGTAGCTTATAGTTAACTATAGGATGGAATATTACTAGTGCACTGTTGCACTGCAACCATGCATGGAATATCCTTTCCCTTCCATACCTCCCCGTTCCCCATGGTAAAGTTTTGTCCACGCCCGATATTTATATTAAACGAATAATGAGCAAGACATATACGTCTTGTATACAGATATTACTTTCACTTTGAGTTTTAACTATTAAGATCAAATTATTTAATTTAGTTTAAGCACTCGGAACAGATAACTATTTACCTTCCTAGCCCTCCCTTGTTTGTTTCCCTTTCTCTTTCCTTCCTACATCACCCCACTGCAATGAATGCTCTTTGCTGACTCAGGCTAATCCAGCCAAACTTGTACAGTTGTACCATATGTACAAGCCATCTAACTGACAATTCATGAAAAGGTAAGAATTTCTGAACGAACTGGAAGCATGTGAAAAGAATAAAGAAATAGCCACTTGATAATTAACTTTCTAATTGATCGAAAAATAGCACGAGATCTCAATTTACAGCAGTGATGTAGAATAGAAAAAAAAGGGCATTTCACAATAAGCATTTAATATTGATAGGCTGGCAGCCTGGCTGGTGGTCATTAGTTTAGGAAAATTTGGATTTTGAACAAGTTATCTACAGGTTTGGTTGAGTGGTCTCAATGCATTTGAACTACTTGTTTAGAACATGGATTTATGTGATTGCATTGAGCTGTATGCATTTCACTTGACGATTCACCAGTCAATCTTCTCTAAATGAGCATCTATTACAATAGACTACAAAGATTGAATGTGAAAATGAATGCAATGCCGATGGCAGCTTAAGCCATTTTTACTATAAGAAAAGAAGAAAAACTGTTGGCTGCTACTTGAGACTTAATGACCAACACCTCTCCTGTTATAATGTAGGATATTTCTTGCAATAGCTGAAAGGAATTCCCAGTGCCAATTGTATCTCAACGCTATGGTCTACCACACAACTTTGTCACAACAAGTGGCTTTTCTCCGAGTCTTCAACCCGTGTGTGGAAGACAAAGCTTGGGAATGCAGTAGTGATATCCCTGTAAAGCACAAGAAATCAATATTTTTAGAGCTTTACTTCTTAGTGAAAAATTCAACGGTTTTCATGAAAGCACAGTACGGTGTAGGAAGAGAACATGGAAAAGTTTCGACTTCTCTCTGGTTTGCTACCAAAGAAAGGAAGCAAAACCACACAGTAGAAATCCAATTTTCTTTTTACCACATGCATATAAGGTATTCCTCCTGTGAGAGGAGAGAATTTGGCCAAGCAAATGACCCACCGAACAAATTTATAAAGGCAAAGGACATTGAAAAAAAAGGATAACACATGATTAAGGATGTTCATATCTTGTGTCCGGAAATTTTTTACTACTCGGAGATCATGAGTAGCTACCACAAGCTTCCTTCTTTCTTTGTTTGGGGTTTAAAACACCAGAAGTTTCTTTTCCTAATTAGCCTTCACGAATTCTTTGTTGAACCAAATGAGAAGTTTTCCTTCTTTTGGGTTTGGGGGCTGAAAGAAATAATCCCCTTTTCCTATTCTACTTCTAAATCCTTATTCTACCATAATTCTAACTATACAATTATGGTAGGTGTATAACACTAATTAAGGTATCATTTTTTATTACAATATACTACAAATATATATACCATATATACACCTATTATTTCTGGCCGAGAGAGGCCCACTGGCCGAGAGGCCGAGAGGCCCAATTCTGGTCTGGCCGAGACAGCCCACTGCGAGGCCCAATTCTGTGATATATATGTGATATACACTGCTGTATATTCAGTGTATATCACATGTATATTGCTCTATTTAACACACCCCCGCAGTCATAGCGGGCGGTTTTCGAACGTTGAGACTGTCCCTAAAATCTTCAAAGAGAACCGCTGGTAGACCCTTTGTAAAGATGTCTGCAATTTGATAACGAGACGGGACATGGCATACGCGAACTTGACCCTTTGCAACCTTTTCCCGGACAAAGTGAATATCCATTTCGATATGCTTGGTGCGTTGGTGTTGAACGGGGTTACCTGAGAGGTAGATGGCACTAATGTTATCGCAATATACCAAGGTTGCCTTCTGAATGTGACAATGAAGCTCCAAAAGCAAATTACGTAGCCAACAGGACTCGGAGACCACATTCGCTACCCCTCGATATTCTGCCTTCGTGACCGAGCGTGACAGAGTTGCTTGACGTTTTGCCGACCATGAGACCAAGTTGTTGCCAAGGAACATACAGTAGCCAGAAGTCGACCATCTGGTGTCGGGACAACCACCCCAATCAGCATCCGTGTAAGAGACAAGTGTGGATGTAGATGAAGGATACAAGTGTAACCCATAGTCCAGTGTCCCCTGAAGATACCGAATGATGCGTTTGATTGCATTCATGTGCTCAACCCTGGGATCATGCATGAATAAACACACCTGCTGAACCGCATATGTAATATCCAGTCTGGTAAAGGTAAGATACTGGAGGGCCCCTGCAAGACTGCGATAGCGGGTCGGGTCCTCGTATGGTGCACCTGCTGCGTCACTCAGCTTTGGGTTTGCATCAACCGGTGTGGAAGTGGACTTACAGGATGACATCCCTGCTCTCTCGATGATCTCAGCAGCATACTTCCGTTGAGATAGAAACAAGCCACCTGAATGACGCTTGACGGCAATCCCCAAAAAATAACTCAACGGCCCCAAGTCCTTCATAGCAAACTCAGAACTGAACATGGTCATAATAGATTGGCGCAAGGCATCGGAAGAGGCGGTCAAGATGATATCATCTACATACAACAGAATGTAGGCCAAAGAAGAACCACGGCGGTAGATGAACAAGGAATTGTCTGATCGGCTATGAGTGAATCCAATAGTTGAAACAAAGTCAACAAACCTCGTGTACCAGGCCCTCGGAGACTGCTTAAGCCCATATAAGGACTTCTTCAACAAACATACATGATGAAGACGGTTTGGATCCCTGAAACCCAAAGGCTGATGCATATAGACTGTTTCCTTGAGATCACCGTGTAGGAAAACATTTTTGACATCCAACTGATGAATTGGCCAAGTCTTTGACAGAGCCAAGCTAAGCACAGTGCGAATGGTAGCCGGTTTGACCACCGGACTAAACGTCTCCCCACAATCAATTCCAACCTGCTGAGTCTTACCATCACCAACAAGTCGTGCCTTATGTCGAGCAAAGGACCCATCTGAATTCTCCTTATGAGCAAAAATCCACATAGACCTGATAATATTAATACCATATGGACGGGGCACCAACTCCCACGTCTTATTATCAATAAGAGCATTATATTCATCACCATAGCAATTTTCCAATTAGGGTCATTTAATGCGGACCACGGGATGGCGGGGCAAGGGGATTTAGGGACATCGAATGTAAATTAAAATGTCTTTCAGTGTAAAAATACCCACGACTCCGAGTGACCGGTCTATGACTCGATGAAGAATTGAGGGAATTTTGGGAATTCTCTGGGCTCGGGACGGGTAGCCCAGCGAGCGATGGGCTCTTGGCCCAAATCGGTAAATCTTTGGGCTCGGTTTACGGACCAGTTCGAGTTGGCGGGCCCAATTGCTTTGGAACTGCTCGATGGCGTGCTGGATGTGGCGTTATTGTGGGGCCCGTGAGCGATGGGCCATTGGAGGATTTTAGTGCAGGAGATGTCCGAAAAATTCTGAATAATATACGGGGATATTTGGTCATCCAAAATATTATATGACTTAGGTTCGGGAGTATGAACTTTCGTAAATGGGAATTGAGTTTCATCAAAAATGACATGGCGATTGATTATGATTTTTTTGGAGGATAAATCAAAATACTTATAACCACGATGATTTGACGGATAACCCAAAAACACACACGGGGTAGACCGAGCCTGAAGTTTGTTAATTGTGGTGGATGGGAATAACGGATAACACAAGCACCCAAAAATCCGAAGGTGGGAATAAGAAGGGTTCTTATTATATAGGACTTTGAGGGGGGAAGAGTATGTCAGACCTTTAGACGGAATTATGTTCAGCAGGTAAGTGGCCATTTGTAGAGCATGATGCCAAAAATATGGAGGTATGTAGGCATGTATTAGGAGAGTTCGGACAATGTTATTTATAGAACGAATTTTGCGTTCGGCTTTCCCATTTTGTGAAGATGTATGAGGACATGAAAAATGAAAATTTATCCCATGAGTAGCACAAAAATCTCGAAACTCCCTATTGTCATACTCTTTCCCATTATCACATTGAATATTTTTTATTTCTCTTTCGAATTGAGTACGAATGAACGCTCTAAATTTTATGAAGACGGAAAACACTTGTGATTTATTCGCAATTGGAAACGTCCACAAAAATCTAGAATAATCATTTAAAAAGAGAACATAATATCGATGACCCATTGAACTAAGAACAGGAGATGTCCATAAGTCGCTATGAATAATGTCAAATGACATAGAAGTATGGGAATTGGAGTCTACAAATGGCAACTTAACAATTTTTCCTAATGAACAAGACTGACAAATTGGAGTACGACTTGTACCCTTACAAGAAATCAAGCTATTTTTATCTAAAGCTGATAAAATAGAAGATCCCGGATGACCCAGACGAGCATGCCACATGGAAGGAGAGATGGCTGCAAAAGCTGATGGCAAGACTGGACTCGATGGACTGAAATCGGGCATGATAGGATACAGATCCCCCCTACTATCACACCTCATGAGATGACTCCCCGTCTTGAAATCCTTCACAGAGAAACCGAAAGGATCAAATTTAATGAAAGCAATTGTCATTTGTGAATTTTCGGACAGACACTAAATTTTTAATCAATTTAGGAGCATGTAAAGTATTTTTCAAGAGGAGTGGTGGATTAGGAGGAGACAATGTTTTCTGACCATACCCTATAATTGGAATAGAACTGCCATTACCAACAATTATCCCCCGAGGGGTGCTCAAATTGGAAAAAGATGAGAGAGTACCTGATTCGAAAGTCATGTGAGTAGTGGCCCCGGTGTCCATGTACCAATTTGGGTCCGATTGGGACAATCCCAATATGTGCATCGCGGCCTCGATATCGGTCTGAGTGGGGCCTGCTGCATGATGGGCTTGCGGAGGACGGGGCCCAAGGACGCCATTTCGTGATGCTGCTGGGCCGTAGGTGATGGATACACTGCTGTTGGGCCCATCGGCGATGGGCCTCCAACTGGCTGGCGTTGAGCCTGGGCGATGGCCGGCCACCGTGAAAGCGTGGCTGGAGGGTGTGGGTTCCATTGCCAATGGCCCCACTACTGGGCCCACGGTGGTGGTGGCCCACTGTACCCTGGATGGGACCCACCGCCTGTTTGTTGCTCACCGGAACCGCCACTAGAACCACCTCGTTTGCCCCCGCGGTTTTTGTTATTTTTGCGATTATTCTTGCCGCCACCATTATTATGGTTTTGGCCCAAATTATTAACAAAACCCGAAGAACTAGGAGAGGATGCCACCATGACAACTGGGCTTGCTCCGGTAGCCGCCTTTTTAGCCAAACCGGCTTCTTCCAACGTCAGCATGGAGCGGGCTTGATGAAAGTCGGGAAGAGGGTTGCTTTGGTGAAGGAGAGTTCCAACACCATTATAGGCCTCCGAAAGCCCGGCAACCAACTGTAGAACTAGACGATTATTTGTTACTGGTGCGCCAACATTACAGAGTTGATCCGCCAATTCCTTTAGTTTCTTGCAATATGCAGAAACGTTCGGAAATACGTCCATTCGAACGAGAGAGAATTCCTGCTCGAGTGTGACGATACGGGAATATTGGTTGTCTTGGAATATGTCACGCAATCTATTCCATGCAGCCATAACCGTGGTATCGGGCTCCATAATCGTCTGTAGAAGGTCCACTGAAATAGTGGCGTATATCCACCGAAGAACGGTAGCATCAAGTGTAATCCATACCTCAGGATCCTCCGCATGAAGGGGTCTAGCGGGAGGAATTATGTGATGAAGAACTTGATAAGAGATAGCGTGAATTTTAAACAACTCCGCCCACGTTGCATATTGAACGTTTTTCATCTCAAGGACAATAGGGACACTGAGCTTGATATTGGAAACCGTGAGGGCAGGGTGAAAATTGTTCTTAGACATATTTGAAAGAACAAGGAAGGAGGTTAAATTTAAGAGAGGTTTTTGAGAGCGGAAGACAAAATTTTTAGAGAGAAAACCCGAGGGGGGGAGGTTCTCGGCCACAAGAAAAGTTGAGAGAAAACTTTTGTGTAGACCTAGGCTCTGATACCATGAAAGAAATAATCTTCTTTTCCTATTCTACTTCTAAATCCTTATTCTACCATAATTCTAACTATACAATTATGGTAGGTGTATAACACTAATTAAGGTATCCTTTTTTATTACAATATACTACAAATATATATACCATATATACACCTATTATTTCTGGCCGAGAGAGGCCCACTGGCCGAGAGGCCGAGAGGCCCACTGCAGTGCAGCCGAGACAACCCTCATGAGGCCCAATTCTGTGATATATATGTGATAGACACTGCTGTATATTCAGTGTATATCACATGTATATTGCTCTGTTTAACAGGAGCGCAGGAGGTTAGAGGTTTAGTTTCTCCTCAAGTTTTCTCCCCTTCACCCTCTTCCTATTTAAACAAAACAAGTGTGGGGAAGAGAAAAAGAAGAGCGAATGAAGAAAAAAAGGGCAGCCCATACCACAAGGATCTATTGTAGAAAGAGATTGTTTCCACGCTTGAACTCATGTGATAGCAGCAACTTTACTAGTTACGCCAAGAGCGAATAAAGAAGACAACAAGAAAAGTAAACATTTCAAATTCAGAGCTAATATCTGGTGGCTTACAGGGTGGTTGAATCAACAATAATAAAAGCACAGAAGCCATGATAGAGAAGAAGAGTTAACATACTTTAAATAGGGAAGAGTGATTTTCTTCAGCAATGAGGGGTGTCTAACAACGAACTCTTTCCAGTCCCTCTTATCAATCTTACCATCCCCATCAGCATCACAAAATGTCTGTCAGAAACATGGAGACATAAAGATTATGATATGCAGACATGGGTTTCAAAGAAAATATTCACCTTGACGAAAGCATACCTTATCAATAATTTGCTCGACCAGTTCATCGGATAACTTCATTTCAGATTCCATCAGAATTGCAATTGCCATTTGCTTAACCTAAATGAGGAAACTTTCCAATAAATTCATTTGATAAATGCATCAATCAACTTTGCATTCAAAGTAGTTTTCAAGACATTATCAGATCTATATTCTAGTTTCAATTTCAGAATCAATCAACTTTCTAGGTTCAAATTGGTGGAAACTAATCGAAGTTATATAGTTTATAGCCTGTAATTATGTAAGAAAAGGTTATATTCCTTTGCTCCCAGTATTTCTAAATCAAGTGCAGGTTATCAGCTATTGCTATATTTGAATCAAAAGTAGTATTGAAAAAGCATCTGGTAGTATCACATCCTTTGGAGTAGAAAAGAACATCAAAGCTGTTGAAAGTATAATTCTCAAACTTGCTTACTCACTTCTTCTCGCTCAATGAACCCAGTTTGACGTAAATCATACAACCTAAAAGCAACTGCAAGAGAACCAAAAAAGAAAGTGTAACGATGAATTACACATACCAGATGACTTGAATAGAACAACTATTAACAACGTAAACTTATAGTCTATTTTGTCTCCTACTGGAGCATAGGGATGGAAGATATTAAGTGCATGGATAAATTCCTCAAACTCAATGACTCCATTCTGCTTTTCATCAAAAAGATCAAAAACCTGCAGGAAAGGAACTGGAAAGTTCATTAATGTGAGAAATTATGGGAAAAAATATATTATTGAATTGTTGTATCTACATGATTACACTGAGCTCTATTTATAGACACTCCATTACAATCTTTTTCCTAGTAGAAAACTATATATGAAATTCTATTCCTATTCTACTTTACAATCA
Source organism: Anisodus acutangulus (assembly GCA_029783415.1). Taxonomy (NCBI): domain Eukaryota; kingdom Viridiplantae; phylum Streptophyta; class Magnoliopsida; order Solanales; family Solanaceae; genus Anisodus; species Anisodus acutangulus. Next base: position 16,108,712 of record CM056495.1, read on the forward strand.
TTTTCTTACTAGGATACTATATATGAAATCATATTCCTATTCTAACACTTCCCCTCAAGCTGGTGCATACAAGTCATATGTACCGAGCTTGTTACAGATGTATTAATACGAGGATCACTGAGGGACTTGGTGGAAATATCTGCAGGCTGATCACTTGACTTCATAAATTTTGTAATAATATCACCGGAGACTATACCTGATCTAGATTGAGCGACCTCAATACCTAGAAAATACTTCAGTCTGCTGAGATTTTTAGTACGATTCATGCCAAACTCCTGAATTACCGTGCTGAATTTCCAAATCAGGTTCTAGGAGACTGTTTCAGACCATAAAGTGACCGACACAATCGACACACCATGTTAGACTCTCCATGAGCAACAAAACCAGGTGGTTGCTCCATATAAACTTCCTCCTCAAGGTCACAATGGAGAGAATATCATACTTCACGAATGTATCCAAGCCTATTACAATAACTACACCTAGGTTGAGATCTTCTAATAAGACCTCTTTCTCATCGCTTTTTCATGGACTGTGATGTGCGATTTTCTAATCTCCTCCTTAAGGATTTTGAAGTAATCATAAGACTTGAAGTTTTAATTCTCGTATTTTTGGAATTAAACATATCAAAACTGAGAGACGTGGTGAAATATGTCTTGAAAGATGGATGAAATCCGAGAAACACAACCCAAGAAGAAAATCACCGAGATCTGACTGGAAAAAGGTGCATGTGTGGCGCGTGGATCTGACGCGCTAGACGGAGCTGAAACTTCGAGCGACACGTGGTAGTGCGTGAGTGGGTATTTGCCAGAGCTGCTGACTAAGTTTTGGTCGGAAGGGACTGATCTACCTCGTGGTGGTGTTGAAATTTGCGGAATAGTCCTCAAATCACTTCACAGATCATGAATTGTTTTGGTTTCAGACTGATCATTCCAGAAAGAGATTAGAGAGCCATCAACTTGAATCAAATGGTAGTAGCGGTTTATTTGGTCAACATAATGGAAGCCAAAGATCCTGAGTCACATGCAGCAACGGCTTTTACAAAAGCAACAACCCTCTCATGTGCAGCCCCATCTTCCTATGTCATCCTCATTGTAGAATAGTCCTCAGATCACTTCACAAACTTCTCCACCAGTATCACTTTCTCCTTTGGCAACCCCTTCCTCAATGTCTCCAATGCCACAACATCATCTAAAACACCTATTTCCGGCTTATGAGCTTGGACGAAATGCACAAACTAGGGGTAGTAGTTTAATTACTCAAATTGGCAAGCAAAGGCCACACCAGACAGGACATCTATGTTGTCACTAGAAATATTGCATGGTGACTGATTTGCTTTTTTGAAAATTGTTGGACATTTGCGCAACAATTAGTTTCTCACTAGCTTGAACCTGGTCTATGTTGTGGTGGTGTTGATTCTGTACAACACCACTGAATGGAGATGTGACACTAGTAGCCACCGAAAAAATTATGCACAGTGGTGATTTTGTTTTTCGAATCTTCGTTGGAATATTGCACAACAGATACTTTCTTACTAATACTATGGAAAAGAAGGACGCAAAACATCCACTTCCAGATTGATCATGAATTGTTTGGTTTCAGAGGTATCATTCCAGAAAGAGATTAGAGAGCCATCAACTTGAATCAAATGGTAGTAGCAGTTTATTTGGTCAGCATAATGCAAAGAAGCCAAAAATCCTGAGGCTCCTGCAACATCGGATTTTACAACAGCAACAACAACTCTCCCATGCGCAACCCCATCTTCCTATGTCATCCTCATTGCAGAATAGTCCTCAGATCACTTCACAGACTTCTCCACCAGTATCACTTTCTCATTTGGCATCCCCTGCCTCAATGTCTCCAATGCCGCATCATCAACCAAAACATCCATTTCTGACTCATGGGCTTGGACAAACTGCACAAATTGGGGGTAGTAGATCACTTACATTGAAAACATTATGGACATTGTACTCACTTGGTAAGTCAATCTTGTAGGCATTGTCATTGATCTTCTCAATTGAGGAAAACACACCTTTCGAAAGTGAACCCAAACCCAATCATCCGTGATATGACCCGAGTGAGCAAGGGAGCTCCAAGAATTACAATCCATGTTCATGAAGAGAGGAGCGTTGGAAGAACTTGAAGAGAATATCTCACGAGTGTATAATGTTTGGATGATAGCTTGGGAGGATATTGAAGAAGAAGAATACAAGAAAATGGGTCATTTCACAAAGTGGCTAAAGAAGAACCCATGTGGGATATTTGTGCAAAGGCCACTTTTGGGTCTTTGTTGTAATAGGCATAACTATAAATACTTGCCTTAGTTTCATTTGATAGAGGTGGATTTTGAATGGAAATTATATTTTCATAGAATTCTACTTAGACATATAATTAGTGGTAATCTTAATTAGAGTTTAATTTCATAGTTGTTGAAGAACCTTGTCCATGGATTCTCACATGAGCCATGCTCACTTGTGAAATTCATCTATAGTGTAGGTGCTCTTGGTTATTTCTATTGGAGGGTTTGGTAACCAATCCAAGTTTGTCTTTAGATCATTACCATTTGTGTCTCACTTTTATCTTTAATTTCTTGTAATTTTAATTCATTGTTATCTTGTGTTTAAATTCTTAGAGTTTCCCATTAGGATTCTATCAATCCGATTAGAAGTTCACTCTCCCTCGGCCTTTGTTTTGTCTTTTGGTCACACTTGTGTTGATCTTCTCTATGTGTTCCTTCACCTTAGCATGAATCTTCATCATTTCGATTGCTCTTTGTTTTGCATCTAAACTCACAACAACATCACTAGACAAATGGATTAAGGTTAAGGGAAACAAAGTATTAAAACCATAGCAAACTTCAAATGGAGTCATGCCAATAGAGGAGTGGAGATACCTATTATATGAAAATTCCATTAAAGGTAAATGGTCCTCCCATGAAGTTGGTCTTCCTCTAACCACACACCTAAGCATGCTCCCAAGAGTCCTATTCACTACTTCGATTTGTCCATCCGTTTGAGGGTGACAAGAAGTAGAGAACACGATCTTGGTGCCAAGTGCACCCCATAGACTCTTCCAAAAATGACTAAGGAATTTGGAATCCCCATCACTAAAAATAGTGCGAGGTACCCCATGCAATTTAAGCACATGAATAACAAACAAGGATGTCACACGAGATGCATCATCACACTTGTGACATAGTATGAAATGGGACATTTTGAGAATCTATCCACTACCACAAAAATACTATCATGATCCCTTTTGGTCCTTAGTAGACCCAAAACAAAATCCATAGAGATGTCTACCCAAGGGCTATTAGGAGTATGGAAAGAGGTATACATACCTTGAGGGTGAGTCTTGAACTTGGCTTGCATTCTAGGCATTGTCCACAAAGCCTATCCACACCATGTCTCATCTTGGGCCAATAGAATTGCTCCTTGAGGATGTCAAGAGTTTTGGCAACTCCAAAGTGACCCATCATGCCTCCACTATGTGCTTCCTTCACGAAAAGTTTGCTCCATGAGCTTTTGGGAACACATACTCTACCATTTTTTAACAAGAACTCATCCACCAAATTGGAACCGGTAAACCCTTTTTCCTTGAGCTAACTCTTCACAAACCACTTTGAAATCGAAGTCATTGGGGTAGAACCCCTTCAAACTTTCAAATCCCATCATTTTAGAAGTCATGGCATTCAACAACAGAAATCTCCTAGACAAAGCATCCACCACAACGTTCTCCTTTCCCCGCTTGTAGGTGATCACATAAGGAAATGACTTAATAAATTTCACCCATTTTACATGCCTCTTGTTGAGATTAGATTGACCCTTCAAGTGTTTCAAGGATTCATGGTCCGAACGGATCACAAACTCTTTATGCCATAATAGTGTTGCCAATGAGCTAACACCCTCACTAGTGCATACAACTATTTATCATAGGTAGAGTAGTTCAAAAAAGCCCCTTTTAACTTTTCACTAAAGTAGGTCAATGGTTTCCCTTCTTGCATCAAGACTCCACCAATGCTAATACCCGAAGAGTCACATTCAATCTCAAAAGTCTTCTCAAAATCCAGCAATTGCAATAATGGAGAAGTACTAAATTTCGCCTTCAATTCTTGAAAGACCTTCTCTTGTTCATCTCCCCATATAAAAGGTATATCTTTCTTGATCAATTCGGTTAAAGGAGCGGCAATGGTACTAAATCCCTTCACAAATCTCCTATAGAAACTTGCCAACCCATGAAAACTCCTTAAATCGGTTGCATTTTTAGGAGTTGGCCAAGTTCTAATGGATTCGACCTTCTCTTCATCAACCTCCACGTCATCCATACTTACCACAAAATCCAAAAATATCACCCGGTCAACACAAAATGAGCACTTCTTGAGATTAGCATACAACCTCTCACACAACAAGACATCAAAAACTTACCTCAAGTGGCATACATGATCCTCAATAGTCTTGATATAGAAGAGAATGTCATCAAAATAAACGATGATAAACTTATTGATGAAAGGCTTCAACACATGGTTCATCGACCTCATGAAAGTGCTAGGCGCATTGGTGAGACCTAATGGCATGACAAGCCACTCATATAGCCCAAACTTGGTTTTGAAGGACGTCTTTCACTCATCACCGGGGTGCACGCGGATTTGGTGATATCCACTTCGAAGATCAATTTTAGAGAACACACTTGAGTCACATATCTCATCCAACATATCATCAAGTCTAGGGATAGGATGTCGATACTTCACCGTTATTTTGGTAATGGCTCTACAATCGATACACATCCTCCAAGTGCCATCTTTCTTAGGAACAAGTATCACGGGCACGACACATGGGCTAAGGGTCTCATTCACTAGCCCTTTGTCAAGTAGCTCTTCGACTTGCCTTTGCAATTCTTTAATTTCTTCTGGATTGCTCCTATATGACGGTTTGTTGGGGATTTAGGAACCCGGTATAACATTAATTTGATGTTCACTGCCCCTCAATGGAGGCAATTTTTTGGGCATCTCCTTCAGAAATAAGCTGTCATATTCCTGCAAAAGAGAAGAAACAATACTAGGCAAAGTGCTAGTAACTTGGTTAGTATATAACAAGAGATCTTTGTTGACAAGGCACACCATAAAATGCCCCTCATCAACTCCTTTCAAACAATTGTTTGGTTTGGCAAGTGGACACATCTTAACTTTCCCCTTTGTTACCCTTTGTCCCTCTTGGCTAAGTAAAGACTCTTTCTCAACCTCCTCCTTTTGAACCCTCTCCCGAAGCTCCTTCATGATTCTATAGTCCTCAACAAACAAGTTAGAAGCAAGAGTTTCTCATGTCACTCTTGTTTTCACTCAAGTCTCATTTCATTCTAGTGTTCTTCCAATGTTGGTGATGAAACTCGAATCCAATCAATCTCACATGTATGCTAAGTCTTGTGGAAGAATGAATTTTTGTTAGATAGAAAGACGTACGACTCAAATCTAACGGACGGAGTCAATAAACTTCAACGAAATAAAAGAAAAAAAAGCATAAGAAGAATTAGCACGAAATGAAAATTCGGACTCAAGAACTAGCTAACAATCAAGTAAGAAATGAGAAGGAAAGAAGAAAATTCGAATTTCAACACTTAGAAATTCTTTTGGAAATTTGGGATGAAAGTGATGGAATTCAAGAATTAATTAGCAAATAAGTAGGTTTAATTATTAGTTTTTAATTAATTAGAAGGATAAAAGACAAGAAAATTAGAAGAAGAAATCAAACCGGAAGAATTTCGGATGAATTTTGATTTGAAAACTTGGGACAATTTTGAGCCTTTTTGGGTGCTATAGCACTATTAAGGCACTTGAAAAAAAACTAAGTGTCAAATTTCACTCACTGAAATTGTGGGCCACGCGCCAACAGGGCGCTGAGGCCTTGCTTGCTGAGTTGGCACTGACGTAGTGCTGATGTGGCACAAGGACGTGGATTTTCAGTGTTTTTTTTGTTCTAAAAATCTGCCCAAAATTGAGGACCCACCAAACCTTGAGCCTTCCTTTTTGGCCGTACAAACACCTTTTGCAAAGTTGACTTGAAAATTTGGATCAAAAATTCATTTTGGGTATCTTCTTCATCATGAATTTATGAATATGACTCATGAACATGAAGAACACCCAATTTTGTAATCTACCTCAAATCAACTCCAAATTGCACCAAAATTTAAATCCGAGCTCCTCTTGATTAGTAGAACAAAACCTAATAACACTTGAAGCCAATAGAACCCTCCTTTACCAAAACTCATTTTCAAGTTTCAAATCTTAAAACTCCAACAATGGTAGAATGCTCAAAATACCCCCAAATTGAACGAAACTTCAACTAACACTAGGGAACAAGAATCTAGTGTCAAAACAACAAAATTAACACAAAGGTTTTTTTTGGAATTTGTTTTTCTTTCTTTCTAGAACTAAGGATGAAGAATTGATTGAACAATTCTTCTACCAAGCTCTGATACCAAATGATAGAGTCCTAATGGGAAACTCTAAGAATTTAAATACAAGATAACAATAAATTGAAATTGCAAGAAATTAAAGATAAAAGTGAGACACAAATGGTAATATCTAAAGGCAAACTTGAATTAGTTACCAAACCCTCCAAAAGAAACAACAAAGAGCACCTACACTGTAGATGAATTGCACAAGTGAGCATGACTCATGTGAGAATTCATGAACAAGGTTCTTCAACAACTATGAAATTACACTCTAATTAAAATTACCACTAATTACCACTAATTATATGCCTAAGTATAATTCTATGAAAATATTAATTGTCATCCAAAATCCACCTCTATCAAATGAAACTAAGGCACGTATTTATAGTTATGTCTATTACAACAAATTCCCAAAAGTGGCATTTGCACAAATAAGCCCACATGGGTTCTTCTTTAGCCGCTTTGTGAAGTGACCCCTTTTCTTGTATCTGCTTCTTCTTCAATATCCTCCCAAGCTATCATCCAAACATTATACACTCGTGAGATATTCTCTTCAAGTTCTTCCAACGCTCATCTCTTCATGAACATGAATTATAATTCTTGGAGCTCCCTTACTTGGCCACAAATGAATGGTCTTGAGCTCGCTCGGGTCATATCACTTTCTCTAGCAAATCAACATGTTTAATAGTACTCTCTCACAAAATGATTTCAGTTTGCAAGAATCAGATGGTAGAATTTGTTTTTTTCCTCAAAGAAAGTAACTTTAACAATGAGCAGCAACAACAACAACACACCCAGTATAATCACACAAGTGGAGTCTGGAGAGGATAGAGTGTACGCATACCCCTACCTTAGTAGATAGAGAGGCTTTTCCAAACGACCCTCGACTCAAGAAAAAACATGAATGAGCAACATCAAAAAGAATCAAGCAATATTCTGAGTAAAGTTTTTGCTTTTTTCATTATTTTGGATGGATTTTGCAATTTTATGTACTTTTTAGTTCCTAAATATGCTGAATGTAAGTGCACTAATATCAAAAAAATTGTCACAAATTATCAATTGGAACAGAGTGATTATCAATTTAAGTAATAAAGCAATAACAAAAATAAAAAAGCAAAATCACAAAAAAAGAAAGAATTACTCACCTTATGTATCAAACCATCATCGATAATAGAACAACTCAACTTCTTAAACAACTCGTACAATGCTTCCACTTCATTTACATTAACTGAAAATCATAATTCACAAAAAAAAAAATGTTCAACCTTTTCCGTTCCAAATAAAAAAAAAAATTAAAAAAACTTAAGAAAAAGAAAGAAGAATGTTAATTATACATCTGGATTCTCGAGCAACAATATTAGAACTTCAATGAGTTGCAACTATTGGGGAAAATGCAGCACAAATTTTCTGAGTGTGTCAAAGAACTCGAACTCTGGAAGAAAAAAAAAACAATCAATTCTATTGCAAAGATAGACAACTTATGTTATGTAAAAAGAAAGATCGTTGAAAAGGTACCAGAGAATTGCGGGTGGAATCCATTGATTTGTATCACATTCTCTATAATAGTGAAATTCTTGTCGGTAAGATTCTCATTTATGTAATATATACAGGTGTTTATAATTACAAACTTAATTGTATAAACATCTTTACTTTACCTAATTACACTAAAATAATAATTACAGAATATTTATTTATTCTCTATCACACCCCATCAGTCGGAGTGGGAGGAGGCCGGACGCTGAGACTGGATCTGAAGTCAAGGAACAACTGCCGAGGAAGTCACTTAGTGAATATATCTGCGTACTTATAGGAAGAGCGAACATGTAACACCCGAACATGGCCCATGGCAACCTTCTCACGAACAAAATGAATATACATCTCAATATGTTTGGTTCGTTGATGCTGAACCGGGTTATGAGACAAGGAAACAGCAAATATGTTATCATAGTAGACAAGAGATGTCTTACGTAAGGGACAATGAAGCTCTAGAAGAAGGCTTTTGAGCCAACAGATATCGACAATAATGTTCGCAACACCTCTATATTTTGCTTCTGCACTCGAACGGGAAAGCGTGGCTTGCCGTTTGGCAGACCACGAGATGAGATTATTACCCAAAAATACACAGTAGCTGGAAGTAGATCGACGTGTGTCCGGACAACTGCCCCAATCGGCGTCCGTATATGATATCAGTCTGGTCGGTGCAGATGGCTAAAGATGTAATTCGTAGTCAAGAGTACCATTAACATACCGAATGATACTCTTAAGAGCAGTAAAGTGAGGCTCCATGGGAGCATGCATGAACAAACACACCTACTGAACGGCATAGGCAATATCGGGCCTAGTGAAGGTAAGATATGAAGTGCACCAGCAAGACTCCTATAAAGAGAAGGATCGAGCACCAGATCCCCGTCATTGGCACTGAGTTTTGACTTCGAGTCGACTAGAGTGGGCATGATCTTATAGTTTGCCATTTTAGCCCTGTAAATAATTTCTTCGGCATACTTACGATGACACAGGAATATTGCATTTTCGGATCTGGTCACTGAAATCCCCAAAACATAACCCAACTTACCCAAATCTGTCATAGCAAATTCGAATTTGAGCAGGGTAATGATCTCGTGTTTCAGCACATCAGTTGAGGCAGTCAGAAAAATATCATTCATATAGAGTAAAAGGTATGCAGTGTCATTACTTTGATGAAAAATAAAAAGTGAATTATCACTTTTGCTGCACACAAACCTGATCTGCATGATGAAAGTGGCAAAGCGCTCATACCAAGCCCTAGGGGCTTATTTCAAGCCATAGAGTGACTTTTGAAGACGACATACATACTAAGGAGTCTCTGGATGCACAAAGCCAGGCGGTTGATGCATATATACGCTTTCTTTCAAATCCCTAAGTAAGAATGTATTTTTCACATCAAGTTGATGAATCGGCCAGTTCTTTCCCATAACTATGCTCAAAATAATGCGAATTGTGGCTGGTTTAACCACTGGACTGAAGGTCTCACCACAATCAACTCCCTCTTGTTGCCCCGTGCCATTTGCCACATGTATCTTTGAATTTGTGACGATATATCCATATGAAATAAATCGCATTCACCCCTCGGGTCTTGGGACAAGATTCCAAGTGCATTGTGTAGTGAGCGCATTAAATTCCGCACACATGTCCGCATTCCAATTCGGGTCAAACTTGACTAATTTTGGGGTTTTAGGTATAGGTAAGATAGTTTGAGTGGCGAGGTTGAAGTGGACTTTTAGTTTGAAAATTCCTTGTTGGGCACGGGTCTTCATACGGTGGGTTAAAAGCGAGACTGTTTGGGTCACAGACAGTGGGGTGGTTTCCATCATTAGGGTGGTTTGGGACATGGTGTTTTCTATGACTGATTGAGTGTGGGATAGTGACTGATTACGGTGGGTGGTCGACAGGATGGAGGCTGTCGAAGGGTGTTAGGGGGTAGTTAATGGTGGGGCAGTGATGAGACGGGGTGGGGGGAGGGTAGTCATTCTATGTACATGTTCTTTAAATGTCTTGGTTGTAAATCATACATTTACGGATCTGCAATCACGAGATCGGTTCTAATATGCTCAAGTGACACCCTTTGTTTCTGAACTTCATCATTGACGGTAAAGTACTTTAATTTCATATGTTTGGCACCTTTGGAGTACTTATCATTCTTGAAGAAGATTATTGCTGCAGTATTATCACAATAAATTTTTAGTGGCGTGGTAATGGTTTCGACAACCCCAAATCCTAAAATAAAGTTCTGTAGCCATAATGCATACATTGTGGCTTCAAAACATGCCACAAATTCTGCTTCCATGGTGGATGTAGCAATGACAGATTGTTTAGCACTCTTCCACGATACCGCTCCTTCAGCTAATAGGAACAAGTAACCAAAAGTGGACTTTCTAGTGTCAACACATCCAACAAGATTTGAATCCGAGTATTCAATAACTTTCAAGCGGTTGGATATCCTATACGTGAGCATGTATTATTTCTTTCCTTTCAGGTACCTCAAAACTTTCTTTGCAACTTTCCAGTGATCAATTCTCAGGTTACTCTGATATCTTTCTAGCATTCCGACCGCAAAATTAATATTCGATCTTGTGCAAGTTTGAGCATACATCAAACTTCCAACAATTGAAGAGTAAGGAATTGACTTCATTTCTTTTCGCTCTATATCATTCTTTGGACATTGCATGAGACTAAATTTCTCTCTTTTTGAACTGGAACAATTCCTGCTGAATAATCGTTCATGTTAAATCTCTCTAGAATTCTTTCAATATAGCTTTTTTGAGACAGACCCAATAATACTTGTGATCGATCACGAAATATTTCTAACCCTATCACATAGGATGCCTCATTCATATATTTCATTTCATAATTCTTAAAGAGAATTTTTTTTGTCTCACATAATGTGCCCAAATTACTAGCAAGAAGAAAAATATCATCAATATACGTGATTAAGAATATAAACTTGCTCCCACTGATCTTTTGGTATATACACAGATCAATGGTGTTCTCCTTAAATCCAAAAGATGTTATGATATCATTAAACTTTATATATCATTTTCATGAGGCTTGTTTGAGTCCATATATTGGCTTCTTTAATTTACACACCATTTGACATTTTTCTTTAATTTCGAAACCCTCTGATTGGTCCATATAAAATTCCTCCTCTCGGTCTCCATTAAGTAAGGCAGTTTTCACATCCATTCGGTGTAACTCTAAATCATAATGAGCCACCAAAGTCATAATAATTCTTAAAAAGTCTTTCTTTGAGATTGGTGAAAAAGTCTATTTATAATCAATGCCTCTTTTCTGAGTATGATCCTTGGCAACAAGTCTGGTTTTATATCGTTCAATGTTGCCATTTGAATCACTCTTGGTCTTGAAGACCCATCTATACCCGATTCTTTTAGAACTTTCTGGCAATTCAACAAGATCCCAAACTTTGTTGTATTCCATGGATGTTAACTCTTCTTTCATGACATCAATCCATTTGTTAGACTCAGTACTTTCTATGACTTGTGAAAATGAAGCCAAGTCTTTATTAAGTCCAATGTCAAAATATAACTCTTGTAAATAAACCATATAATCATCTGGAATAGCGATTTTTTCTCTCTTTGAGATTTTCTTAATGGCATTGTTTGTGGTTCTATCGTGTTAGATATTTGTGAGTTAATTTCTTCCTGGAGTGTTTCATTCAAATGTTGTTCAGTATTGTCAAAGTATTCTTTGACAACATGAATAATATTTGTTATTGGTATGGAAGTAGGCGCATTCATGGGCAATGGAACATTAACCTTCACCTCATTTATTTCCACACTTTGTCATTCGATACTCCCACTAACTTCACCAATTTCAATGAATCTTACATTACCGGTTTCAACAATTCTAGTGCTATGATTTGGATAGTAAAATGTATACCCTTTAGATTTCTCTGGGTAACAAATAAAGTGACCACTAACTGTTATAGAATCTAATTTCTTTTCATATGGATTATAAATTCTAGCCTCCGCTGGACAACTCCAAATATGCAGGTGCCTTAAACTAGGTTTCCTTCCAGTCCACAGTTTAAAAGGAGTCTTTGGAACTGCCTTACTAAAAATCATGTTTAATAAATACGCAGCGATACTAAGAGCATACATCCACAAAGATTTGGGTAATGAGGAATTACTTATCATACTCCTAACTATATCCATAACGGTCTAATTATGCCTTTCTGCAACCCCTTTTTTTGAGGTGTTCCTGGCATAATATATTGTGCACATATGCCATATTACTCGAGGAACTTTGCAAATGGACCTGAACATTGTCCTGATTCGTTATATTTTCCATAATATTCACCACATCTATCTGACCTATTCATTTTCACCTTTTTATCTAATTACCTTTCAACCTCATTGATGTACACATTGAGAGCGTCCGTTGCTTGAGATTTTTCTTTCAGCAAATAGATATATCCATAACGTGAAAAATCATCGATAAAAGTGCTAAAATATTTTTCTCCACCAAAAGATGGAACATCAAAGGGTCCGCAAATATAGATGTGTATAATTTGAAGAGGATGGGTGCTTCATGTGGTACCTTTCTTACTATGCTTGGTTTGCTTTCCCTTAATGCAATCCAAACATATGTTAAGATATGTAAAATCTAGATTCGGGAGAATCTCATTATTTACTAATTTTTCTATCCTTTCTTTGGATATATGACCAAAACGTCGGTGCCACAAGTAAATATAATTTTCATCCAGTGAACTACGTTTAATTCCAACATTTTGATGAATAGCAAGAAGGAATTCAAAAAAAATATTATCAAGTTTCAATTTACATAAACCATCAATATGAATACCGAAAACATTAAAAACAACATTCTTATATAAATTGAAACATCCATGTCCAAACTTAAAATCAAATCCAGAAACATAAAGTCTTGAAAGAGAAATCAAATTCCTAGAAACTGAAGGAACATAAAGAGTCTGTAATAGATCAAGGTGATGTCCAGTCTCCAAGATAAAATGATAAGTCCCTATGCCTTTAATTGGAGTCTTCATATGATTTCTCATGAACAAGAAATCCTTATTTGGATTTGTAGTTTGGATCATAAGGAATCCCTGCAACATAGTAAATACATGAGTAGTTGCACCAGAATCATGCCACCAAGTTGTAATATTCCATACCCCCGAACTATAGTCTAGAACCATGAAATGAAAGAGTAGAAAATTCAGCTAAGTATGAAAGAGACAGGAAGAGCTCACCGAATGAACTCTACGATGAGACAGTGTCTCGCTATGGCACTTGCCCAACGAGTCACAAGCACAAACATGAGCTTTTGGCCAAACTTTGATAGGTCTTCCTTCCAGTTCCAGTTCGTGAAATTATGTTGGGAATTTGAGAAATCTTAAAACAAGAAAGTTCTAGTCCTTTAAAATACCTTTCCAACAGTAGGTCGCTCAGCCTAAACGGAACTCTGTACTAGGGGTTATGGCCATTTTACTAAGATATTATCGGTATCATCGAATAATGTAAGATTTTGACTAAGTGTGAAATGAGTTAGCGAGTGCCATAACGAGTCAAGGACATGCCATAGAACTCGCCCAGCGAGTGACAAGGTCCAAAATGTGCATTCTATAGATTCAACACATAACTCGAAAAATCATTCACCAACTCGTCCAACCTCCTAGAAAACCATCTCAAGAGAAGTTTTCTCTCATCTCAACCTCCCACAACAAGGTAAGTTCTCTCATGACGATTCCTTAGTAATTCTAGCATTAAATCATAATTATAACATGATTCTCTAACTAAAATATAGTATTAACAATGAAATCCTTCGCAAGTGAATCAATATAGGGTTTGGAGCGTTCTTTGTCAGAAAAAATAACATAGTTTGTTGCTAGGAGCAATTACATGTATGTAGAGCTTCTATCCACATGTGAGAATATTATTATTATTCCCCACGCTACACGTAATTCATGAAACTTTAATTGCTCAGACGTAGGGTTTTATTTCAAGTTTAATATAATCCTAAACTACATGTATCATAATATACCATATTTGTATTACTAATTCATTATTGTATTCTTCACATTGACATTTTCACAGATCACAAGAGCCTTCAGTATATTTTCAAGCAGTGGGTGTTGAATCTTAGGCTGAGAAGATTGCTTGAATTGATAAAAGATTATGATGTGGATATTCTCTATCGTTCGGGGAAAGCGAATGTGGTAGCCAGTGCTCTTAGTCAGTAATCCATGGGAAGCTTAGCTCATGTTGAAGAATAAACGAAAATCATGACGAAGGAAATTCACCGACTATTCAGTCTAGGAGTTCGACTCATGGACTCCGAAGATGGTGGTGTTGTACAGAGTAAGTCTGAATCCTCCTTAGTACCCGAGGTAAATGATGAGTAGTTTAATGATCCCTATTTATTGCATCTGAGAGGGGGAATTCACTAGTATAAGACTACGAATTTCGAACAAGAGGGAGATGATGATACTTTGAGGTACCTAAGCAGGGTATGTGTTCCAGATGTGGATGGACTCAGAGAGTTAATCATGGCAGAAGCACACAATTCCAGGTATTTTATCTACCAAGGGTCTACAAAGATGTATCATGATCTTAAAAAGATTTATTGGTTGAACGATATGAAGAGGAATGTGGCAGATTTTGTAACCAAGTGTCGAATTGTCAACATGTGAAAGTAGAGCACCAGAGGCCTGGTGGGTTGGATCAGAATATCAATATTCTTGTTTGGAAATGGGAGGCAATAAATTGGACTTCATAATAGTTTTACCTCGCTCGTCCCGAAGGCATGATTCGATTCGGGTGATGTGGATCGAATTACTAAATCAACCCATTTCTTGCCAGTTAAGACCACAGATTCAGTAAAGGATTATGCTAAGTTATATATCCAAGAAATTGTCAGGCTTTATGGGACCCAGTGTCCATTTTTTTAGATCGTGGTGCTCAGTTCATAGCACATTTTTGGAAGTCTTTCCAGAAAGGATTGGGTACCAAGGTAAATCTCAGCACACAACTTTTCACCCACATACGGATGGCCAGGCAGAGCATACTATTCAAACTCTTGAGGATATGTTGAGGGTATGAGTTCTTGATTTTACAAGTAATTGGGATGATCATTTGCATCTTATTGAATTTACTTATAATAATAATAATTATCAATCTAGTAACTAGATGGCACCGTTCGAAGCTCTGTATGGGTGAAGGTATAGATCACCAATTGGTTGGTTCGAAGTTGGTGAAGCAGAATTGTTAGGAACAAATTTGGTCCACCAGGCCATGGAGAAAGTCAAGTTAATTCAAGAGCATTTGAAAATGGCTCAGAATCGCCAGAAGTCCTATTAGGATGTGAGGCGTATAGACTTGGAGTTTCAGGTTGATGAGTGGGTGTTTCTGAAAGTCTCACCTATGAAAGGTGTCATGATATTTGGTAAGAAAGGAAAACTCAGTCCCAAATATACTGGGCCATACAGGATCCTGCCAATGATTGGCCAAATGGCTTATGAGCTTGAATTGCCACAAGACTTAATTGTTGTGCATCCAGTGTTCCATGTATCTATATTGAGAAAGTGTGTGGGTTCCTACCGAACCCATTATAGTTAAGGATGGCCTGTCATATGAAGAGATCTCTATGGCTATTTTAGATCGTCAGCTTCGAAAGTTGAGAACTAAGGAAATTGCCTCAGTGAAAGTGTTGTGGAGAAGTTAGAAAGTTGAAGAGGCTACATGGGAAGACGAAGAGGACATGAAGTCCAGATATTCACATTTATTTGAAGAGCAAGCATAAAGAGAATAAGGTAAATATCTTCAGTATTCATGACATGTCCCCTACATATTCATATTTTATGTTTCACGTTCATATATTCCGTACTCATATCTCATGTCTCCATGTTCATATTTTCATCTAATCATGTCACTCAGTTCCTATGTTCCATGTTATGTTTCTTCACGTTCATGTAATCATGTCATGCCCAGTCTTATTAGTAACCATGACCCATCATTCGATGACAAATGATCCCAAGAGAGAAATATTATAACATTTCATATCCCCAAACTATAGTCTAGAATCATGAAATGAAAGAGTAGAAAATTCAGCTAAGTATAGAAGAGTCTAAAAGAGCTCGCCGAGCGAGCTCCACGGAAAGACGGTGTCTCACTATGGCACTCGCCCGGTGAGTCAAAAGCACAAACATGAGCTTTTGGACAAACATTTATAGATCTGCCTTCCAGTTCAATTTCGTGAACATTCGTGGGGAATTTGAGATATCTTAAAGTAAGAAAGTTGTATCCTTTTGAAATACCTTTCCAACGATTGGTCGCCCAACCCAAACGGAGCTATGTACTAGAAGTTATGACCATTTTACTAAGACGCTATTGGTATCATCAAAAAACGTAAGATTTTGACTAAGTATGAAATGAGCAGGGGCACTCGCCAAGATAGTGCCATAGCGAGTCAAGGAAAGGTCATATCACTCAGCCAGCGAGTGTCAGAGAGATACAAGGACATGCCATAGCACTCGCCTAGCGAGTGACAGGGTCTAAAATGCCCATTATATAAATTCAACACTTAACTCAAAAAATCACTCACCAACTCGTCCAACCTCATAGAAAACCCTCTCAAGAGTGTGTTTATGTCCTCTCGACCTCCCACAACAAGGTAAGTTCACTCCTAACGATTTCTTAGTAATTCTAGCATTAAATCATGATTATAACATGATCCTCTAACTAAAACATATGATTAACAATGAAATTCTTCGCAAGTGATTCAAGCTAGGGTTTGGAGCGTTTTTCGTCAGAAAACAACATAGTTCATTGCTAGGAGTGATTATAGGTATGTAGAGCTTCTATCCATGTATGGAAACATCATTGTTCTTCCCCACGCTACATGTAATCCATGAAACATGAATTGATCATATCTAGGGTTTTATTTCAAATGCATGATAATCCTAAACTACATGTGTCATGATTTATCATGTTTGTATTACTAATTCATTATTGTATTCTTGATATTTCATTATGGTTATTGAGAACATGTCTGTAATCCATGAATACCCATGTCTTGTATTTCATGAGTCTTTAAACACGAGTCATGAACCTATACTATGCAATTTCCATGAATTCTATATGTTTTCCATGTTATATGCAAAGTATGTTACGTATTTATGTTTATGTTGTATCTTATACCTATCAGCATAAGCCATGTTTACAAGTCATGATTTCACAATCCATGCGCTTTCTAGCCAATTATATTTCATGTTCATGTTTGGGAGTTGCACAAATTATCGAGAAGGCTCAGACAGCCTGAAACTACATTTACTAGCCTAGGATAAGGATCGTTCCACCCAAAGGACGATACCTTCATGTTACCCCTTGTGGGATTATTGGATCCATTATGTCATGTTCATGTCACGTACTCTTTCAATGCACGAGATGTCTTAGCTGATCGGACAGAGATCAGACGCTATGTTCACACGTGGTGGTTACATGTCGATTTTGTTAATGCTCTTCCATAGATATACAGATATACAGTTATACAGATTTTATGCATTTTATCATAGTCATGTTAGATTACATCCATGTTCATGTCATGTTCCTATTATTTCATGTGCCTTCTTATTCTTCCAATTGCTTTACATACGGTAAAATTCATATGTATTAACGTCGTCGGGGCCTGCATTTTACGGTGCAGGTACCGAGTTTTAGGACGATAAATTTGCATCCTAGGACTGCACCTGTATCAACTATTTGGTGATCCCCATTTCAATCGAGGTGTCAGTTGGTTATTTTCATGATTATATTTTAGAGTAGAGGTATACCAGGGTTTTGTCCTAGTAGACAGTTTTGTAGTCATCCTCATATTTTAGAGGTTTCATAGACTAGACTAGTTTAGCCTTTTATCTCAGATTCAGTATTCAAACTTATCATGATTTCAGATATTTTTGCAATGTATTTTCAAACTATATTTTTAGTAATTATATTTTTCATATTTTAAATCATTAATGGTGCATGTTTTGATGCTCATGTTGATTTAGCAGCCCATGTGGTTCGCTCGGTCACATGCAGACAGATATCGAGTGTCGTGTTTCGCTCAAGCCATGATTCAGGGTGTTACAGTAATATTAGGAACTTCTACTAAATTTGATTCGAAACATACAAAAGCACTAAACGCACCTTTCTTTTCAAACCAAGCTTTATGTTTCTGGCAATCTTTCTGATATTGACCTTCCTTTCTATAGAATGGCACACATCTGCCTTGAGTTCCTTAAGAGCATCATGTTGAACTTTAGCAGGTGCTTTCTTCTTCTTGAACTTGTTGGCCTTCACTTTAAGTCCTTTATCATTTCCTTGACCCATGAGGTTAGTAGAATGACTTCCTTGTTTGTTAAGTATTGACTCCTCCTGAGTAGGTATACTGGACAATTTATTAACATCCCACTTATCCTTAATAGTGTTATAGTTTATTTTAAATGGTCCATACTCGGGAAGCAATGAGTTTAGAATAAACTGAACCAAGAAGGTGTTAAACTTTCATCCCCAAGATCCGGAGTCTTGCTGCAATGTTAGTCATCTCGATGATATGATTCTACATATTACGCGACCCATCAAACTTCATCGTTGTGAGTTCAACCATTAATGTACCAGCGAGAGACTTATCAGCAGAACAAAAACGTTCTTCCACAAACTTCAGGTATTCCTTGGCACTTTTTGTCCGTGGAATAGTACTCTTAATGTTGTTGGCAATAGTCATTCGCATAAACATAAGGCTCAATATGTTAGAGCGTTCCTATGCTTTATGGAAAGATTTCTCATCCTCACTGCTCGTATCAGTAATGGTAATAAGTTTATCTTTCAGGAGAGCCAAGTCAAGATCCATCACACTTATGTGGAACTGGACTTGTTCATGCCACTCAGAGAAGTTCAATCTGTTGAACACTGTACCAGATGAAGCAAGCGAATGAAGAGAAATATCTTCAAAATAGATATGCATGCTCACAAATTAGAAAATAATGTGGATTCAGCAAAACAATAGAAGTATATCTTAATTCTCCTTTGGATGATACTACGACATACTATCATAATTTAAATGTCATTTTCAACTTTAATATGCAATTAAATATTTCAATCAAACATATACGACATCTTTGGATATACAATACATATTTGATTAAAGAATATATATTTACCTCATTATGTTCATTATTCATAGAATAATTGACTCACCTTTGGGTAAATCCTTAACTTCTAGCAATAGTAAAAGTCAATTTATCAATTTGTTTTCAATAATAGGCATTTCATTAGTTTCATGGATAAACGATAATTTTATGTATGCATAATTTTCTTAAACATATTAGTTCGGCCACTTTGGTGACTAACAAACTATATTTACATAAATGCACACATAAAATAAATATCATAATTTTTTATGATTGTGAATATTTTAAACATTCTAGTTTGGCCATTTTGGTGACTAACAAACTATAGAAACATGACACATGCATATGGTGATCATAATTTATTGTGTGTGTAAACTTTAAATATTCTAGTTTGGTCACTTTGGTGACTAACAAACTACATTAACATAAGCGCACACATATTATTTATTATTTAGTATAAATAGGACCACGTTAATCTGTTGCACGATACAAAACAACCATAATTATCACATTATGAGAAACTTTAAACTGTGAAAAATAAACTTCACTAATGGGGCTTCATTAACTTAACAGTCGAAGCACTTTAGTAGTCCAATACAAATTTACTCTACTGCAAAAGGAATTCGACGGTAAACTTAGGCACTTAATTAGAATTTGATTGGACAAAAATTCAAACTTTGAAGGAATCATAAGAAATCAAACAAAAAAGGTCACTAATGATTTTTCCTGTTAAACAAAGCAATATACATGTGATATACATTGAATATACAACAGTGTATATCACATGTATATCAGTGGACTGAAGCAGCAAGCAGCAGTGCAGCGAACAGCAGTGGGCTTGTTAGGCCTCTCGGCAGTAGGCCTCTCTTGGCCCAGCACGTCCAGCCCATCACGGGATTTAGGGCAGCAAAACAGTGGACAAGATTTGTATATTAAGGAAAGTATATTGTAGTATATTTGTTACCTAGATTAGGATATACACTTACCATAATTAGGATTGTACATTTACCATAATTGTATATTTAGAATTATGGTAGAAGAAGGTTTTGTAACTTGTATATATATCTATTCAATCAATGAAAATAATCAAGGGGATTATTTCTTTCATGGTATCAAGAGACTAGGTCTAAACAAAAGTTTTTCTCTCAACTTTTGTCCTCCCTTTGGCCGAGACACCCCCCCCCCCTCGGGTTTTCTCTTCCAAAAATTCGTCTTCCGCTCTCAAAAACACCTCTTAAATTACCCTTTCTTCTTTGTTCTTCCAATATGTCTAAGAACAATTATCACCCTGCCCTCACGGTGTCCAATATCAAGAGCAGTATCCCTATTGTCTTTGAGATGGAAAACGTCAAATATGCGACGTGGGCGGAGTTGTTTAAAATTGACGCTATCTCTTATCAAGTTCTTCATCACATCATTCCTCCCGCTAGACCCCTTCCTGCGCAGGATCCTGAGTTATGGATTACACTTGATGCTACCGTTCTCCGGTGGATCTACGCCACTATTTCAGTGGACCTTCTACAGACGATTATTGAGTCGGATACCACGGCTATGGCTGCATGGAATAGATTGCGTGACATATTCCAAGACAACCAACATTCACGTGTCGTCACACTCGAGCAGGAATTCTCTCTCGTTCGAATGGACGAATTTCCGAATGTTTCTGCATATTGCAAGAAACTGAAGGAGTTGGCAGATCAACTCCGTAATGTTGGCGCACTAATAACAAATAATCGTCTAGTTCTACAGTTGGTTGCCGGTCTTTCGGAGGCCTATAATGGTGTTGGAACTCTCCTTCACCAAAGCAACCCTCTTCCCGACTTCTATCAAGCCCGCTCCATGCTTACGTTGGAAGAAGCCGGTTTGGCCAAAAAGGCGGCTACCGGAGCAAGCCCAGTCGTCATGGTGGCATCCTCTCCTAGTTCTTCAGGTTTTGTGAATAATTCGGGTCAAAACCATAATAATGGTGGCGGCAAGAATAATCGCAAAAATAATAACAAAAACCGCGGGGGCAAACGCGACGGTTCTGGTGGTCAACAAGCAGGCAGTGGGTCCCATCCAGGGTACAGTGGCCCACCACCCCCCTGGGCCCAGCAGTGGGGCCTACAGTAGTGGAACCCGTACCATCGGCCGGCGATTTCCGGCGGCGGTGGGCCGCCATCCAGGCCCAATACCGGCGATGGCGGCCATCGGCGATGGCCCAGCAGTGGTAGCAACAACAGCTACGGCCCAGCTACACCACAGACAGGAGTTCTTGGGCCCCGACCTCCGCAAGCCCATCATGCAGCAGGCCCCACTCAAACCGATATCGAGGCCGCAATGCACACACTGAGGTTATCTCAACCAGACCCAAATTGGTATATGGACACCGGTGCCACTACTCACATGACTTCCGAATCAGGTACTCTCTCATCTTATTCTAATTTGAGCACCCCTCGGGGGATAATTGTTGGTAATGGCAGTTCTATTCCAATTCTAGGGTATGGTCAGAAAACGTTGTCTCCCCCCAATCCACCAATCCTCTTGAAAAATACTTTACATGCTCCTAAATTGATTAAAAATTTATTGTCTGTCCGAAAATTCACAAATAACAATTCTATTTCTGTTGAATTTGATCCTTTCGGTTTCTCTATGAAGGATTTCAAGACGGGGAGTGATCTCATGAGGTGTGATAGTAGGGGGGATCTGTATCCTATCATGCCTGGTTTCAGTCCATCGAGTCCAGCCTTGCCGTTATCTTTTGCAGCCATCTCTCCTTCCATGTGGCATGCTCGCCTGGGTCATCCGGGATCTTCTATTTTATCAGTTTTAGATAAAAATAACTTTATTTCTTGTAAGGGTACGAGTCGTACTCCAATTTGTCAGTCTTGTTCATTAGGAAAAATTGTTAAGTTGTCATTTGTAGACTCCAATTCTCATACTTCTATGCCATTTGACATTATTCGTAGCGACTTATGGACATCTCCTGTTCTTAGTTCATTGGGTCATCGCTATTATGTTCTCTTTTTAGATGATTATTCTAGATTTTTGTGGACGTTTCCAATTGCGACTAAATCACAAGTGTTTTCCGTCTTCATCAAATTTAGAGCGTTCATTCGTACTCAATTCGAAAGAGAAATAAAAAATATTCAATGTGATAATGAGAAAGAGTATGACAATGGGGAGTTTCGGGAATTTTGTGCTAATAATGGGATAAATTTTCGGTTTTCGTGTCCTCATACGTCTTCACAAAATGGGAAAGCCGAACGTAAAATTCATTCCATAAATAACATTGTTCGAACTCTTTTAATCCATGCCTCCATACCTCCATATTTTTGGCATCATGCTCTACAAATGGCCACATATCTTCTTAACATAATTCCTTCTAAAGGTCTGACATATTCTTCCCCCCTCAAAATCCTATATAATAAGAACCCTTCTTATTCTCATCTTCGGATTTTTGGGTGCTTGTGTTATCCATTATTCCCATCCACCACAATTAACAAACTTCAGGCTCGGTCTACACCGTGTGTATTTTTGGGTTATCCGTCGAATCATCGTGGTTATAAGTGTTTTGATTTATCCTCCAAGAAAATCATAATTAATCGTCATGTCATTTTTTATGAAACTCAATTCCCTTTTACCAAAGTTCATACTCCCGAGCCTAGGTCGTATAATTTTTTGGATGACCAAATATCCCCGTATATTATTCGGAATTTTTCGGACATATCCCGCACCCAAAATCCTCCACCGCCCATCGCCTACCGTCCCACACGCCCGCCAATCGCAGCAGTTCTAGTTTTCGAAATGCCTCGCAATTGGGCCTGTCCAGCCCAATTCAGGAACTGATCCAGACGACACCACAGTTTACCGATTTGGGCCCTGCTGGCCCGTCTGTCCCGACCCAGAAAATTTCCAAAATTCTCTCACTTCCTCCTCGAGTCATAGACCAGTCACTCATAGTCAGCGGGGCATATTTACACCCAAAAGACATTTTAATTTACATTCTGATGTCTCTAAATCCCCCTTGCCCCGCAATCCTGTGTTCGCATTAAATGACCCAAATTGAAAAATTGCTATGACTGATGAATATAATGCTCTTATTGATAATAAGACGTGGGAGTTGGTGCTCCATCCATATGGTATTAATGTTATCAGGTCTATGTGGATTTTTGCTCATAAGGAGAATTCAGATGGGTCATTTGCTCGACATAAGGCGCGACTTGTTGGTGATGGTAAGACTCAGCAGGTTGGAATTGATTGTGGTGAGACGTTTAGTCCGGTGGTCAAACTGGCTACCATTCGCACTGTGCTTAGCTTGGCTCTTTCAAAGACTTGGCCAATTCATCAGTTGGATGTCAAGAATGTTTTTCTACATGGTGATCTCAAGGAAACAGTCTATATGCATCAGCCGTTGGGTTTCAGGGATCCCAACCGCCCTCATCATGTCTGTTTGTAGAATAAGTCATTATATGGGCTTAAGCAGTCTCCACGGGTCTGGTATACACGATTTGCTGACTTTGTTTCGACTATGGGGTTCACTCACAGCAGGTCAGATAATTTCTTGTTCATCTACCGCCGTGGTTCGTCATTGGCCTACATTTTGTTGTATGTGGATGATATCATCTTGACTGCCTCTTCCGATGCCTTGCGCCAGTATCATGACCATGCTAAGTTCTGAGTTTGCTATGAAAGACTTAGGGCATTTGAGTTAGTTTTTGAGGATTGCCGTCAAGCGTCATTCAGGTGGCTTATTTTTGTCTCAACGAAAGTATGCTGATGAGATCATAGAGAGGGCTGAGATGTCATCCTGTAAGTCCACTTCCACGCCAGTTGATGCAAACCCAAAGCTAAGTGTCGCAGCAGGTGCACTATACGAGGACCCGACCCTCTATCGCAGTCTGGCAGGGGCCCTCCCGTATCTCACCTTTACCAGATCGGATATTACATATGCGGTTCAGCAGGTGTGTTTATTCATGCATGATCCCAGAGTTGAACACATAAATGCAATCAAACGCATCATTCGGTATATTCAGGGGACACTAGACTATGGGTTGCACTTGTATCCTTCATCTACATCCACACTTGTCTCTTACACGGATGCTGATTGGGGTGGTTGTCCCGACACCAGACGGTCGACTTAAGCTCTTGTATGTTCCTTGGCAACAACTTGGTCTCCTGGTCAGCAAAACGTCAGACAACTCTATCACGCTCAAGTGCCGAGGCAGAATATCGAGGGGTAGCGAATGTGGTCTCTGAATCATGTTGGCTACGTAATTTGCTTTTGGAGCTTCATTGTCCCATTCGTAAGGAAACCTTGGTATATTGTGATAACATTAGTGACATCTACCTTCGGGTAACCCGGTTCAACACCAACGCACAAGCATATCGAAATGGACATTCACTTTGTCCGTGAAAAGGTTGCAAAGGGTCAAGTTCGCGTATGCCATGTTCCGCCTCGTTATCAAATTGCGAACATCTTTACAAAGGGTCTACCGGTGGTTCTCTTTGAAGATTTTAGGGACGATCTCGGCGTTAAAACCGCCCGCTATGGCGAAGGGTGTGTTAAAGCGAGCAATATACATGTGATATACACTGAATATACAGCAGTGTATATCACATGTATATCGATGGATCAAGCGACAAGCGGCGGTCACGGCAAACAGTGGGCTTGTTAGGCCTCTCGGCAGTAGGCCTCTCTTGGCCCAGCACGTCCAGCCCATCACGGGATTTAGGGCAGCAAAACAGTGGACAAGATTTGTATATTAAGAAAAGTATATTGTAGCAAATTTGTTACCTAGATTAGGATATATACTTACCATAATTAGGATTGTACACTTACCATAATTGTATAGTTAGAATTATGGTAGAAGAATATTTTGTAACTTGTATATATATCTATTCAATCAATAAAAATAGTCAAGGGGATTATTTCTTTCATTTCCACTAACGGGATATTGGAGTAAATTTCCCCACAGGTTCATCCCCAGAACAATTAGATTCCCTTAGGCTCCTTATTAGCTAATCATTAGCAGTACGTTAACAACACTGTACAGAAAATTATAACTTTGGATGTCAAAGAAATCCTAATAGAATATATAATCACATAGTAGGCAATAACTTAATACAAGGAGTATTTTTGGCGTATAATCCGTCATAAATTTCATCATGTGAAAAAATTTACTATTTGCACAATATACTAATTGACAGATTATATTTATAATTGTTAAGAGTCTCACGTCGGATATATAATGAAAATATGAACTCATTATATAGACTTGGACAATTATTACCCTACAAGCTAGTTTTTAGGGTTGAGTTAGACTCATGTGCCATATTTTACATGATATCAGAGTCAGGATCATTCCAATTCTTTGTCCACCGATGTTGGGCCCCCAAATTATATTATCCACGCTCCAATTAACAAGATTTGGGCGTGCGAGGGAGTGTTAAGAGTCTCACATCGGATATGGAATAGGAACATGAACTCCTTATATGGACTTGGACAATCATCACCCTACAAGCTAGCTTTTGGGGTTGAGTTAGGCCCATGTATCATATCTTTACAATAATCATGTGTAGAAAGTATATTTCTCATAAACGAAGATTATCAGTTAAATTTTACATGCTCTGATTTCACAGGTAAGATTGACTTAATGCATACCAGGATCTTGAATATGATAATCTTACAAATAGGCGTTAAGAGAACATACTTGATGCGGAAGACATTATCATGAAAGCGGAAGCGTTACTTGTAGAAATTGGTTTCTACCTCCTTGCACTAGCCTTATGTTACCATAGCCGATGGAAAAGTTATAGAGAATATTTGGTGACCCTAATGGATGGAGGGATGATCAATTTATAGAAATTGTGACTTAATATGATATGTCCATCAAATAACCGATCTAACGAATGAGATTTATTCTTCATTAAATATTAATTACGAATTTTACATTAATTGGGCCACACATTATAATTAATAAAATTCTAACATAGTTTCCGGCCAAGTGACCCATTTCATCCATTGCATTAGCTTTGCCCATAGACTCTTGCCAAAGAGACAGTCAACAAATAAATGCTCCTTTGTTTCATGACGTGTCCTGCACAAAGTACAAATTTGATCACCATCATTCCCCAATGAGAAAATATATATTTTCACTCTTAAATTTATATTGAAAACTCACTTTAATAATTAAATTTTATTTGTAATTATGTATTTCTAAACAACTTATACGTTAATTAAACTCAATCTTACGTTGCCCAAACCAATCTTACAATGGGATGTGTAGAACACTCTCTGCCACGTCAGCGTCATGTTAACAATCGATTAAATCTTAAATTTTTACTCTTTTTTTTTTTAGTTTTTATATTTTCATTCATCTTTTTTCTTTTTTAAAACTCCCAATTTCATTACTTCTTCATCACACCCCCTACCCCCAACCAAACCCACCTTCTCCATTCATTCTTCTTCTTCACACCACCCCCACCCCCCACCAAACAACCAAATCCACCTTCTTCTTCCTACCCCTCACCCCTTCTACTTGCTGCTCTCCCCCTACTCCCCCACCCCCAGCTACCTTGTTGCACCACAACTTTTTAAATTGTGACTGTGTCAATTTATTTTATATATACTTATTATATTTATGATCGTCAATTCATTAATTTATTTCTCTCCAACATTCAGCCCAACAATGGTAATCAAGGAAATGATGGAATAGATAGGGTAGTGGCAACGGAGGAGACGGTCTTTTTGAGAAGACAATAAATAAAGAGAAGAGAAATAAAAAATTTAAAAAGAAAAATGGGACCCATAAATTTTATTTATCTTAAAATAAAAAATTCATATAATTAAAAAATATATTAATATATCAAGAAAATTATTAAGAGTATTAATTATATATTGGCCATTAAAAATGACATGTGTATTACTTTATCAGTTTTAATTTTTTTTTTCTTTCTCACTTGCTTTCAAGGAGAGTACACTTTCTCTACTTAGGGAATATTTAATACACTATCGACAAGAATAAAGGAATAAATAATTGCAAGTAAAATAGTAAGTTTTCAATGTAAATTTAGAGGTGATTTTATTCATTTTTTCTTCCCCAACTAATAAGCCTCTCAGCAGTATTCAAGTGTCTATGAAGTTGAACCCAAAATGTAAAAATTGCCTTTGGTCTAACATCATTGCTACATATCAAATGTTTCCATGCCATCTATTGCTCGGAGTTTCTATTCATCTTTTCTTCGATGAAGAGTGTTGGTTGCATCAGCATGTAGTAAATCAGCTACACATGGTGGTGGTTATTTCATTTCATTTGATCTAATTTAATTTCATATTTATCATTTTTGTTATGCATTTACTAATTTTGTACGTAGACATTTCAAATGTTGAGTGAATTTCTTCTTCTTTCCCTTTTGATGTGTGGAGTTTATTATGTTACTCGTATATTTACCTACTAAATGATCAAAAATAGAAATTGTTTAAAAAAATAGCAAGTCTATAATCTGAATATATTTTTCCTAATAGTTTGATGGAAAAAAATAGCAATTCTATAATCTGAATATATTTTTCCTAATAGTTTGATGGAAACTGAATTAGGAAGAGAATTTACTTTGTCTAAAATGTTATTAAAATTATGAAATTACTAGAATATAATTGCAAAATAAATGGACTCAAGGACGGAATTAGATAAAATTACCAAAAGTAAACATTGATTTGCGCCCAACGTGTTTAAGTACTAAATTAAATAATTTAACCTTGACAGATAAAAATTAAAGTAAACATGCATAACTCCTAACTATACTCGAGTGTTAAATGTGTTTGTAAAAGATATTTGTAAATCATTCATTCATTTTAAATATTGAGTACGGAGAAATTTTTAGTATTAGGAAAACATATTAATTTGTTCTTTAATCATATTTGTTCCTAACGTGGTAAGGAGAAATAAATCTTGATTACAATATTTTAATAATTCAAGATCAGATCTCTACCTATAGTTCAAGTGTGAAGGTCCTTACCTAATAAGGTTTGTAACTATACTTTATCTTATATCTTGTGTCGCTGCAACACATATGATCTTTAATTATGAAATTATTAGCTATAATAAATAAGTTTCCTTAATTATTCGCTTGATAAAAAATATTTCCTATTTAACAATATTAGTCACATGCGTTTAATGACATACATAAATTTCGAAGAAAGAGTTGTCTGATAAGGTCCCACCAATAAAATGGATTGATGTAATTATTTATTGAGTAATATTAAGTTATTAACCACGAAGTTGTCAATGACACATTGTTTCAAGATAAATTGAACAATTTTTAAAAATAGGCATGAGAAATTATTCAAGTTAGAAATGTACGTTAATTTAGAACAGTTCGGCCAAACTTCAAAATTTTGCTTTTAAAAGGTGTTTTTAAAGCGTTTTTCTTTGTCTAAAAAAAATGAAAAGCCCTTTTTTTTCTTTTTGGTGTCGTCGAAAGTTATTTAGGGAAGGTATTTTGACGTTGTAATAATTATTAACTTTTTTTTGGCCAAATTAATTGAGGAATGTTCTTATTATTAGTATCAGAAAAGCAACATTTGTTTGCCATATCTTCCCAAAAGGCTTTTAAGCTACAAATTGCGAGAAATGATATGAACTCATTTATTTTACTATAATTTGTTTGTTTTTTTTTGTCTTTTTATTTTTTTCTTTGAGCACTTCAAATGAGTTAACATCTTATTAGTTATCCTTGTTCTAAACATCTATGTGGTAATTCTCCTAGTATGAAGAATCACGAATTTAATTTTTATATATATTAATAATATAAAAAGATTTTATACCATAGATATCCTAATATTATTAACTTTTTATTTTAAAAAATATTATATATTACAGAAAAACAATTATCTATATATTCCGGTTATTTTTGTTTGACGGTACCTTATACCTTTAATTTACAAGGATTAAACTTAAATAAGATACTGGTAATTCAACGTGTGGTTGTTCAAATACTATATTTGATTATAGGCTAGAGGATAAGTATATCATGAATTCATCTTTATCTCCGTATATAGAAATAATGAGATATGCATGGATGATGCTGAGTTTATTAAAATATGTCTGCGTATGAATACATAGACAAATATGATACTGTTATATATTTCAAGAAGTTGTTTCGTATTAGTTATTCAACAATATGGATGGAAGAGCTTCAAACGTGAAAAATGAATATCAAAACGAGATAGGTGGCACTATTTATCTCTAATTCTAGTTAATACGGATAGAATATGAAAAATATAATTAATCATAATTATGTATATTTTGTATATGATAAGTGTATATTTAGTCAAATTCATTACCTTATATACCTAGGATTAGGATAATTTATTACATTATGTACATAGGATTAGGATTGTATTATTGGGTATATGTATGACCCATTTGGAATGAAATAATCAAGGAAGAATATTTCTTACATGGTATCAGAAGTCTAGGGAAAAATTCTAAACCCTAAATTTCTACCACTGACATGGTATCAGAAGAATATTTATGCCACGATTTCCAGTGACTTGTTGCATACAATTATTGAGCCCGGCTCCACCGCAAAGGAGATGTGGTATTGGTTACGTGACATATTCCAGGATAATAAAAAAATTTGGGTTGTCACACTTGACCAGGAATTTTCTACCACTGACATGGCGGATTTTCCCAATGCATCCTCATATAGCCAACGACTCAAAGTTTTGTCCGACCAACTCAAGAATGTCGGCGCGCTGATCACTAACAATCGACTCGTTTTACAGGTGGTGGTCGGTCTTACTCACGCATATAGTGGTGTTGGTACGCTCATCCACCAAAGCAACCCTCTTCCACCATTCTAACAAGCCCGTTCTATGCTCATACTAGAAGAAGCGAGTTTTGCCAAAAATACGGCCACCGTGTTCAACTCCGACATGGTTGTAGCTCCGTCAGACGATAATTCTTCCCAATTTGATAATGGGTCGCCTAACCGTGGTCAAAAGGGACGAAATGACAATAATGGAGGTAAAAATTGCGGCGGCGGCCGTAGTGGTGAAAAGGGTGGCAGCCACCGATGTGGCGGCAATAGCGACAGTGGCGGCAGAAGCAGCGGTCAGCAGCAGCAGCTGGCCCAATGGCAGTCGAGAGCCCAATGGGGCAGTGGGTTGGCACTGTGGGCCTGGCAGTGGCCTTGAACCGTGCCTTCATGTCCATTTCCTGCTGGCAATTGGGCCAAACCATGACCAGCAGCAGCAGCCCAACAGCCAGCAGCCTTCAGTTCTTGGGCCACTGCTAAACTAGTGGCAGCAGGCCCATTTGGCAGTGGTCTCCGACAGACATCGAAGCTTCAATGCACACCCTTGGGCTCACACCACCCGATTCAAACTGGTATATGGACACCGGGGCAACGTCTCAAATGATGTCCTCACAAGGTAATCTCCCGTCCTATTTTAATTTGATTAATAATCGTGGTATAATTATCGAAAATGATCATTCAATTCCAATTTCGTGGTTATGGTACTATAAACTTGTCTCCCCTGAACCCACCGTTAATTTTGAAAAATGTCCTTCACGCACCTCAATTAATTAAAAACTTGATTTCAGTTAGAATATTTACCAATGATAATTGGATTTCTGTTGAATTTAATCCTTTTGGGTTTTTCGTGAAGAATTTTCAGACGGGGATGTGTCTAATGAGATGTGATAGTCAGGGCGAGCTTTATCCAATCACCACAATCACATATCAAGCCAAATTACCATATACTTTTACAGCAATAACTCATTCTTTATGGCATGAGTATTTGGGTCATCCGAGAGCATCTGTTTTTACTTCCCTTAGACAAAATAAATTTATTGAGTGTACTAGGCCTCGTAGTTCTCATGTTTGACACACTTGTTCTCTTGAAAAACATGTTAAGTTGTCTTTTGTTGCTTCTAAGTCTCGTACTGTTATGCCTTTTGATATTATATATTTGGACATCTCCCGTTTTGAGATTTTCGGGCCATCGATATTATCTTCTGTTGTTGGATGATTACTCTAATTTTTTGTGGACGTTTCCTTTGTCTAAAAAGTCACAAGTATTTTCCACATTCCATTCCTATAGAGCATTAATCCACACTCAATTTGAACAGAATATTAAAAATATTCAATGTGATAATGGTAGAGAATTTGATAATGGACAATTTTTGGATTTTTGCAAAACTAATGGTTTATATTTTCGTCTCTCATGTCCACATACTTCATGTCAAAATGGAAAGCGAAAAGAAAAATACAAACCATTAATAATATTGTTAGAACCCTACTTGCTCATGCCTCCCTACCACCATCATTTTGGCATCATGCATTACAAATGACAACATATCTCCTCAACATGCTTCCTAGCAAACAATTAGCCTACCAATCCCCACTCAAAATTTTATACCTAAAGGACCCATCGTATTCTCATCTTCGGGTATTCGGTGCTTATGCTATCCTCTGTTTTCATCTACTACCATTAATAAACTCCAACCCCGATCCACTCCGTATATTTTTTTGGGATATCCATCTAACCATCGTGGTTACAAATGTTATGACGTATCATTCAATAAAATAATTGTGAGTCGCCACGTAGTGTTTGATGAATCAAAATTTTCCTTTACCAAAATATATTGTTTTGTGCCTCCTACCTATGAGTTCTTTGATAGCATGCCCCCGTGTTTGGTCCACTATTTGGCCTCCCAAACTGGCACAACTTCCTCGGCGCAACGAGTTTTTCCGTCTTCCCAGACTGTTAGCCGGATTACCCAAGCCTAGTGGCTGCAGCCCACTGCCTGACAGTCCACCAGCCGCGGGCAGTACCGTCCTAGCATGCCCGGACCCACTGTCGGGCAGTCCATTACCTCCTCTGCCCGATATCACGTCCTCCGTCCATTCAACTCCAATTCCGATCCAACGGCCAATCACTCGTAGTCAACACGGGATTTTAAAACCAAATACGAAATACGGCTTTCATATTTATGTTACTAAATCACCGTTACCTCGTAATCTTATTTCTGTTCTTCATTACCCGAATTGGAAAATGGTTATGGATGATGAATATAATGTTCTTCTTAAAAATTGAACTTGGGATTTGATACCTCGTCCTCTTGATGTTAATGTGACTCGGTCTATGTGGATTTTTAGTCATAAAGAAAAGTCTGATGGTACTTTTAAGGGGCATAAAACCCATTTTGTAGGTGATGAAAAAATTCAACAGGTTGGTGTGGACTGTGGTGAGACTTTTAGTCTGGTGGTCAAACCGACAATTATCCGCATGGTGCTGAGTCTGGCACTTTCGAAAGCATGGCCTCTACATCAGCTTCATGTAAAGAATGCATTCCTGCATGGAAAACTCAATGAAACGGTATACATGTAGCAACCCATGGTCTACAAAAGCCCCTCTTATCCTGATCATGTTTGCTTACTGAAGAAATCTTTGTATGGGCTCAAACAAGCTCCTAGGGCCTGGTATAAGAGGATTGCAGATTATGTTTCTACTAATGGGTTTACTAACAACACGTCTGATCATTCTCTCTTCATATACCAACAGAGTCCTGATATAGCTTATCTTTTTCTGTATGTGGATGATATTATATTGACTGCTTCATCTGACGCTCTTCGTAAGTCTATTATATCCCTACTCAGCTCCGAGTTTGCTATGAAATATCTAGGGTCTTTGAGTTATTTTTTTGGGATACTTGTAACACGTCATGCAGGTGGTTTATTTTTATCTCAGAAGAAGTATGCAAAGGAAATTGTTGAGCGGGTTGGCATGTCATCATGCAAGCCGTCTGCCACTCTGGTTGATACTAAACCTAAGTTGAGTGTCACTTCCATTACACTATATACTGTTCCATCACATTACCACAATCTTGCAGGCGGCCTGCAATATCTTACCTTCACGAGGCCTGACATATCTTATGTTGTGCAACATGTTTACTTATTTATGCATAACCCGATAGATGATCACATGCAACCTCTCAAGCGCATTGTGCGCTATATTCAGGGTACCCTTGATCATGGCTTGCATCTTTATCCATCTTCGACATCCACTTTTGTTGCTTACACTGATGCAGATTGGGGTGGCTGTCCGGACACCAGACGTTCCACGTCTGGCTACTGGGTGTTCCTTGGTGATAATTTGGTATCTTGGTCATCCAAACGGCATGCTACTTTGTCTAAATCCAGTGCCGAAGCAGAATACAGAGGAGTTTCCAATGTGGTTTTCGAATCTTGTTGGCTTCGCTATTTTTTTCTCGAGCTCCACTATCCTATTCCAAAGGCAACATTGGTTTATTGTGATAATGTGAGTGCGATTTATCTCTCTGGAAATCCGGTTCAACGTCAACGCACTAAACATATAGAACTGGATATTCACTTTGTTGGGGAAAAGGTTGTTTGTGGGCAGGTACGTGTCTTACATGTCCCGTCACGCTATTAGATTGCATATATTTTTACGAAAGGTCTTCCGTTGATTCTGTTTGAAGATTTTCTAGACAGTCTCAGAATACGCTGACCTCTTTCTTCGACTGAGGGTGTGTGATAAAATAGGAAAAATATAACTAGTCATAATTGTGTATGTTGTGTATATGGTAAGTGTATATTTAGTCAAATTCATTACCTTATGTACCTAGGATTATGATAATTTATTACCTTATGTACATAGGATTAGGATTGTATTTTTGGGTATATATATATAACCCCTTTGGAATGAAATAATGAAGGAAGAAATCTTAGAAATACTACTTATTCTAGAATACCATATTAAATTAGTCAATTATTTGGTCAAATAATAATGATTAAGGGCATCAGCTTAAGATAAGTTTTAGTAACTTTTTAAGTGGGGTCTTGTGGACACGCAAGAATTGTGGGATCTTAAACTCTTGATTACGTGTAATACTTTTTTTGAAGTTGATTACGATATCCTCTAGGCAAAAACATAGTATTGGTGATCACTTGTGACTTTATGTTCCATTTTGTTAAAGGTTGTTTATTTGTATTTAACATTGATTAAATAATGGAAATCGTCTAGAGAAAAGTGATTACACAAAAAGTAGAACCTTCCCTTACTGGGTAATGGATCCTATAAATTTAATGGAAAATACTTATCAGAGCACTGCACTCGATGGATGATGTTTACAAAATTAAATAAATTATCTTTAAGGATTTCATGCTAAAGTAAAAACGTATTACGTAATCATAATTAACTAGTAATAGTGTTTATATACTGTACACCATTAGGTTGGTATAAAACTGAGTAGGAGTAAGATACATATTTGAATGATTAATATGTTGTTTCTAGATCTAAACATTAAATAATTAAGATGATTCATTTTTCAACATCTAAATATGCATAATGTATTTATTTAAACATAATAAATATACAATGTATTTATTTAAACATAATAAATATACAATTCAAATAAAAGTAACTAAATATTAGAAAATAAATATAAACTTAATAAAATAAAATTACTATTTGATAAAAAATGAGATATTTATGTTCGCTGGTGATGGTGGAGATGCTATGTAGTGGTGGTGGTGATGACAATGATGGCGATGGTTGTTGATATAATCATAATGATAGAGATGATATGTGTGGTAGCAACTAACAGTAGTATGGTACGGTTGTCAGCAATATTGGTTGTCAGTGATGGTTGTGATACACAAATAATTAGTGATGCCTGGTGGTTAACAATGCCGGTGGCAA
Source organism: Anisodus acutangulus (assembly GCA_029783415.1). Taxonomy (NCBI): domain Eukaryota; kingdom Viridiplantae; phylum Streptophyta; class Magnoliopsida; order Solanales; family Solanaceae; genus Anisodus; species Anisodus acutangulus. The sequence goes on from CM056495.1 coordinate 16,143,547, forward strand.
TTGACAATGGTAAGTGTGATGACAGAGGTGGTTAACAAAGTGAGTAGTGATGGGTGGGGTGGGAGTGTTTGGTGTGGTGGGGTGGTGGGTGGTGGGATGGGGATGGGGCTGGTTGTGGACAAAACAGTGATAAAAATTATCTATAAAAAATATGTCTTAATGATATTAAGATTTTGTTCAAGATCTTAATAATTAAGATTCAGATCAAGTAAGTACTTATAATCACCTAAAAACCTTCATTAGATGTAAACAAATTAGACGTAAGACTTTTTTATTCAATTATCAACTGTCTCCAATATCCTTGAGTTTATCATCTCCGTAATTTTTAAATAAGTACATTTTACCTATCAACAACCTTACTTGATAAAAGTTGAAATACCTACACATTCGAGGAAAATCATTTACAGTTTTTGAGAGAACTTCATACATAATTTTGTAATGAGTTAATATTTTGATACTTTTCCTAATAAGATTTGTCAAAGGCCCAAAATAGGATCTGTGGCATCTCATTAACCAATCCCAGTACACAAATTGGAGTTAATTCCATAGATGATCACCAAAGTTTGAGGAATTGTCTATAAATATCATTTTTGTTTCATTTAGAATAATAAAGTCACTCAACTATCATTATTTTCCTCAAAATATACTAAATACCTCAAAAGTCTCCTTCTCTTCTAGTTGGCATGCCATGTTATTAAAGCACATTTTTTAAAATAATAGACTTATTTAATTCATCAAACTCATTTAATCAAATTCATATTTTTATAACCAATCAAATATGATCCGATTAATAAGCGGCAAAGCAATCAAATCATATTTTTTACGAAGCCAATTTTTCAAATATAAGATTTTATTATATCGTTTCGAATATATTATCTTTCGATTTAAATTAAGATTTAGTATTTTATCTTTCTTTTTAAAATCAAATATTTTTAAATCTCATATTTTTCCACATTACACAATATATTAAATTACACAGATAACACAAAGATTAATTTCGTATAAGTTCAACTTTTAAAAAATCTAATCGAATCTTATATTTTAAAAAATAAAGTTAGTGTAAATTTTTCCTTTGTATTTTAAATTATTTATTCTTAAATATGTAGTGTGTGTGTTTTTCGGTGAAATGGTTCTAACCAGAAAATCAATTAGAGATTTATTTTTATAGGGTTTGAAAACAAATGATTTGTATCCGATCCGAGAAACTCCTTAACGAGTCCGGTTGGAATGACAAATGATGAATGTGATTGATGAATAAGGTAAGATAACAAGCAAGTTATGATTCAAGTAAGAAAAATAAGCAAGTAAATAATGAATCTTCGTGTATATTGCCTTAGAGAGAGAAAATAACATTGCTTTAGAGAAAAATATAATGCAAGAGTTACAGTGAGCAAGATGTCTTTCCTTTCCTCCTAAGCTATCTTTATATAAGCCAATTTTGAACTTTTATATTCCTAAAATACGAATGATGTGAGCCAGATGATGCTCCAACATTCGTGTGTTTGATAATGTCCAAATTCACTCCTCAATGAGAGAAAGTGTACACGGTCGTCGCAATATAATTTACCCAACTATGAGTCGGGGTCGAATCCACAGAGAACAATATAAAGGCGATTAAGAAAGTAAGAAATTATCACTTTCTAAGTTAAGACAAACACTTTTTCAATATTAATTAATTTTTTATTAAGAACTAACAAAGATAAAACTAACTAGAAAGCGGGTAAAATGATCAATAGCCACAAGCATGGATACAAGAGAAATTATTCTCAAGTAACGATCCAATGTATTTCACGATTTTACAACTAAGAGCGAGTTTTTGTTAATAGATAATAATTTCTAAAATCTCATTCAAAGTCTTCTAACCAAATCAGTGAATTTCACTCTAAGCTCTTCTAGGCCTTAGAGTATGTAGTTAAGCACAATCAATTTAACCTCAAGTTAACTTTTTAAATCATAGCTCAGGTTATTAGATGAGGTTTAAAGCCCCAAATCTTTATTAATTAATCTTTTCCAACCTCAATTTTTCTCTTTCGAGCTCAAACCGAAGTAAATGGATGAATCCTAGGGTTAGCTAATCCCTAAAGAAGCATTAAAGAACAAGATTAATTAAGAAGCAAAGATCCACTTCATTAGAAATAAAAATCATTCAATACATAAGCATAACAAGAGTTTCAATCCGAACTTTAACAATGTATATTTTCATAAACAAGTTTTAAGTAAAGGAATGAAATACTACACTCTTAAATAATCAATACAAATATGAAATTGAAGAAAGGTTTAAGAAATTGCTCATTAAAGTGCTCCAATCTTCTCTTCCAAGGTGTAGATTGACCAAACCCTAGCTTTCCAAGATTGTAGAATGACCAAATATGAGAGATGTTTGAATCATGTCTTGTGTTTGTTGTTCCCCAATTTTTTTCAATAGAACATGATCAAGATAACCTCAGATTTTCAGATTTTAAGAGTTGTAAAGTTTTTGCATTTTTAACCACTTTTCTCACTTTCTTCAATTTGGCTCCTTTTTGCTTCATTTTCACTTGGTTTCTTCCCGATCACTTTAAAATCACTTAAACCCTATAAAATGGAAGTAAACGACGTTAAATGCAGTATTTCTCAATCCAACGTAGCAAAAATCTAAGATTAAAGAATAGATAAGTTGGTAAAATACCAACTTATCAACAGAGACACTCTGATCGAGACTGACTGATGTGATCCAGATTATGGGAATGGAGGACAGTTGTGGGGATCTCCCGGATCCTCAGAGTCCCCGGGCACACTAACTCCTCCTGTGCGCTTTATCCCAATATAGTGTCATTTTTTGATATTTCCATTTTCGTACTACCGAGAAATAATCTTTGCATACATAAAACATTTATTCAGCTAACTCAATTGTACGAAGTATACATAACCAAGAAAACTCAATTCGAGACTTATATATAGGAATCGTCTATTGATATTTGAATTAGGTAAGATCCTGCTTATCATGACATTTCTTCATTGCCACATTAGTCAGTTCGTTGTTCCCTAGCATAAGGTCCTTTTTTCCAACATACTACTGCATACATGTGAGAAAGCAAAAAAAAGAAGATTTATTTTTGTACGCCATCGAGAATGGTGTATGGAAATACCAAAAAGTTACACATTACATATTTAAAGATAAATAACTCAAAATACAAAAATAAAAATACACTAACTTTGCTTCTTAAAATATAAGATTCAATAAGATTTTTAAAAGTTAAATTTATACGAAAGTAATCTTTGTGTTATCTAGTTCAATGTGGAAAGAATATACCGTTTAACGTGGAAAAATATGATATTTAAAAATATTCGAATTTGAATAGAAAGATAAATTACTTAAATTTAAATTTAAATTGAAAGATAATATATTCGAATTGAAGTAAAAAAATATTAGATTTGAAAAAGTAGCTTAATAAGAAGTATGGTTTGATTGCTTTGCCGCTTTTTAATGTGGTTATATTTGATAGGGTATAAAATATGGGTTTGGTTAAATGAGTTTTATGAGTGAATTTTTTTTTAGGAAAATAGTGATAGTTGAGTGATTTTATTGTCCTAAATAAAACAAAAGTGATATTTCCAAACTTGGGTGATCATCTAGGGATTTAACTCCACAAATAGTTGAAATTGAATAATATGTTGGGGATAAGGCTATCTAACGGGTAAGCAGGACAAACTCCTTGGCCCCTCCTATCCCACTAAGAGGATGAGACGGCTCGGGGGCCTTGTTGGAATTTTTATTATTTTTAAACTTTTATTAATTGAAATTTTTAAGCACTAAAAATTTATAAAAAGCTGACAGTGTTATAAGAATACATAAATATAGTAAATGAACACAAATTTCAAACTTAAATTGATAATATTATAAATTAAAATATACAAACATGATTTTTCTAATTTAAGTGGAACGGAATGGGACAGGGGGACAAGACGATTTTAGTGGGAGGATTTCTTAACGGGACAGAGGGTACCGGGATGTTAGTGGGACGGGATAGGGGGTACGAAACCCTAGGCCCCTCCCATCCCACTAAGTTAACGGGACGGGATGGGACGTAAAGGTACCGGGACGGGAAGGGAAATCCCTTCGCATTAGACAACCTTAGTTGGGAGTGTTCAATGATACTTCCTGAGTCCCTTTCGTACTTGTCTCTTTTTTTTCTTACGGTAAAGAATAGATCTTGGGTCTAACTCAACTCCAAAAGTTAGCTTGTAAGGTGAGGATTGTCCAAATCCATATAAGGAGTTCATGTTTCTATTCTATTTTTGGGACTCTTAACACTCCCCCGCACGCCCAAATCTCGTTAACTGAAGCGTGGACAATATAATTTGGGGGCCCAACATCGACGAATAAAGAATTGAAATGGGTCTGGATCTGATACCATGTAAAGAATGGATCTTGGGCCTAACTCAACCTCAAAAACTAACTTGTAAGGTGAGGATTGTCCAAGTCCATATAAGGAGTCCATATTCCTATTCTATTTTTGATGTGGACCCTTAACACCTCTCTTGTATGTGCAGATTTTGATTCGGATACCAGCTACGTTCTTGAGCGAGATTTCTAGTTGGAGCTAAGTTTTCGTGGTGAGTCGCTTGTCTTGTCTTGCAGTGGCTATGTAGTCATTCTATATTTATCTAATTTTACTCCTCTTTTAGTCAGGCATTGTATAATTCAAATATAATCATAACTTTTAATCTTAGTAGCTCATGACCAGTAGCGTCGGTCCTTAGAGTTTATTATGACATGCTTCTGCACTGTATCAAAAATTCCTTAAACATTAAGATGACATATATATGATAAGCAGTATGACATATGTACATAGAATTTTTTGTAAGTGGTATCACTATTTAAAAAAATAAAGAAAACACTACAAAAATAATACCTTAATATATCACATTAGTACAATTTTAATCGACGAGCTTTTTTTTTTCCATGTGTTTTTCTTTTTTCTCTTCAACTGCATGCACGTATAATCTTCTTATTGCATCCATTTGTTCAAACTGATTGACTCACTATTTCTAGTTAAGTAATATTTGAGAGGCTAAATTTGAATTCGAGACCATGAAAGATAATTCAGGAAAATATCTTTTCATTTTGATTTTTAAATAAATTACAATTAAAATCCCTAATTTTACTTTTACATTTCATTCTAAAGTAAAACAGTAAAGCAAAATTTAATATTTCCAAGATCCTAATCACATATTCTTAATATGGAGATTGACTAGGACGGAGCTCATGCCCTCGAGAATCTGCATACCACCACGGAAGAACATTTGTTGAAAAAATTCCATAACCTTCTTTTGGATTTTGAAATGAGGGAGCCAATTTGAAGCCCTTTCTCAACTAAAAGACGTATAACGAGAATCAGACCCTCTTTGTTGCTCGTGGACAGATGTGTAATGTATTACATCGATCCAACAACTTGTTAGGAGTAGGTTTTAGTTTGAAAAAATCTATCGATGAGTGAGAATATACAATATTTTTTTATTAGATGCATGATTTCCCTTTTCACTATTCTATTTAGGGCTGGCAATTTCACCCTAACCCGATGGATATCCATCCACCCGACTCGATTATACAGACGAAAACCCGACAAAACATGGATTTTAATAGGGTGACGGATGGATCGGGTGATGGATCCGGGTGGACATACATCCAACCCATCACCCGACCCACCACCCACCCGTTATACTTTAATAGTCCAGCAGTCCAGTGACTCAGTGAGGGCTTGAGGCAGTGATCCTGATCCAGTCCACCCGCGGCCCACCCTCTCTTAAATTAAATTGTTGTAAAGCCCAAAATATCAAAGCCCACTTTAAATCCATCTTAATTCTTCACTATACCTGAAAAGAGAAAACCCTATTTTCATTCTTCATCTTCAGTCTTCACTATACACACACAAATCACAATAACACAAAATCACACACACACAACTCCTAAGTCCTAAAGGCGACCTAAACCAGAAAATCCTCATCTCTTCACCTCAGCCAGCCGCCATTGAACTGAAAGAACACAGCCCTTTCATCAACCAGTCTTCAGCTAAGCAGCCCTCTCATCAGCCGTTCTTCAGCCAGAAATGACAAGTCCTCCTGAACATTTAATGCGGCAAATCGCCACCACACAAGGTAAAATCCTCGCTCGTCTTCACAGTTCACTCTTCACCCAATATTGTTGAGGTAATAGTACTAAAATTCAAGATTTTAAGTTATTTTTTTTGCATGTTGGAGGTGTTTTTGTGCATGTTGGTTGTTGGAGGTGTTTTGTGCATTTTGGAGGTGTTTTTCTTTTTGTGCATTTTGGAGGTGTTTTACTTTTTGTGCATTTTGGAGGTGTTTTTGTGCATTTTCAGCACATTCATACGGCTGTAAGGCTGTTATTTCTCTGTAGTTAAGGCTAAGGCGCTACGCTACGCCTGTTATTTCTCTGCGATAAATCTTTTATTCCTTTTGACAATTAGTTTCTGTTATTTCTCTGTAGAAATTACCAACATTCAGGTTGTGTTGTTCTGTATTTGTCTGTCGAAATTACCAACATTCAGGTTGTGTTGTTCTGTATTTGCCTGTAGAAATTACCAACATTCAGGTTGTGTTGTCTGTAGAAGAGGTTTTCTAATTATTTTTTGTAATGTTAATGTATGACAGTGATGGACACGGGAGATAGTAGTGCTGGCTCCAAGTCTGTCTCATTATCTCCTTCTCCGTTGTCTCCTGAAATCTCGGTCCCAATGCCTTCTCGACTAACTACTCAACCTCAACAAGGAGAGGGAGAAGAAGAAATGGGACCGTCACTTCTACGTCAACCAAGGAGACTTAAATCAGAAGTGTGGAATCACTTCGAGAAGACCGTAATCAATGGTGAACAAAAAGCTAGATGTTTGCACTGTAAGTTATTATTTTCGGGCAATAGTAAGAATGGGACTTCTCATTTGAAAGACCATCTTGATCGTAGATGCACTAAAAACACATTAAGGGTGATATACGTCAAAAATTGTTGTCGGTTAATCATAGACAAGATTCAAGCTTAAGTCTAGAAAACCATGTCTTTAGTCAAGAAGAAGCAAGAAAAGAGTTGGCTCACATGGTTGTTCTCCATGAGTACCCATTGTCAATTGTAGAGCATATTGGGTTTAAGAGATTTGTTAATTGCTTGAATCCTAACTTCAAGATAATAAGTCGCAACACTTTAAAAAGTGATATTATGAAGATGTTTGTGATTGAGAAAGCAAATCTTAAGAAGTTGTTTGATGGTCATGTGGGAAGAGTAGCTATTACAACCGATATGTGGACTGCTTCACACCAAAAGAAAGGTTATATGGCCATCACATCACATTTCATTGATGATCAATGGATTTTGCGGAACAAAACCTTGAGGTACTTAAAATTTGAAGCTTCTTGTTATTTATTATTTACTGATTAGTGGATGTATATATGCTTGTTTAATTTTATGCATATTGTTTTCCACCAAATTGATATATTATTTTCAAAATAGGTTTGTTTACGTTCCTTGTCCACACACTGCCAATATGCTTGCTCAAGTTCTGGTGGATACGTTGAATGTATACAATATAGCTGAGAAAATATCTTCTGTGGTTCTTGATAATTGTTCCACAAATGATGCCATGGTTGATCTATTACAAGAAAAGTTTGATTCGGATAGTCTTTTGTGTTCTGGTCAATTTTTGCATGTGCGTTGTAGTGCACATATATTAAATTTGATTGTCCAGGATGGTTTGGAGGTGATTGGATCCGAATAGAAAGAATACGTAATTGTGTTGTTTTTGGGGTTCAACACAAAAAAGACTTCAAAAGTTTGAGGATAAGGCGAGATGTTCAAAGTTGATTGTTCTAGAAAGTTGTCTCTTGATTGTAAAAGAAGATGGAACTCGCCTTTTTAATGCTTGAAAGTGCTCTACCATATAAGAATGTTTTTGCTAACTTGAAAACTCAAAATCCGAAGTTTAAATTTGTGGTTCCTACTCAACGTGATTGGGAGTTGGCTGAAATTATATGTGATAAATTGAAAAGATTTCACATAGTGACTCAGTTGTTCTCTGGCGTAAAATATCCCACCGCCAACTTGTTCTTTCGTCAAGTATGTGAGATTAAATTAGCTTTGCGCTTGTGGAGAAATAGTAATGAGCAAGGTTGTTAAGGATATGACTCAAAAAATGGTTGAAAAATTTGACAAGTATTGGTCTAATATCAATGGAATACTGTCGGTTGCTGCAATTTTAGACCCTAGAAATAAGTTGGAATGTGTGGAGTTTTATTTTAATGAAATATTTGGTGATGAAGCTTATGTTGAGGTATCTAGGATAAAGAGTTTGTTGTATGATTTGTTGCATGAGTACCATGAGAAATCCGAAATAGAGGATGTTGCGTCTCCTACTTGTAGACATAATGTACTTCTTGGGAAGCGACCTAGTGATTGCAATGCTTATGATAAATGGACTTTGATGAAAAAGACTAAGAAAAGAAAAGGCAATGTGCGGTGTGAGTTAGACCACTACCTTGAAGAGGATGCATTACTGCAGAGTAGTGAGTTTGATGTCCTTAATTTTGGAAGACTGACTTGAAGTATCCAACTTTGAGAAAAATTGCTAAAGATATATTAGCAATATCTGCATCAACAGCAAGCTTGTGAGAGTGCTTTAAGTATGGGCGGTAGGGTGGTTAGTCCCCATCGTTCGAGCCTTCATGCCGATACAGTGGAAGCACTTATGTGCATGCAAAATTGGATCCTTGGAGAGTATTCAGGTAATATATATTTTTTATTTACACTCACTTGAACCTTTTTTTTAAAATTGATATGATGATAATTTATGAGTTCGGGTGGATTTTTTTTAGAATCTTCTTTTGATAATGCACACACATGTGCAACTATTTTGGATGATGCCGATGTGGGAGGTGATGGAAGCTCTACAACTACAAGTGAATTCATTGATGTTAACTCGGTAAACTAATCACATTTATTTCTTACGATAATGTTTGTTTTAATAATGTTTTGTTTTTTATATGCTTTTATTTCATTAACGACAGGATGGAGAGGACATGTATATGTGATTTAGAAAATGAATGGATCTTCAATGATGTGATATGAAGACGGAACATAAGTTGGTTTTATTTCAGAGTTTCAGCTGGTTTTATTTCAGAGTTTAGCTGGTTTTATTTCAGAATTTCAGCTGGTTTTAAGCTGGTTTTATCAGAGTTTTAGAGTTTTTGGTTTTATCAGAGTTTCAGTTGGTTTTATTTCGTAGTTTAGCTGGTTTTATTTCAAAATTTCAGTGGTTTTAAATTTGGTTTTATCGTAGTTTCGTAGTTTTTGGTTTTATCGAGTTTCATTGGTTTTATTTCGTAGTTTAGCTGGTTTTATTTCAAAATTTCAATTTGGTTTAATTTGGTTTTATCGTAGTTTCACCATTTACATCGCTATAATTTGGTTTTATCGAGTTTCAATTGCTATTTCTCGTAAATAATGTCTGCTATTAGAAGTGAAATGTAATTTAAGCCGATTTTATCAATAGTGTTTCACTTTGTTTGAGTTTCGCTATTTCTCAATAAGTGTATAACTGGATCAAGCATCGCTATAAGCTGGTTTTATCGTAGTTTCACCGCTATTTCTCGTAAATAATGTCCGATATTAGAAGTGAAATGTAATTTAAGTCTGGTTTTATCAATAGTGTTTCACTGTTTCAGAGTTTCTGCTATTTATTAATAGAGTTTCAGGCTTTCAGCTGCTATTTCTCACTGTTTCAGAGTTTCTGCTATCAATAGTTTTATCAATAATGTCTGCTATGACTAAGAGATTTTTAGAGTGATTGCCCTTCGCTTTCTTCTGATGCTTATTGTGTCTAGGTTGAACTTGTCCTTGCTGAATTTCCCCCCCCTTATGAAATGATAATCTATTTTAATATGTGTAGTCTTTTCATGATACATTGTATTAGCAGCTATTTGAATAGCTAATTTGTTGTCACTATAAATGTTCACAAGTAGAGTAATCTTCATATCTAACTCCTTTAGTAATCCTAGTAACCAAGTGACCTCAGAAACTGTAGTTGTCATGCTTCTATATTACGCTGCAGTAACTTCTAGATATAGTAGTCTCTGCTTCTTTGACTTTCAAGAGACACCTTGACCAGGTTGAAATTTGATATACCTCACTATCCTCAATGCAACTTCCATATGTGACCTTTTAGGTTGTTGTAAGTATTGGCTTAGTGTCTGAATATTGAAAGCTATATCAGATCTTGTGACAGTCAAATACAACAACTTCCCTACGAGCTTATGATATGAACACACATCATCTAGTAATGGATCTTTTGCACTTTTCTTGACATAAGCTAGTAATTGATATTCTGCATTTTTCTGATTTATATGTTCATCATACTCCTTAGTTGTCAACTTTATGTTAGTATCAATAGGAGTGTACGCTAGTTTGGACCTCGATAGTCCAAGTTCTGCAATCAATTCAAGTGAATACTCTCTTTGATGCATAAATATACCTTTCTTGGATCTTGCAAATTCTATTCCAAGAAAGTATTTTAGTTCTCCCAAGTCTTTCATTTGAAGACTTGTTGCACTTCTACTTTTGTTTCTTAAACTATCTTTAGACTATCATCAGTCACTAACATATCATCCATATATACTAGTACCATTACAATTCAATTTTATGTCTTTCTAGTGAATACGGAGTGATCAAACTGACTTTAAGTGAACTTGAGTTGCATCAGTGCTTTCTTTAATTTTGCATTCCATTGTCTTGGTGCTTGTTTTAATTCATATAAGTTAGGTTGCAGAATTTTACAACCGCGAAGCACCCGCTCCACCCGATTCACCCGTGGATGATGGGTGGATTGGATGTGGATTAAAAAAAATAGGGTGATGGATGGGTCGGGTGGTGGATGGATCGTTGGCGGGTGGAGGCGGATTGAGCTCCACCCGATCCACCTCCGATCCATTGCCAGCCCTAATTCTATTAATGAAAGTCAAGGTCGTAGAAAAAAAGTTTACCTGATGTAGAAAACTGACTAATCAAGGTTGGTGCCCTAGTCTAATTCTATTAGTGTCACGATCCAATCTGACACTTAGGTGGTGGGCCCTCGACAAGTTACTAACCATTAAGCGAACCTTCTAAGTTATAATATGTGGATGACAAATAAAAAAGTAACAACCGTTGAAAATTTGTCTTTGGTGGGAGGTGCGTCTATCCGTATTTAATGACTTAAATACTAGGGTTCCGTATGTTGGAGGCTTTGTCTCTTCACACGTACATAATCTACTAAGTGAGTAGATGACAACCGTAGGGCCAAGAATCGTCAAATTTCATTGAGAAATGAAAGAGATATTGGTTTACGAAGTAATGTGTTTGAGGCATGAAAATATGGTGTGGGACAAATCTACAACATCGGTGGAAAAAAGAAGAATAGTTCTCTTTATAAGTCTCAAAATTGGCTAAGGGTTTGGAACCCCAAGGGCTAACCCATGTGTTTGAAGGAGGGAGGACCTAGATGTGCTTGGGTTCAAGGCTAAGCCCACACGCGCGTCGCCGCCCGCCCTTCCTGTCCGGGTCGTAGGCTTCTTCTGATAGACCCCCAAATTATTTAATATTTACAGTTTGGTCCCTGGAGTTTCTAGAAAGATGAAATTGGGAACGACGGAAGGCAGAAACTGTTTGGGTTGGTTTTTGGATTAACTCCCTCATTAATGGCCATAAACAGCTATTACTTGGCTGATTAACTCCCTCACTAATGGCCATAAACAACCATTACTTGGCAGTTGAGGAGTCCCTTCCCTTATGCTATATATTGGTGTCTTTTGGCACAATTGTGAAGACTACGAGACTACAATATACTACACCAGAACAGAAGAGAGAACAACACAAATTTTGTCCAAAACGTGACCAGAAACAGTGGACAAAACAGAAAACTATTCCTTCCTAACAGTGGACAAAACAAAAAAACTCTTCCTTCCTTTTTCATTCTTCAGCAAGTCGTTTCGTCTTTGTTTTCTTCGTCAGAATCAACCTATTTGCTTTGTAGTGTTGATTAGTTGTTGTTTTATCTTGGGAGACTATTGCCCGTTAACGTAAAAGCATATATACAGGGCAATCTTGTCTTAAAGACAGAGAGTCATCTCTCGACTCAGCCACAGTTGTAACAATCCAGATTTAGTGTTCCTTGATTTCAGGTTATCAAAATTCAAGACTCAACAAGCTTGCGGCAGTTCTGAATTGCCTATTTGTTTATCCTTTCGAACACTTGTAATATTTATTTACTTCCTGTATTGCTTTACATATCCAACAAGAACTACTAATATAACTATCTCAATAGATAAATAAGTGCGGAATCGTAACTACAGAACAACATAATCTACCAATGCAATTTAAAATAGACCAGGTCTACTTAATTTGAATATAAAGTATGAGACGCAACTCAAAAGTAAATGTACTAAATACTACTAAATAAAAGAAGTTGTTGTCATGGACTAATGATGGCTCATCTACTGAATAGACTTAGCTGAAATCTGGCGTCCACACACAATAGGGAGTCTAAAAAGACCAACAAGATCATCGACTAGCTCTCCCAACAAATCTTTAAAAATCATTGATAATGCATACAATGAATCAATAATGTAGTACAAGTATAAGAATAGTATCTAAGTAAAGCACTGAACTGTGTACATATAAAGAAAGTAAGATCTTGGGTATATTTTTAGATCAGTACCCTAACTTTGCGAGCCCCTCGGTCTCAACCCCAACAAGTCCAAAAACATAATATACACCTATGTGAATAGCTTTAAATCATGCATTAGCAAGTAAATACGTAAAAAGGAGTTGGGTTATTACAATTAGTCTTGCTATCTTAGCTTGTTAGAAGTGAAGTTCTTCCCGCATGAGGAAATCGAATGATGTTGATTGGCATAAGGCATGGGGTGTATTTAATTATCTTACAGAGACGGGGCTACTTCCCACTTCATGTCATGACACCTTTCGCTCATTCATAACAAACTTACTTCACGACAAATAAGGTAGTGAGAAATTATTGTTAACTTTGTATACTCGATGTGAAATATTAGCAATAAGCTACTTGAACACTATTCCTCCCATCCTAATTATAGTATGAGGAAGCTTACTTGTCAAAATGCTCAAACTATGATAAGATGACGCTGATCTAAAATTGGTAGAAAAAATATGATATTTGAAGTTCGAAGATTACATCAAAAGTGCGATGATTGTATCAGATTTTCTTATTACATAAAAAGTTTGAAATATCTTAAACATCGAGATCAAAGAATGTGTACCTAAAAGCATAACTCATTTTACACTGAGTACTAGGACAAAAGTAATTATATCCATTTATTAATTAAAAGGTTTCAATGTCAACTCTAAAGTAGTTGCATTCTTGATATTTCCTTCCTCCCGATATACATAATGGACGGCCCATTAACCTCAAGCCGTCCGTTGACTTCTTACCGACCGTCGACATCTTTGTATACACCGACACAACTATTTTCAGATGTACTTGGGTCTTCATTCCAGTAGAGCCAGAATGCGTACGTCGGTGTACGTGATGACATAGATTGGGATTTATTTGATCCACAGTATTAACGTGTACATGTATCCCTAGAATTCTCATTCAATTCCACCACCATAATTAGAATATATCTCATATATTGTGTAAATATTTAGTGAGGTAGAATTATGGTAAGTAGAGGATTCTTATTGTACTAGGGTTCTACACATTATACACTATATATATTTGTATTAATGAGAAAGTCTCCCCAAGGGAGATTAATACAATCTTACATGGTATCAAGAGCCAAACCCTAAAACTCTAATTCTTCTTCTCTTTTTCCACCGCCCACCTTGGTCTTGCAACCACCGGCGGCTTCCACTCTCATTGGCCGAGAACCACCACCATTGTTCTTTCTTGTCTTCTTTTCTCCTTCTCCAATACCTATAATCCACTATAATGACTCCTCCCACAACCCCCACAGCAGCCGCATCCTCTTCTGTCGTCATCCCTGCCATACCAAAATCACCCTCTATTCATCTAGCACTTACCGTCACTAATATCAAGAACATCATCCCTATAATTCTTGATCAAGAGAACGGTCAGTATTCTTCATGGGTTGAACTATTCTGTATTCATGCATGTGTCTATAACGTACTTGACCATATCGATGACTCCCTCCCTCTCCCCATTGAGGTTGATGACTCAACATGGCGTCTTCTAGACGCCGTTGTCAAACAGTGGATTTATGGTACTATCTCACAGGACTTGTTCATCACTATTCTGAAAACAGGCGCCACGGCCCATGAGTTATGGATTCGGTTAGAGGAAATTTTTCAAGATAATAAGCACACTCGTGCTGTGTATTTGGAAGAACAGTTTAATAATACACGCCTTGAAATTTTTTCTAACATGTCTGATTATTGCAAGCAGTTGAAACTCGTAGCGGACCAATTGTCCAACGTCGGCGCACCTATTTCTGAAACAAAGATGGTCCTACAATTAGTTGCAGGCCTACCAAAAGGTGAGTACGACACTCTAGCCACCATGATACAGCAGGCTGATCCGTTACTTAGTTTCAACAAGGCCCACTCACAATTATTGCTAGAAGAAACCTGACGTGCAAAGCAGGACGAGCACAATCAGAAAGCGTTAGCAGTGGAAACATCTCCGCAAAATAACATCACCGCCACCTCGTCTCCGCCGGAAAATAATCAGTCGCGGCGGCAGAGGCCGAAGCGGTGGACGATGTAGAAAAGGGCGTGGGAGAGGGGACCGTGGCCAGCAGCAAAACCCACAGCCGCAGTAGCCCAGTCCTTTTGCTAACTGGACTGGCCCAGTTGTACACTATCAGAATGGTCCCTAGGCTTCCCATCTTGCCCTTACAGCGACCCAATTCCCTTATCCTCGGCAAGGGGTATTGGGCCTCGCTCCAACAGCTCGATCAGCCCCTTATCCGACACACTCATGGATTCCCAGTACCCACAACCTCCATCTGGTCTAGCCTCGACTGACTTAGGCCAGGCTTTCAGTAGTTTGAACTTATAGTAGCCCGACGAAAATTAGTAGATGGACTCGGACGCCATATCTCACCTCACCCGCTCTGCAGGTACTATTCCCAAACTATGTCGTTTAAAGCATCCTCAATACATTATTGTTGTAAATGACCATCACATTCCAATCTAGGGTTATGGTACCACTCACACACCACCGCCTCACTCACCATTTTCCCTCAATAATGTCCTGTATGCCCCAAACATAATTACGTATATGAAAGAAGCTACCTTGAGTTATGGGGATGATGAGAGGAGAGAGCTTCGTTTTAGGGCTTGAAAGAATAAGAAAATTTAATTTTTGGAACTAAGTTACGTATTTATATTGTTTGCTGCGTCGGAGAAAATACGACCGTATTCGACGGCCTGTCAAATTTTATATGGTCCGTATAATCGGACCGTCACCTAAATGTCAATTTACTGTGATCTCTAAAAGCTGGATGGAACGTTACCTTAAAAAAGGACGGGTCGTATGATCTTATATGATCCATAAAAATTACAGTGCTCCGTCAATTTTAAAAATAGCACTTACGATCTATTTCGACGGTCTGTAAAATATTTATGGCCCGTATATTCTGGGCGTAAAACTGATCTGCAGAATTGAAATTGATTTTTACAACTTTAACTCCCCGTCTTTATTTCTTAAACTCCTCAATAATAAACCTGGCTTTGTTTGAGCTACAAGGTGTTACATTCTCTAATCAAGTTATCAACTTTTTAAATCAAGTTCCATTATTTCAGCTTTTTAGTATTGTTTTCATCTAAAACTTCTGTTTTGATATTTTACTACATAATATATATTGTCATTTTAACTATTTATTACAATATAAAATATGTCAATTAGAAAATATGAATTCGATGTTCAGAATTCAAAAAAAAATCTTTGATACAATCTCAAATAGGAGCTCTTGAGGATATTAATGAGTTATATATCTAACATAAATCCTCTAGACTTCAAATGAAAAATATATATGATTTTTTTCTTTTCTCATTTTTGTGATTAGAAAAAAAAGTTAAAGCCCCTTATTAAATTTTCCCTTTAGGCCTCTAACAGTATTGAGCCAAGTTAAAAATGAGTTCAAAGTAGGTTGAAAACGGGTTGAAGTGGACTGTTATCCTTATTTGCACTGAAACCAACTTGATAGTTGGTTAATGTCTGAGGAGTTATGAACCTAAATTTGGGGGGGGGGGGGGATTTTAAATAGGACCGAAATAAATGTAAATAAAAAACTGAAATCAAACTACATATGGCGCATGAAATATCTCATACGAGTTAACGTCGTACGTTAAATTTCATTACCCAATTTTTTTATTACAAATTTTTTTTTACATAACTCAAAGAATATATGCACTTGCAAATCATCCTAATCTTTTAATCTCTCTTTTTTTGCTTAACAAATGTTGTGTCTTTACGTGGGAGAAATTGGTATGAGATAATCTAATTCTATTATATCAAGAGTCCAACTGCAATCGGACATGACAGAAATTATTGTGGATTTGAACTTCTCTTGATGCTTGGTTAAAACTTCTTTCTATTAAAAACAATAAAATTAGAAGAAGTGTTAAGAGTCTCACATCGGATATAGAATCAGAACATGGATTCCTTATATGGACTTGGACAATCCTCACCTTACAAGCTAGCTTTTGGGTGAGCATTGTCCAAGTCTATATAAGGAGTCTATGTTCTCATTCCATATCCGATGTGAGACTTTTAACAAGAAGATTATTGTAGAGAAATGTAGAAAGATAGAGAGAAAGATTATTATTCCCTTTGAGGGATGGAAATATAAAGAATGAGAACTACTTTATTTATAGGAGGAAACTAACTTAGTCCCAAAGTTAACTTTAATTTTTCTTTTTTAAAAATAGACATGTCTATTTGATAAATAATATGCCTCATTAATATCTTACTAGAAAAAAAGCAATGCAAAAAAATTCTAGTTAAAGAAAATAGTACATATATCTAATAATATGCATTTTCGTGCCTCATTAAAAATCTTACAAGGAAAATTCAGTGGGACAAAAAATTTATAAGGAAAAAATGGTACAATGTGTATTAACTCCCCCTGATGAGACCATCAATCCAAAAACTTGAATCTTCGCATTTCAATCGTGTGCACCATCTTCTAGAAAATTGTAGTTAGTAGAGACTTGGTGAACAAATCAAACATATTATACTCGAACGAATCTGTTGCACATTGATATCACCATCTTTTAGAGATCGTGTGTGAAGAAAAACTTTGGTAAAATGGTCGAATCCTCCCATTAAATGGGCTATGCATGTTGCATTACCTTCATATAAGATTCTGGATATTTTGTCACGTTTCAGATCACATTTTTCTCAAATGATATGTATCGTTGACTTCAACTACACACATTCTCCACTTGCTTCATGAATAACTATTATCTCAGCATGATTTGATGAAGTAGTGTTGGAAATTTGCCTTTGGCGGGGAGGTGCGTCCACCTATATTTAATGAATTAAATACTAGTGTTCCGCATGTTGGAGGCTTTGTCTCTTCACACATGCATAATCTACTAAGTGAGTAGATGACCGTAGGGCCAAGAATCGTCAAATTTCGTTGAGAAATGAAAGAGATATTGGTCCACGAAGTAAGGTGTTTGAGATATGGAAATATGGTATGGGACAAATCTACCACATCGGTGGTAAAAAAGGAAGAATTGCTCTCTTTATAAGTCTCTAAAGTGGTAAAGGGTTTGGGACCCCAAGGGGTATCCCATGTGTTTAAAGGAGGGAGGACCTAGATGTGTTTGGGTTCAAGGTTAAGCCCACACGCACGCCGCCGCCGCCCGCCCGTCCCGTCCCGTCCGGTCACGGGTCGTGGGCTGTGGGGACTTTCTGATATTATCTTTTTGGACCCTAAATTGCTTAATATTTACAGTTTGGTCCCTAGAGTTTCTGAAAAGTTAATTTTGGGAGTGACGGAAGGCAGAAACTTTCTGCCTACCGTTTGGACTATTTTTTGGAGCATTAACCAGCCATTACTTGGTTGTTAACTACTCCATAAACAGCCCTCCTTCATGACAATAAATCAGCCTCACTAATGGTATTAAACCTGCCATTTTTCAGCCTTCCTAATGGCCATTAACAACCCTCCTAATGACTATTTACAACCATGTTTGTGGTAGTTGAGGAGTCCCTCCTCCATGCTATATATTGATGCCTCCTTTATCTAAAAGAGATGACAGAAAATAGCACAAAACGCAGCATAAAACAGTGAACAAAACTGCAAAACAGTCACGAAAATATACACCAAACAGTGACGAAAAACAGTGAGCATATACACAAGATATACACAACAGAGACACTATATACATAGAGACAAAACAGAAGAGAAAACAGAAACTCTTCCTTCCTTTTCTATATCTTCAGCAAGTTGATTCATATTTGTTTTCTTCGTCAGACTCAACCTATTGGCTTTGTAGTGTTGAGATTAAAGTGTTGTTTTATCTTGGAAGACTATTGCCCGCTAACGTAAAAGCATATATACGATGCAATCTTGTCTTAAGGACAGAGTGCAATCACTCGACTCAACACACAACGTTGTAACCATCCAAATTTAGTTGTTTCTTGATTTCAGGTTATCAAGATTCAATACACAACAAACTTGCGGCAGTTTTGAAGATTGACCTATTTGTTCAACAAGATTCAATTTTTGAATATTGAATATTTGTTTATCCTTTCGAACACTTGTAATAGTTATTTACTTTCCGTACTGCTTTATAAAGTACAATAGAGTACCAACAATTTAAGACAAGATTGTATTGTATTAGTATTAGTGTTCGAAAGATGTCGGTCAAAAGTTGTGTGATCAAATCTGGATATGACTGTGGTTTTCTGGTAGAAGAGAATGATGATGATGCCGTTCAAAGTCAACGTCTTCGTGGTGTCACCGCTCCCAAGAGTGGTGGGAACAAGCACTCACGAGAGGTTGATGATGTCAACTAGGACAAGAGGAGAAGACTGAAGATGTGCTTCTATCTTGCAGCAAAAGGCCTATATCTGTCCCAGACAAAGGATCCGAATAATGGTAAGGAGGAAATGGACACTCAGTCTGATGAAGTGACTGAAGTGGGCCAGAATCCGAAATTGGGATAAGTTATTTTCTTCCTTGTCAAGAATAAAGATTAAATGATTTCTTATTAAAATGGCTTAAAGTAAGGAGGAATATGAAAATGTTTTCACAAAATAATTTATATTCCTTACGCTTTAAAATCAGAAGTTTAATCTCTTCTTCTTTCCCATTTAAAGATTGGATTTTGTAAACGACTTAAAAATATCCATTCTTTTAAGTGTAATTATTAAAAGTGTATAAAGTATGTTCGCACATACGAGGGAGAAAGATCCACTGACTGTGCGAAAACTGTTACCACTCTTAAGTAAGCGCTAAGAATTATCTGGGCACCAATCATAACGGAAGAAGTCTAAAAGTTAAAGACGTTGAGCCTATCACACCATTTGACAGAAGATCCTTCATAGGATGATATTGGACACTCAGTCATACAAAGCCTCCGGGCGACTGGAGTGAGCCAAAATTCCTTTGACATGATGATATTGGACACTCAGTCATACAAAGCCTCCGGACGACTGGAGTGGGCCAAAATTCCTTTGATATGATGATATTGGACACTCAGTCATATAAAGCCTATGGGCGATTGGAGTGGGGCCAGAATTCATTTCATAAGAAAAGTAATGGACACCTAGTAAGGTGGGCCAGAGTTTCCAGGTCTTAAATGATCCGAAGGCAAAAAAAAAGGCAGAAAATAAATTGGACACTCAGTCTGCCAAAGCAACTAGAGTGGGCCAGAGTATACAGATCACATATGATCCGGTTACGCCCTAACCACGGGCAAGAGGTTGTTCATATGAAGAAACGCCACCTCTAAAGTAAAAGGGGTTGGAGAGGTTGTCCTCAATAGGACTTCAGGGGATGGAATCACTCTAAGATGAGGTGATACATATCCCAAACTTGGTTTAAGGGACGTTGTTGGTCAAGCTGGTTTGATACTAGTCCAACAGGTCTATAATAACTAAGAATGGTACAGTATGTCTGTAGCCAAATGAATGATATATTTGTAATCCGTGCATCTATGCCATCATAGATTAAAACATGTTAAATAGAAAGTCATTCAAAAGCTAACGATGTTGAGATTGTTGCCTACTGTCGACCTAAACCCTCAAAATGAATGTGAGGTAGGCGAAGAGGCAAAATCACCTTTCCAAATTCCGTCAAAGGAATAGCGAAAGAAGCACCGCTCTTCTATAACTTAGTCACACCTTTATGAGTGATTTAAAAGTTTATACAAAATAGATGGGGGAGACAAGTACGTTGTGATCTTCATTGATGATGGTACAACGTATGGAATCCTTTATTTGTTGAAAAGCAAAGATGAAGTTGTTGAAGCGGATAAGCGCTACAAAGCAGGAGTTGAAAATCAACTAAGCCTACGGATTGAGAAATTCGTAGTGATAGAGGGGGAGAATGTGAATCATCATTTATTAAACGACTGCTCATTACTCACCTCAGTCTAACGGTGTTAGCTAAGCGCAAAGCCGTATGCCCAAATTATGTGGGGCAAGACGATCCTTACTGCTAATGCGATTCTCAACAGAACTCCGCATAAGGATAAGGAGAACTCTCCGTATGAGACATGGAAATGATCTCACATACAAATGTTGTGATGTGGGGTGACTTGGTAAAAGTTGGAATACCGAAACAGGTCAAGTTAGACCTAAGACTGTAAATTGCATATCCACTGGATCTGCAAATAACAGTAGTTTTTATCACCTCTTGGTGTCAAAGAATGCTAAATTCTTTGAAGATAACTTTCCTTGAAAAGGAAAAAGAAGTGATTGGTCAAGGTTAACAAGAACCCGCAAGGGCCTGACTGTCCGGAACTAGACGTTCCGTATCTACAGGACTCGAAAGTTGCTGGCTATCTGGAACTTAATATTCCAGATCTGCAGAACTCAAGGATTCTAGATGTTGAACCGAGACGGAGCAAAGAAGGGGACAAAGACTTGTTCCAGTCCTTCTAGCTTGTATGGTTGAGAATGAACCATGGACAATTGACAAATAATTGTCATCTCCAGAAGCGCTGCTTTGGAAAGAAGCTACAAAGAGAGAAATAGATTTCATTATATAGAACCATACTTGTGTAATGGTTGATCTTCCTCCGGGAAAAGAACCTTTGGGTTGTAAGATGTGCTCCCTTGTGAGTAGCTTAACATCCAGGGCCATTGCAGTCTTATGTGGCATGGATGTTGAAACAGCCTTCCCAATCAGAGAGTTGGAAGGGGAGAATCAGAGTTGGTTTGCTGGACTTTTGGGCTTCTTCCTGAACTTTCATTTTGGTCCTGAAAGTTTCAGATAAAACATAAACAATGAATCTGACCACAAAAATATTGACTCTGAAGTTAGAAAGCCAACAGTTGGAGAATCAACAGTCTGAAAGTAAAAGTCATATTGAAACAAAGTCTCGATATGAAAGATATGGGTATCACATATGACATCTTAGGAATTGGATTTCTAAGACATCTAACGGACTGGTCGATAGTTGACAGTCTCGTTGAAGCCACCAATGGATATGAATCATAGAACTGATTGGAATCATGGTGCATCCATAGACAATGAGCGATATGCTCAGGTCACGTGTAGTTCAATGTATTGTACACACTACAACCGACCTGGTATTGGCCTACAAACAGATCAGTTTGAACTAAGGTTCACTGATGATCTTAATACATGATCAATAGAAGGGGTTAAGTCGGATATGACGATATGTGAATTATTCGCTTATCTACGGATTATAGTATTCTGGATGTCCAGCGGTTCTGGGAGAACAAAGTGATGCAAACTGGACATCAGGTATGAAGAACACCAAAGCCACAAGTATATGTGTATGGTGAATCTTGGAAAATCCTCTAAGCAAACTTGCATCAGCCGATTCATGATGGAATCAGAGTTTATCGCTTTATACAAAGCATTAAAGAAGTTGAGTAACTTCACGACTCCTTAGAAGACGTCCTTTATTGGGAGAAACTCGTGCCTTCAGCAGTTATACACTGTGGCTAGCTGGTCGGCTTCAGAAAGGACACGGATGACGGCGTCTGAACATATCTGTCAGGATCTGTCGGAGACATAAGATCGTATGACAGTTGATCATCACGGGTGTCACTTCCTTACTAACTAAGGGACTACCAGAGATCAAGTGTTCTGCCTGTCTAGGGGAATGGGCTTAAAACCCAAACAATACGAACCTTTGCGATGGTAACCCAACCATACTGATTGGAGATCCCAAGAATTTGGTTCAATGGGAAAACTAAGCTGCAAAAGGTTCAGTTGAGCGCTTCGGTGGAAGCAAGAAGCACTTCGGATGATAATTTCTGTACGGAAATATGAATTCAAAGTTGTTCCCGCGATAGACATTAAAGTTCTACCTGCATGGTGGGTAAAGGTTAAGCTTCCAAACCTTTAAACGATCCTCAAACGACTGAGGTTAAGGTTGGAGAAACTTTTAATAATTTCTAACACTTGTGAAGTGGGGTATAGCAGGATACCTTGTAGGAGATCACCTATTTAAGTGTGAGGAAGGCCACCTCAAATGAACGCATTTAAGAATCCAAGTTTGTCCACGGCCACAACGGACAAAAACGTA
Organism: Anisodus acutangulus; assembly: GCA_029783415.1. Classification (NCBI taxonomy): domain Eukaryota; kingdom Viridiplantae; phylum Streptophyta; class Magnoliopsida; order Solanales; family Solanaceae; genus Anisodus; species Anisodus acutangulus. Next base: position 16,166,303 of record CM056495.1, read on the forward strand.
AGAATGAAAACGAATAAAGAGAGTTATTATGTTGGTATCATTGTCTTGGCTTACACTAAACACTGACGGTTCAAGACATCACGTTCACCGCGCAGTAAGTAAGTCCGATGGTATTCAACTAGGGAAGGTTCAAAGCGGAAGCTACCTCTCCTGATTATCTTTTCGCTGAAAGATTGCTGAAAGTAGGCACCTTGTGTGTGCGCCACAATCTCTCTTTCATAGAGGGGATTGTTGGAAATTTGCCTTTGGTGGGGAGGTGCGCCCACCCATATTTAATGAATTAAACACTAGTGCTCCGCATGTTGGAGGCTTTGTCTCTTCACACATGCATAATCTACTAAGTGAGTAGATGACCGTAGGGTCAAGAATCGTCAAATTTCATTGAGAAATGAAAGATATATTGGTCCACGAAGTAAGGTGTTTGATGCATGAAAATATGGTATGGGACAAATCTACCACATCGGTGGGAATAGAAAGAATTGCTCTCTTTATAAGTCTCTAAAGTGGTAAAGGGTGTGGGACTCCAAGGGGTATCACATGTGTTTAAAGGAGGGAGGACCTAGATGTGCTTGGGTTCAAGGCTAAGCCCATACGCACGCCGCCGCCGCCCGCCCATCCGGTCCGGTCACGGGTCGTGGGCTGTGGGCTGTGGGGACTTTCTAATATTATCTTTTTGGACCCTAAATTTCTTAATATTTACAGTTTGGTCCCTAGAGTTTCTGGAAAGTTGATTTTGGGAGTGACGAAAGGCAAAAACTTTCTGCCTACCGTTTGGACTATTTTTTGGAGCATTAACCAGCCATTACTTGGTTGTTAACTACTCCATAAACAACCCTCCTTCATGATAATAACTCAGCCTCACTAATGGCATTAAACCTATCATTTTTCAGCCTCCCTAATGGCCATTAACAACCCTCCTAATGACTATTTACAGTCATGTTTGTGGTAGTTGAGGAGTCCCTCCTCCATGCTATATATTGATGCCTCATTTGGCTAAAAAAAATGTGATAGAAAATAGCACAAAACGCAGCACAAAACAATGAACAAAACTGCAAAACAGTCACGAAAATATACACTAAACAATGACGAAAAACAGTGAGCATATACACAAGATATACACAACAGAGACACACTATATACACCGAGACAAAATAGAAACTCTTCCTTCCTTTTCTATATCTTCAGCAAGTCGATTCATATTTGTTTTCTTCGTCAGACTCAACCTATTGGCTTGCCCGCTAACGTAAAAGCATATATATGGGGCAATCTTGTCTTAAGGACAGAGTGCAATCTCTCGACTCAACACACAACGTTGTAACCATCCAGATTTAGTTGTTTCTTGATTTCAGGTTATCAAGATTCAAGACACAACAAATTTGCGGCAGTTTTGAAGATTGGCCTATTTGTTCAGCAAGATTCAATTTCTGAATATTGAATATTTGTTTATCCTTTCGAACACTTGTAATAGTTATTTACTTTCCGTACTGCTTTATAAAGTACAATAGAGTACCAACAAGTAGTCATGATAGACTGGTTTATAGATTGCCAATATATGAAAATACTCTCATGTAAACATGTAACCTGTTTGAGATCGAGCTTTGTGTGGTCAGATAAATACCCTGCATCGGCGTAATCAACAAAATTGGGACTGTAATTATTAAAATAAAATAAGTTCATATCAGTAGTACTCTTTAGATACCTCAATATGTGTTTGATTCTGTTCCAGTGTCTCCTTGTAAGAACAAAGCTATATCTTGCTAGCACATTAACTAATACCCACAATAATTTTTCAGATATTTTTAAACAAGTAGAATATTTTTTATCTTGTCAAATTGGTATTGAGCTAGAAAACGTACTTTAGTTTTGTTGGTATTTCTATGGTACTTTATAGAGCAGTACGGGAAGTAATAACTATTACAAATGTTCGAAAGGATAAATAAATGGTCAATCTTCAAAACTGCCGCATGTGTGTTGTGTCTTGAATCTTGATCGCCTTGCAAATCCAATGTTGAGAACTGCCGCAAGTTTGTTGTGCCTTGAATCTTGATAACTTGAAATTAAGAAACAACTAAATCTGGATGGTTACAACGTTATGTGTTGAGTCGAGGATAGCCCTCTATCCTTAAGACAAGATTGCCCCGTATATATGCTTTTACGTTAGCGGGCAATAGTCTCCCAAGATAAAACAACACTTTAATCTCAACACTACAAAGCCAATAGGTTGAGCCTGTCGAAGAAAACAAATATGACTTGACTTGCTGAAGATATGGAATAGGAAGGAAGAGTTTATGTCTACTCTTCTCTTTTGTCTCTGTGTATATAGTGTGTCTCTGTAGTGTATATCTTGTGTATACGTGAGGGTTTGGTCACTGTTTTCAGCCCATCGCTTTGCTGAATTTCAGCCAGATTTTGCTGAATTTTCAGCCACTGCTTTCTTGAATTTCAGCCATCGCTTTGCTGAATTTCAGCCATCGCTTTATCTTTGAAAATGCGCTTTTTCTGGTCCTGCTTTGACCGTTTCGCTCGCTGTTTTTCATTCAGTTTTCTGACTGTTTTCTGGTCGTTTCTTGGTTCTGTTTTTCTTGCAAATGAAGCTCAGTATATAGCAAGACGAGGGGGTGTCCAACAGCCACAAACAAGGTCAGTAATGGCCCTTAAAGGAGGCCATTAAAACAAACAAGTAATGACTATTAAGGCCATTGAAAGAGGTCGCCATCGCCCAAGTAATGGGCTGTTAATGGAGGAATTAATCAGCCAAATAATGGCTGGTTAATGCTCCAAAACGCAGTCCAATATTTACAGAAAAAGTCTCCAGAAATTCTGGGGACCAAACTGTAAATATTGAAACTTCAGGGACCAAACTGTACATATGAAAGAATTCTTGTCCAAACTGTACATATGAAACTTCAGGGATCAAACTGTACATCTGGCAGAGTTCTCTGGTCCAAAAAGATAATATCAGAAAGGCCCACAGCCCACGACCCGTGAACCCGTGAACCCGTGAACCCGTGAACCCGTGAACCCGTGAACCCGGACCGGACGGGCGGGCGGCGGCGGCGCGCGTGTGGGCTTAGCCTTGAACCCAAGCACATCTAGGTCTTCTCTCCTTTAAACATATGGAATACCCCTTGGGGATCCAAACCCTTTACCACATTAGAGACTTATATAGAGAGCAATTCTTCCTATTCCCACCGATGTGGTAGATTTGTCCCACACCACATTTTCATGTCTCAAACACCTTACTTCGTAGACCAATATCTCTTTCATTTCTCGATGAAATTAGACGATTCTTGGCCCTACGGTCATCTACTCACTTCGTAGATCATGCATGTGTAAAGAGACAAGGTCTCCAACATACGGAACACTAGTGTTTAATTCATCAAAGATGGGTGGACGCATCTCCCCGCCAAAGGCTAATTTCCAACAATCCCCTCTATGAAAGAGAGATTGTGGCGCACACACAAGGTGCCTACATTTCAGCAATCTTTCAATAAAAGATATTGCATCGTGAGAGGTAGCTTACGCTTTGAACCTTCCCTAGTTGAATACCATCTGACTTACTTCTATCAAGCGGTGAACGTGATGTCTTGAACCGTCAGTGTTTAGTGTAAGCCAAGACAATGATATCAACACAATAACTTTTCTTATCCATTTTCCTTCTTACGTTTCTGTCCGTTGTGGCCATGGACACACTTGGATTCTTAAGTGCGTTCATTTGAGGCGGCCATCCTCACACTTAAATAGGTGATCTCCTACAAGGTATCCTGCTATACCCCACATCTCAAGTGTTAGGAATCATTAAAAGTTTATCCAACCTTAACCTCAACCGTTTGAGGATCTTTTAAAAGGTTTGGAAGCTTAACCTTTACCCACCATGCAGGCAGCACTTTAATGTCTATCGCGGGAACATCTTTGGATTCATGTTTCCGTACAGAAATCATCATCCGAAGTGCTTCTTGCTTCCACCGAAGCGCTCAACTGAACCTTTTGCCGCTTAGTTTTCCCATTGAACCACATTCATGGGATCTCCAATCAGTATGGTTGGGTTTCCACCGCAAAGGTTCGTATTGTTTGGGTTTTAAGCCAATAGGCAGAACACTTGATCTCCGGGTAGTCCCTTAGTTAGTAAACAAGGATGTGACACCCGTGATGATCAACTGCCATACGGTCTTATGTCTCCGACAGATCCTAAAAGATATGTCCAGACGCCGTCGTCCGTGTCCTTCCTGAAGCCGATCGGCTAGCCACAGTGTATAACTGCTGAAGACACGGGTATCTCCCAATAAGGGACGTCCTCTAAGGAGCCGTGAATTTACTCAACTTCCTTCATGCTTTGTATAAAGAGATAAACTCCGATTCCATCATGAATCGGCCGATGCAAGTTTGCTTAGAGGATTTTCCAAGACCCACCATACACATTTACTTGTGGCTTTGGTGTTCTTCAGATCTGATGTCCAGTTTGCATCACTATGTTCTCCCAGAACCGTTGGACATCCAGAATACTATAATCTGTAGATAAGCGAATAATTCAGATATCGTCATATCCGACTTAACGTCTTCTATTGATTATGTATTAAAATCATCAGTGAACCTTAGTTCAACTGATCTGCTTTGTAGACCGATACCAGGTCGATTGTAGTGTGTACAATACATTGAACTACACGTGACCTGAGCATATCGCTCCTTGTTTATGGGTGCAGCATGATTCCAATCAGTTCTATGATTCATATCCATTGGTGGCTTCAACGAGACTGTCTACCATCGACCAGTCCGTTAGATGTCTTAGAAATCCAATTCCTAAGATGTCATCTGTGATACCCATATCTTTCATATCGAGACTTTGTTTCAATATGACTTTTACTTTCAGACTGTTGATTCTCCAACTGTTGGCTTTCTAACTTCAGAGTCAATGTTTCTGTGGTCAGATTCATTGTTCCTGTTTTATCTGAAACTTTCAGGACCAAAATGTAAACATTTCAGGGACCAAAATGAAAGTTCAGGAAGAAGCCCAACAGTTCAGCAAACCAATTCTGATCCTCTTCTTCCAACTCTCCGGTTGGAAAGGCTGTTTCAACATCCATGCCATGTAAGACTACAATGGCCCTGGATGTGAAGCTACTCACATGGGAGCACATTTTACAACCCAAAGGTTCTTTCCCCGGAGGAAGATCAACCATTACGCAAGTATGGTTCTATATGATGGAATATATTTCTCTCTTTAGCTTCTTTCCAAAGCAGCGCTTTTGGATATAACAATTATTTGTTAATTGTCCATGGTTCGTTCTTAACCATACAAGCTAGAAGGACTGGAACAAGTCTTTGTCCCCTTTTGCTCCGTCTTGGTTCAACATCTAGAATCCCTGAGTTCTGCAGATCTGAAATATTAAGTTCCGGATAGCCAGCAACTTTCGAGTCCTCGCATACGAACGCCTAGTTCTCGACAACAAACCCTCGCGGGTTCTTGTTAACCTTGAGCAATTACTCTTTTTTTCCTTTTTTCAAGGAAAGCTATCTTAAAAGAATTCAGCATTCTTTGATGCCAAGAGGCGATCAACACTACTGTTATTCGCAGATCCAGTGGATATGCAATCTACAGTCTTAGGTACAACTTGACCTGTTTCAAAGATTCGAATCAAGCTACCAAGCCACCCCACATAATTTGGGCGCATTTAGCTTTGAGCTTGGCTAACACCGTTGGACTGAGGTGAGAAATGAACAGTCGTTTAATGAACGATGCTTCACATTCTCCCCCTCTATCACTACGAATTTCTCAATCCGTAGGCTTAGTTGATTTTCAACTTCTGTTTTGTAGCGCTTATCCGCTTCAACAACTTCATCTTTGCTTTTCAACAAACAAAGAATTCCATACGTTGTACCATCATCAATGAAGGTCACAACGTACTTGTCTCCCCCCTCTATTTTGTATAAACTTCAAATCACCCAAGTAGGTGTGACTAAGTTCTAGAGGAGCGGTACGTCTTTCGCTATTCCCTTGACGGAATTGGAAAGGTGATTTTGCCTCTTCGTCTACCTCACAGTTATTTTGAGGGTTTATGTCGACAGAAGGCAACAATCTCAATTTCGCTAGCTTTTGAATGACTTGCTATTTAACGTGTCTTAATCTATGATGGCATAGATGCACGAATTACAAATATATCATTCATTCGGCTACAGACATACTGTACCATTCTTAGTTATTACAGACCTGTTGGACCAGTCTCAAACCAGCTTGACCAACAGCGTCCCTTAAACCAAGTTAGGGATATGTATCACCTCATCTTAGAGTGATCTCATTCCCTGAAGTCCTATTGAGGACAACCTCTCCAACCCCTTCTACTTTAGAGGTGGCGTTGCTTCACATGAACAACCTCTTGCCCGTGGATAGGGCGTAACCGGATCATATGTGATCTAGATACTCTGGCCCACTCCAGTTGCTTTGGCAGACTGAGTGTCCAATTTCTTTTCTGCCTTTCTTTAGGCCTTCAGATCATTTAAGACCTGGAAATTCTGGCCAACCACACTAGGTGTCCATTACTTTTCCTATGAAATGAATTATGGCCCCACTCCAGTCGCCCGGAGGCTTTATATGACTGAGTGTCCAATATCATTATATCAAAGGAATTTTGGCCCACTCCAGTCGCCCGGAGGCTTTGTATGACTGAGTGTCCAATATCATTATATCAAAGGAATTTTGGCCCACTCCAGTCGCCCGGAGGCTTTGTATGACTGAGTGTCCAATATCATCCTATGAAGGATCTTCTGCCAAATAGTATGACAGGCTCAGCGTCTTTAACTTTTAGACTTCTTCCGTTATGATTGGTGCCCAGATAATTCTTGGCGCTTTACTTAAAAGTGGTAACAGTTTTCGCACAGTTAGTGGATCTTTCTCCATCGTATGTGCGAACGTACTTTACACACTTTAACAAAAAAAAACTGATCTTTTTAAGTCGTTTACAATCCAATCTTTACACGGGAAAGAAGATAAGACTAAACTTCTGATTTTTAAAGCCTAAGGAATATAAATTATTTTCATATTCCTCCTTACTTTAATCAATTTTTAATCAGACCTCATTTAGTCTTTATTCTTGACAAGTAAGAAAACTACTTATCCCAATTTCGGATTCTGGCTCACTTCAGTCACTTCATTAAACTAAGTGTCCAGTTCCTTCTTACCATTATTCAGATCTTTTGTCTGGGATAGATACAGGACTTCTGCTGCAAGATAGAAGTACATCTTCAGTCTTCTCCTCTTGTCCCAGTTGCATCCTCAGGCTCTCGAGAGCGCTTGTTCCCACCAGTCTTGGTAGAGGTGACATCATGAACACGTTCATCATCATCACTCTCTTCTACCAGAAAACCATTGCCATATCCAGATTTGGTCACACAACTTTTGACCGACATCTTTCGAACACTAATAGTATTACAATACAATCTTGTCTTAAGTTGTTGGTATTTCTACGGTACTTTATAGAGCAGTACGGGAAGTAATAACTATTACAAATGTTCGAAAGGATAAATAAATGGTCAATCTTCAAAACTGCCGCATGTGTGTTGTGTCTTGAATCTTGATCGCCTTGCAAATCCAATGTTGAGAACTGCCGCAAGTTTGTTGTGCCTTGAATCTTGATAACCTGAAATCAAGAAACAACTAAATCTGGATGGTTACAACGTTGTGTGTTGAGTCGAGGATAGCCCTCTATCCTTAAGACAAGATTGCCCCGTATATATGCTTTTATGTTAGCGGGCAATAGTCTCCCAAGATAAAACAACACTTTAATCTCAACACTACAAAGCCAATAGGTTGAGCCTGTCGAAGAAAACAAATATGACTTGACTTGCCGAAGATATGGAATAGGAAGGAAGAGTTTATGTCTACTCTTCTCTTTTGTCTCTGTGTATATAGTGTGTCTCTGTAGTGTATACGTGAGGGTTTGGTCACTGTTTTTCAGTCACTGTTTTGTGCTGAAAATGCAGTTTTTCTGATCTGTTTTCGGACTGTTTACTGCCTGTTTTTCGTTCAGTTTTCTGGTCGTCACAGCCCACAGCCCACAGCCCACAGCCCACAGCCCACAGCCCACGACCCGTGAACCCGGACCCGGACGGGCGGGCGGCGGCGGCGCGCGTGTGGGCTTAGCCTTGAACCCAAGCACATATAGGTCTTCCCTCCTTTAAACACATGGGATACCCCTTGGGGATCCAAACCCTTTACCACATTAGAGACTTATATAGAGAGCAATTCTTCCTATTCCCACCGATGTGGTAGATTTGTCCCACACCACATTTTCATGTCTCAAACACCTTACTTCGTGGACCAATATCTCTTTCATTTCTCGACGAAATTAGACGATTCTTGGCCCTACGGTCATCTACTCACTTCGTAGATCATGCATGTGTAAAGAGACAAGGTCTCCAACATACGGAACACTAGTGTTTAATTCATCAAAGATGGGTGGACGCATCTCCCCGCCAAAGGCTAATTTCCAACAAGTTTAACCATACTTTAAAAAGTTGTTGTTTTGATTAAACAACTGCTCACCCTTAGATATTTAAGTGGACAAATGTAAGAATATTAATAATTCACTGGACAGTTTCTATACTGGAGGGGAGTTGCGTCGGACATTGTATAGCAAATTCCATCTATATTAGACGATTTATTAGGAAGGTAAATATTGTATTTCTTATTTCACGCTCTATAATATATCCATTCATAATATTTCTAAAATACACAAAATAAGTATTCTTCTTCTTTTGCGGTAATAGCTGACGAGGATTCTGCTTTTATTTTATTTTTAATGAAGAAATCTCAAACAAAGCTTCCATTGATTCAACGGATTGAATCCAAGTTCGAGAATTACATAAATCCCAAACTCCTCTTTCTCTTTTTCGTACTTGTGGGGTGTTGTTGGAACTGATTCAAACAAAGAGACTATATACAAAATTTGAGGAAGATTAGAAGTGATTTGAACTTGTTTCAAACAATAACATAGACCTAGAAAACAATTCTGCGACATATGTATATCACATTATAAATCTTATATATCACTCTCCCACACATATTTTTGTGCTCCACTAGGACATGTGTATATCAAATAAATATCTTGTATATAAGTGTATATCACAGATAATATTTAATGGATTTACACATATGTACATGATACAAAGTGATATACTGCCTAATCGAGATATCATGGAATATACCTATGAATTCGTCTTCAACCTTGAGTTTCAATATGAAATTAAGCTCAAATCTGCCTCAAATAGTCTCCAACACCTCTAAAATTAATATGCAAGCTCCTTAAGAAGATTCTGACAAAATCATTACCGCCTGATCGAGACAAATTACAAATATAGAGATCAAAACATTTAAATCAAGTTTTAATGGTGTTTTAAGTCTGTCTTCAAAATATTGATGGCGAAAATTGTGGATACTGAGATATTGTCGAACAATCAATTTTTTTTATTGAATATTACCTATTGATATTGTAATACTGATAGCGAAATTTGTGGATATGATTTGACACATTTGCGGTTATGAATTAAGAGATTTGGGGAGATGTTGAGAATGAAAATTTTCGAAAACGAGAGCAAGTCAGAAATATTTAAGTAACCTATTTTTAAAGGACACTTTATAGGTTATGCAATATAAAAATTACTCCATCGGTCTCAATTTATGTGGCTTTATATAAGATTTATTTTAGATTATATATTTTAAAAGTTTTCTTTTTTTTTCTCAAATTTCGTGTCAAGTCAAATAATGTCATATAAATTGAAACGATGAAGTAATAGCCTAAAATATGAGAAATGACTATCTAATGCTAACTTCTATTAATTGCATGGTGTGCTCTTTAAATGTGATGGTCTTTAATTTTGTCCTTCAAATGAAATGATCTTTAATTTTTGCTCTTAAAAATTGAATTTATGTTTATAGGAAAATAATTTTTTTTACATAACTTATAACTTATGAATATTATGAGGCATAACTTATGTTTCTTAGATATAAGTTTAATTTTGATGGGAAAAAAATTAAAGATCAGCACAAAATAGGGGATAAAAGTACAAATAACCCTGCTAACTTCTGTACGAGTAACTTAATAAGGCCGGTAAGCTTTTTGGTTATTGGTTTCACTAGATGAAAGGATTCTCTCATTTACTCTAGATCTGTCAGCCGTCCTTTTACTCTATGGATTTTTTATAGGGTTAGGATACAAATAGTCATTGGGATGAAATTATTGATATCGGGTGATTCAAGAATTTTAAAGATCATTTTTAATCTTTTTAAAATAATTTTATTTTTAGCGATTATTTAATATATTCCAACATATGCATATAAAATGTATCAACAATAATAATAACAATAACATATCAAGTGTAATCCCACAGAATGGGTATGTATATAAACTGTGTCATTATTATATATGTATAGAAAATGTATCATATGTATAAAAACTATATCATAAATATGTATCACTACTGTATACGTATAGAAAAAATGTATCACACGTATTGAAATTATATTATTATCGTATAGTATATGTATCCTAAAGTATATGTATAGAAAATATATCACTGTTGTAAAATTTATGTATAATAAATATATAATCAACGTATAATTTATGTTAAATTAATGTATACTTACTAATTATACACATATTACACATATTTAGGGATATTTTTTGAAGACTCAATTAACGTATACTTACTAATTATACATATATTATACATGTTTTGAGATATTTTGTGAAGGCTCAATTTTTTTATTGATCTTTAGAGGCGACTAAAGTTGCCACAAATAATTCTGTTTTTTATGTAGTAAATTTTTTAATGATGACGTTTCGATCTTTTGTGACGATTTAGTCGTCACAAATAGTCCTGTTCTTTTTGTAGCAAATCTATAGCAACGACTTTTCTATTTTTGTTAGTAGCTACAAAGTCTTTTTTTTTTGTAGTAAATGGATTGGACGCTTATCACTTGGCAATACTTTGGACCGAACGACCAAGGTATTAAGTAAAATGAGATTTTTTAAAACTTTTTGATGCTGTCCTTTTCCCTCTTTTGTACTAGTGCTATGTTATGCCATCGATGACTTTGTTGATTCCTGTTACCAATCTCTCTGTAGGTGAAGCTATTAGACCAATTTGTTGGTATTTAGGGGTGATAAAATTAGCCCAAATCCAAATAATCCGTCTAATCTATTCAAAGTTTTATGAGTTTGGGCAAAAGTGATTTTGATGATGGGTTGGTTTGGGCTAGCCCAAGTTGACCCATCATAAATCAACAGCCCAAATGAACCCATGGTGATGTCCAAATTTGACCCATGAAAAGGCTCAAATCTTAACGATTAGAGCTCCACTCTAGATTAAGATTTTCATTTATAAATAATTATTTAAAAAAATTCTTTATTATTCCGGAACAATAAAAATACACCAACGCACCCCGAGCACCCAGCCCTCCCCTACACCAACCCCACCCAAGCATTGAACCACCCTCACATCTCTGCCCCCTACCTTGCCTATTCCACCCCACCCCTACCTCCCTACCACCCCTACACACCTCTACCCCACCTACCCCATCTACCCCCATATCCTGCCACATGGGAATTCACAACCAAATGTGTCTTTGTTCCAATCGCCGTGTAAGCCCTATAA